>CM074787.1:2275792-2875792 GCA_037355745.1 Pseudo-nitzschia multiseries
GACTATCATCTTCCTTTGTGACGCAGAATATGGATACAAGGATCAACTTCATATGGTCGTCAAAGCTAGGAAGACTGATTGCGTCTACATTGTCGCCATCTCTGTTGTTGACCCCACCTCCGGCAGGCATGTTGGATTGAGATGTGTCCAATGCGTCGGAGGAATCGTGTGGTGAAAGGGAACGACTTCGTAGGCGATCTGCGATTGGCATATGCCAGCGTAGGTATTGTGTTCGCTTTCTTTCCTGTTCTTTGTGTGCAAGCCACCTTGGAGCTTGCGACTGTTAATCTATTATTTTCCTTCTGAATCCGGTCTGCTGAGAGTCTGATTCAAAGGCTTCTGAAGAACAGCACCGCTGTGTTAGTGTGTTAGTAGACGAACGATTGTACTCTACCCGTGACAATTGTGATTGGATACTTTCGACAACGGATAATCAGACTACAGGCAAGACTATGGAAACGCCAGATCTCTTCTTACTGTGAACTTGTTCAGATACAGCGAGACAGACCTTAGGTAGCTGGTAGCAACTAGTGTGAATTTTGGGATATAAATCAGTTGAATGTTAAAAGTATGAGATAAAGTGAAATCTTGCTGAAACGCAAGATATCTCTTTTATTGAGATGAAATACGTTGCAACTGCTGTTGCGTAGTGATGAGATTACTCGCTGATTATTTCCGCACATGCATTGATCGTTGACCATATATATCTGTATGTATATATATATATATATATATATTGTGTGTGAGAAGCACACACCAATGGTTTTCTTCTCTTGTTCTGTTACGAAGATCCTATGATATGTTTATCATTATGATCAGGAATTGCTCCTGTAGCTCGTGTGATACTTTACGAAATCAAAGTTTGCTCATCGAAGAACAAGGGCAAAATTAGAAAACAGAGATTGCTCACCGTTAATGTGCGATGGGAATTGATGCGCCGTGGGAATCGATATTCCGTGGTTGATACGGGACTCATTGATTCATACAAATAGAATAAGAACTACCGTCGTGTAGTTTTGGTACTTCTGGACACGAAAGGAATTTAATAAAAGGGAGTCCCAGAAGGCGTTGGGATTTTTGCGGTATGTTAGCAGCTGGGCGTATGAATTTTATGGTGACCAGTGACCCTTCTGCAATGGGGAGAACCGGTTATGAGCTAGTACATGGGTATGTGCCCAGCATTACTCTCTATATGATCCACAACTGGTATGCTTTCATCTGGTGGTTTGAGATGAATGGAAAACAGAACAGGCTCAGCCAGTGGCTGGGCACATGTGGCAATACTTTTGGTGGTGGAGACTGTCACTATGTATTGTTTAAGACTGGAAAGGTTCACATAACAAACAGCACAAGGCATATATCAGAGACTGAGTGGAGACACTTGGATATCCTATCTCAGTTGGAATAACACAACAAAGCAATCAACGCAAAGATTGGTGACAAGGTTAAGCCCTCTGATACTTCTCTGGAGAATGAACTTGGTGAACCACCCTTGGGCCTATTTGATGGCAAACATGAGGCTGAGGATGAAGTACTCATGGCAGAGCCTGAGGCTTCATCCCCGGATGCTCTTGATGATTTAATCAACAACAAAGATCTTCATGAATATCTTGGGAGTGAAGTGTTACTCCATATAGGGGACCAATGGATCCAGGGAATTGTTAAGAGCCGATGCAGGGACACAAATGGTGTACTACTTTTTGAGGAGAAAAAGAACAATTCACTTCTAAATTCACTATCTGATGAGGTATCTATGCCCAATGGTTCCATTGAAATCTACATGGCAAATATGCTTGCAGAAAACATCTATTCCTCCATGGATGATGAAGGCTTTATGTATTGTATATTGGATGAGATCGTTGATTTTGAAAAAGATGAGGAGGCCTTGTCTATTGAGCAGGCTACTTATACAACAAAATCCGGGCAAACAAGAGCTAAGCCCGCAACCAAAGAGTGGAGGATGTTAGTTCGTTGGAAAGATTGAACTTCCTCGTGGGCCAAGTTGAGTGATATGAAAGAGAGCTTTCCTGTTGAGACCGCTCTATATGCCTCCAAACATGGCATAATTAATGAACCGGCATTCAAATGGTGGGCATATTGGATCCTCTAAAAGAAAGATCGGATTATATCTGATGCTAAAACCGAATACTGGACTAAGTCCCATAAGTATGGAGTTCGCCTCCCTAAGTCAATTGCTGAGGCAAAGGCTATTGATTTGGAAATGGGGAGCAATCATTGGGCTCAGGCTATTGCAAAAGAAATGAAGAACAGTTCCATTGCCTTTGAGTTACGATGAAGATAAAATCCCGGTAGGGCATACCAAAATTACTATGCACATGGTTTTTGATGTAAAAATTGATTTAACCTGGAAGGTTCAGCTTGTTGGAGATGGGCATAAGGTCCAAGAAATCTCCAAAGAGTAAGCCTACTCAAGTGTACCCAGCCAGGATTTGGTTTGATTGTTCTTCCTTGTGGCAGCACTTAACGACCTTGATGTCCTCAGTGCTGACATACAGAATTCCTACTTAATGCCACCAATCAAAGAGAAATACTATTATACCATCACTACAGAGGACCAAGGCTTTTCTCCAGAGTTATGCGGCAGGCCCTGTAAGATTGTAAGAGCCCTCTATGAATTCCCCGTGGCAGGCGCATCATTTTGATCCCACTTGGCAAGATACTTAAGAGAACTTGGACATACACCTTGCAAAGCCAATCCCAAGGTACATCTGAATCTGCCTTTAAGAAGGATGGTATGGCGTATTATGAATACTGTGTGGCCTATGTGGATGATATCCTTGTATGTGGAGTCAATCCGAAGTTCCAAATGGATGCTATTGAAAGGCAATTCAAATTAAAGGATGGCACTGTTGAAGAACCTTCTTTCTACTTTGGGGCTAATATTGGAAAGACTTATACTTGCGGATATTGCTCCATGGCTTCTTCTAAGAAGTATACTTCAAAGGCTATTAAGTCAGTCGAAGAGGAACTATACACGGGAAAAGACGCATTCGAAGCACTGTCAAAATCGGCAAAATCCCCTCTTAGTGCTGGTTATAGTAGGCCTGAGATTGATGCATCCCCAGAATTGGATCGGGAGAAACAAAACTATTATGAACAAGGTTTGATTGAAATACTCCCGTGGATATGTGAATTGGGTCGCCTGGATATTATTATGCCTGTTGTCGTAAGCCTCTAAAAAGAGAACGTGTAATAGTGGTTTGATTTAGTAGGATTTTAGAATTGTGGGAATGATAAATCTGAAGAAAGAAACATGTTTTTGGATACTTTTGTATTCAATCGTATTAGATTGGGAGAAGCTTCTCATATACAAAAGTGATGTGTTCTCGGAATTGAAACGTGTGATTAAAGTTCTAATTCCAATCAATGGTATTTGGAAGGAGGACGGATGTATGTGTAACGGGAGAAGGAGAGACAGGATACGACACTCTTCTCCTTCTTGTAGAATGAGTCAAAGAATAGGGTGATAAGGCTTGATGTGACGAATGTTGATTCTTTCTTTGAGGTGTGGAGTTTTCCAGTAGGCAATGGTGCCGTTGGTGAAGATTTGGTCAATGGTGAATGGACCAATGTTCTAGGCATGAAGAGCATCTGCATTTGGTTTGGTGATCATGATTTGTTCATTGACTACAAAGTCATGTTGTTTGCGATGAGAGTTTTCACAAAGGGCATCTTTGTTGATAATGTTTTGGTGTTTGTTTTGAATGATGTTGATGTCAGTGATGATAGGGATGGGGAGAAACATATCGCGGTTGAATACAAGGGCACCTGGAGAGACGCCAAAGGTCTTGTGGACAGTGCAACGAAGAGCAAATTGAGTGGATGCAACGATGTTGTCGATAAGATCATGAGCTTGTTGTAGATCTTGAGGAGGATTTGTGCTCAGTTCAATGCGCATGGCTGATTTGATGGTATCATGGGCACGTTCAAGAACAGCATTTGATTGTGGGTTCTTGGTTGTGGACATCTTGGGTTTGATGCCAAGATATTCAAGGTGAAATTGGAAATCATGGCCGATGAAGCAAGATCCTCTATCAAATTGACAATTATTGGGTCAAGGGTAACGAGATAGCCAGGCATTGTTGAGTGCGTGAACTGCCATTAGGCTGGTAGGATTGACTTGAGGAGATTGAATGATTTCCAAGAGATTTGTTGACATATCCATGATAGTAAAACCGTTGAATTGGATAGGTTGAGGATGACCAGGGAGTTCAATAGACCATGGACCAATTGCGTTGATGGCTATGGTATCCCAGGGTACGTTTGTTTCTTGTCGGGTGGTTAGTTGACCATGGTGGTGATGATCTGTCTTGTATCGTTGACAAGCATCGTAAGTACGGCAGAATTGATAAACTGCTTCCTTGAGATCAGGAGAGTAGGTGAATTGATTGATTGTGCTGGTGAGTTGATCAGCTCCAGCATGCCCAAGGACATGGTGGTACCATTTGATGGTGGTGGCTCTGAGGATAGCAGGAAGAACAATTTTGGTTTGGTTGTTGTGGTTAGTAAATACGAATATATCTGTTCCATTGAAATTATGGGTTGTATACTTTTCGTTTTGGGTGATACTTTCATCAGCAAGTTGTGTTTGTGCAAGGTGTGGAAGGGCTAGTGGGTATTCAGGGATTGTTTCTGGATAGTTGATGAAGAGATCTGAGGGATCAAGAGGAGGAGAATCTTCAAGGTCATGTTCCTTGTTGTCTTCTTGTATGGGCAGTCGCGAGAGTGCATCTGCAATGATATTTTCTTTGCCCTTGATGTATTTGAAAACCGAAGAGAATTCTTCAAGGAGCATTTGCCAGGTCATGATTTAATTGGAAGTAATAGTTTGACGAGTGAGATTGATATGGTCGGTCCATACAATAGTTTTGGTGCCCCAGAGGATAGGTCAAAATTCTTTCAAGACTTTGACTACACAGAGCATTTCTTTGTCAATTGTAGGATACTTGAGTTGAGCCTTGGTTTGTTTTTGAGAATAACAGATGATGATTTGATTGTCTTGGACAATTACAGCGCCTAGCTGATAATCAGAAGCGTCAGTGTAGACATGAAATGGTTTGTTCAGATCAGGGTAACTGAGAAGAATATCTTCAGCTATCATAGCTTTTGCATGTGTAAAAGCTTCAATAAGTGCTGGATTGGGCGCAAGCTTACCCTTTTGTTGGCTGGATAGAGCTGTGAGTGGAGCGAGAACTTCAGCGCGTCCGCGCCAAAAATTTCTGTAAAAATTAACCATACCAATAAACGATCTTAGTTGGGTAATGGTCTTGGGAGAGGTAAGCTTCAGGATGGGTTCTATCTTGATAGGATTAGGTCTAACACCATCGGAAGATATGATGTGTCCAAGCCATGGTGCAGAGCTTTTGAACCAGTGACATTTGGCTGGCTTGACTGAGAAGTTGTGGGCCTTTAGTAGGTAAAGGACATCATTGACGGTCTTACAGTGAGCACTGAGTTCATCAGAGAAGATTCCAATATCGTCAATGTAGACTTGGACTTGAGGGAGATGAAGAAACATTTGTTCCAAACAACCCTGGGCCCAACATGGAGAGTTTAGGAAGCCCATGGGTAGATGAAGAAGGCAGAATTTTCCAAAAGGAGTTACAAGGACACACTTCCAACTGGATTCTTCATCAAGTTTGAAGGTGTGAAATTACATGCTGATGTCGATGAGTGTAAGGTATTTAAAACCTCGACGTCGGTGGAAGATATCTTGAATTTTTGGTAGTGGGTAATGAAGTTTCTTGGTGACCTTGTTGAGTTCACGAAAGTCACTGATTAGACGGCAGGAGCCATCTGGCTTGGGCACCACAAATGTAGGCATTCCCCATTCGGTGGCATAGCAATGTTTGAGAATACCAAGATTGACTTGTCGAAGGAGTTCAGTTTTGACGGCTTGTTGCTGGTGGATGGGAATGGAGTATGGTTGCTTGATATGATAAGGAACTGCACCGGGTTGGAGGTCAATATGGAATTCTTTGTCCGCAAAGATTCCTAGTTTGCGGTCGATGAGACCTTCAAATAGCTTGTTGTGTGGGCTGAGGATCTTGAGGAGACAATTTTGTTAGTATGAAGTGAGATGAGTTTGTTCAGAGACTAGTTTGGGTAAGTCAGTCTTCTCGCATTTGGTTGCTCCATCAACGTAAGCTTGTTGGTTGGCTTGGTTCATGTAGCATTCAGCAACGACGTATGGTTCGTTGGACATGACTCTTTGGATGATAGTCTTGTCATGAAAGTAACTAGGAGGATGGAATGGCATTGTTTTCTCATACCAGGTCATGGTTGAGTTTTTGAAATCCATTTTGATTCCAATATCCTTCATAGTCCTTCGACCAAGGATGAAATGGTAATTCATCTTGGCGTTGACTACATAGCACTTGACCTTGTTGATGAGGAGCAAGAAGGATAGCTCGGGAAGCATGAAGTTTTGTAGAGTTACATACTTGGAGCAGCTGGCTTTGCCATTGGTGGTAATCATGTTGACTGGAGTTTCAAGATCATGGAGGACGACTGTTGGTGGAAGTGATGATTGAAGAATGAGGTTGTCGATTGATCCCGAATCGAAGAGTGTCTTGAAGTAGTATTTTCCTTTGTGTTCATTTACTTGATTGCAAGTAGTGATGGTAGTTGGAGCAAGATCTTGAGGTTCCTTTGGTTTGGAGAGAGCAGTGAAGTTTTTGGTGTAGCCGTTAGGTGGGCTAGGAGATATGACATAAGAGTCGGTGAGTGGTTCCTTGTTAGGTTTGTTGTTGATATAGATCAATTCTTCTGTTGGAATCTCAACGCACGAATCGTTGTTGTATGACGGGAACCGTTGAATGTCTTTATCGTAATATTTGGAGCCGGCTTCAATGTCGACATGAAAGAGATCATGCCAAATTTCTTCTGGGGACTCAGAGTGTTCTTCAATAACAACGCACATGTGTTGTTCTGTATCAGGAGGATTAGGTGGACTGTTGTTGTTGTTATCTTCGGAAGGATCGTTGACGTATGAGTCGTTGTTGTTGTTTTGATTGTTGTTGTTGTTGTTGTTGTTGTTGATGTTGCGGTTGTTTCTGTTGGGATTGATTTCGTTCTGGAAGCATTGCCCCCATGTGTAGTTCGATGCTGGGTGTATAGGACAAGGGTCCAAAGTTTGTAATCTTTGTTTGTTGTTGTTATTGTTGTTGTTACTGTTGTTGTTGCGACGATTGTTGTTGTTGTTGTTGTTGTTGTTACATTGGTTGTTGTTGTTCGAATTGTTGTTTTGATTGCCATTGTTGTTGTTGTTGTTTCGGCGATTGTTGTAGTTGTTGTTTCGGCGATTGTTGTAGTTGTTGTTGTTGCGACCGTTTTTGTTTTTGTTGTTGTTTTGGTTGTTGCTGTTGTTGCTGTTGCTGTTGTTGCTGTTTCGTATGGATTTTTGGTGTAGTCTTTCCATTCTGGTGATGATTTGATGGAGATCATCGTCAAAGGGTGAATTGTGTTCTTCATAGGTGTGTCTCCATTCTACAGGCATTGATTCGTAGATCAAACTCTTGAAATCTTCGCCATCGATGATAGCGAGATTTGGGTCATCGGGAGCACCGGGAAGTAGAGGGAGAATGGCTTTGTTATGGTAAGATGCCATTGAAACAAACTTGTGGACTGTCATGGTGGAAGTTTTCTTGACATTTAGGATGAATCATTTGTGATTGCGGTAGGAATCAAAGTTGTTGGAGAATTTGAATTGGATGAATTGTCCTATGACAATATCGAAGTTGTCTTCTGTTTCTTCAATATCTTCGATTTGTTCAGAGAACCAAGCATTGTCGGAATAGTCATCGAGGATGTCTGGGAATTTGTTGAAGAGTTTGGCGCCATCGTCCCAGTCAAGAGTTTGTCTGGCCTTGTTGAATTCATGAATGGAGTGAATGATTTGCATATGAGTTGAAGAGGCTGAAATAATGGGGACTTTCACTTTGGTTGTTTCAGTGACACCATCTTCGACTCTTGAAGTTTTGTATTCCACTTTTTCAACCGTGTTTGGATCGAAATCGAACTTGAAGGGGATAAAATTGTAAGTAGTCATTGTGAATAATAATGTTGATAGTTAGTACGGGTGAGGAAAAGCGTTGATTAGAATGTAAAGCGTTGAATAGTAATACTTGAGTAATAGTGAAGGATAAATAACGAATAGAAGCGTTTATTCGACTGTTGAAACACCAGTGTCGTAAGCCTCTAAAAAGAGAACGTGTAATAGTGGTTTGTGTTTGATTTAGTAGGATTTTAGAATTGTGGGAATGATAAATCTGAAGAAAGAAACATGTTTTTGGATACTTTTGTATTCAATCGTATTAGATTGGGAGAAGCTTCTCATATACAAAAGTGATGTGTTCTCGGAATTGAAACGTGTGATTAAAGTTCTAATTCCGATCAATGGTATTTGGAAGGACGGATGTACATGTAACGGGAGAAGGAGAGACGGGATACGACACCTGTGTCACTCATGTCTCGATATCTTGCACAAGCGAGAGGGCCATCTCATCTCAATCAATTGTTTCATCTGTTTGCAGAGAGGCGGTACCGTAGTACCACGTAGAAACAATACGGATCGCTACATCAATCCTTGTATGGTAAGTGAAGCAGCATCTCGAGATGAAAGTGCAAAATGACGATCGGTTCAAAAGCAGGGGCATAGTTTTAAAGCATCGTAGGTATTCAAATACCGTTAGATTGCCACACAAGATCTCACTTGTTCGAGGGGAAGACACCGTGGACGGAAGAGTGATTGGATCACATCGGTTCAAAAGCAGGGGCATAGTTTTAAAGTATCTTAGGTATTCAAATACCGTTAGATTGCCGCACCAGATCTTACTTGTTCGAGGTGAAGACACCGAGGAAGGAAGAGTGATCGGATCACATCGCCGCGTTGTATATGCTTTCGGTATGACACCCATCCAAAGCCAGGAATCTTTTTGGTTTTTGGGGTCGTGTTAACGCAAAAGTTGTTAAGCCTTCCAAAAAAATGTCAGAAAAGTCAAACAGTCATCTGTTCTCGCTGGAACAGGATCGTTTCATCACGAGAATCCGAACGAGATCCAAAAGAAATCCAACGAACCGACGGATATCTGGGATTTCTATCGCTCAACCTTGGTCGAAACGACCAAAAACTCTTCTCCCATTTCGAACCAAATCCTTTCATTATTTTTTCATTTGACTATCTTACACATACATCCGTTAGCAGGTGAAAAGAACGCAACCATGAAGATTTCCCATTCATCTATTATTGCATCGCTCTTACTCGTGGTCTCCAGCCACGACCGCTTTGTGAGAGTCGTCCGTGCCCAAGTAAACCTCCCGGAAAACGGCGATCCTACCAACCTTCCAGAGGACGGTGGACCTGCAAATCTTCCAGAGGTCGGTGGACCTGCAAATCTTCCAGAACCTCCAGAGGACGGTGGACCTGCAAACCTTCCAGAACCTCCAGAGGACGGTGGACCTGCAAACCTTCCAGAACCTCCAGAGGACGGTGGACCTGCAAAACTTCCAGAGGACGGTGGACCTGCAAAACTTCCAGAGGACGGTGGACCTCCAAAACCGCCTGTACCGCCAGGGAAAGGTAACACCACCGACCTCCCGAAAGGTAACGCCACCAATCTCCCGGAATATTCGGCTGCCTCTTCGGGAGCGAACGCCATCGGAATCCCTACCCTTCTTGCGGGTTTCACTTCGATCTTGCTGAGCGTTGCCACGACCTATGTTTTGTCCTAAGGCAACGACGACAACAGCAGCAGCAGCAGCAACAACAACAGCAACAACAAAAACGTCAAGGGATGGAATGCGAAATCGATTAATCGCGTGACCCACTCTCTCGTTCGTGTGTGTGTATATGTATGTGGATATCTTTGTCGGTTTGACCACTACTAGCAAGAGTGCAGCGGTAATACTACTTGAATCCATAATACTTCGTACTATAATTCGCAAGATTACTTCGTATGATACATATTCGCATCGTTGGATAGTACTTCGTAGTTGTCTAGTAGTTTATTACGAATTACTGTCTGTAGTTCGTAAGCTATTGTAATTATTGTTGTGATCATCATTGGTATTGGCATTCGTACTCTTATTATTTGAAGGCGTACGAGACCGCTTCCTTCAATTCCCGGAGGCTCTTGTCGGGGTCGCTAGAATCGTTGAGAACGGTAAACTCGAAAATCCCGGCTCCCAGCCCGAAATCGATCTCGTTGACAATGTCCTTGAGCTTGGCCCGTAGAAAGGATTCCTGCGACTCGTCGGACGGGACCACCAGTGCTCCGGTGTCGATGTCGTTTTCCAGCCGCTCGCGGAATTCCTTGACGGATTCCAGACCGACCCAGATCCCGATCAACCGTGTGTTCCCGGGCAGGCTCGTGGAGGAAGCCAGTTTCTTGGCGACGTCGACGCTGGCGTCGACCACCACTACGTTCTTGTTGGGAACGACCGTTCCGGTCTCCGGCGAGAGACCCCGTGCGGCCGAGACAATCCCGGCAGCCGTCCATCCGGAACTTGCGTCGTAGTCCAGGAATTCGCCCCGGTTCTGGAGGCGCTCAAAGGTGGCCCCGTCGTCGTTTTTGAGGACGCGGGTCGGGGTCACCAGCGATCGACTATTCGAATTATTCGAATTATTCGAATCGCTGCTGGATGTGGACGATTCCAGGAGCTTTCGGACGAGTTCCGATCGTCCCGTCGCCTGGGGACCCGACACCAGGACCACCGTCACCCCGCCGTCGTTGATGCCGGCGGCGGCGGTACTGGTATCGGACGAGGATCCGCTGCGGCCCTAGCAACTTGGCGGCTAACCCCGGCGCTTCCCGGCAACGAAACACCGGAATCTACGGTTTCGCCGTTGCCGTTGTTCTCGGCTTCCAGTTCCTTGAAGGCGTCCCTGATCTGTCCGACAAAGAGGGGAATCCGGTAGGTGAGAAATCCCAGGACGGTCGCCCCGAATTGTTCCTTGGTGACCGTGTCGAAGAGCCGCACGGTGAATTCGTCGTCACCACCACCACCCAGACCGCTGCTCATCTTCTGGGTGTTGTACAAACTGACCCCGAGCAAGACCAGGATCGGCGCCCCGAACCGGAGATTCGCCACCGGTGATCCCGCCAGGTTCTGCGAGTTGTCGATCTCGTTGACGGCCACCGTGTCCGTTTTGACGCTGAGCAAAAACAAGTAGAGGAGCGACGCGAGGGACCCGGCGAAATAGATGATTGCCAGCTCGGCACCGTAGCTGGCGCTCGTCACGATGGTTCCGACGAGTCCCGTCAGTGCGACGTTCCGAAAGAGCTTGGACTTGAGGGCCGAGTATTTTTCGAGATCGCGTGCCACGACGTCCCCGTCGACGCTCGCGTAATAATTGGGTCCCTCGTACTGCTCGAGATCGTAGGTTTCCTGCCGGGGCTTGGGCAACCCCGTGCTGGCATCGAGCGGGACCTTGTAGGCCTGTTCGACTCCGACAAAGGAGGCGGCGATCGGGCTGACGTCTTTCAAATAGCGTTCCGTCTTTCGGCCCTTGCGGCTCCGGAGGGCGCTGCTGTATTCGGCAAAGTATCCGTCCCCGACGTCCTCCAGCTCGTAGAGCTCGGCGCTGT
This sequence comes from Pseudo-nitzschia multiseries, assembly GCA_037355745.1. Lineage (NCBI taxonomy): Eukaryota > Bacillariophyta > Bacillariophyceae > Bacillariales > Bacillariaceae > Pseudo-nitzschia > Pseudo-nitzschia multiseries. The sequence goes on from CM074787.1 coordinate 2,287,402, forward strand.
ATCCATTAACGCTCGTGGAAGAACCAAAGACGTACGAAATCTTTCCGACCAAAACGCGGCCGTCCTTCTTGCCCCCGTCCAGATCGTAGTACCGGACCACGTCTCCGATGGCCGGGAGCAGCGGCGCCTTGCCGGTGCGGGTGACGAGCGTTTCGGTCTTGCGGACGTAGGGCTGCTGGGGCTTGGACGAGTCCTTGGACGAATCGTTATCGTTATCGTTGCTGCCCGAAAACAACCGCATCCAACGAGGCTCTCGGAAGCGTTGCTTTTGCCGCTGCCGTTGCCGTTGCTGTTGCTGCCGATGGAACCGAAATCATGGAAGTTCGTGGTGCTTGTTGAAAGGCTGCCGAAAGTGTTGCGTGGAAGAACAGGACCAAGCACAGAGCCACCAACAAGGGAACTGTAACACCCACACGGAAAGGTTGTTTGTGATGTATCGTTGTCATTTTATTGTATTGTATTGTGTTGTAATGTAATGTACAAGTATTGTATTAGCAATATGATTTTCGCTCTGTTTCCTCGATAGGATAGGTCGACAGTACCGTACAAGTAGTCTTATTCAATATTCAATACTCAATACCGTACGAGTACCGGTAGATTGAATATGCCAATGAGTTTGATTGCCGATCGGTACACGTATGTTAGTTGAAGTGTTCGAACCAAGAACAATTGATACCGGTATGAAGAATCCACAAACCCTATTGACTATACGAATACAGTCGATTTCAGCTCGGTCTCGCCTCTCTATCATGGAGTGCCACTCTTCACTTCCGGTGAGCCTTCAGATTCGAAGGGGTTCCCGTTGCTTTCGGAGGAACTTCCCTTCAGAAGATGATTGTGATCGGTACTCGTATGTAAGATCTTACTATCGTGTCGTACCAGGTACGGTATGAATACCTGTACGAGAACAGTTTGTTGATCGGTTGAAGATCAATTATCAGATACGGTACGTGTGGTGTTTACTCGTACCGTACGGTACTAAACGATACCGGTACGACGTAGTTCGTACCGTACGATAAGATAATGATTCTCGATAGTCGAGATGCGGCACGTACGGTACACGAAACAAGCTAACTCCCATAAATCTTTGTATTGTCGTAAGATTACGTACCGTACGATACCGGTAGGTAAGAGTTTACGGTAAGACTATTCATACCGTACTCGTACTACAGGTTCTTACCCGCAATCTCATGCTCTGCCTGCCGTCCTTCGGTTTTGAGTTTTGACACACGTAGGTTCGTACGAGTATGGTACAAGTACGCACATGGGACACCGTAATCTTAGACCGTACACCGCACACCTGCACGTCGCACATCACACATCGCACATCGCACATCGCACATCACACATCGCATACCATACCGTACGTACCATACAGTACGTACAGTACCGTACCGTAATCTTACGGTGCCATTCCAGTGGCGCAGTTGCAGTTGTCATGTACTCCGGGGTACGTACGGTACTTCGTATTCTTCTCCTTCTTAGTCCGTCCTTCATACGTTATAGTATGTTCTATATCATACGAGTATAGGTGCGAATGACGAAGAGACAAAGTAGGGCTACGCAGAATTTGTACTGTAAGTAAAACCTTGAATTAACGACACTCATGATCAAAATTGGTCTCATGACTGATTCTGCACCTCTATCGGTTCGAAATTTCGCTTCCAATCGAAATGTCCGCGACTACTTGCAGAAAAACTTGAAATTCGTTGTCCCTTCTTTCCTTGCTAATCCATCTAATTGCAACTACTTTAACAGCACTGAATATCAAACAAATAACAGATACTAAATTAACTCATTCAATTTCACCACACTGGCGTCGCCGAAGGGCGAAACAAGAAAGGGTGAAACACGGCGTCATCATCGTCGTCGACGACGACGCCCCGTTACTACACTGCTCTACTAGTAAGCAAGCTCCAAAACGTGTGTTGGTTCCTGCTCCACCACCCTTGTTGCTTGCACCCTTTTAATGTATTCAATCTTCCCATCATCCAGGGCTGCCATATCCAGCATCTCTGGAGTCCTCACCTTCTTAATTGTTTGAACACACTTCTCTAACTTCTCGTCTGCCATAGCCTTCTTCCCCAAGAGTGTTTCTTTCATTGTGATCTCTCCTGCTTTCTCAAGTCACTGCAACTCAGCGCCATCCCGCTCCTCGCTCCACTCCACCGCACTGACCAGCGGATCAGCATCCTTTGCTTTAACTAGAGCATCAACAACATGTTCTTTTTTCATTCCAGCAGCAACCTTCTTTCCAAGCTTCCATTCATACACTACCTTCAACAGTTGCAATGCTAGCCTAGCAAACTCCTCCCCCACACACTTTGCAACTAAGGCCTCTGCTGCAACCTTTTTCTTTGCAAAAGCAGTGGTGCGCGCCTTTGTAGTCTTCCTCAGTATGGAAATTTTGTTCAAGCATTCCTTCAACACCTTTGATTTCCAAACGTCGTATGAGTTAGTGACGAATCCACCAGTGACGCGGAATTTCTGCCCTGCGGTCTTTGCGGTTGCAATTTTCAATATTCTTTCCTTCAAACCTGGTTTAGTAGATGTGATCTTCTCTTTCTTGTTGTTTTACGGTGCTTTTGCAGCAAATGCTTCAACTTTCAAGCCGTACTTTGTGAGGTAGCTTACTGTGGTGTTGTTACAAAATTCCAGGTTAAGTAACTTAGTTGTCATTGGATTCGCTGTAAGAAGGTCTACAGATCCATTTGGTAGCGTTGTTACCTCATGAGCCACATTGTGGCTTCCCTAGGCATTTGCGTGTTAAAGGCACGATATCAATTTGGCGCCAGATTGCCTTTGATTTTTTGACAGAAAAAGTCTTGTAAAATGCGCTCCTCAACGTGCAAGTTGGTGTCTCGCGTCCTCCAAATACGAGCCGTGGAATATTGTCTGATTGCATTGTGATTTTTCTTGCACGCCGCAAGTTGTTCAATTTCGTCTTGTTTTTGCGAAGAAAAAAAATAAATTAAATGGTCCGTGGTTCAAGTCCTTTGGTTGCCAAATATGAGTCGCATTTGGAACTCCGGTGAGTATGTATAGCCCTTTGGCTGCCAGTAGCAATCTGTAGTTCGTCATCATCGCGTCCCGGACCCAAATCTACCAGTAACACTTCTTGTTTTCCAGGAATGGGGACAACGTTTAGATACAACTGGCATGTATGCATCCTTCACTACCTTTGTAAACTCTGTACCATCCATCCCTGCACTGGCATTACAATTCACGGTACTCCACCGCTCTATGCATTCTGTGAAGCCCCATCTTCCAGTCACTGTATTGTGCTCAAGCTCCTCCAAAAATGATTTCTGGATTTGCTTGTTTGCATCGTCTTTAGCCATCCTTTTTAACTGAAAATGGGAGGGGGGGAGGGGGTCACCCAACGTGCAACTCCCACAGATAAGAGTTATGCAGTGACTACTCTTGTTAGCCCTGGTTTGCACCAGCAGGAAGATGTTTGTTGCTTGGTCTGTACTGTGTCACGGGCCAACCACCAGACTTAGTTGTGGTCGTATCAAGTGACAGCCCCGTTTCATCCACATTGATTATCCAGTCAAAGTTGTTCAGGTGGGAAAATGCAGCTCTCCTTTGTGTCCCCCAGCGACCTCCTCATCGTGTTGGCAACCAGGCAAAGCCCATTTCAAGACAAAAATTAGGATTGTAAACCATTGGTTAATATTTTTACAGGGTTGCATACGTTGCCCGACAGTTCCTCTATCTGCAAATTCTGGTTTGACACTTCCACTGCATTTGCAAACTTAGGTTCCAAGCACCTGAATAAAGAAACAGAGTCAGTCAGCAGTGCTGGAATAACACCGTTAGTGATGCATGCCCTCAGCCTCTGAATGAGCATCTGATGGTCCGGTTTGTCCTTCATCTGAGCTGCTATCAATGTGACAAAAGTTTCAATTGCTTCCTCCACCAGTAGTAATGGTTGCCGCCCCCTCCATGGTGGACCCTTGAGTCCTTGACGAAGACAATTACGCAATGTGACCGGGTTGATGTTTGTACCGTACATCATATTTACCTCGTCACAGATAACCATTGATGAGAGCCATTCTAACTTTGCCTCTGCTACCATCCAGGCATGATTAAATCAAATCATGATAGCTTGCTCATTTGCTCTAGAACATAGGGCTTGGTGGGGAGTCCTTCTTGTTTTTTCAAAGACAATGGAGTTGGAGTTATTTTCGTCCTTTTGCAAGGTGGGGGGGGGGGGGGGGTTCCTTGTCCAAAAACGCTGCGGTGCCTTCTTGTCTTCCAAGAGGAGTTTTGCCTTCTTCCGCAATACTCTTTTTTGGAGGGACCAATTCTTGCTCTCCTCCTCTGTAAATCCAACAGAAAGCATTGCAGCTGCCGTAGTGAATCCTTGGCATGTAAACCGAAGAACGTTAGCGGCCGTTCTCTGTTGATGTGCAGGGGGAAGGGACGCACCCCTTGCCACAGCACCAACTGTGTGTGTTGTTGCTGCTGCAGGGGGAGTTTTTTTGCCTTGGGGGAGGGTGTTGTTGCTACAGCTGTTTTTCTTTAAATAACTGGGCGGATCGATCCGCAACTTGGGGGCATCTTGTAATTGATAAGTATCGATTTATCCTGTAGTGGCGCTTCCTTGTTGTTGTCACGAGCAGGGGTATCCTTGTTGCTGCTATGGGGGAATTTTTGATGTTGTTTTTTTGCCCTTGGGGGTGTTGCTGTGACTGTGGCTGTTTTTTAAACAACTGGATGGATCGAACCGCAACTTGGGAGGTCTTCTTCTACTTGATAAGTATCGATTTAACGTGTAGTGGGACTTGCTTGTTGTTGCCGCAAGCAGAGGGATCCTTGTTGGTGCTATGGGAGGATTTTCATTGTTTTTGCAGTTTTTGCCCTTCAACGACGTCTCAGTGTTGCTGTTGTTGAAGCTCTTTTCTCCTATAGGACTCGGTCAAGTTGATCCGAAACTTGCACGTCTTATTGGACTTGGTATAAGGAAGGGAGCCCTGAGTAGCGAGAGTGGCTGAGATGGTCTGGTTAAGGAATGGTTGGGTTGAGACCACTTGGTAATGTGATGGGTGTGCTAATGGAGTTTTCTTGATTTTTCATGATTTTCTTGACTGAAAGAATCATAAAGTTCGAAGGGGTTCTGGCGCGCGCAACCCCAACAAATTGGGTATCTATGGATAGCTCTTCTTGACCTTGCCAATGCTGGCGCAGTGATTACTTTAGTCGGGAAGTTCCAGCTGGAGAGTAAGATCAATAAGACTAACAGGACCAAAATTCGATGGTGTAAGGAGGGGGGTCGGGGAAAAGTGGTCTCAAAATGACCGCTCCGATTAACACTTATACTCGTACCATATTACAGTATTACTAATAATATTACTTCGTATTACAGTACGTTTGTTTAGTTTAATGAAATAAACCCGTACGAGTAGTACGGACCGTACCGTACGTACTCGTTCCAACCGGAAATCGAACAGGGGTCATAATGGGTCATTCCCGAAATACTTCTGTACACAGACCAGGAATTTTTTACTTGACCAGTCATTTCTTACATAGATCCTCGTCCACAATAGCTCACGTTGACAAGGATCTGCGTAATACACAGATTTTTTTGGAATCCCTGACTGAAATTTTTCTCATTCCCTAAGCATTCAATGGTGCAGTTTTCGAAGTCCATCTTCATTCCGAGGTCTCGCATTGTCTTCCTTCCAATGAGGAGATGATAGTTGATGTTCTGAGAGACTACAAAGCACTTGATTTGTAGGACTTTCATTGAGTAGGATAGTTCTGGGAATATGGTGTTCTCCAAGGTTACATAGTGGTTGCAAGTGGTTTTGCCGTTTGTTGTTTGCATTTGAATCGGTTGGTCTAGGAGGTTCTTCTTGATTCCAGAGGGAATTGCTGATTCCACTATAAGGTTGTCGGTTGATCCGGAATCGAAGAGGGTTTTCAAGTAGTACTTGCCAAGGGATCCGTTGATCGAGTTGCAGACACTTACTGTGGTTGGAGCAAGGTCGATGTCGACATTGTCCTTGCTAGGGGCAACATCTTGCTTGTTGTTGTCGGAATCGGTCTTTTCAGAGGGAAACCTTTGAAGATCTGTGTTGTAGTATTCTTCATCGATATCCATATCGACATGGAAGAGATCCGGCCAAGGAGTAGCAGGGATGGTAGTATCTTCTGGTTCATTGATGAAGACACACATGTGTTGTTCTGGTTCATGAAAGTTACTGCCGTGGGAAGAGGTAGTGGATCGATTGCTGTTGTTGGAATTGCTGCTGCGATCATTCACGTGTGAGTCGGTGTTGTCCCTAGAGTTGTTATTAGACTGATTGGAGTTGCTGCCATACTTGTTGGTGTAGCATTGACCCCAGGTGTGATTGGTACCAGGGTGGATAGGACACGGTGAGTCATTTGAGATCCTAGTCGAGCCTTTGTTGTTGTTGTTGCCTTGGCTGTTGCTGCGTTGATTGTTGTTGTTGTTGTTGTTGTTGTTGCGTTGGTTATTGTTGTTGTTGTTTCGGTTTCGATTGTTGCGATTGTTTCGGTTGTTGCGATTGTTGCCGTTACGATTGTTACGGTTGTTGTTGGCATTGTTGTTGCTGTTGTTGTTGTTTTGAGACTGGTTGTCTGATTTCTTGTTCTTTTTATTCTGTACAGATTGGAATCTTTCAAATCTTATCATCATTTCAGAGAGAGAATCTCTATGGGGAGAATGGTGTTGTTGATAGATGTCTTTCCAGTCCTCTGGCATCGATTCAAAGACTAGATTCTTGAAGTCGTTTTCGTTGATCTCTGCATCTTGTGGCGGGTGTCCCGGTAGTAATGGGAGAATAACATGGTTGTGGAAGTTGACTTGAGCTACGAATTGGTGTACAGTCATGGAGGTTGTCTTCTTAATATTGGTGAGGAATCTTTTATGATTCTGGTAGGCATCGAGGTTGCTGTTGAACTTGAAGCTGATGAATGCTTCCACTGTCGTCTGGAAGTTGTCCACAGTTCTCTGTGGAACATTGGCTGTTACATAGCTGTTCCACCAGCTACAGTCGGTGTAGTCTCTGAGGAGGTCTACAAACTTGTCATAGATTCTTGGTCCTGTGGTTAGGTTGAGGGTCTTCTTAGATCTAATGAACGCATCGATGGTGAAAAGAATTTGTAATTTGGTTGATCCTGCAGTAATCAAAGGGATTTTGATCTTGGTAACTTCTTGGGAGCCGTTGACTTCTTGGGTAATCTTGTACTCAATTTTGTCAATAGTCTCTTGATCAAAGTCATACTTGAAGGGAATGACTGAGTAAGACATACTGGTCTTCTTATTGTTACTGGACAATCTTCGGATCGGTTGTTCGTTTGTTAGCTGTGTAGTAGTGGTAATTTGTTCGTGTAGTTGAAGTAGTCTTTACCGGTAGAAAAGGTCGAAGCGGTTATTCGACTGTTTAAACAGTGTCGTACGCCTCTAAAATAAGGTACTAAAATAAGGTTTATGTATTGGTTAAAAAACTAAGATTGTGAGCTAGCTTTGTCAACTACTCTGAGGAGCCGTTGAGAAAGCTTGTAACAGTAAAAAGCCGTTGAATGGAAATTCAACGTACATTGCACATAGAGAAGCACATGGAAAATTTGGATATGTTCTTCATCCAGTCTTCAAGGTTGAACACCGGCTTGCGTGGCATTGCTTTTCAGATTTTCTTGAATCGTGGGTAATTTTCAATCGTGAGCGTTGGAATACCACACTCTTCTCCTTCTCGTAAAAGTTCGATTGGTGGCACAGAATTTTGTTAGTCGTGTGCGACCAGTATTGCTTAGATAAGAAATTTTTAATTGGTGTGATATGGTTTCAGGTTTCGAATGTTCATACGTTGGATTACTTGATTTCGTAAGAGAAAGGAAACTGTACCATTTGTGTGAATTTGCTGTATGGTGTAGGGGCCTTTGCTTCTTGCTTCAAAAGCTCCGGGGATTTGCTTTTCATTTTTCACCATAACTTGATCTCCTACACTGTAATCATGAAGCTTCCTGTGGCTGTTTTCTTTCATAGTATTCTTGTCGATTTGAGCTTGTCTTTTGTTTCTGACCATGGCCAAGTCAGTAATTACTGGAATCGGTAGAAACATGTCTCTGTGGAATACAAGGGCTCCGGGCGTCATTCCAAAGGTCTTGTTAATGGTCGATCTAACCGCAAACTGGGCAGAAGCAAACACGCTGTCGATGATGTCAGTGGCTTCCTGGAGGGTCTGTGGAGGATTCGTATTGAGCTCAGTTCGCATTGCCGATTTCATGGTGTCATGGACCCTTTCGAGTACTGCATTGGATTGAGGGTTGCGGACGGAGCAAACCTTGGCTTTGATTCCTAGGTTGGCAAGGTGGAGTTGGAAATCATTACTCATGAAGTTGGTTCCTTGGTCAATAATACAATTTACTGGTTTGGGATATCTGGAGAGCCAGCCATTGTCGAGGGCATGAACTGCCATGAGGCCGGTTGGGTTTACTTGTGGGGCTCGAATGATTTCAAGGAGGTTGGTGCACATGTCCATGATGGTAAAGCCATTGAAGGAGACTGTTCCATGGCCAGGGATCTTGATTTTCCAAGGGCCTACTCCATTGATTGCAATGGTGTCCCAAGGAACATACTGGTGTTCTTTGGTAGGGAGCTGTCCGTGGTTTTGGTGGCTATTCTTGTATCGTTGGCACGTGTCACAAGTCTTGCAGAAGGCGTTGATTTGGTCCTTCAGGTTTGGGGCATATACAAATTGGTTGATGGTTCGATACAATCGTTCTGCGCCGGCATGGCCAAGCACGTGGTGGTAGTATTTGATGGTGGCTTGCACTCTGTTTGGAGGGAGTACAATTTTCTGGCGACCGTTGGAGTCTACAACTTTCAAGTCGGTGTCATTGAAGTTTTCAGTTGTGTACCGGGGATTGGTAGCAATATCGGCATTGGCTGCTTGATCTTGGGCGAGTTGGTCGAAGGCTAAGGGGTACATGGGAATGTCTTCTGGGTAGTTAAGAAACAAATCAGAAAGAGCGAGAAGGTCGGAGTCCGTTGAGTCAGCAGTTGCAAGGTCCGAGTCATCCGTTGGATCGGGACCAAAGAACTCCTTCTTCTTCTCCGGAGTATCTTGCTGAAGTGGGAGCCTTGAGAGGGCATCAGCAAGGACATTGTCTTTGCCTTTGATGTACTTGAATACTGGGGAAAATTCTTCAAGGAGCATGCGCCAAGTCATAATTCTGTGGCTGGTAAGAGTTGGTCTGGTTAAGTTGATGTGGTCTGTCCATACGATGATTTCAGCACCCCAAAGAATGTTCCGAAATTCCTTGAAGACTTCGACAACACAGAGCATCTCTTTGTCAATTGTTGGGTATTTGCGTTGAGCTGCGTTGAGTTTTCTGGAGAAACAAAGGATAATTTTGCCATCTTGGAGGATGACAGCTCCGAGTTGGTAGTCAGAAGCGTCAGTATAGACATGGAAGGGCTTGTTTGGATCAGGAAAGGCAAGGAGGATGTCATTGGCGATGAGGGACTTGGCTTTGTTGAAAGCTTCAAGTAGTTCTGGAGTTGGAGAGATTTTGCCTTTGGCTCTCCCAGAGAGGTCGGTAAGGGGTGCAAGGACCTCTGCGCGTTTGGGGTAGAAGTTTCGGTAGAAGTTGATCATCCCAACAAAGGATCGAAGTTGAGTTGTTGTTGAGGGAAAAGCAAGTTTCAGGATGGGAGCAATCTTGTTTGGATTGGGCCTAATACCATCGCGCGAGATAATGTGGCCAAGCCAAGGAGCTTGGGATTGAAACCAGTGGCACTTGGAGGGCTTGACAGAGAAGTTGTGACACTTCAGTAAGGACAGAACAGAGGAGACTGATTTGCAATGGGATTCAAGAGTATCTGAGAAGATACCAATATCATCGATGTATACTTCAATGTCCTTCAAGTGTGAGAGCATTTGTTCCATACACCCTTGGGCCCAACTTGGAGAGTTGAGAAAGCCCATTGGCAATCGAAGTAGTCGAAACTTTCCGAATGGAGTAACAAGGACGCAAAGCCAGGTGGAGGCCTCATCAAGTTTGAAGGTGTGGAATTGCATACTGACATCGATAAGGGTGACATATTTGAAGCCTCTTCTTCTGTGGAAGATATCTTGGAGCTTTGGGAGTGGATAGTGAAGTTTCTTGGTGACCTTGTTAAGTTCTCTAAAGTCACTGATGAGTCGACAGGAGCCATCTGGTTTGGGCACTACAAAGGTTGGCATTCCCCATTCAGTTGCATAGCATCGTTCGAGGATGCCAAGTTTTACTTGTCGATCGATTTCTTTCTTCACTGCTTCTTGTTGGTGCAGTGGAATGGAATATGGTTGTTTTACATGATATGGCGTTGCGCCTTGCTGCAGTTCAATGTGGAACGTTTGATTAGGGAAAATACCTAATTCTTTGTCATTCAAGCCTTCAAAAAGTTCTTCATTTTGGAGCAGTATTGGTAACAAGGCTTGTTTCTCTTGGTAGGAGAGATGGTTTTGTTCAGTGACAAGCTTGTGGAGGTCAGTTTTCTCATACTTGGTGGTTCCATCTACATAAGACTGTTGGATTGATTGGGCAGAGTAACTTTCTGCAATGGCATGTGGTTCTGCAGACATGACCTTGTGGAGCAAGGACTTGTTGTCAAAGTAGCTTCGAGGGTGAAAGTCCATGGTCTTCTCATACCATTCAATGGTGCAGTTTTCGAAGTCCATCTTCATTCCGAGGTCTCGCATTGTCTTCCTTCCAATGAGGAGATGATAGTTGATGTTCTGAGAGACTACAAAGCACTTGATTTGTAGGACTTTCATTGAGTAGGATAGTTCTGGGAATATGGTGTTCTCCAAGGTTACATAGTGGTTGCAAGTGGTTTTGCCGTTTGTTGTTTGCATTTGAATCGGTTGGTCTAGGAGGTTCTTCTTGATTCCAGAGGGAATTGCTGATTCCACTATAAGGTTGTCGGTTGATCCGGAATCGAAGAGGGTTTTCAAGTAGTACTTGCCAAGGGATCCGTTGATCGAGTTGCAGACACTTACTGTGGTTGGAGCAAGGTCGATGTCGACATTGTCCTTGCTAGGGGCAACATCTTGCTTGTTGTTGTCGGAATCGGTCTTTTCAGAGGGAAACCTTTGAAGATCTGTGTTGTAGTATTCTTCATCAATATCCATATCGACATGGAAGAGATCCGGCCAAGGAGTAGCAGGGATGGTAGTATCTTCTGGTTCATTGATGAAGACACACATGTGTTGTTCTGGTTCATGAAAGTTACTGCCGTGGGAAGAGGTAGTGGATCGATTGCTGTTGTTGGAATTGCTGCTGCGATCATTCACGTGTGAGTCGGTGTTGTCCCTAGAGTTGTTATTAGACTGATTGGAGTTGCTGCCATACTTGTTGGTGTAGCATTGACCCCAGGTGTGATTGGTACCAGGGTGGATAGGACACGGTGAGTCATTTGAGATCCTAGTCGAGCCTTTGTTGTTGTTGTTGCCTTGGCTGTTGCTGCGTTGATTGTTGTTGTTGTTGTTGTTGCGTTGGTTATTGTTGTTGTTGTTTCGGTTTCGATTGTTGCGATTGTTTCGGTTGTTGCGATTGTTGCCGTTACGATTGTTACGGTTGTTGTTGGCATTGTTGTTGCTGTTGTTGTTGTTTTGAGACTGGTTGTCTGATTTCTTGTTCTTTTTATTCTGTACAGATTGGAATCTTTCAAATCTTATCATCATTTCAGAGAGAGAATCTCTATGGGGAGAATGGTGTTGTTGATAGATGTCTTTCCAGTCCTCTGGCATCGATTCAAAGACTAGATTCTTGAAGTCGTTTTCGTTGATCTCTGCATCTTGTGGCGGGTGTCCCGGTAGTAATGGGAGAATAACATGGTTGTGGAAGTTGACTTGAGCTACGAATTGGTGTACAGTCATGGAGGTTGTCTTCTTAATATTGGTGAGGAATCTTTTATGATTCTGGTAGGCATCGAGGTTGCTGTTGAACTTGAAGCTGATGAATGCTTCCACTGTCGTCTGGAAGTTGTCCACAGTTCTCTGTGGAACATTGGCTGTTACATAGCTGTTCCACCAGCTACAGTCGGTGTAGTCTCTGAGGAGGTCTACAAACTTGTCATAGATTCTTGGTCCTGTGGTTAGGTTGAGGGTCTTCTTAGATCTAATGAACGCATCGATGGTGAAAAGAATTTGTAATTTGGTTGATCCTGCAGTAATCAAAGGGATTTTGATCTTGGTAACTTCTTGGGAGCCGTTGACTTCTTGGGTAATCTTGTACTCAATTTTGTCAATAGTCTCTTGATCAAAGTCATACTTGAAGGGAATGACTGAGTAAGACATACTGGTCTTCTTATTGTTACTGGACAATCTTCGGATCGGTTGTTCGTTTGTTAGCTGTGTAGTAGTGGTAATTTGTTCGTGTAGTTGAAGTAGTCTTTACCGGTAGAAAAGGTCGAAGCGGTTATTCGACTGTTTAAACAGTGTCGTACGCCTCTAAAATAAGGTACTAAAATAAGGTTTATGTATTGGTTAAAAAACTAAGATTGTGAGCTAGCTTTGTCAACTACTCTGAGGAGCCGTTGAGAAAGCTTGTAACAGTAAAAAGCCGTTGAATGGAAATTCAACGTACATTGCACATAGAGAAGCACATGGAAAATTTGGATATGTTCTTCATCCAGTCTTCAAGGTTGAACACCGGCTTGCGTGGCATTGCTTTTCAGATTTTCTTGAATCGTGGGTAATTTTCAATCGTGAGCGTTGGAATACCACACCCCCTGTCGTATGCCTCTAAAAGGTACTAAAATAAGGTTTATGTATTGGTTAAAAACTAAGATTGTGAGCTAGCTCTTCTGTCAACCACTCCGAGGAGCAGTTGGGAGCTTGTAACAGTAAACAGCCGTTGAATCAAAATTCAACGTACAGTTTACATAGAAGATTTGGATATGTTCTTCATCCAGTCTTCAATATTGAAGACCGGCTGGTGTGGTGTTGATGCTGATGTCAGCTTTCAGATTTTCTTGAATCGTGGGTAATTTCAATCGTGAGCGTTGGAATACCACACTCTTCTCCTTCTCGCACGGATTTGGTTGGTGGCACAGAATTTTGTTAGTCGTGTGTGACCAGTATTCCTTAGATAAGAAATTTTTAATTGGTGTGATATGGTTTCAGATTTCGGATGTTCATTCGTTGGATAACGTGATTTCTTAAGAGAAAGGAAACTGTACCATTGGTGTGAATTTGTTGTATGGTGTATGGACCCTTGCTTCTTGCATCGAAAGCACCAGGAATGAGCTTTTCATTTTTCACCATAATTTGGTCTCCTACACTGTAATCATGAATCTTCCTGTGGCTGTTCTCTCTCATAGCATTCTTGTCGATTTGCGCTTGTCTTTTGTTTCTGACCATGGCCAAATCTGTAATGACAGGGATTGGTAGGAACATGTCTCGGTGGAAGACAAGGGCTCCAGGCGTCATTCCAAACGTTTTGTTGATGGTTGATCGAACGGCAAACTGAGCAGACGCAAACACACTATCAATGATGCCGGTGGCTTCCTGGAGGGTCTGTGGAGGATTGGTATTGAGTTCTGTTCTCATTGCAGACTTCATGGTATCGTGGACTCATTCAAGTACCGCGTTGGATTGTGGGTTCCAAACTGAGCAGACATTGGCCTTGATTCCTAGGTTGGGAAGGTGGAGTTGGAAGTCATTGCTCATGAAGTTGGTTCCTTGGTCGATAATACAATTTACTGGTTTGGGATATCTGGAGAGCCAGCCATTGTCAAGGGCATGGACTGCCATGAGGCCGGTTGGGTTTACTTGTGGGGCTCGGATGATTTCAAGGGGGAGATTGGTGCACATGTCCATGATGGTAAAGTCATTGAAGGAGACTGTTCCATGGCCAGGGATCTTGATTTTCCAAGGGCCTACTCCGTTGATTGCAATGGTGTCCCAAGGAACATATTGGTGTTCTTTGGTAGGGAGTTGTCCATGGCTTTGGTGACTATTCTTGTACCGTTGGCACGTGTCACAAGTTTTGCAGAAGGAGTTGATTCGGTCCTTCAAGTTTGGGGCGTATACGAATTGGTTGATGGTTCGATACAATCTTTCTGCGCCGGCATGGCCAAGCACGTGGTGGTAGTATTTGATTGTGGCTTGCACTTGGTTTGGAGGGAGTACAATTTTCTGGCGACCGTTGGAGTCTACAACTTTCAAGTATTGTGTACCGGGGATTGGTAGAGATATCTACGTTGGCTGCTTGATCTTGGGCGAGTTGGTCGAAGGCTAAGGGGTACATGGGAATGTCTTCTGGGTAGTTAAGAAACAATTTGGAAAGAGAGAGAAGGTCGGAGTCGGAGTCGGTTGCAGTTTCAAGGTCCGATTCATCCGTTGGGTCGGGAGCAGGAGTTGGACCGAAGAACTCCTTCTTCTTCTCTGGAGTGTCTTGCTGGAGTGGGAGCCTTGAGAGGGCATCAGGAATGACATTGTCTTTGCCTTTGACGTATTTGAATACTGGGGAAAATTCTTCAAGGAGCATTCTCCAAGTCATAATGCGATGGCTTGTGAGGTTTTGGCGAGTTAAGTTGATGTGGTCTGTCCATATGATGATTTCAGCACCCCAAAGAATGGTGCGGAATTACTTGAAGACTTTGACAATACAGAGCATCTCTCTATCGACCGTTGGGTATTTCCGTTGAGCAGAGTTGAGTTTTCGCAAGATGCAAAGGATGATTTTGTCATCTTGGAGGATGACAGCTCCGAGTTGGTAGTCAGAAGCATCGGTATAGACATGGAAGGGCTTGTTTGGATCAGGAAAGGCAAGAAGAATATCATTGGCAATGAGGGACTTGGCTTTGTTGAAAGCTTCAAGAAGTTCTGGAGTTGAAGATATCTTGCCTTTGGCTCTTCCAGAGAGGCCGGTAAGGGGTGCAAGGACTTCAGCTCGTTTGGGATAGAAGTTGCGGTAGAAGTTAATCATCCCAACAAAGGATCGAAGTTGGGTTGTTGTTGAGGGCTAAGCAAGTTTCAGGATAGGAGAAATCTTGTTCAGATTGGGTCTAATTCCTTCGCGAGAGATAATGTGGCCAAGCCAAGGAGCTTGGGATTGAAACCAGTGGCACTTGGAGGGCTTGACAGAGAAGTTGTGGGACTTCAGTAAGGAGAGGACAGAAGAGACTGATTTACAATGGGATTCAAGTGTATCTGAGAAGATACCAATGTCATCAATATATACTTCAATGTCCTTCAAGTGTAGGAGCATTTGTTCCATACAGCCTTGGGCCCAACTTGGAGAGTTGAGGAAGCCCATTGGCAATCGAAGCAGTTGAAACTTTCTGAATGGAGTGACAAGGACACAAAGCCAGGTGGAGGCCTCATCAAGTTTGAAGGTGTGGAATTGCATGCTAACATCGATAAGAGTGACATATTTGAAGCTTCTTCTTCTGTGGAAGATATCTTGGAGCTTTGGAAGCGGGTAGTGAAGTTTCTTGGTGACTTTGTTGAGTTCTCTAAAGTCACTGATAAGTCGACAGGAGCCATCTGGTTTTGGGACTACAAAGGTTGGCATTCCCCATTCTGTGGCGTAGCAGCATTCAAGGATACCAAGTTTCACTTGGCGATCGATCTCTTTCTGCACTGCTTCTTGTTGGTGCAGTGGAATGGAATAGGGTTGTTTCGCGTGATATGGAGTCGTGCCTTCCTGGAGATCAATGTGGAATGTTTGATTAGGGAAAATACCTAATTCCTTGTCATTCAATCCTTCGAAAAGTTCTTCAATTTGGAGGAGTATTGGTAACAAGGCTTGTTTCTCATGGTAGGAGAGATGGCTTTGTTCGGTGACTAACTTGTGGAGGTCAGTTTTCTCATACTTGGTGGTTCCATCCACATACGATTGTTGGATAGATTGGTTGGAGTAACTTTCTGCAATGGCATGTGGTTCTGCAGACATAACTTTGTGGAGCAAGGCTTTGTTGTTAAAGTAATTTCGCGGGTGGAATTGCATGGTTTTCTCATACCATTCGATGGTGCAAGTTTCAAAGTCCATCTTCATTCCACATCTTCATTCCGAGGTCTCTCATGGTTTTCCTTCCAATAAGGAGATGGTAGTTGATATTCCGAGAGACTACAAAGCACTTGATTTGTAGGACTTTCATTGAGTAAGACAGTTCTGGGAATACGGTGTTCTCCAAGATTACTTGGAGCAAGGTTGATGTCGTCATTGGCGGTGCTGGGAGCAACCTCTTGCCTGTTGTTGCCGGAATCGGTGTTTTCAGAGGGAAATCTTTGAAGATCTGAGTTGTAATATTCTTCATCGATATCCATCTCTACATGGAAGAGATCCGGCCAAGGAGCTGCAGGGATGTTAGTTTCTTCTGGTTCATTGATGAAGACACACATGTGTTGTTCTGGTTCACGGTAGTTACTGCCGTGGGAAGAGGTGGTGGATCGATTGCTGTTGTTGGAATTGCTGTTGCGATCATTCACATGCGAGTCGGTGTTGTCTCTATTGTTGTTATTGGACTGATTGGAGTTGGTGCCATACTTGTTGGTGTAGCATTGACCCCAAGTGTGGCTGGTACCCGGATGGATAGGGCATGGTGAGTCATTGGAGATTCTAGTCAGGCCTTTCTTGTTGCCTTGGTTGTTGCGTTGATTGTTGTTGTTGTTGTTGTTGTTGTTGCGTTGGTTATTGTTGTCCTTGATCTCTGCATCTTCTGGTGGGTGTCCTGGAAGTAGTGGAAGGATGACATGGTTGTGGAAGTTGACTTGTGCGACAAATTGGTGTACTGTCATGGTGGTTGTCTTCTTGATGTTGGTGAGGAATCTTCTGTGTTTTTGGTAGGCATCAAGGTTGTTGTCAAACTTGTAGTTGACAAATTCTTCCACTGTGATTTGGAAGTTATCCACAGTGCTCTGTGGAACATTGGCTGATACATAGCTCTTCCACCAGCTGCTGTTGGTGTAGTCTCTGAGGAGATCTACAAACTTGTCATAGAGTCTTGGTCCTGTGGTTAGGTTGAGCATCTTCTTGGATCGAATGAACTCATTGATGGTAAAAAGGATTTGTAGTTTGGTTGATCCTGCAGTAATCAAGGGGATCTTGATCTTGGTTACTTCTTGAACTCCATTGACTTCTTGTGTGTTCTTGAACTCCACTTTGCCGATGGACTCTTGATCAAACTCATACTTGAAGGGAATGATGGAGTAAGACATTGTTTCTCTTGTTACTGGACAATCTTCAGGATTGATTGGTTGTTTATTAGATGTAGTGGTATATTAGATGTAGTGGTAGTAGTTGAAGTAGTCTTTACCGGTAGTAATAAGGTCGAAGCAGTTATTCGACTGTTTAAACAGTGTCGTATGTCTCTAAAAGGTACTAAAATAAGGTTTATGTATTGGTTAAAAACTAAGATTGTGAGCTAGCTCTTCTGTCAACCACTCCAAGGAGCAGTTGGGAGCTTGTAACAGTAAACAGCCGTTGAATCGAAATTCAACGTACAGTTTACATAGAAGATTTGGATATGTTCTTCATCCAGTCTTCAATATTGAAGACCGGCTGGTGTGGTGTTGATGCTGATGTCAGCTTTCAGATTTTCTTGAATCGTGGGTAATTTCAATCGTGAGCGTTGGAATACCACACCCCAAACAGACTAATCACACATCCAACGGATCGGATCGCCAATTTTTGCTGATTACAGTGGGTCATTCCCAAAATACTTCTGCGTAGTACCCAGACCGGGAATTTTTACTTGACCAGTCATTTCTTACATAGATCCTTGTTGATGTGAGCTCACGTAGACAAGGATCTGTGTAATACAGAGAGATTATTGGAATCCACATGTTTCGCTCCTTCTTGTATACTTATCCACCATACGAAGAATTCCACATATATTCCAAAATGAGAAAATGAGATTCCACATTCCAAAATGAGATTTTATACACTAGCCTGCCAAAAAATCTGGGTAAAATTTTTCATTCCCGAAATACAAAAAACAGAAATCTGTGTAGTACCCAGAAAAGTATTTTGGGAATGAACCAGTACGAGTACAAAATATTTTCCAGCGCACAAAAACTACTAACAATGCTTTATCTGCTGTTGTTGCTGCCTGCTATGTGACAACGATGGGAGAGGAGATACATATTCAGCTCCATACATAATTTTTATATAGCAGACTCATCAGCCACCAACAACACCAGCAATGGCAAAGAAAGGACGCAAGTCAGAGGTGATCAACTACAGCAGAAGTGAAGTCTTGGAACTTCTACACACCCTCAAAGCAATCCTTCCTGTTGGTCCCAAGGAATGGGCACAAGTGTCCCAAATCCATAAAGACAACTTCCCTGATACTGATAGGAGTGTTCCAAACCTCCATAGGAAATACAGTGATCTATATCGTAAACAAATTCCTACTGGCAATCCAAATTGCCCCGGGGAAGTAAAGTTGGCGAAGAGGGTCAAGTGGTTGATTAAGGGCAAGGAAGGAGATGGTGACGGAGAGGAGCCATACAGTATGGTTGAAGGATACCAGAACAACACGGAAGACAAAGAATACATAAGTAGTGAGGAGGAGGACGACGACTCTGACGATGATAACATTCCTCCAATACCACTCGGTCAACCTTTGCAAACAACGACTCAGCCAACCCAACAGTCAATGGAGCCAACCCAACAGTCAATGGAGCCAACCCAGCCAACACAATCACCGCTTCGTCAACCTTTCCGACCAACCCAAGAACCAATCACCATAAACATACCAGCAAGAATTTTTCCACGCTCTCGGTTGACTTCCTCTTCTTCTTCATCTCAACGGTTTGTTCCTTCGTCCCCTTCTCCCAGCAGCACTCCGCGGTCCAAGAGACAGTACTGCAGGAACACCACCAACGGACGCCAGGACATTCTTGATTTCTTGATAGAGAATTCCAAGCGTGAGAGTGAAAAAAGAAGAGAGGATCACTGGCTTGAAAGGAAACATAGAGATGCTGCATTCCAAGCTCAGAGGCAACAAACAGAGGCTGCCTTGGAATTGCTGAAGGCCGCCATAGTAGATGTTGCCACCATATTCTTAAATGGGCTCCGTCCCAACTCCAACTCAAATCCCAACTCCAACTCCAACTCAAATCCCCCCCAGATGGTGATTCCACTTGAGGCTTTGGTTCCTGTTTAATGGCAGGAAGATCCGGAGTAGTTTCAGAATCGGAATCAAATAAATCGGAATCGGAATCCGATGAATCAAATATCCATGAATCATCAGATGGGTTTGGAAAGACTGGATTGGTTTGTGCAACAATCTGTTGTTGGTAGATTCTTTGGGCTTCAAGAGTCCGGCGAATCTGTTGTTGGTGGTTAGCAATCTGTTGTTGGTGTTGAACAATCTGTTGTCGGTGTTGTTGTTTGAATTTGGCTTGATTTTGTTTGTGTTGTCATTCAACTTTTGCTTGAAGAGCCTGAAGATCTGTTTTTGTTCTTGTTTGGAAAGTACCACCATGTTGCTTTGGCTTTTGGTTTTGGTTTTGGAAAAAAACAAATTATGAGCTTCGGACGTTTGCAACTTGGCAACAAAATGAAATAATGAATTACTAGTAAAAATGATGAATTACTAGTAACTAGTACTAGTAATAACTCATGCAAAATCGTAAAGTTGGTAGTACATGAAAGTCTGAAATCAGTTGGAATCAAATCAATGGGAGTCAACGATTCCCACCTCAATTCCCATTTTGATTCCCATTTCCATGTATGGAATAACTGATGGGATTAACCCATCCAGCGCTGTGTTGAACCCCTCTTAAGGAGTTGAACCCCTCTCACGGAGTAGTGCGGTTTTTATGAACCCAAACACCAAAAGCGAAACTATCCAGATCGATCAAAACTACTCCATCGAAACTACTCCAATCGAAACTACTAGTATCCTTCCAGGAAGCTCTAAGCTCATAATTCAGCTCATAATTCAAAAACCTAGCAACAGCGAAAGCTATGTCCAAATAAAAGCTACTTATTACTACTACACTTTGCAATCAACCACCAATTGACGGACCGATCAACCATGGGGGATCTCAACAATCTACTTCTACTCAACCACCCAAAGCGGCGAATCAATTGATTGACCATGATCAATCAACCATGGAGAATTGATCAATACTTTGAACCGGCAATATACTTAACCACCCAAAGCAAAACTTCCAAATCCAAATGCGAAACATCCAAGTCTGATCGGCTCAACGGCTCAACGCTCGGCTGACTACTTGAACATGCCAGTTGCATCTTGCGGTAGATTGCCGGCATAAGAGAAGTATCTGTCCTTCTTATGCATGAAAACATTAAGGATCTGGTTGTGACCAATGGTACTTGTTTGGTAATTGTACAGAAGCATCATCAAGTTCAAAATGACCTTGTTCCTATTGCCAAATGTCTCCAATAGGAGCCTGTCTTTCAATTGTGGAAACTGCCCCTGGATCATTCGCATCCCCCACTCTGATAACTGCCAAAGGGACGTTGCTTCTCTGTTCAACAGAATAGCCTCTATGGTATCCGAATCATGCTGCAAACTTTGGACAAGGCATTTGTGTGTCCCTGTGGCAACCCTAAACGCAGAGTCAACGCAAACCATTGCTCGGAACTTCAGGAACAGTTCTTCTATTTTATCATAAACACCATGATCCGCAATTGTTCTGCCGTGCCAGGTACTGGGGCAGTTGTAACTGCAAACCCAGATCTGTCAATCGGCCACAAAGACAAAGACGCTGTTGACATACTGGTCACAGACCCAGCTGTTGTAATACGGACTCTGAATCAACCAATTGGAAGACTGCTGAATTTTGACTTTGAGTCCAGCTGCCGCACCCCAGACACGGCGTTCTTTTAGTCTGGGATGTTTGGCACCAATCGCGCTGATGTATTCCTCCAATTCTTCTTCAGTTGGAACTCTAATCATTGCCTTTGGATGGTTCTACAATACAAACAAAAGAACCTTTCTGGAGAATTTCAACCATTTCTTGTACATAACAGTAGAGGTAAGTCCAAAGGCCATTGGCATGGATCTTGCAACGGATCCTTGTGTTCTAAACCAATGAAGTACTATACCAAGACAGCATGTTGCATTTGCCTCACGCTTTCTTCCACTCCATACTCCATTTGCGTTAACCTTCCTCTTCCGAATAGTGTTGGTGTCTCTATTGACTGTGTAACTATCAAATGTTGGTTCAAATAGACCTAGAAGCTCTCTAAAGACCTTGTGGTTGACACCGCAGCAGTTGAGAAGAGCCTGTTTGTTGCCAGAGTTGAATAGAGAAAGAAAGGGAGACTCAGAATGACAATGTAGGGCTATCCTCGGTGTTCTCCTATCTCTTTGACACCTTTCTTCCCCGTCATCATCATCATCATCATCATCCTCATCTTCTAGAAGATACAAGCAAACAAGCAACTCAAGTGACATAGTCAACGGATCGGCAACTATTTATGTTGTCGGTTAAGTACCTATTGTCAGTTGAGTCGCTGAAAGGTTGAGTCGCTGAAAATAAAAAATTTGATCGCCAAGTCACTGAAAAATCTGAACGGATTAAACCCATATTTTAAATCGTATGAAGAGGACAAATTTGGCTATTATTATTGTCCATACAATGAGATTCCACATTCCAAAATAAGATTTTATACACTAGCCCGCCAAAAAATCTGGGTAAAAATTTTCATTCCCGAAATACTAAAAACAGAAATCTGTGTGGTACCCAGAAAAGTATTTCGGGAATGACCCAATAAAGGGGTGCACACGCCCCTGCGCGAAAGAAAAAGTTCCCTACGCGTGACACCAAAAACAGAAAAATTGATGTTGTGATTCCCGTATGTCAGATTGGGATAGCGGGTCAATCTCACACTTTTTTTGGTACAACACATTCATACAATTCTGCCATACACTTTTCAAACACAAGTAATACCCACTACTAAAGATAGGATCATACTTGCAATTGGAACCCGCGGCCTCATTTGGTGTTGTGTACTCAACCACTAGTACTAGCCTTTCCATCCAAACACCCGACCTCCACCCTTAGATTGAACCTAACATTTTAAGACAAGCCAACTTGGTTGGGGTCGCGCTTGCTCTGGTGAACCATGTACCAGGTCAGGGGTAGGGGGTTGGGTGTCTATTAATATTAACTGCTAATTCACTCAGCTCCGCACACTCCGATCCGTGGCACAGATCATACAGTCTATACATGATAAGAGTACCATAGTGCCTACTTTTCAAAAGTGTAGATTTGTACCTTTTGGATGTGCAAAGTTGACCCCGGTCCAGGGATTGGAAGTACCACGTGGAACTCACTCCCTACAAACTGAAGACGGACAGACTGGGGAACCCCCTTGAGTACAACAGCAGTATGTATCAAAGTATCATACATACTCAGTAAAAGATCTCACTGTGATATTATTACAAAAATCCCAGCTTGATTAGCGTTGGTTTGTATCTTGAGGTGAAAGTAGAGGTATTTACATGTATGAGCCTATGGTCCATTCTGGCCATATTCCCTTGAAACCTGTATATTGCCTCAGTCCGATACTAGTTTCATCATGTTTCCCATGTCATTCCTCGCTCTAACACTTGTACGGTGTTTGCTCTGTTAAGCCTTTCATTTTGCGTGATTATGATTTGTTAGAATAATTTGATTGAACCTTGCTATCTTATTCAGGTATGATGATCTCATCAGTCTCGATGCATGGCAGGAGTAAACTGCCTTTGTCTTTGTTATCATGGAGGGGTGCACTGTGTGAGCATGACTGATTCTAACGGGATAATGATAAACAGCTGGTGTGTGGTTCCTTACTACCCACGAGCCTTTGTTCCCAGTGGGTTCATAATCCCTGGCCCTGTCATTCCTATCCGGTGATTCCCACATGATTATTATTGCTCTTGATGATATTTTCACTATCATAATATTTACGGATATTATCTTACCGGTATTATCATTATAATTACCGGTGATTCCTACCGTACATGATTACTGGTCTTGATGATATTTTCACTATCAATATATTTACCAGTACTTTCATTATAATTACCAGCGATTCCACTATGTTTTCCCTGGAAACTACCAGCACTTGTGATGCCTTCACTGACACCAATTGTCTTGGTCTGTTCACCATCTGTAAATAGTGCTGTATTCTGCACATCCAAGCTTACTACAGGTGTTCTATTATCCAGTATGTCCTCCCCTGGGCATGATGTCTCAATACACCCTTGTATGGTCATATGGTGACTCTTTCCTGGCTCTTGGTCTGACTTTGCTTGTTGTGGTGGCTCCCTGTGTGACGTTTTGTCAGATAGTCAGCTAGGTTATGTTTACCTGGCTCCCAAAATATGTCAAATTGCCCCTGTTCTGCTCTGTCCTTGCCAGTAGAGCCCCATGTTGATGGCCTTTGACCTCCTCTGCTTGATGGTCCCGTTGTTGAGGATATCCTGGGCTATCATCATATTGTCAGTCTTCAATGGTGCCAGGGGCTGTGGGTGACCCAGTTCAATCAAGCACCTCCATTCCTGCAGTGCCTCTTGCACATTGATGACTGATCCAGCCACATCTGCCTCTGCGACCGATGGCATCACATTTTTGATTATCTTGGCCAGTACCAATATGGATCTGTTGAATGTCTTACCCTTCTTGTCCCCTATGTAGTGATAACCCCCAGCCCTACTCCTGGCCACACGATTCACCAAATAGCTTGCGCCACTATCAACCCATAGTATCATTTCGCTTGCCCTATACTATACTACTATGCTCCTATTAGGATGGTTTGCTGCCTAGCTAAGGAAATACATGGTAACCTCCTGTGTTGTTTGCATATCCTTAGCTGATGCAATAATGTTGTTGAGCGCATGTATTGAGCATGGTGTTGCCGAGTGCTCGGGCGTAGAACAGGAACTTCCCCACTACCTTCTAGATGAAATTTACCTTGGCGGCACCTAGCATGGTCTGGTCCTCAATTGGTGCATATTGTACATCTTGCCCATAGTTGGGTGAGATGTGTCACGGTGGTCCCTTATTGACCTGGTTTGGACACTCATACTCAAATTCCTTCAGTGCCTGTTCCACGTACCCATCCATAGAAGCCTCCACCTCTCGTTTAAAATAGTCACACTTGAGGCAGGATTCATGAGGTGTTCAATGCCTGCATAGTAGGCAGGATGGGGAAGGAAGGAAAAATCAATGTAGGTAATTTTAGGGTAGTATGCGCGTGGGGTGATTGGGACAGATGTCTCAGGTGTTCCACCGGGCGGTGGAGGCATACTGAATGGAGATGGAGGCAATGGGGACATGCTGGTGTGATAGTTGGGCAAGATAGGATTTGAGTTTGAGTGTCTGACAGAATGTTTTTGTGGCAAAGAAGTGGAGGAGAGTGTGGAGCTATTTGAGAGGAGAGCATGATGTTATTTTTGAAAATCACCTGGGAAGTTGTGTAGGAGTATTTAGATTGGGAACCATAGAAGATGATTGTGAGAATGTTCGAATTGTGGGGAGAAGCTTGTTTCCAGGATTGGGTTTTCGGAGGACCGTTATGCGTGGGGGAGTTGGTAGGGTCATAGTTATGCATGGGGGAGTTGGCAGGGTTGTAGCTTTTTATTGGTGGCCGTGTCATTGTTGTCACAGTTAGGCATGACGGTGTTCATGTGAGTGGTTGTTGTGACAGTGTCACAGTTGGGCAGGATTTGTGGTTTATATACTGGTACTATGGTACGGTTGTATTCCAATCATGGAACAAGGATGGCCATGGAGAAAGTGAATATGGGTGTATGTCCGTGGGGAGTAGGAGTGAGTGAGTTTCAGTGGGAAGAACAATGCCGGTTTGGTGAGATTGGTTTATATTCGTCATTGGATGATGTCAGGTGTGCGCACCATCTTTTGTTTGTTTTAGATCGTCATTTTGTTGTTGTTGCAATTGTTGTTGGAGGATGAGTAGGGGATGTTGGGGACAGCTGTGTTCTAACAAAAAATAATTACAGGAGCATTGCTGTACTGCTGGTGCAATATAAAAATACAGGCGCTTGCCTTCTTACTAACAAGCATAGTAGTATACTACAGCACCTCCCCAGCAAAAGCCAGGCAGCAGGTATACAGCATCATTCCACTTGTTTGCTCCTACTAGGCCAATAGTACTTGTAGGCAGCAGAATGGTCTTGCTAACAGTGTCCTGGACAGGTCCAGCAATACTAACCAATCTATTGTACCCGTGCGCATCCCATACCTCAGCAAGGATCCAAGCGCTGTCATCTTAATATCATGCTGTCAATACCAAATCAAGAGGAATGGAACCAGACGCCCTAGACAATGTTGCAATGGAAGTAAGTATGCAGCGGCATCACTGCATGTCATTGCTATAACCTATTCCTCTTGTGTTGAGCATCCAATCCACAGACTATTCTTTGCAATTGCTACTAATCTCAACCTCAAAGTCTACTATCATTGGGGGGCGATGCAAAAGATCATGCGTACTACAGGCACTCTCACCAGGGCCTACAGAGGTCCCAACATAAATCTCCATACGTAGACGACGATGCCTACTAGTATGCCAAATAAATGGTACAGCAAGCAAAACTATGGCAAGGATATTGACTGAAAAATGGTTCTTCCATTTCTGAGGGCGTTGCAGGGACACCCTCATTTAGGTTGATTATGGGAAACCCACACGAACAAAATTCTCACTTCCCCACCAGCAGAGCTCAACAACTCAAAACAACAACACACGATCAAACCATCTACACTACTATGGTATTTGAAGGCAACAAAAAAAGTGTATTTACTTTGGCAAGTTGATGATTTTGTACTGCTGGCTTGTACAAAATAGTCAATGATTGCTGATAAGAAGATCTACTATGGCATGATTGGTGAGAAGTTAAAACTGCCAAAAGAAGAGATAATACTAGTAGTGCCATTGCTTACTTGTAAAAATGGGATTAATAATTGAAGATTTCAATGGTATCGATGTAAAACAGAAGGCTGAATACATCGAGTTGTACATCGATCAGATCATGAGGAGATCTCAAGGATGGGAACGAAACCGACACGAAAATGAAGCCACATTTTCAAACCACCGGCTATGCCCTTATCTACCCCAGACGCGAGGTGTTAAACCAATTGCAGTCACATTTTGTGTGATGGACCAATTGAAGGATCCAAAGAACACGGTGAATAACATTACAACCCCAAAACCGGATTACCCTATCAAACGCTGATGGGCGAAAGGATTGCCCGTTGCCGTTGCCGTTGCCGTTGCAATTCTCAATAAAAAAAGACACCGTCAAGAGATGGTTCGGTCGACGCAACCCGTAGCGTTTCGCGTGGTTCGGTTCGGTTCGATTCGGTTCGGAGGATACAATCAGTTAGTTGGTTGGTTGGTTGATTGGATGGTTTGGCGTTTGTTCCCAAACCCGCCCCGTCCCGTTCCTTCGTTCCTTCCTTCCGATGGTCGACATCGAATGTTTGCGGCAGGGGCACACGTGACGGGAGTTCCGAAAAGGGACGGGACGGGACGGGTCTTGGGTGTGCGTACCGGGTACAACTGGTACGAACGGTATCGGGAGCATATCGTACTACCGTATATTCGACTCTTCGAATGTTTTGTTCGACTGTTCGAATGAAATGTTGGATATCTAAAAGTGCGTGCGCGCGCGCGTGTGTGTGTGTGTAGAGAGAGAGAGAGTCTGAGTCTGTTTGTGCGTCTGTGTTAGAGGAGAAAACTCGTTCCATTCTACACCGTGCTCTATCAATCGTGGAGGATCGAGTCGAGTAAAGTAAAGTCGAGTGAAGTCGAGTCGAGTTTCAGATCGTAGGATAGGGTACAAATAATACTAATGATGATGATAATGACAATGACAACACTCTGTCTACTTTTGTGTAGTTTGTGTTGGTTGGTTTAGTTCGGTAGTAGCATAATAATATCATAATTTATTGAATACCGTACTAATACTGTTCGTGTAGTCTATACTTTGCTATATCAATTATTGATATTATGTTTAATTTTTACATGTGTGACATATCACCGTGTGGGGGTGTTGTCTATATTGCGCATTGCGAATTGTGAACTGTGTGTACGGTATGTGTGTGGGTGTGTGTGTGTGGGTGTTGTTAGATCAGTGGTTGCTTTTTGAGTGCACGGTAGGTACTTTTTGTGTGTGTGCCACCGGTCGGTTCGGGTCGGGTCGGGCAACGCCACGGTGCGTCACCGAAAGACGTAGAATCCGTCCGTGCTGCAAGAGGACAACGCCTCGTACTCGTCCATCGACGAGAGAAGTTCCTTCGCTCGCCGGGCCTTTCGTTCCAGGCGTCGTCGTCGCTCGCGATCGCGATCGTTTTGATTGTCCTTGTTGTTTTCGTTTTCGTTGTCCTTGTCGTTGGTGGGGCTGAAACTGGCGCAGGCAATCGGCAGCAAGACACAGGAGCCGTCCGACTTCGTCACCGTCACCACCTCGATGGTGGTCATCGCTGTCACTGCTCGGGGTCGCGGTTGCGTTTGTTGTTGTTGCTGCCTCCGCCTCCTCCGTCTCGGCAGGGCACGGTCGGAACGACACGGAAAGGCCGTTCCGGGTGCAAAGGTGAGGCCGTTTCCAGAGGAATCAATCGAAATGGCTGCGTTGGTCGTCTTGCGGCGGAGAATCGAAACGGGTCCGTTGCTGTTGCCGTTGCCGTTGCGTTCGGTTTCCTCGCAACAGCAACAGGAGGAGGATGCGTCGTTCTCGGGCGATTCCGATTCCGAGGCTTCGCTGCCGCCCAAACTTTCGTCGTCGAGGTCGCTCATCGACTGGGTGCTCGCCGTCGAATCCGAATCGTTGTGCTTTAGGTAGGATCCGGGTTGGTCGCGTTCGCGTTCTCGTTCTCGTTGCCGCGATCGACGAGTTCGAGATCGACGAAATCGGCGGCGGAGCGACGGTTTGCTGTTCCGGGAGGTCTCGTCTTCGTCGCGGGATTCGCATTCGCATTTGTCCGGGGTTTCGAGTTCGAGTTCGATTTTGAATTCGATTCCGTTGCCGCCGCCGTCGCCGTCGTCCAAAGAAGAAGAAGACAAAGACCCGGCTTCCTTGGTTCGTGTTCGTTCCAGGTAGTCCCTAGCGGATTCCCAGATGCCGTGGTCGTCGTGGTCGTCGTGGTCGTCATTGTCGTCGTAGCAATTGGAATCGGACTCGGCATTATCGGATTCATCGGCATCGTAGCTCACTGTGTGGTTGTCACCGAGGATCACGATAGACCGCTGGGGCTGTGGTAGTTGTTGTCTTAGTAGTTGTTGCTGTTTCAGTTTCTCTTTCAGTTGTTGTTTCGAATTCTGCTGCTGTTGCTGATGTTCCAAACCCGACGATGACTCACCGGAGCCAACGTTATCGCTGCCGTTCCCGTTACCGCAGGCAAAGACGGTTCGAAAGTTCCGTTCGAGATTGTTCAGGTTCTCAAAGAAGCACGCACAGTGCGATCTTGAAGCAGAGGAGGGACGAATGGAAGGCGAGGAGCATGTCATTGTTGTGGTTGTGGTTGTGGCTGTGTTGAGTGGGATCGTTGTTCCCGAAAAAGCAGCTAGTGCTAGTGCCGTTGTTGCTGTTGCTGTTCCTGTTGCGGTTTGTGTTCCTTGGAGATTCGACGATGCGGAAGTATTTCACGTTGGTGTAATCGTCGTCTTCGTCTGGGTATGAGCACGGGTTCGAGGGGTACGAGTACTCGTATTGGTATTGGTATTGCATGGATTGATGCCTAGATAGTTTGGTGTTGATGTTGATGTTATGTTGATGTTGATGTTATGTTGATGTTATATTGATGTTGATGGTTGTTCTGAACTGATTTTGTGAGTCAACGGCGATCCCCGGTAATTAGTTCTTGTGATTCGTGTCCCAGTGTCAAAACGAATTGGAATTGTGAGACCAAAAACGTCGCAATTGATTAGAAGGAAAAAATTGCACATCCCATCTCTCTCTCTCTCTCTCTCATTCCAATGATGGGACGGCTGATGGCAGTACCGTACGATTTCGTACGGTACGTACGAGCACGTATTCGTACTGTACCGTACCGTACCGTACCACGGGATTGGCATCACAACCACCCCCACTTACACTCGTGGGTCGAATCGTGAAACTCCTAAAGTCGTCCCGACGGTTGGTTCTGGCAACACGTCGTATTTCGTACCGTTAATTGTTGTTACAATACGAACCGTATGTGTACGTAATCTTACCGTACGTACCGGACGGGCGCAATCAAGTTCCGTTCGTTAGGGTGGGGTACATACTAGTACCGCAGGAATGGTAGCGAATAGTCATCGTGCTAATAATCGAATCTGGAATGCTAGTGCAGCCCCGCGCGGGGGGCCCCGGTCGTGAGCCGAAAAATTCGTGGTCGCAATTCTCCGGGGCCGTGGCAAACTCTTGTTTTTTACTTGCCCAACGATTATTTACGGTAGTACTTCGCAACAATTTTATACCCGGTACGAGTGCAGTGGCTCGATTCGATCGTGCCAACACATCGTTCTCGGCAGCGCGCACCGCGCCGATCGTGGAACGGAAATAATTTCCTACTCGGGAGCCGAGCAACCACCCCGCGGAGTGGAAGAACGAAAACATTCACCGCAGGGGAGGATACCCAGCCAAACACGACCCCTCCGACGCGCTTGGTTCGTCGTTGCGCGACGAGACGGCGCGAGGATCGGATTTGTGGGATTGGCACGGGGTTTCGCGACACATCACACGACAGGACCCTACGATAATCATACCGGTACCGTACCGTACTTGGTACGAAGTACTCCGTCCTACCGTACGGTACGGTACGAGTAAGTTACCAACAGGTAGGTACGAACTCGTACGTGTACGTACGGTACGTAGCGGTATGTACGTTGGATACCTCCCTCCAAAAGCAAATACAGTACGGTACGAATCACGACCACCTCACACACCGGACACTATTATTTTTGAAAACGCTAATGATTACCGCGCTTCCTTTCGCGCCCGGACGAGAAGAATTATTGCTATACTCCGTCGTATCGTACGGTAGTCGTATTTCGTATTTCGTAGAAGTACCTACCGTACTTCGCAATTCTCTTCGTGGCTCAATCGTGCTTGGCGGATGACCCGTAGCGCGCCACCGGGAAAACCCATACGACAGATACGCTAGACTACGGACGCGTATAACACCGTACCGTACTCGTACCGTACGTACCCTTGATACGTAATTCGTGCATTCTTCAATCGTGGAAGTTATTGGATTGTTGTGTCACGCCGTTGTCGGGAGCCCGCAGGCCCTTTTTGCACCTACCTACTGAAAAAAGTACTATCGTTATTATAACTGTCGGAAATTTCTCCGTTGGTAGGTAGGTAGATGTTCCCTACGTACTGCGCTACGAGTAAGTTACTCGTAGGCAGCCGCAGGGCTCGGAGCTTGTGTGCGACTCCCACTCACGAAAATAGTACCGCGAACAGAAGATTCGTGCTTAGTTTTTGGCCACGGAACAACACATCGCCCACGCGTCGATAATACTACGATACGGGTACGAGTACGAGTACTGCCAATACTACTACTACTACTTCTAATAATTGTTGCACCTCTCTCTCTCGGGTTTAGTTCACATCTCCAAACAACAAAGGACGATTGAACGAATTGACGAATTAGAAACGATCGAAAGAAGAAAAAAGGAGTGTTTGCAACGTGTTTCTACGTCGTTCACACAAATTTTCTTCAGAGAACAAAGAGAAGTATTCGTATATCCCTATTGCGGACAAGAAAGAAGAGAACAATCACACAAAATTTCTTTCTCGGAGCATTTCATTGCATTGCACCTCTATTGCAACATCACAAAACGATCAAACACATAAAAATATATTTCTATTATATTCTTCTACCGTACAGTAAGATCACCAAACCCAATCCAAACCCTGCACTCCGAGTCGAGCACCCTCCAGTCCATTCCGATAGCAATACACCACCGACCCAAACCAAACCCAACCCAAACCAATCCAACCACACATCATCATCATGGCCCAATCCAGCCCCCGCATCGGTCATCGCACAACGTCGACGGTCACCCTGCCACCGCTACAACAGACACCGAGCACTCCACCGCGGTCCGCAATCCACCTCGATAACAACGACAACAACAACAACAACGATGACTCCTACTATTACCAAGAATTGCCACACCGTCCCCCCCACTCGTCTCCGTCCCTTCCCTGGCTGGTAGACTTCTTCGGTACTTCTATCTTCCGGGTGGGTGGAATCGATACCCTCTGCCTCGGCGGAGCGACCGAGAATGTGCTGGCGTCTCCCAAAAGCACCGCCACCACTCCCATCCAGATCCAGGACAGTGGCAACAACAAGACCTCCTCCACCGAGGATGCCTATTGGCACCAACACCACCACCAACATCAAGAGCAGCACAATAGCAACGGCAACGGCGACGACGACAACACCATCGAACCGTCGGCTTCGTCGTGCTCGTGCACTTCCTCCTCTTCGCTGGCGGCCTTTGCCGGAAACCTCCCACGGTCCTACCCGGTTGTGACCACCTCTCCCACCAAGATGTCCCGTTCCCGTTGGGAGGTACTCCGATCGGTGGTGGCCTCGCACGACGAGTCCCTACAGATCGATTACGATCACGACCTCGACCACGACCATCACGAAAACCAACACCAACACGAGTCTTCCTCCTCCTCCTCCCGGTATCCCACCAAGACGACGAAGACACCGCAACACCCACGCCGACGCCGGCACTCCATCGCGGAGGAAAACGATGAAAACGAGCACGATGATGAAAACGAAAACAAACACACAATCGCAAACGCGTACGAATACGCATACGCATACGAATGCGGGCAACCCTCTGCCGCCGCCCCCGCAAGCAGCGACACCTGCTCGGCCCTGGAACCCTGCCTCGGGACGACCCGGTATTGGTGTGCCTCGGCGATGGATGTGGATACAGTGGATACACCCGATGTTGATGTTGATGTAGGGGCGCAGCAAGACCCCCGCTCGCCCTTCCTGCGGCTCCCGGAACGCCACCGAAGGCGGCAGAACGCCATGGCGGCCGCAATGGCAATGACAACGGCAACCACGCCAATCGCAACGAATGTGAACAGTGGTGTTGCAAACGGGAACGCAAACGCGAATGCGAATGCGAACGCCTCACCGCCCAGCCCGGCTCCGAGTGCCGCCGATACCTACACGACCATTTCGCTCTCGATGAGTTTTGCCAAGGAATTCGAGGACGACGATAGCGATTGCGAAGGCGAAGACAACAAGGCCTCCCGGGCCCGCCGTTGCACCAAGAGCATCTTTCCCGCCAAGACCCTGACCAGCAACAACAACAACAACAACAACCACACGAGCACGGACAGCGAAGAGAAGAAGGACGACCAACAACAACAACAACAAGAAAAAGAAGCCGGCAACAACGACGACGACTATGGAGAGAACAGCGCCTACCGGTACCTGATCCGGATGGGACCCTCCCACTACAAGCTCGGTGGCAGTGCCACCGGTACCGGCGGCGCGGAGGAGTCCAAGTACGACTACGAAGACGACGTGGTGTCCCACGCGTCCTCCTCGGTCCTGCTGCCCCTGCATCCCCACCAGCGCGTGCTGTGCATACCCATGTCGAGACCGTTTTCGTTTTCGGCGGACGACGACGAAAAGGACGCGAGCAACGCAAACTCGAACGCAAACGCCGGCATCCACGCGCACCTCCGCGAGGCCCTGCGGATGCCGGAGTTTTGAGAGAGTGCAACCAAGGAGCGATGATCTGTAAACGTTATGCGATCCGTGCCGCAATGCCATTCCGTGCCGTGCCGTGCCGCGGAGTCTAGTGTGCAATGCTCCACACAATTCCCACCATGTAACAAAAGAGTAACCAAATAATATAATAATAGGACCCAATAATTTTGTACGATTTGCAACACAGTACCGTATAGGCACACGCATGGGATAATAATAGTTTAGTTTGGTATTCGAAACAGAACGAGACATGGATCAACACGTACCGTAGTTACTGTTCGGTCTAGGTCTCGGTCTTGGCCCGGTGTTGCCATGCAACCGAAACAATACGAAAAAGTTGTTGCTTGACGATGAATCATTATGTTTTGTAAGACAAAGACAACTTCATGGCTGGATGGTGGCAGGAACTAGAAGGTACAACGATGATGGGGAGTTGCATGGCATGGCATGGCAATCATTCTGAATGACCGGCTTGCAACCCAACAACAACGTAACGGTCGGTTCAAGAGCAGGATCATTACTTTGTATTATTATTACTAGTAGTAGTACTACTACTAGTAGTATTTGTTGCTATAAGAAAGAACGATGATACAGTCCATTGGTCGTGCGCAAGCAGTCAGGAGTCATAGTAGTAGTCGTGTTGGAAAAGCGCATGGCTAACAAGAACAAGTTTGGTCCGTTCCCATTTTTTGGATCAACCCTACCGTTAGCCAGCCGGTTCTGGAGCTGCCTCAAAACCAGCCAAACCAGACACCAGTGCATTCGGAATGATATACTACTACTAATACTACTAGTACTACTAGTCATGCATTTCCACATTGGTCCTTCTTGACGAATGAATTTCCACAATGGCTGCCTGTCTGAATTATGTATACTACTAGTACTACTACATCATTTCCGCATTACAGTTGGCTGCCTGGTACCTGAATACAGGGCCATGCCGCCACGCCCTTTCATTCTATTCTGTGCACCTGTATCTATTAGCATCCCAGTACTAGTAGCAGTTGCTGCTGCTAGTAATACAGTATAGATGAAATTATTTTCCAACAAGAAACAAGCATAAGGTCCGACTACAAATCGATGGATTCATTCATCCGGAGGCAAGAAGAAGCACCAACAAGAAGAAGCAACACTCCTCCAACAATGATGCAACTGGAGCAGCAGCAGACTGGCTGGTCGTTGAGGAGGTCGGTGTCACGCCGGACTGCTTGTCAATTGAACGGAGGATCTACTATTTCGTCCACAAGAACGGCTCAGCAGCAGAATACTACAATAGTACTGTACTAGTAGAAGCAACTTCCTTAGGTTATTCTTAGACTTACTAGGCAGCAGGCAGATCCATTGCTTCCAGCTACCAGACTGCTGATGTTGTCGGCGAAAAATACGAACTTTGTCGGCATCAAATTCAATTGAAAAAGCCGACAAAACAAAACAACGGCCGAGGTGCGGAAATACAACCAAGGTGCAAAAATACGGAGTAACAACAGAGATACGATTGTTTTGATGATCGAGTCTTAGAATCAAACACACCTCCACTACTTGGAAATCCTTAAGTGGTAAAAACGATATCACCTAAGGCTACAAACAAAAGAGGATAATCGGTTAGAAACAAGACATATCCAAAGACCTGACCAATAAGTGAACACTTAATCCTTAAGTATATTCAAAAGAATATACTTGATATCCCTTGAGGAAATCACTTATTGCAATCAAGAAAATCAATACCGAGTCCGAATGGGCCTCATTCATCTACCTACTCTACGAACAAGCATATGCCCCATTGAATAAAACACTTAACCTTGTAAATGACCAATACCATCGAATGACCGATACGACAAGACGCTAACACAGCAACAGCAGCGACGATATCGGTACGATGAAGATGACAGTAACAAATAACCGGGGAAGATCCTCTCTACCATGTAAAATACAGAGAGCCCCGATACAGTACGAAATACTTAGTAAAAATAAGAGCGTCTCTCTGAGCTCACTTCTCTTTAAATTGTAATTATCCTATCCTTTCGGTCGATTTTTTAGAGTAACAACAGGTTATAGAGCCCTTATAACTCACGCGTTGGCGTATACTTTAAGAGCCTATCTCCGCCTGATCAGCACCTCCACTGACCGGATACAGCCAGAGGACATTGCTGTTGAGCAATAGGCCTTCCCCCCAGCGTAGAGATTGTTGCGCGAGCCTGCTGTTGAGCAACTCCCTTCCAATCTCCCTCAGATCTACTCCAATTGTTCCTTCGAACCCTTCCGTCGGTCTTCCCTTTGACACAGCCGACGCACCTTCGCTCGGTCATTTCGTCGGTTACTTCCTTCCTTCGGTCCTTTCCTTGGTTAATTATTACCGTCCGTTCTCAAACGTTCCTTCGGCCCTTTCTTCGGTCCTTCCCTTTGGTTCCTCCGGTGATTTCTTTCGCCGCGACCGTTCTTTGGTTCCTCCGACAAACGTTCTCTCCGGTCCTCACCGTCCGGTCTCCTTCAATCGTTTCTCCAACGATTGCTATTCTTCCGGTCTTTGTTCCTTTTTCTACCGCCGCCGCCTCCGCCGTTTCATTCTTTTGACATCAACACCGACGACGGCGCATCGATTTGACGCCACCTTTTCTTCTTCCCTTCCCCTCCTGCTTGTGAATCAGGGGGTGTATCCACTGTCTCTACACACAGTTCTTTGATAATCCACAAGCAAGCATGGCCGACCTATTTGATTGGAATGCCATTGAAGGCATTCGATTCAAATTCAAGGGCAACAGCCCATATGACGAACAATTGAATACCCTATACTCCACTATCCTGGACGATACCGACACAGGAAGACTTATTTGTGGAGAGCACCGCATTGGACGCTAAGGTACTAGCCCCTCCATGATGCCCAATCTACGTGGCAGTGTTGTCAACGCTATCACCTACCCTCTCCCCCAATTAACAGAGCTCCAGAAAGGTCACATCACACAACTACTATCTGGTTGTGCTGTTTACTACATTGCACCAAATGGAGACTCCAAGAAACTGCGAGGTCCTGCTGACTTGGAAAAGGCTGCTAAGGATGCACTCGCGCATCACACAGATGACTCCTCAAAACCATCCATCACCATTGAACTCCTAATCACGTCTTGGAAGTTTAAACCCACCTGGAAAGCCCAAAGATTTGACAAGGTTTATGAAGGTGCCATACAGGCTGATTCTGATGATGAGACCACCGATGACGATTCAACACCTCAAGCCAGAATCTACAATGAAAAGATGATGGAACTCCTAGAAGGCCAGCGTGCTCTCCTTGATAAACTATCAGAACGTGCTATCAACAACAACAATAATAAAAACAACAACGCCGGCGCCAACAACCCAAGTGATCTACCATGGAACCCAGCAACCTTACCCCCACCAGTTAAGGAGCAATACAATCGCAGAGATGAATTCCTCACCAGTGATGACATGAAATACTTTGAAATCACTTCCACGGATGCATCAGGAAATGAAACAATTGTCAGACAAAACTACTTCCTTCACAACCTAGGCAGTGGTAGAAATGACTAGCGCCTAATCTCTAGGAGTGGTGATTGCTTTGATCTAACCAGAGCCTCTGACAAGTCCAAGGAAGCAGCTAGAGACAAATTGTTCCTCTCAGGATTCCCACAACTAAAGGACTCAACGGACCCTCTGGTCAGAAAGTGGTACAGAGAAATCACAGCCCATGCACAACAACATCACATCTACATCCATCCAT
This sequence comes from Pseudo-nitzschia multiseries, assembly GCA_037355745.1. Classification (NCBI taxonomy): domain Eukaryota; phylum Bacillariophyta; class Bacillariophyceae; order Bacillariales; family Bacillariaceae; genus Pseudo-nitzschia; species Pseudo-nitzschia multiseries. Next base: position 2,323,822 of record CM074787.1, read on the forward strand.
ATTACCTCTACAGACGCAAAGCTGACCATCTCAGAGGATTCACCATTGGAGGTACCTTCCCACATGACCTACCTACAAGATATGAATTGGCCATCCACGAATGGGGAAACCTCATTTATACCGCACTCAGAACTGATAAAATCATCCTTGATTCATGTGCAAGTATGAACGCCACCATTCAAAGCTTTGAGGGAGGACAAGGATACGAGGCTCTGTACACAGTAATTGCACAGACACACCCCAACTCAAAAAGGCCATCTAATGCAGGATGAATGGTCAGGAACCCTCCAAACCAAGATACAAGTGAGTCATTCGACTTTCATTACAAGGATTATTTGAGACTTAGAGTCTTCCTCCACAACCAACCCAGCACAATCAGTTCAATAGAGGAAGTTAGCAATCTTATTGAAGGAATCACTCTCTCACAAGAACTCTTCAAGAAAACAGAAGATGAACGCGAGTCAGATGACCAATTCAAACAAGACAAATATAAGGCAGGGCGGCTACTGCAAACCCTCCAAATATATGAACAAGAAAGCAAGGCTGAGAAGAAGTACAAAGACAAAACCTCCAAATCAAGCCTGCCCAAACAATTGCCTACCACAGGAATCAGGCCAGGTCCCCGACGAAGTGATAGGTTCCAAAAACGTGCAGGTAACAACACTGTGAGAACCCCTTCCACTCTAACCTCTCACTCAATCAGCCTGATTGACTCACTTGGATACCCTGAAATGGATGAAGCATCTGGCAATCTCTTCCTCCATCAAGCATATTGCAATGCCATGATCACTGCATTTGACAAAGATCCCAGCCTCTTTGACACCTCCAGGCAATGTATTGTTTGCCACACCTCTGGTCATAACTTTGACAATTGCCCTGCCCTACAACATGTTGAGTCTCTCAGGAAACATAGGATTGCAACTGCAGTTTTGATCAGTAAAAGCAAGAGAGAAACACAACACCTCATGGACAATACTCAACGCATATCCCAAATCAGCATTGAAGATGAGGATCAGGGTGAGATCTCCCCAGATGATGAACCAGAAGACCAAAATTTTTGTCAGGGTCAGGAATAAACCGGCTTTCTTGCTACCAGACCACGTCACCTCAAGATGATCCTCAAGGATTTGACAATGTGCCAGAATCACAAATGGAAGGCCCATGCCCCTCCTTGGAATCCAGCAGTGTCAGTTCGTATGAATCCATTCAAATAGGTGCGGTCAATCTGATCCCTAGGGATAACCTTCAACCATCCATTCCAACTAATGTTTACTGTGATATGGAAACACTTGAGGTTACAGCCCCTGCATTGGAATCACATTTGGAGACCAATGGGGATCCCAACTTTGACCGTGACAATCCCATCCTAGTTGATACCAACAATGTCCAGAATCTTGTACCAGCAGATCCAATAGCAGCTGCATCATATTTTCAACAGGGCCAACGGGCACAAATTGACACAGGTGCTAAAGTTTCTTGCACAAACCTACTGCATATTCTTCATGATTACAAACCTTACACAAAGCTGAGGAAATGTCCAGTCAGGCTAACAGCAGCGATTGGAGGCAGGGCATCCAGCTGCATCCCTGAAGGATCAGGTTATGTGCACATACCAGATTAGTGTTTTCTTCTACTGTTCCCCATTGCTTTCAACAACATTGCTGAGCGAGAATGATCTATGTGGCATGACATCGCGCATGAGGGAACAGTTCAGTGGACAGTCCATACACAAAGCCTTCACTGACACCCATGACTTGTCCATTCAACAGAATGGTAATCTCACCATTATTTGTCACCACAAACACAGCACTGCTAAACGCATTGTCCTCCATGGAGCCATCATTGATGGTCAGTGTTATACCTATCCAGTGTTGATCCCTGATGTAGATCTGGAATTGCCCTATGCCAATTGTGCTACCTCCTCAGCATATGCCTTAGCAACTGACATGGAGTTCAAATAACCTTGTGATCTAGCCTCCAAGGAAGCAATCAACAATTTCAGGTATGACATCTACACAAACCTTGTGACACTCCAAAAGTGCACTGAAGCTGCCAGAGGACAGCCTGATACCAGTGACACACCCTGGTTTGATGCAAAATTGTTTTTCACCAAGATTGCTGACAAACATATCCCTATTCAAGCAATCAAAGCAAAGACCTCCGAGCTCCTCTGGCATCAAAGACTTGGCCATCCACGTGATGACTTTTTATTCCAAGCCCATAAGCACATTCTTGGTGTACCAAAGTTCAAGCGCCAAACGAGTATTCTTGATCAATGCCCCACATGCATCCAATGCAAGCAAACCAAGACGCCTGCTGGCTACCACTCTACAAGGAAGGTTACTCAGCCTTTTCAAGGTTTGTCTATTGACTTTGCTTTTTCAGGGACAAAATCATCCAACTCCAAACGGCGGCGCGACTATGAAGGTATCCATGGGGAGACCGCGTGGATCCTTATCACAGATCACTACACAGGTATGAAATACGGTGACACCAGGATTTCCAAAGCTGCACCTCTTCACTGGCTAGAACACTTCTTCTCTCAGCACAACCCAACTTGTGCGAACAAGTATGTAACAGTTGACCAAGGTGGAGAGCTATATCACAATCCAGACATCCAGAATCTCTTCTCTGCTTTTGGATACTCAATTTTCCCCACTGGAGCTGATGCTTCACATCAAAATGGCACAGTTGAACGAGCTCACCGGACCCTTGCTAACTCAATGAAGACTATGCTCAGTGGTGCCAACCTACCAATCAAATTCTGGCCTTTCACCTTCTACCATGCACTGCGCTTGTCCAATGCCTTCCCTGAAGGCAATCAGCCCCATTCACCATTGGAATTGGCAACTGGCCACAAGGAAAATGTCACTGATTTCAGAACCTTTGGATGCAGAGTTTGGGTGAGACCTCCAGGCAAGAGACCAGTCAAGCTCAAACCTAATGCACGGAAAGGAATATTTCTGGGTTTTGTTCCATACACTACTAGAAACATTCTTTGGTATGATACAGAAACCCATCGTGTCAAAATTGCCACCCATGTCAGGTTTGATGAAGGCATGAATGACTTGCCACTTGCTGACCTACCCACCAATGTCAAGCACCTACTCAGGACTGATGACAACCTTCCTCTCCCACCGGAACCCACTGAAGTGTCATCCAGTGATTTCCAATTTTCCATCTCACCATTTGCAAATCTAACCAACCTCAGGCTCACTGTCCTACCATCCTGCACTTACACAGCTTTTGGTCTCCGGTATGCAAATGACTCGCTCCTTGGCAGAGCCTATGTCACTGACATCCTCTCTAAAAGCCCTTCCTCCTGGCTTTTCTCCTCCCATAAAAAGTCTCTCTCTAAACTTTGGGGTGCATACATTACCTCTGTCAATCACAATCGAGTGTTCACTGCAGCTGATGTCACCACTGCGCTGAATGAATCCTACGATCAAGGGGTGAGAGGCTTGCCAGAGATACCAATCACTTTTGCACTTGAAGAAAAACTATCTATGAAGGCAGTCAGGAAACATTTGAATGCATATGGATTATTTGCCCCCAATACTTCCTGGAAGGAGCCCACTGAAGAAGAAGATCCACCATTCTTATGACGGATTTCATCCATCAAAACTATCCAGCGCATTGGCACCAAATACAAGCAAATCATCCAATCAAGAATCAACCAGGTTGATAGCACTGAAGCACTCCATGCCTCCATCCAAAAACGCTTGGCACCCACTGAAGATGGCATGGATGTTGTCATTCCCACTATTGATATCGCGTCACTCAGAGCCATCACCAAGCTTCATAAGGAAGGCAATCATGCATTACCACTAGATGCAGATTCACTACCAACTGAACAAATTGAACTCTTTATCAAGGCCATCAATTCAAAGGAACCCACACCTGAAGAACAAGCACTAGGTCATTTCACTCGAAGGAGCCTCAAGTCATTATCCACATGGACTGAATGGGAGGCTGGAGAGCGAAAACAACTTGATCAGTTTGAAGACCTAGAGATGTTTGGATCACCAATTTCACATCCCAAGGACCCAGATGCCATTATTCTCAGACCTCATTGGCAATACAGTGTCAAGAGGAACGGTGTCCGCCAAGCAAATATGCTGCTCCAACTCTGCACGCCATCACCTTGTCATATTCATCATGTGTCGAACATCCCATCCAAAGATTATTCTTTGCCACTGCATCATCTCTTAACCTCAAGGTCTACGGGGTGTTGCTGCAGATGCATATGCAACACAGCCCAGGACCCAACATCTCTACTTACATGACTATTGATGATGCATATGCAAAATGGTACAAACACAATCATGGCAAAGATATAGACCAAAAATTAGTACTACCAGTCCTTCGGGCACTTCAAGGCCATCCAGAATCTTGAAGACTTTGGGAAACCCACATCAACAAGATTTTGAAAGGCCCTGATCTCAACTTCAAAACCACCACACATGACAGAACTATCTACACGACAGTCTTTGAAGGTGAAACAGTTTACATGCTGAGACAAGTTGATGATTTTGCGCTAGCTTGCACATCAGAAACCATATCTGACAAGATCTATGACACATTGGTAAGAAACTGAAGCTACCTAAAGAAGATGTTGTTCCCTTCACAAAAATGGGATTGCTTGAGGATTTCAATGGAATTGATGTCAAACAGACAGCTGATTACACTGAACTGTCCTGTGCCAATTACATCATCCAAATTATGACATCCCATGGTTGGGAAACTGATTCTAAGATGAAGCCACGTTCCAAACCATCAGCGCCATTATCAACTGAAGTACTGAGCCAGCTGCAATCACATACAAATGAACCTTTAGAAGGCACCAAGGAACATGCTGAGTTACAATCCACATCTGGTTTCTCCTACAGGACACTCTTGGGTGAAATGATGTTTGTGTATGTTAGTTGCCGGCCAGACATTGGATATGCAGTGACCCTGATGTCAAAATACAGCTCCAATCCCACTGCTTTCCACTATTCCAGTCTGAAGAACATAGCTTGCTACCTCAGAACAACCAGATCATGGGGTACTAGGTTCTACAGACCAAATGCTGAGCCATCTCTGCCTCCAGGGATACCATATGATGACTCAGCCCAATATGCCTCACTTCCCCAATATCCAGAAGATATCAAGCAAAGCAAATTGATGTGTTTTGTTGATGCAGCATATGGAAATGATCCAAAACATCACAGGTCCACCACAGGTTACGTTTTCACCTATGCTGGTGGAGCGATTGTTTATCGATCCAAAGCTCAGTCACTTACCCCACAGAGTTTCACAGAAGCTGAGTTCATTGCTGCAGTCACAGCAGCCAATACAGCAAGATATCTCAGATCCATACTCAAGGAACTAGGCTTTATTCAGGTCGGGCCAACTCCGATCTATGAAGACAATGCATCAGCAATTGAAATCATCAATGCCCAGAAGCCCACTGAAAGAACCAGACATATTAAAATCAGGTTCTTTGCAATTCAAGCTTGGAAAGAAAATGGTGAAATCAAGATGATTCATATTCCTGGAGTTGTTAACCCTACTGATGATCTAACCAAACCATTGGGATGGATCCTGCACGCCCGACATGCAAGATACATCATGGGACACTATCCAGGTTAAATCATTCAAACGTACGCGCTTCAATGATTGCTTCGTTTAACAACTGGATCAAGATTTGACCTCATATTACAATCACACCAATTTGATTGATTGATCAACCAATCAAATTTCCGATTCGATCGAGGTTAAATAACCAACTTCCACATGAATGAAGGTTAATCCTTCATAAACCGACAGTAATCCAACACCAAGCGAATAGAGTGTTGGATCAAGGGGTGTGTTGTCGGCGAAAAATACGGACTTTGTCGGCATCAAATTCAATTGAAAAAGCCGACAAAACAAAATGATGGCCGAGGTGCGGAAATACAACTGAGGTGCAAAAATACGGAGTAACAACAGAGATACGATTATTTTGATGATCGAGTCTTAGAATCAATCACACCTCCACTACTTGGAAATCCTTAAGTGGTAAAAATGATATCACCTAAGGCTACAAACAAAAGAGGATAATCGGTTAGAAACAAGACATATCCAAAGACCTGACCAATAAGTGAACACTTGGAATCCTTAAGTATATTCAAAAGAATATACTTGATATCCCATGAGGAAATCACTTATTGCAATCAAGAAAATCAATAGCAATTCCGAATGGGCCTCATTCATCTACCTACTCTAAAAACAAGCATATGCCCCATTGAATAAAACACTTAACCTTGTAAATGACCAATACCATCGAATGGCCGATACGACAAGACGCTAACACAGCAACAGCAGCAACGATATCGGTACGATGAAGATGACAGTAACAAATAACCGGGGAAGATCTCTACCATGTAAAATACAGAGAGCCCCGATACAGTACGAAATACTTAGTAAAAATAAGAGCGTCTCTCTGAGCTCACTTCTCTTTAAATTGTAATTATGATATCCTTTCGGTCAATTAATAGAGTAACAACAGCTGAAGACAGCAGACGGCACGGCACGGCACAGCCAGGAAGCTTGTTTGTTGCTGAGCTGCTCCTGTTTGGTTGATGCAAAGACAGCGAGTGCGAGTGGTGCGCGTGGTATTCAGCCCCGTACAACTGAATTCCCACGATTCATAAAAATCTGAACTGTTGATGTCAGACTAAATGCCACACCAGCCAGCCTTCAATATTGAAGTCTGAATGAAATATATATCTTAATTCCTCCATGTGCAAAGAACACTGGATTCAGTTCAACGCCAATCCAACACTTTAACAAATTTAAAGACAAGCTTTTCAACGCCTCTTTGGAGTGGTTTATTAGAGCTTACTCACAATCTTAGTTTTAGTACAATTCCACACATACGTACCCATCAGTTGTATTACTACATTACCTTCTACTTAGAGGCATACGACACTGTTCAAACAGTCAAAAATTGCGTTGACCTACCGGTATACTACTAGTAGTATCCTACACTCGAGTAACAACTACTAACAAGCAACCATCAACTGCTCCTACCGATTGTCCAGCAATGACGAGCTACTCTGTTATCCCTTTCAAGTTTGGCACAGAGACTGTCAAGGTTAAAGCACCTCTCATTACTGCAGGAGTATCCCTTTTCCGAGTCCTTTTTATCATTAATGAATTCTCACATGCAAAGAAAACTCTTTCCTTAACAACAGGACCAAAGCAATATGACATGTTCTCTGATCTCCTCAGAGACTATGCTGATAGGAATTGGTGGAATGAGTATGTATCAGCCAATGTACCTAACCGAACTGTGGACAACCTTTCAACCACCATTGATGCCTTCATCACCTACAAATTCAACAACAACGCAGATGTATTCAGATGCCACAAACAATTCCTCAACAACATCAAGAAGGCCACCAATATCACTGTGCACCAGTTTGTCTCCATGGTTACCTTCCACAACCACGTGATCCTACGGCTGCTTCCAGGGCATCCACCTGAGAATGGAGACATCAATGACAAAGACTTCAAGAGTTTGATTTTTGAATCCATGCTTACGGAATGGAAGGACTCCTATGAAGAACACCACTCTCCCTACAAGGACACCCTTACACAGATGGTGACAAGGATGGAGAGATACCAAAACAAGGAAAACAAGAAAAGTAAGAAAAATAATCAAGAAGAAAATTCCTCTCAAAACAGGAATAACAGCAACAACCATGGCAATAACAAGCAAAAAAACAGCAACCACAGCAATGGAAGGAATGGGAACAACAACCGATCCAACAACAGCAACGGCCAAAACCGACAACAAGGCTCCAACAACAGCCAAGGCAACAACAACAACAACAACAACAATCCCTCCACGAGAGTAACTGGTGGCTCATAATGTCCTATTCACCTGGGTGCAAATCACACTTGAGGACAGTGCTATCTTAATGCCAAGAATCCAAACCAACCTAATCAGAATTACAATAACAACAATGACGCACATGTGAATGATTGCAACTTCAACAATAACTTCAATAGCAACAATAACAACCGATAAAGCAACTCATCTTCCTATGGCAATAATTCACATGAGTCTGAGCAACACATGTGTGTCTTCATCAATGAACCAGAAGAAACATCACCTCCAACAGAATCTTGGCCAGATCTCTTCCATGTAGATATGGATGCCGATGCTGAATACTATAATTCTGATCTTCAAAGATTCCCTGAAGCACGAACAAAAACCGCGGATTCTTGCAATGGCAATGTAGATCTTGTTCCAACCACAGTCAGTGTCTGCAACTCCATCAATGGCACACCTGGAAAGTACTACCCAAAGACTCTCTTTGATTCCGGATCCACTGGCAATCTCATTGTTGAATCAGCCATCCCTGCTGAAGCCAAGAAGCACTCCCTTGCTCAACCAATTCAAATGCAAACAACAAGGGTAGAGCCACTTCTAATCACTATGTGATCCTGGAGAATATTGTGTTCCCAGAGCTATCCTACTCCTTGAGAGTGCTGAAGATCAAGTGTTTTGTTGTCACCCAGAACATCAACTATCACCTCCTCATTGGAAGAAGAACAATGAGAGCCCTTGGAAGATGGACTTCAAAGCTTGTACCATAGAATGGTATGAAAAGACCATGCACTTCCATCCCCGGAACTACTTTGACAACTAATTGATGCTTCACAATGTCATGTCCACAGAGCCTCACTCTGTTGCTGAAAGTTATTCCAACCAAGCTGCTCAACAAGCATATGCTGATGACACCTCCAAGTATGAGAAGACAAACCTTCACAACTTAGTATCTGAGCAAGAACACCTCTCAGACCATGAGAAATCTTCCTTGCTGAAGATTCTTCTTGAAAATGAAGAACTTTTTGAAGGCCTGAATCACAAGGAATTAGGCATTTTCCCTAATCAAGAGTTCCACAGTGATCTCCAGCAAGAGGCGAAGCCATATCGCATCAAACAACCATATTCAATTCCACTCCACCAACAGGAAGCTATGAAGAAGGAAATAGACCAACAAGTCAAGCTCATCATCCTTAAAAGATGCTATGCAACTGAATGGGGAATGCCAACATTTGTAATCCCCAAGCCAGATGACTCCTGCCGACTCATCAGCGACTTCCGTGAGCTCAACAAAGTAACCAAGAAACTACACTATCCACTTCCAAAGATCCAAGACATCTTCCATAGAAGATTATTAAATTCCTTTCGTGACCAGAAGTACCAAAGCTACCAGATGGTAGATATCCTATCCGAAAATAATAAAGATGATGGTTCAAATACATCACCCTCATTGATGTCAGCATGCAGTTCCACACCTTCAAGCTAGACAAAGCATCCACTTGGCTCTGTGTCCTTGTCACAACCTTTGGCAAAATCCGGCTTCTCAGATCGCCAATGGGCTTGCATCGATGATATTGGAATCTTCTCTGACACGCTCAAATCTCACTGTAAATCTATCTCTTCTGTTCTTTCCTTGCTCAAAGCCCACAACTTTGCAGTCAAGCCCTCCAAATGCCATTGGTTCCAATTGCAAGCACCATGGCTAGGCCACATCATTTCCAGACATGGAATCAGACCCAATCCAAACAAGATAGACCCCATCTTGAAACTGGCTTTTCCCTCAACAACAATCCAACTTCAATCCTTCGTTGGGATGATCTGTTGTCGGCGAAAAAATACGGACTTCTTGTCGGCATCAAATTCGATTGAAAAAAAGCCGACAAAACGAAACGATGACAGAGGTGCGGGGAACGATACGGGATACAAATATTCCGACAATCGAATCTTAGAATCAAACGCACCTCCACTACTTGAGAATCCCTAAGTGGTAAAAACGATATCACTTAGGACTACAAACAAAAGAGGATAATCGGTTAGAAACAAGACATATCCAAACACCTGACCAGTAAGTGAACACTTGGAATTGACTGATACCATCGAATGACTGATACAGTAAGAAGACCGACACGACGCTAATACAGCAACAGCAGCAACGGTATTGGTATGAGAATGGTAACGACTAACCGGGGAAGATCTCTACCATGTAAAAATACAGCAGAGAGCCCCGATACGGTACAAAATACTTAGTAAAAATAAGAGCGTCTCTCTGAGTTCACATCTCTTTAAATTTCAATTATCCTATACCTTTCGGTCGATTTTTATTCAAAAAGGCCAAGACCTTCATTGCAAAGGACATCTTGCTTGACTTTTCTGGTCCAAACAAGCCCTTCCATGTCTACACCGAGGCGTCTGAATATAAACTCGGAGCTGTCATTATCCAAGAAGGAAGAATTATCCTCTGTTTCTCCAGAAAACTCAACACTGCTCAAAGGAAGAAGTACCCAACAATTGACAAAGAGATGCTTTGTATTGTTGAAGCTTTCAAGGAATTCAGACCAATCGTTTGGGGTGCAGAAATCATAGCCGACTATATCAACTTAACTTGCCAAAAAACCTCACGAGTCACCAAATTATGACTTGGAGAATGCTCCTTGAAGAATTCTCTCCAGTATTCAAGTATGTTTAAGGCAAAGATAATGTGATTGCTGATGCTCTCTCAAGGCTCCCTATCCAGCAATCTCCAGAGGAAAAGAAGGAATCCCTGACTCCAATGGATTCAGAAATTGATCTAGCTGGCAATCCAACTGATCCAACTGACAATCCAACGGACACCCTTTCCCTTTCGGATTTATTGATCAACTACCCGGAAGACATCCCAATGTATCCCATAGCTTTTACTCATCTTGCAGAAGACCAAGATGCCAATGTAGATATCTCAACCAATCCAAAGTACACCACAGAGAACTTCAATGGTATAGGCTTGCAAATTGTTGAATCCAATGGCCGAAAGAAAATAGTACTTCCTCCAAACCGAGTACAAGCCACAATCAAATATAACGCCATTGAATCAAGTTCTGGATGATCATTTTTGGCAATGGGTGAATGAAACTTGGTAGTTGGCTTGCAACCAAACATTTGTTCGTATGAAGCTTCCATGTTTTCAATGAACTTGATGGGGTTCATACAGAGCACACCATTTTCATCTCTCTCAAAACCACATGCCAAATGGAAGAAATTCATAGGTCCAGATCCCTTTAATTTGAATTTGTAGGGCTCTGACTGTAGGATTTCTTCCAAAAATGAGCTGGGGTCAGCCATACAGAGGCAAAGGTCGTCAACTTACTAGGTGCATATGAGTTCCTAGGTTCGTGAGCAAGCACTCGGACCTCTGCTGGCTGGCTTTTCTTGAAAACAGCACGCTTAATACAAGATTGCATAGAACAAATGCGAACCTCCTGTAGCGTGTGTTTGTTGCCGCCGATGTTAAGTATCGAACTTCGATCGTGAAAAGGGAAAGAACGAGCCTCGAATCCTGCATACACAGATCATATCCCTTAATTGGATTGACGTTGTACGCGGATTCGCGTACGACTTTTTTTCGAATTTTTTGAGTTTTTTTGGTACCCGATGACACGATCATCGTCCGATTTCTTGCAAGTGGAGTCAATAAAAGGGCATCATTCTCAACTAAAGTAACAATCTATCACTCATACTAGTGTGAAATAACACAGAGAAGGGGTTTTTATTACTTAAGTTGGGTATTTTTGGCTAATTTTGGCAGAAATCGGCCAATTTTCATACATCGGGTCCGTTGTGTTTCGCAATTTTGAGACGAGCAAGGCTGACGTCATTGCCCTCACCTAGAAAACACCAAAGACTCCAACAATATCCCACGCCGTCTCCACACAAATAACAAGGAGTGGTGAATTTGAATGAATATTTGCTGTCGTCGAGGTCAAGGTTTCGTTTGCAATCCGCGTCTCGCCCAGCAACAAGAACAAGAACAAGAACAAGAACAAGAACAACAACGATGATGATAATCGTTCATCCACCCTGGCCTAGAAAACACCAAAGACTCCAACAAAATCCCACGCCGTTTCCACACAAATAGAAAGGAGTGGTGAATTTGAAGCAATACTTGCTGTCGTCGAGGTCAAGGTTGCAATCGAATCAGCATGATTCGTCCGCGGACGGCAACAACAACAACAACAACAACAGCAATGACGACGATGACGAATGACGATGACAGCAACAAGCAACAACAACAACAACAACAACAACTGCCGCCGCGCCTACTACTTCTTCTTTTGTCTCTTTCCTTCCTTTTCATAGTTGTTCTTCAGCATCACCTTCTGGGATAAGAGATCGGCGGCCCGGTGGAAAGTACCATAACAATCGATACACAAGTGGACATTGCATGTTGCACATCTCATGAGATCGCCCTCCTTCCTTAGTCCAAGCCAGCCATGCATGGCGCACTTAGTCCTTCTCTTGGTTCGAAAAGGGAAGTGGTCTAGGCACCTATTCAGCCTGCAGCTTAGAAGTCCCCCATCTGCAAGTGCTTTGTCATTCACTCTAACAGACTTGAAGCTTCCATCTTCCGCACTTCTTGCGGATCCACATGCTCATGCCGATGGGCTTGATAAAGGAGGAGACACACCACTAGCACTGCCCGGAGTAGATGCAATGAAGAATATTCTAGCCTTGGCTTCTGTGTCAACAGCATCAGGGTTCACCCAGTACTCCCCAACAGCCTGCCTGAAATCATAGTGAACGCCGTACCGAGGCTTCTTCACTCCCGCTTCCTTGCAGACAGTCAAGTACAGCTTGTAGGCGTTTGTCAAGAGCACTCCATGAGACCAAAACATAACAGACCACAACCACCACTTTCAATTCCAGACTCACCTATCCAACCTGTACACTCCTCTCAGCTGATCAGCAATATCGACGTTCCCCATTCCATTATTGTAAGTATCCAGTTGGTTGAGACGCAGGAACTTCATCTTCTCCTTTTGGTCAGTGTCGACATTGTAAACTACTTTTTCTTTCTCCACCCATTCAATCACACTAGTAGTAGCCATACTCAAATAATGGACTGGCTTTGTGTCATAGACACTGGAAACAATGAGAAATGCACACTCTGGATCACCTTCAAGGACAGCAGCTTTCACAGTTCCGCGCACTGCCCGCTGAGCGCATATGTTCTTCAGCTCCTGTTGAAACACACCACAGTCAGGGATGCCACAATTTTCTTTGCGCATTACTCCATGACACAGGACTCAGTTTTGAATGCCTAAAGGCAGCCTTGCAGAACACAACTGAGTTGTAGAGGTTGTCCATTCCAACATGATGATGCTCATCCTTGAGGGAGTCAAACAGCCACATGGTACGCGAATGAAGAGGTGAAAGCCCCGTGTCAAGATACCTTTTTGGAGCCGGATCATTCCTCATGTAGACTTGGTAGCAATATCCATCGTCACAGAGCGCATCAGCTTGGAAGCCATCACCCTCCCTCTTGTATGTGATTTGACGTTTATCAATGTGTTGACCCTTAAAGCGCATAGTCATTTCATCCACTGCAATGCTTCAGGATAGCATCCAGGCGCGCGGGCACTGCAAATTCATCCACTTAATCAACGGACGGATCTTCCAGTTTGGATAATCCTTCCTTGGGGGATTTGGTATTCGCGGATCTTGACAAGCAAGAAAAGCCTTGAAGTGACTGTGTTGCCGCTGGGGATTGCCACTAAGATTGCCATCCATATCCCTGGTGGTGAAGGAGCTGTAGATGAAGTCATTGCCAGCAATACGGTCGGCGTTTGTGGATTGAAGCTTGTAGTCCACTCTTGCTGTAGGGCATAGACCATGTAGGATGTAAAGGCCAAAGAATTCACGTATTTCCTTAGTTCCAAATGGTTTGAAGTCTTTGTAACACTTGTTGCTGGCGCCAGCAATGGAAGCCTTCCAGTTTGTCCATAGCTTTATTCGTTCAAAGCTGAACAGATCCCCGTCCTTCTCCTTGGGGTCATCGTAAAGAGGGAGGAATGCATCTACAAACTCCCACGGGTGGGACTTTGCAGAGAGCTTGTGCTTCTTCAGGAACTTGGGATCAGCTGATCCTGTCTTTTGCGGTGTAGACTTGGTCACTGGCTTACCATCTGCACCCATGCGAATGCTTCCACGGCGGTCGAATTCATACTCTGTCTTCATTCCTTTGAATTCAGGAATATCAAACACCTCTGCAAAGTTGTACTTCTTGGGAATGGGAGCTAGCCTCCCCTCAGCTTCTGATATGGTGGGAGCTCTTGCAATCCTGAACATTGGATTTGCAGGCTCTGTCACAACCACAACCTCTGGATGGAGCTCTCGCCAGTACACTGTATCAGGGAATAGTGGTTGCATGACATTACGAGTTGTTGTTGTTGTTGTTGGTGTTGTTCTCCCGCGTCCGCGTCGGGGCCTGCTGCTGCTTGCATTTCTTGCTTCCTCCATGGTATCAAGCCGCTTGATGTTCCAGTCTATTGCTTTGGTTAATCAACTCACCAACACTGCTTTATTGCCAGAGGTTGGCTGTCTCCTAAGCTTGAGCTCCTGTCTGAGCCAAACAGCAGATTTTGTTTGCAAATTTTCGTCGTCATCGCCTTCCTCCTCCTGCTCCTCCTCTGCTGAAGACGAATCCTCCTCTTCATCTGAAGACAAATTATCCTCGTCCTCCTCAGTGGCTGCTGTTGCTGCTGCAGTGTCAGGACCAAAGTGGAAGCTTTGTTCAGATTCTTCCCTATGCTGATCCCCCTCGGCCCAAATCGCATCCAAAAATGGAGTTTTTTCTCCATCACTATCATAGCCATCAGAAAACCTAGATTCATGCCGAGTGAAGTTCTGAAGGACCCTAAGCCTAGGGCTATCCCTAAGCCCAATCTCTGGGCACTCGGTAGGGTCTTGTGTGCTGTTTTCTGCTGCTGGGGGGGAATCCCCATCTGTTTCAGCCTTTCGTCGCATGATGGAACGGTTCCAAATTAGGAAATCAGTCCGAATTTCCTTGGTTTTAAGCCGAATCAGTCCGCTCTTCTACTGGATTGTAGCTCTGTTGATGACGGTGACAGCGATGTGCTTGGATCCTGGATTGGTGGAGTGTAGCGGTTGGTCATAATTTGTTCCCATGGTGATAAGAAATTTTGAGTTTGTAGGCATGCTCGAAAAAAAAACAAGTGTAATGGAGCTTCGACTGCCGATAGCTCAGCCAAAATACCAAGTAGGGACCTGGGACAAAGTGTTTTCTAAGCCAGTTTTTTACGAGGAATAAGAATATGAAGTCGGATTTGAAATCCGATAGAGTTAAGACTTTCATTCGGCCCCTCAAAAAAGAGCAATTTGTACGGCTGTACGTGTACGATCCAATTAAGGGATAGTCTGTAGTAGTAGGGCCTCATTTTTCTGACATGTTTGATTTGGTCGCACCTCCAATTTGATTGCACCTTGACGGTATCACAGATAGACACAAAAGGAATTGAATACACCGTGCTTGGCCATACATGCCGGCGCTGAAAGATTGTATCGGACTATCAACCAATTTGTATATGCTCCAAACTTGAAAGACCAAATCCATGCCCTCTGCAAATCTTGTGATGCCTGCCAAAGGTACAAGAATAGGAGCCACCAAAGCCATGACGAACAACTTCTCCCAACCAAACCAAAGAACACCAATACGTTTCCTGGGATACCATTGCAATTGATGGAATTGGCCCCTGGAAAATCAAGATCCCCGGCCATGGAATGATTGCATTCAATGATGGATTCACCATCATGGATATCATGCTGTGCACCACCAGCAATCTCCTGGAAATAATTTGAGCGCCGCAAGAAGTCAATCCAGCCGGCCTCATGGCAGCCCGTGCCATCTGTTGACAATGGCTGGCGGCTCCTCTCCGTATACCCAAAACCAGTACATTGCATCTTTGATTAATCAAGAAGGAAGGAACCAAGAACTTCGTGAGCCACGACTTTTGCATGCACCTCAACAACAACAACAACAACCTCGGAATCAAAGCCAAGGTTTGCTCTGTCTGTCCGGAAGAACCCACAGCCAAATGCTGTCGTTGCTGAAAGAGTCCACGATACCATCAATAAGTCTGAAATGAGAAGAGGAGAGCTGAACACCAAGAACCCATCCTCTCACAGAGGACCCTTCAGGAAGCCACCGGCATCATCGACAGTGTCTTTGCTTCAGGCAGCTTCTCGGTTTGGTGCCATTTGATCAACCATTAACAACAAGACCTTTGGAACGGCACCCGGCGCCATTGTATTCCACCACAATATATGTTCCTTCCAATTCCCCGTGATTACAAACTTCTTGGCCATGATTGTCAGGAACAAATGCTGATGCCAACAAGAAGCTCCTCAGATAGTAGACAACAAGATTCACAAAAGAAATCTGAACTGCTGATGTCAGCAACAAGAACAAGAACAAATGTCACCACACCGCCCAGCCGGCCTTGTTCAATATTGTTGTTGAAGTCTGGATGAAATAATACATATCTTATTTCCTCTATGTGCAAAGACCGGCGTTGGAGGATTTCAAGTTCAGCAGCACCTTTGCAACTGTTTAGTAGCAACAAAATAAACAACAAGACAACAAGAACAAGCTTTTCATGATCGCCTCTTTGTTACAGACAACAGCTTGTTGCTCACTATCTTAGTTTTAGTTCTATTATTATTTACCACCACATACATACTTACTAGTCATATTACTACTACTACAATAGGACCTTCTACTTGGAGGCATAGTACGACAGTGTGTTTTGTCTTGACTGGATTGGATTGCGTCACGAGTTATTTAATCGAGCGAGTCGTCCCAGTACCGTCCGTCCTTCCTTCCGCCCTCCCTCCGTCCATCCGTCTGATCGAGAAACGAGAATGATACGGTACCGTACCGTACTCGTACTCGTACGGTACGAATACGTAGTACTTATACTCGTACTTGTCTTCGCTGTTGTTTGGGTTTTAGCTTTTGGGGTTCACATTATTTTCTTCTACCGTGTTCGTACCGTAATTACGGTACTTACTCGTAGCGTTCAGCTTTTCAAAAAGCAAGACAACCAAACAATACGATACCGGTACGTACCGTACAGCATGTACTCGTAATCTTACTCGTAATTTGTACTCGTAATCTTCTTTACTCGTAATTTTGGGAGTACGGTACGGTACTCGTACTCGTACTACCGTACGTACCGGATAGTACTACCACAGTATTTTTTCAAACCTGCGCTTCGCTTCGCTTCGATGCGCTGCGCTGGGGGGGGGGGGCGATTCCCTTTGCCACGTCGATGGGTCGAATGAATGAATCCATAGGGAGAAGTTCTCCGTGTGACGCAACAAGTAGCCAATCAGAGTTGGGAAATAGGGTGATTCTTCTTCGACGATCTTCGATCGAACGAATGAACCTCTTCGTGATTGATCAATCGTGGGTGTGGCGTTTGTCTGTCTGTTCAGCGTTCCCACCACACGATTATTTTTTGTACCGGTACAAGTACCGGTACTGTTTTTTTTTCTTTGTTTTCGTTCCCTTCCTTTCTCACTCAGAGCTTTCGATCATCTACCGCTGACTTTTTGGGGCGGAGGTAGCAAGCTGACTGGAGCAGAGAGAGAGAGAGAGAGCACGACCACCACATAAGTCTTACGAGTAATTTCGATGCTCGTACCGATAGTACCGTACCTGCCTGAATTTCGGGCATCTCTCAGTACGAGTACGAGTTTATACTCGTAATACTCGTACTCGTACTCGTACAGTAGGGAAGAGAAAGATGGGCATCGAACAAAAATCGAAGATTTTCCATCGTACCGTGTACTTATCGGTACGATACCGAATCATACCGCACCGCACCAACTGCCTTTCGATTTCGACAGGTTGTGCATTTTCCATCGACATCGTTTTGTGACAGGTTTGTTTCCGTACCGTATCACAATAATACCGTATCATACTAAGACTCAATTACGAGTATAGTACCCGAAGATTGTCTCGGATCGTTTGTGTTTGTGTTTGCACGAGTCGATTCATTCATTCATTCATTCCTCCGTCCATCCATTCATTCAACCATCCATTCAACCATTCCTCCATCCATCCATTCAATACTAGACAACAATATACCATGCTCTCGTCGACAGTATTGCGAAGAAGCCTGACGTCTCTGGCCGCCAGAAAGGCCACCACTCCCGGTCTTTCCCTCTCGGCTCTGGACGTTACGGGGATTGCCCGTCGATACAAGTCCGACGATGCCGGTGATGTGATCGGAATTGATCTGGGAACCACCAACTCTTGCGTTTCCATCATGGTGCGTTGCGAATTGCGTTGCGAATTGCGTTGCGATTTGCGAATTGCGTTGCGTTTTGATTTGATTTGATTTGATTGAGGGAATTGCATTGCATAGCATTGCATTGACAATGGATCGAAGGACGCAACGAAAGGAAAGGAAAGGAAACGAAACGTCGAAGGGATCCGTGTATCCTCATCGGAAGCGGGCGGAACGGAACGAAACGAAACGTAACAGAGCGATTAAAAAAAGGGATCGCGTTTCGAGTCGTCGTTCGAAGGCAACACACAAACACCGAATCGAATCGAATCGAATCGAATCGACTGGGTATTCCCCGTCGCTACGAAGCGAAGCGACTCGTGTCGTGTCGTGTCGTTTCGAACTCCCAACGCGGAAGACGAACGAACGAACGAACGAACGAGCTTGCGACCGACGGGGAAGGGTGTTGCTAAGATGGTCCGGTCCGGTCCGGTCCAATCCGGTCGAATCTACTTGGATACGACGACACACGCCAACAGAACGAGTTTCCTGTTTCATTCAATTTCTTATCGGTCGGATTCTTGCTCCCTTATTCGATTCCGAAAGTCGAAGAAAGCACGTCGATTCCTGATCGATGGAATTGGATTTGGTTGGATTTGCACAAAATGCAACCGCAACCGCGGATGAATTTCATTCTTGCTCACTCGCTCACCCACTCGCTCACCCATTCATTTTTTTCGACTCGTCGTTTTTTTTTCTTTTCTTTTCTCGTTTCGTTTGGATTGCCTTTCGATCGATCGATCGATTGTCCGACCAACAACCAACGTTCAATGCGTGTCAATGTTGTTCTGTGTTGCGGTTTCGTTTGATGTGATGTGGTGTGATGTGACGTTGTGTTTTGTTTTGTGACGATTGGTTTTGTTGTTGGAAACCCAACCCGGATGGTATGCTATGATTGTGTTATCATGATGATACACACACACATGCACACACACACATGCACACATGCACATGCAAACACAATACTATTATTATTGTTGTTGTTGTGAAAATTGTGAAACAACGATCAAAAATCAATCAGGAGGGACGCACCGCCCGTGTCATCGAGAACTCGGAGGGTGCCCGGACCACCCCCTCCGTCGTCGCCTTTGTGCACAACAACGACGGCGGCGGCGAGCCCGAGCGCCTGGTCGGAATGGCCGCCAAGCGACAGGCCGTGACGAACCCCGAGAACACCATGTACGCCGTCAAGCGCCTGATCGGACGCGGGTTCAACGACAAGGAGGTCAAGACCATACAGGGACTCGTCCCCTACCAGATCGTCAAGAGCGACCACAACGACGACGCCTGGGTGGCCGACACGAAAGGAACCAAGTATTCGCCGAGCCAGATCGGATCGATGGTCCTCGGAAAAATGAAGGAGACCGCCGAGGGATTCCTGGGACGGACCGTCAGCAAGGCCGTCGTCACGGTTCCCGCCTATTTCAACGACAGCCAGCGACAGGCCACCAAGGACGCCGGAAAGATTGCCGGACTCGACGTGCTCCGGATCATCAACGAACCGACGGCGGCATCGCTCGCCTACGGAATGGACAAGGCAGACGGCAAGACCATCGTGGTCTTTGATCTGGGGGGAGGCACCTTCGATGTCAGCGTCCTCGAAATCCAGGGCGGCGTCTTCGAGGTCAAGGCCACCAACGGGGACACCATGCTGGGAGGAGAAGATTTCGACGAGGAATTGCTCTCCCACCTCCTCAAGGAATTCAAGAAGGACTCCGGCATCGACCTGGGCGGGGACAACCTGGCCATGCAACGACTCCGCGAGGCCGCCGAGAAGGCCAAGCGCGAGCTCGACGGATTGGCGCAGACGGACGTCTCCCTCCCGTTCATCACCGCCGACGCCACGGGACCGAAGCACATGAACGCGAAGATCTCCCGGGCGCAGTTCGAGAACATGGTCCAGCCGCTGGTGGACCGATCCATCACGCCCTGCAAGGCGTGCATGAAGGACGCCGACGTCGAAAAGTCCGACATCCACGAGATCATTCTGGTCGGTGGCATGACACGAATGCCCAAGGTGCAGGAGACGGTCGAGGAATTCTTTGGCAAGAAGCCATCGCGGGGAGTCAACCCCGACGAGGTGGTGGCCATGGGAGCCGCCATCCAGGGAGGAGTGTTGAAGGGAGACGTCAAGGACATTTTGTTGCTCGACGTTACCCCGCTGTCGCTCGGTATCGAAACGCTCGGTGGGGTCATGACCAAGCTCATCCCGCGCAACACCACCATTCCCACCAAGAAGCAACAAACCTTTAGCACGGCCGCGGACAACCAACCGCAGGTGCAAATCAAGGTCATGCAGGGAGAGCGAGAAATGGCCGCCGACAACAAGAGCCTGGGAGAATTCGATCTGGTCGGAATCCCCCCGGCGCCCCGCGGTGTCCCGCAGATCGAGGTCTCCTTTGACATCGACGCCGACGGTATCCTCAACGTTTCCGCCAAGGACAAGGGCACCGGCAAGGAACAAAACATCGTCATCAAATCGTCCGGTGGTCTCTCGGAGGAAGACATCGAGAAGATGGTGCGGGACGCCGAATCGAACGCCGAGAACGACGCCAAGAAACGCCAGCTGATCGAATCCAAGAACGAGATCGACTCGCTCATCTACTCGACCGAAAAGTCCGTGGCCGACAACGGCGACAAGCTCGACGCCGAGACCAAGGCGGAGGTAGAAAAGGCCGTGGCCGAGGCAAAGGAAGTCAAGGATGGGGAAGATCTCGATTTGATCAACAGCAAGAAGGAAGCTCTGAACCAAGCCTCGATGAAGATCGGGCAGGCCATGTACTGCTAACAAGGGAGACGATGCCGGTGAGGAAGCCAAGAAGGAGGACGAGACGACCCAAGAGGCCGAATTCACGGAAAAGAAGGACGAGAAGAAGGACGACGAAAAGAAATAATACACACCGCAACAGGATAACCACCATACGTAGTTATTAGTGAAAAATAAAAAATAAAAACGAGATGCATTCTCTTCCTTTGTACTGTATATACAACATAAACCAAGCTTGAACGAATGAACCAATTGAGCCAATAAATCAATAAATAAAGAATTGCAAATACAGTATAGTACGTACGGTCATACGAGCACGAATAATAGCAGCAAGGTAATCTAATCTTACTCGTAGCAACGCGACGTGATCACCAGTTCTCGAACACGCAAATCTACTCCTGAAACAAAATCGACCGTATCCACACCGTATAGGAACTACTCCGTAGTTAGTACACCATTGTTTTTATCTAGTACTCTTATTTCAATATCTATCGCAGTGCTGGGCAAGAGTAAATCCTAGTAACAGCACTTGAATTTACTTATTCAACTGTTCAGATTTTATATTTACAGCAGGGCTTCCATACGTCGATGGAAACAGGGCCGTACGGGGGTTGCGCGCTTTGAGAGGACTAAGAAGAATGTATCTAGTTTTACTCTCGATGAACCTACATCCAATGATTTCAAGTAGGTTTTAAATTTGTGAGTAAGTACCGGTATTACCGGTACATGTAAGATGATTATTTGGATCGCACCTCCATACCGTAGCGTACGCCCATCATTCTGAGCTTATTGTAGGCCTTCTACGATTTCAATTACAATCTTGAGAGCAACTACTACTCAGAACCAAATGTAGATGTTTTGACCGTTGTTTGTCTCTTAGAGATCCACAAGATAGGTGCCCTCCTGTTAGCAAAAATGATGAATCCCGTGTGCGATCTTCTAGTAGTAGCTTTGCATCAATCTGCGTCCACACCAAAGCATGTAGTTATAACAGCCTTTCCACGTGGCTCAGTCATATCTGGAGGCAATAGTTCCCCCACGTCCGGATCAAATTTGGCCTAATCACATTTATGAAACACTGGATTCATCCAGCTCTGGTAGGGAGCAGTCAAATACCAACTTTGACTTGCTGAAATTCTTCAAGTATGCAAACATATGAAATAATTGATTTCGATTACCTTCTCTGGCGGCTTGTGCAAGGTATTGAGACATAAGTGACACAGGCATAACAGTATCCAATCTGCCCAACTCACATATCCATTGGAGTATTCCGATTCGATATCTAAGCTTATACTTAAGTTTTTAGAGTTCTACAAGGTGGAGAACCGACTTGTAATTCAACACTCCTTCACTAAGTGTTGAATCAAGGGGTGTGCTGTCGGTCAAAAATACACGTACCGTACTTACGTACATTCTACGGCGGTTATATCCATTTTACACTTGAAAAGTTACTTATACTCCTCCAGAGATAAAAATGACTTCAAGTATCCAGACATTTAGGTCATATCATGTGTTCTCTGTAATATGACGAATTGCACATGACCTATGACCGGTTTAGACATCCCTACATACAACACAAATAACACAGGGATACCGGTCGACTACAAGAATAACATAGCAAAACTAAGAGCCTCACCTTGAGCTCACTTCTCTTTAAATTTCAATTATCCTATACCTTTCGGTCGATTTTTAGAGTAACAACACTATTAAACCTTGGTAATAGTTCTGTTTCTCCGGATCAAGTTCTGGGGAAGCATGGGTCAATTTCAGGCCTATATCCAGTCATCAAGGGTGACTTTGCAGTCTTCGGAAGTATCTTGAAGGCATATTTATCCTTAGCCAACTCCTCTTCAACTGCCTAAACGGCCTTGGAGGTATACTTAGTCAAAAACATGGACCAATACTTAATTCCATCCTTTAATTTGAATTGCCCTTTGATTGCATCCATCTGAAACTTTGGGTCCATCCCACATACTAGGATGTCATCCACATACGCCACACAGTACTCATATTATTCTTCTGTGCCATCTTTCTAAGCGGCCGGCCGCATATATACGTCCAGATTGGCTTTACATGACTCATATCCAAGTCCCCTTAAGTACTCAGATAAATGAGACCGGAATGGTGCGCCCACAACTGGTAATCCATACAGGGCCCTTACTACAATTTTGCAGGGCCTTCCACATAGCTCTGGTGCAAACCCTTGTTCCAATGTAGCCACCATGTAGTAGCTCTCTTTGATTGGCGCAGTTAAGTATGCATTTTGTACATCAGCACTTAAGACTTCAAGGTCATTAAGTGCCGCAACCAGAAAGGACAACCTCACCGGATCCCGCTGAGCATGCTTAAGTATGTATACTCCCATAATATATCTGGGACCTGATGCCCATACCCAACAAGCCAGGCCTTCCGAGTTAAATCAATCTTCACATCAAATACCATGTGCATAATGATTTTGCTATGCCCCACAGGCACTTTGTCTTCATAATTGAACTCGAAGGCTATGGAATTGTTCTTCATTTCCTTTGCAATAGCCTGAGCCCAACAATAAATCACCCTCTGATTCAGTGTCAATCTTCCTTGCTTCAGCAATTGACTTAGGGAGGCGAACCCCATACTTATGGTATTTGGTGCAGTATTTGGTTTTAGCACCAGAGATTATCCGGTCTTTCTTTCAAATAACCCGGATACAACCACCACTTAAATGCTGGCTCATCTAATAATTATGCCATGCTCTTTGGCAAATAAGGCTGTTTTGATGGGGGAAACTTTCCTTCATGTCACTTAACTTGACCCCAGAAGTAGTCCCATTTTTCCAACTCACTAGGATTATCCAGCCTTTTGTTGTTGGCTTAATCCAAGTGTGTCCAGATTTGGTTTTGATGGTAGCCTGCTCAGTTGTTAGAGACTCCTCAGCTTTCTCATAATCAAGGAGCTCATCCAATAGGCAATACATATGTCCTTCATCATCCACTGAAGAATAGAGATTCTCCGCGAGCAATATTTTCCATGTAGATTTTGATATATCCATCTAGCATAGATACTTCATAGGACCAATAGTCTAAGAGTGGATTGTTGTTCTTATCACCAGCTAGTAGGATACCATCCATGTCCCTGTACTGACTTTTCCTGGTACTGTGGATCCATTGGTCCCCTATCTGCAGTAACACTTGGCTACCAAGATACTCATCAAGATTGCCGGTTAAATCATCAACATCCAGGGAAGAAGTCTCAGGCTCAGCCATAATGATTTCATCCTCACCCTCATATTTGCCATCAAATAGGCCCAAAGAAGTTTCTCTGAGCTTGTTTTCTAGATAAGCATCAGCAGGCTTAACCTCATCACCAATCTTTTTGTTAAGAAATTTGTTGTGTTCTACATGTTCTTCCAACTGTGGGATAGTATCCGGATGCTTCCATTCAATTTCTGATATAGTAGGTCTTGTGCCATTTGTTATTTGAACTTTGTCGGTTTTGAATAACACATAATAGCAGTTGTTGCCACCATAAGTATCCCCACATGGACCCAGCCAACCTCTGCATTTCTATGTTTTATCCTGGAGATCATACCATCAGATAAAATCATACCAGCCGTGGTCCATATACGGGGTTATGTTGAGCGTATATCCATGGACCAGTTCAAATCCAGTTTGTACGTAAGAATGAGTCACTTCAATCGTAAGAATGAGCCTCAATCTTACGTACGAATAATACATAACCTGTTGGGGTCTCATCATTCTTGATCTGTACCTCCACTATGCTAGACACGAAAGGAATTTAATACTCCCCATGTGTCCAAGTGAGAGACCATTCTCGTTAAGGAATGCTGATATCATCCTGTAGTAGGTCACCTGTATTTCCGCAGTAGTGGAAGATGGGCTTGAGTAAAGGATACACTACCAAGTGTCCCCAATGCTTGGTGAGGATATTGGCACAGTTATCCTTGTTGTCGGCAAAAATTACGGACGATTGTCGGCATCAAATTCGATCGGAAAAGCCAACAAAACAAAACGACGAAACGACCGAGGTGCGGGAAGACGATACGAGATAAGAATATTCCAAAGACTGAAGCTTAGAATCAAACGCACCTCCACTACATGAAAATCCCTAAGTGATAAACACGATATCACTTAGGACTACAAACAAAAGAGGTTAATCGGTTAGAAACAAGACATATCCAAAGACCTGACCAATAAGTGAACACTTGGAACGCTTAAGTATACTCGTAAGAATGTACTTGATATCCCGTGAGGAAATTACTTATTGCAATCAAGAAAATCAATACCGATTCCGAATGGGCCTCATCTATCTCAAATACCACGAACAAGCATACGCCCCATTGGATAAAACACTTAACCTCGTATATGACAAAATGACCAATACCATTGAATGACCGATACAGTAAGACCAATACACGACACTAATACAGCAACAGCAACAGCAGTATTGGTACGAGGATGGTAACAACACCGGGGAAGATCTCTACCATGTAAAATACAGAGAGCCCCAATACAGTACGAAATACACAGTAAAAATAAGAGCGTCTCTCTGAGCTCACTTCTCTTTAAATTTTAACATCGTATACCTTTGGTCGATTTTTAGAGTAACAACAGGTTATAGAGCCCTTATACCTTCCACTAACAAGTGGATACCTTAAGCTACCTATCTCCGCCCCGTACAGCATCTCCACTGTCGGTTACAGCAAGAGTATACTTGGTACGGGACTCACATCGCCGGGCTGTATCAATAGACCTCCCCCCCGCCTCTCTTTCCTCCTTTCTTCTCCTCCTTACTTGCGTATCAAGGGGTGTATACAGATCCTTCTAACAAGAATCTTCTTCTGTAATACACGACCAAGAAGCGTACGTATCAAGGGGCGTATCTACAGAACACTCTACCAAGAATCTCCTTCTGTAATACACATACACATCGTCGTCTTGAGCACAACTCCGACAACACCGGTTAATTCCATCGCATCAACGATTGATTGTTTCCCCGACCGATTCACCAATTGTTGACCAATCAGATTGATTATTCCTCCCCACACCTCCTTCGGAACATTCCCTCGGTCATCCCTTTGACACGCGCACCTCCTCTCAGTCATTTTGTTGTTCCGGACAAATAAGCTGCAAGAACGCCGACACCAACGCCGCCGCCGACACCGCCGCCGACGCCACCGGTTAATCTGATAACCAAACCATCGCACGCCGACAACACCG
Organism: Pseudo-nitzschia multiseries; assembly: GCA_037355745.1. Lineage (NCBI taxonomy): Eukaryota > Bacillariophyta > Bacillariophyceae > Bacillariales > Bacillariaceae > Pseudo-nitzschia > Pseudo-nitzschia multiseries. Next base: position 2,350,015 of record CM074787.1, read on the forward strand.
ACGACTTAAACCATGCCGCCAGCACCCCCATTTGACTGGAATCAAATCCAGGAAATTGCAATCCAATTTGGGACATTCCCTACCAAAGGCAATACCCACAACAAGCATGAGGCCCTCAACGACTCATTCCGCCATGATCTAGATGACACTGCTGGCCTGTTCATCACAGACGACGACGCTGACACCAAAGGACCCAAGACCCTGGCTCCAGATCCCGTTACCATGCTCAAGGAAATCATTATAAATGCGATCATGGATATCATTCCCCCCAAGGAACAAACTGAGATCAATAAGGGACACATATCCACCCTTTTTGCAGACGCATGCCTCCGGTATGTCGCTCCAGACAAAACGACGAAGAGAATCAGAAACAAACACTCAATGGACAAGGCAGGAGCACTAGCTATCGCACAAGGACAAGACACCCTCCTCATAGAGATCAGGGCAACACACTGGGGCTTCAAATCGAATTGGGATGCAGTACACTTTGACGAGGTCTACGATACAAAAATCTACAGCTTCCCTGAAGCAGATGACAACGATGAAGATGCCACAGCTCCAACTCCAGTGCCCGCGGCAGCAGGCACCGACATGCAACAATTGACTACCCTACTCTAGCAATTGGTCAACAATGTCAACAACAATAGCAACACCACCAACAACAATGCTGGTGCCAACCACCAAGCGACGCTCGACTTACCATGGAATCCAGCAACCTTACCCCCACCAGTTAAGGAGCGATACTATAGGAAAGACGAATTCCTCACCAGAGATGATATGAAAGACTTCCCAATCACCTACACCAACTCATCGGGAAATGAAACAATTGTCAGGCAAAACTACTATCTACACAACCTAGGCAGTGGTAGAAATGACCAGCGCTTGATCACTAGAAGTGGTGACTGTTTTGACCTAACCAGAGCGTCAGACAAGTCCAAGGAAGCAGCTAGAGACAAACTATTTCTCTCAGGATTTCCACAACTAAAGGATGCAACTCACCCTCAGGTTAGAAAATGGTACAGAGAAATTACTGCTCATGCACAACAACACCACATCTACATCCACCCTTACTAGTACCTCTACAGGCGAGAAACTGATCATCTCAGAGGATTTACAATAGGTGATAGTCTTCCACATGATCTACCGGCAAGATATGAATTGGCCATTCACAAATGGGGTAACCTCATCTACTCTGCACTCAGAACTGATAAAATCATCCCTGACTCATGTGATAGGATGAAGTCCACAATTCAAAGCTTTGAAGGGGGACAAGGTTACGAAGCTCTGTACACGGTCATCGCTCAGACACATCCCAACTCCAAAAGGCCATCCAATGCAGGTAGAATGGTCAGAAATCCTCCAAATCAGGATGCAGGTGAATCACTTGAAGAATACTACTTCAGGTACAAGGATTACTTAAGACTTAGAGTGTTCCTCCAGAATCAACCCGGCACCATCAGTTCGACAGAGGAAGTCAGTAACCTCATTGCAGGAACCACTCTCTCGGAAGAACTCTTCAAAAAGACAGAAGATGAACGCGACTCAGATGACCAATTCAAACGGGACAAATACAAAGCAGGTAGGCTCCTACAAACCCTGCATGAGCAAGAGATCAAGACTCAAAAAAAGTACAAGGACAAAACCTCCAAACCAAGTCTGTCAAAGCAATTGCCCATCACAGGCACCAGACCAGGTCCCTGTCACAATGATAGGTTTCACAAGCGCGCTGGCAACAATACTGTTAGAACACCTTCTACTTTGACTTCTCACTCAATCAGCCTGATTGAATCACTAGGATACCCTGAAATGGATGAAAAATCTGACGATCCCTTCCTCCATCAAGCATATTGCAATGCCATCACAGCATTCGATAAGCAACCTAGTCTCTTTGACACATCCAGAAAATGCATTGTTTGTCACACATCCGGTCATAGTTTTGATAATTGTCCTGCATTGCAAGATGTTGAGTCCCTCAAGAAACATAGGATTGCTGCAGCTGTTTTTCTGAACAAATCCAATAGAGAAACCCAACAGCTCTTAGATTCTACTCAACGCATCTCCAAAATCCACATTGAAGATGAGGATCCGGATGAAACTTCCCCAGATGATGAACCAGAGGACCAAGTTTTTTGCCAAGACCAAGAATAGACAGTCTTTCTTGCAGCCATATGACACCACCTCAAGATGATCCTCAAGGATTTGACAATGCCACAGCCCCACAACTGGACAGCTTGTGTCCCACCTTGGACTCCAGCAGTGTCAGCTCCTACGACTCTTTTCAGATTGGTGCTGTCAATATTCTCCCTAGGGATAGCCTCCAGCCTTCAATCCCAATTGACGTCTACTGTGATATAGAACCACCTGAGGTTGCAGCCCCTGCATTGGAATCACATCTGGAAAGCAATGGAGATCCCAACTTTGACAGAGACAACCCTATCTCAGTTGATGCCAACAATGTGCAAAACCTTGTCCCACCAGATCCAATTGCGGCTGCAACATATTACCAACATAGCATCAGAGCGCAGATTGATACAGGTGCCAAAGTTTCGTGTACAAACCTAAAGCATATCCTGCATGACTACAAACCTTACACCAAGCTGAGAAAATGCCCGGTCAGGCTCACAGGAGCGATTGGAGGACAAGCAGCCACCTACATTCCTGAAGGATCTGGATACTTGCATATCCCAGCACCCAATCATGTAGGGTATCTCAAAGTCTTCTTCTATTATTCTCCCTCCCTCTCGACCACATTGTTGAGTGAGAATGACCTTTGTGGAATGACATCTCGAATGCGGCGTCAGTTCAGTGGGCAGTCGATGCACAAGGCCTTCACTGAAAACCTTGACTCATCTGTTCAACAAAATGGCAACCTCACGATTATCTGTCATCACAAGCAGAACACTGCCAAAAGCATTGTCCTACATGGAAGTATCATTGATGGTCAATGCTACACACCCAATACTGATTCCAGGCCTACTAGACCTTACATCCCCATATGCAAATTGTGCAACTTCCTCAGCATATGCCTTGGCCACTGACTTAGAGTTCAAAACAGCTTGTGCTCTGGCCTCCAAAGAAGCCATTAGCAAATTCCGGTATGATACCTACACGAATCTTGTTACACTACAAAATTGCACTGAAGCTGCCAGAACGCAACCTGCTACCAGCAACACTCCTCTGTTTGATGCAAAATCCTTTTTCACCAAGATTGTTGACAAAAATATCCCCATTCAAGCCATCAAAGCCAAGACATCAAAACTTCTCTGGCATCAGAGACTAGGACACCCATGTGATGACTTCCTATACCAAGCTCATAAGCACATTCTTCTTGGAGTACCAAAGTTCCAACGGCAAACCAGTATCCTTGACCAATGCCCAACTTGCATCCAGTGCAAACAAACAAAACATCCTGCTGGATCCCATTCCACACGAAAGGCTACACAGCCCTTTCAGGGCTTGTCTATTGACTTTGCTTTTTTGGGTGCCAAATCATCCAACAGTAAACGGCAGCGCAATTACGTAGGAATTCATGGTGAGACAGCTTGGATTCTCATCACTGATCACTACACTGGTATGAAATATGGTGATACCAGAATCTCCAAAGCAGCACCACTCCATTGGCTCGAGCACTTCTTCTCCCAGCACAACCCAACTTGTGCCAACAAGTATATCTCAGTTGACCAAGGTGGAGAACTCTATCACAACCCTGATATCCGAAACCTCTTCTCTGCGTTTGGATACTCCATTTTCCCAACTGGGGCTGATGCATCTCACCAAAATGGTACAGTTGAAAGAGCTCACCAAACTCTTGCTAACTCCATGAGAACCATGCTCAGTGGTGCAAATTTGCCCATCAAGTTCTGGCCATTTGCATTCTATCATGCCCTTTGGTTGTCAAATGCATTCCTATTAAATTCCTTTTGCACGTACGTGAAAACTACAGTACTCTAAATTACGTACGTATATTTCTACGTAACTTACAGTACTGCAGCTGTCGAAGATACAAACGATCAAGTCATATGCACCTTTAGTGTTTGGAATAATAAGACCTCTTTCTCTATGTGAGATTGGAATACGATCGAACCAGAGGTGCAATCGTCATTCTGACACCCAAATTTGATACTTAGTGGTCGAACAACAGTCATTCTTACGAGTAAGACCGAACCAGAGGTGCAATCGTCATTCTGACACCCAAATTCGATACTTAGTGATCAAACAACAGTCATTCTTACGATTGACGTTCGATACTTAGTAATCGAAGAAGAACACACACTAGAGGTTTGCACATGCAATCTCTTGTTAAGTGTGCTGTTTTCAAGAAAAGACAGCAGAGGTTCGAAGCGCTGCTCACGAACTTGTTTATCTGCTGTGTAAAAAAATACGTGTTGTATTAGCGGCAACACGGTATTTCCCCGTAACACGGTATTTCCCCGTAACACGGTATTTTACCGTATAATATATTCGTAACAAAGTGCTGTATTAGCGGCAGCACGCCTTAAAGCGGTAACTTGCTCTCCAGCAAGCCAACACGCTTATACTTTTAGATTATTTGATTATTCAACCTTAAACCTTGCACCGGACGTTCTTGCGTCCCTTTTGTAGAACTACAAGCCTAAGATCTAACTGATTGCGTCGATTGGTCGATAGTCAGATTAGATCTGATTGGATTCGCATCCAGTCGTAGTGGATATCAGAGAAATATTAGAAACAACGGACCGGCACCTCAACCGGCCTGCAGCTAAAGCTCCTGTTGCTCTTCTTTGCCTTTGGATTGGATCAGCTCAACAGCCAGTTTCAGAAGGAAATTAACAGATTAACAGTCGCAAGCTTGTTGAAGCTTGCAAAAGAAGAAGACGACAGTAGAAGCACCTGACGACGAAAACAATCCAACAGCAGATCATCAATTGACTCGACTACGGACGACGATTGATAGTTCTCTGATCCGATTACAGCATAACAAAGACCAAACGAACAAGCCGTTTGTCTTCAATAGAAGCCCATTGCATTGGACACGCCAATAGCAATCTCACCATCCAAGGACCGCATTACAAGTTCCCCAGATTGTATATTTTCCGCGCCTACACTCCTCTTGACATCATCCTGTCAAGGACACATCGACGCCCATCATTTGATTGTGCTAAGCACCACGAAACGATCCGACAGCAGATCATCGAATGATTGACTACGGACGACGATTGATAGCTCTCTGATTCAACACGGCACTTGTCATATCCACACCGATCATTCAATTCCCCATCCCCAGTACTCCACCAACGAAAAATTCAATTAATTCGGACCGTCGTTGCGAAAACGAAACAACGACACAACGAAATCCCGTTGTTTCACCACATCTCGAATAAGCACATTTTTCGTTGCTTCACCACGTCGCCCCCGCCGATTCTCGGAGCCTCGCCACACCGCCTGCACGTCGTATTTCATCGGGAACGACTTCTCCTCGCTATTGCGGACACGCTGGTCCCATTCTGGACCTCTATCTCTCAATACTGACAGAGAGATCCAATTTTCTCGACACAAGAAGACTACGGCGTTTGTCAACAACAGCGACATACAAGTCAATTTTCGTTGCCTCTCCACGTCACCGGCACGTCGTATCTCATCGACAACGACGCCACCGGCACGTCGTATCCCACCGAAATAGTTCAGCTCCTACTACGACCCAGCAAGCCACTTGGTTTCGCTTTTCTCAAGACCTAGATACGTCCGGATCTTACCGTTCATAACCTCACGAATAGAAGGCCTCTACGCGTTCCTGTATCCGTTACTTCTATTCTTCCGGACCAGCCAAGCCAACTACACGCCTTACGCCATTTGTTGAGGCTACAGCATCTAATCCAGCCCGGCGCTGAGAGAAGGGACGACCATTCCAAAAGAACGGCGAGACTACACCAAGCAATTTGTTCCGCAGCAATTCGTTTCGCTTGTCCGAAGACCATCGTAACTACCATCTTGTCTCAATACATCCCCACCGTAAACGAGATATCGCACATTCATCATGAATACCACGGATCTCGCGTCACTATTCCCATCGTTTGATCCAGCGCTCGCCACCTTCCTACACGACTCCTTCGATGTCCCAAATGAATCTCACAGCACTTTGTGTGCGGTGCTCATCAATGCCCGGTATAAGACATGGCCAGCTTTCCTACACATTGAATACATCGATGATCTTGAATATCACGACGGGAGTGCAAGAGTACCACTCACTCGGAATGTACAGCTCAAGCTACAACGATTCATTGATTTTGGTCAACACCTCACCGAACAGGGTCTAGACTGGGAAGAACGCGACCATTACACCAAGAAAGCTTTCAAGGACTACTGTCAAGGAATCGTCCAAGCCAGGCGAGACTCTGCAGTGACCAACCGCGCCACGATATCAACAGATGGACATGGCTGGCCGCCAAAACCGATAGCCCAGCTCCAATATGAATCATGGATCCGAAAACCAAGAGACGAAACCACCTTTCCAGTGCTACTAAATGATGCAACATTTGAACATTGGCTTGTACAATTTACAGCACAACTAGACGCGAATGGTATTAACCCCACCACATTCCTTGATCCATACTGGCCATATCACGTGCTCACAGGGTACCCCAAGGCCCTCCATGAAGAACAATGTGCATTCTTCTGGACACTCCTCCAGCATGTGTTCCAAGGTGATTTTTCTTCCTCATGTGTGTTGTACCACCAACAGACACGCGCTGGTCGTCAGGCTTACTTTGATTTTGTCCAGCTCCACAAAACAGTGTCCCATCCAATGCCTCCAGCAGCACCAATGTCCTCTCCAGGTCCTGTTCCGGTACGGCCTCCTGCCGTCGGCAATATCGTGACGCCTCGACCAACTCCACCAGTGTCAACTCACGCGCCTGTTCATTCCACCAGTAACACTCCCGCTGTTCATAACAGCCCTCCTACTACTGCTTGCAACACGCCTGACCACTCTACTGATGACAATCCCAAAAATTTCACTAGTACCCCTTACTACACTTGGAAATATTTCCCCAGCACTGATTTGGTTCGATTCACCAAAGTTACCTCCACTCCTCATCATGGTCACACCGACATTCCTACCGGAGATGTTCCATGTAAACGCAACTGCGAGTCACATTCCACTCGCGCTCGAACTTCCTATCCAACTCCAGCCAACTCACGATGGACATTTTATCCTCAGTCTGAAACCGTGGTATTTCTTCATGCTCGTTCTGCACCCCAGCCTTCTTGCCATTATTCTTTGCAACTTCCACCATCTGGGGCATCTTCTAAAGATAGTGTCGTTTCAAGCTCAGTTAGGAAGCCCCTTTATGGGGCATCATTTTGTTCTGTTCGGAAGCCATGTGCTTATCCAGTTGGGAATCCTATTTATGGAGCATATCCTATGACCTACGATTCGCCTGCTGTTTGCATCACCAAACGACATCGTGATGCTATCAAGCTCAAGATGTATCACCTACATGCCACTCTCTTGTTGGCTCACTGGATGTATGATGACGTCACATGACATCTCCGATCGATCCGATCAATTGCTACTTTGTTACGATTGATCCTGATACCGTTTACGTATCAATATGCCTCAATCAATTGCTGATCCGGTTCTCCGATGTGACTCTTTGCAAGACTCAAATCTCGATCATGCGCATTCGTCATCTACGACTTCCTTCTCCAGGCATTCTGCTATGATTATATCGCATGCTACGAATTGATTGCTGACGTTGATTTCTACGATCAATTTCACGATTCGATAGCTAATTCTACGATTTGATCTACGATTTGATCTACGATTTTGATCTACAATTTTGATCTACGGTACTATCTACGATACGATCTACGATACGATCTATGATTTGATCTTGACTCCTGAATCATGAGATCACCAATCAAGTTCCTATGCACCCAAGTTGATTTCTACGATCAATTTCACGATTCGTTATTGCTGATGTTGATTTCTACGATCAATTTCACGATTCGTTATTGTTGACGTACACGATACAATCGATTTCCATTATATCGCATCCTACGATTTGATCTACGATCCAACTACGATCAATCTAAGATCAATCCACGCTCACACTATACCTATGGTCCCCCGATCCGATCAACTGATATTTAGAATCTACTCCAAGTTACGTACGATCGGACCAGTCTTAGTTTCCATTGGCCATCACTTGCCATGTTGCCCTTCCGGCTCTCTTGCAGGGGCACTTCTTCTGTACAAGACAGCCATCACAACCACTCGCAAGTCCTCCTTTCCAATCATGGGGCACGGCAGCAAGTCTTCCCTTCCAATCGTGGGGCACTACCTGCATCCTTGGTCCTACGATTAGTATATCGACGATACTACGATTCAATTCCCAACCCTATTCCACGATTCAACCTAGTGGACTACGATCATACTGTACCGATTCTACCTTTACAATTTGTTCCAAGTTGATATCTACGAATCGACTACTACGATTCCTCCCAAGATAGGTAGACCTAGTGGACTCCGATACAATCAAACGCTGTTTTCAAGCACTACGATTTGATCTACGATTCAATCTACGATTCGATCTATGATTACAGTTGATGTCTCATATTTGATCATTGATCCTACGATTAGATCCACTATCAGCATTGTATGGATCTGACTCCTACGAATCAATATCCACTCAAGTTGATTTATACGACCAATTTCACGATTCGTTATTGTTAACATATACGATCCATCCACCTCCAATCAATTGATGCCCTCTCCATTCGATTGTGATACCCGATCTATACGATCGTATCGATTTCCAACCCTCTTCGATCCAAACTGATCTCTGATTGATCCACAATCTGCAATTGATTCAACATCTACGACTAGTTAATGTCCAATCATGGGACATCTTACTCTATGCAAACTCGATGCCTAATCATGGGGCACCTCGATCTATTCAAATCCATGCCCAATCATGGCGCATCCTTCTCTTTTGGTACTCATCCTTTCTATCGAGTAAGCAGATGGGGTATATTATATGTTCCTCACATACGTACTCAGGGAATTTGTTTGTTCTTCTCACAGAGATAATGCTTGCGCTTCATCACTTGCGAGAAGATGGGGCATATTAAATTCCTTTTGCACGTACGTGAAAACTACAGTACTCTAAATTACGTACGTATATTTCTACGTAACTTACAGTACTGCAGCTGTCGAAGATACAAACGATCAAGTCATATGCACCTTTAGTGTTTGGAATAATGAGACCTCTTTCTCTATGTGAGATTGGAATACGATCGAACCAGAGGTGCAATCGTCATTCTGACACCCAAATTTGATACTTAGTGGTCGAACAACAGTCATTCTTACGAGTAAGACCGAACCAGAGGTGCAATCGTCATTCTGACACCCAAATTCGATACTTAGTGATCAAACAACAGTCATTCTTACGATTGACGTTCGATACTTAGTAATCGAAGAAGAACACACACTAGAGGTTCGCACATGCAATCTCTTGTTAAGTGTGCTGTTTTCAAGAAAAGACAGCAGAGGTTCGAAGCGCTGCTCACGAACTTGTTTATCTGCTGTGTAAAAAAATACGTGTTGTATTAGCGGCAACACGGTATTTCCCCGTAACACGGTATTTCCCCGTAACACGGTATTTCCCCGTAACACGGTATTTTACCGTATAATATATTCGTAACAAAGTGCTGTATTAGCGGCAGCACGCCTTAAAGCGGTAACTTGCTCTCCAGCAAGCCAACACGCTTATACTTTTAGATTATTTGATTATTCAACCTTAAACCTTGCACCGGACGTTCTTGCGTCCCTTTTGTAGAACTACAAGCCTAAGATCTAACTGATTGCGTCGATTGGTCGATAGTCAGATTAGATCTGATTGGATTCGCATCCAGTCGTAGTGGATATCAGAGAAATATTAGAAACAACGGACCGGCACCTCAACCGGCCTGCAGCTAAAGCTCCTGTTGCTCTTCTTTGCCTTTGGATTGGATCAGCTCAACAGCCAGTTTCAGAAGGAAATTAACAATTCCCTGAAGGCACCCAGCCCCATTCTCCATTGGAATTAGCCACTGGACATAAAGAAAATCTTGCTGACTTCCGAACATTTGGCTGCAGAGTTTGGGTTCGACCTCCAGGCAAGAGATCAATCAAGCTCAAACCCAATGCTCGCAAGGGCATATTCCTGGGTTTTGTACCATATACTACCAGAAACATTCTTTGGTATGATACTGAAACGCACCGAGTCAAGATAGCCACCCATGTCAGGTTTGATGAAGGCATGAATGATTTACCTCTTACAGACCTTCCTACAAATGTCAAGCACTTACTCCGGACTGATGACAACATTCCACTTCCCGCGGAACCAAATGAGGTGTCATCCAGTGATTTTCAATTCTCCATCTCCCCATTTGCAGATCTCACCAATCTCAGGCTCACTGTTTCAAGTTCTTGTGCTGATCAAGCATTTGGTCTTTGATATGCAAATGATTCCCTACTTGGCAGAGCGTATGTCACAGACATCATTCCAAAAAGCCCTGCCTCCAAGCTTTTCTCCTCCCATAAGAAATCTCTCTCCAAGCTAAGAGGCGCTTATATTGTATCTATCAATCACAACCGTATGTTCACTGCTGCTGAGGTTACCACCGCCTTGCATGAATCACACGCTCGAGGGGTGAGGGATTCCATAGATACACCCATTACCTTTGCACTTGAAGCAAAATTGTCTATGAAAGAAGTCAGGAAACACTTGAATGGATATGGACTATTTGCCCCAAATACTTCTTGGAAGGAACCCACTGATGAAGAAGATCCACCTTTTTTGGACCGGATTTCATCCATCAAAACCATCAAGCAAATTGGCACCAAATACAAGAATATCATCCAATCCAGAATCAACCAGGTCAATAGCACTGAAACACTCCATGCCACCATCCAAAAACACTTGGCACTAACCGAAGATGATATGGATGTTGTCATTCCTACTATTGACATTGCTTCGCTCAGAGCCATCACCAAGCTTCATAAGGCAGGCAATCATGCATTACCTCTAGATGCAGATTCACTACCAACTGAAGAAATTGAACTCTTAATCAACGCCATCAATTCCAAAGCAACTACACCTGAAGAACAAGCACTAGGGCACTTCACTCGTAGGAATCTCAAGTCACTATCCACATGGATGGAATGGGAAGCTGGAGAGCGCAAACAACTTGACCAGTTTGAAGACTTAGAAATGTTTGGATCACCCATTCCATATCCTAAGAACCCAAATGCCATTATCCTCAGACCCCATTGGCAATACAGTGTCAAGAGGAATGGTGTCCGCCGCGCAAGACAGTGCTGCAATGGAAGCAAATATGCAGCTCCAACCCTGCATGCCATTGCAATGTCATACTCATCATGTGTTGAGCATCCCATCCAAGGATTGTTCTTTGCCATTGCTGCAAGCCTCAATCTCAAAATATATGGCGCAGATGCCCAAGACGCCTTTGGCCACAGTCCTGGACCTGAAATTCCAACCTTCATGACTATAGATGATGCATATGCAGACTGGTACAGACACAAACACGGCAAAGACATCGACAGAAGGATGGTGCTCCCGGTTCTTCGAGCACTTCAAGGCCACCCAGAATCAGGTAGACTCTGGGAGACGCACATCAACAAGATCTTGAAAGGTCCTGATCTCAACTTCAAGACCACCACTCATGACAGAACAATCTATACGATAGTTTTTGAAGGTGAAACAGTCTACATGCTGAGACAAGTTGATGATTTCACACTAGCTTGCACATCAGAACCCATATCCGACAAGATCTATGACATAATTGGTGCAAAGCTCAAGTTACCTAAGGAAGATGTAATCCCCTTCACCAAATTGGGACTGCTTGAAGACTTCAATGGAATTGATGTCAAACAGACAGCTGACTACATTGAACTGTCCTGTGCAAATTACATTGACAGGATTATGACATCCCATGGTTGGGAAACTGATTCCAAGATGAAACCTCATTCCAAGCCATCAGCGCCATTATCAACTGAAGTGCTGAGTCAACTTCAATTGCATACTGATGGACCCTTAGAAGGCACCAAGGAACACGCTGAATTGCAATCCACGTCTGGCTTCTCCTACAGGATACTCTTGGGTGAAATGATGTTTGCATATGTGAGCTGCCGGCCAGACATTGGCTATGCAGTGACCCTGATGTCAAAGTACAGCTCCAATCCCACTGCATTCCACTATTCCAGTCTGAAGAACATAGCTTGATACCTCAGAACAACCAGATCTTGGGGTATTAGATTCTACAGACCGAATGCTGAACCATCTCTACCATCAGGCGAACCATACGACGATGTAGTCCAAGATGCATCACTCCCAAAATTCCCTGAAGATATCAAACAAGCCAAATTGATGTATTTTGTTGATGTCGCATATGGCAATGATCCAAAACATTGCAGGTCCACTACAGGATATGTTTTCACTTATGCTGGTGGAGCAATTGTTTACAGGTCCAAGGCTCAGTCACTTACTGCTCAGAGTTCTACAGAAGCAGAATTCATCGCTGCAGTCACAGCAGCCAAAACAGCCAGATATCTCAGGTCCATACTCAAGGAATTGGATTTCTCCAAGTTGGTCCAACTCCTATCTATGAAGACAATGCATCAGCAATTGAAATCATCAATGCCCAGAAGCCAACTGAAAGAACCAGACATATTGAAATCAGGTTCTTTGCAATTCAAGCTTGGAAAGAAAATGGTGAAATCAAGATGATTCATATTCCTGGAGTTATCAACCCAGCTGATGATCTAACCAAACCATTGGGATGGATCTTGCACGCCCGACACGCAAGATACATCATGGGACACTACCCAGGTTAAATCATTCAATCGCTTCGATTGACTGCCGGATCTCATATTTCAATTGAGTTGATTTGATTCCAGGTTAAATAATCACCTCTGATCAGTTTCGACTCGATTCATAGCGGGCAAAAGAAACAAAACGGCAATTCCATCTGATCGATTGATCGAAACTCCGATTCGAACAAATTGATTCAAGGAAAGATGCTCCGACAGTAATCCAACATCGAGTGACCGTGTTGGATCAAGGGGTGTGTTGTCGGCAAAAATTACGGACAATTGTCGGCATCAAATTCGATCACCGAGGTGCGGGAAGACAATACGAGATAAGAATATTCCAAAGACTGAAGCTTAGAATCAAACGCACCTCCACTACATGAAAATCCCTAAGTGATAAACACGATATCACTTAGGACTACAAACAAAAGAGGTTAATCGGTTAGAAACAAGACATATCCAAAGACCTGACCAATAAGTGAACACTTGGAACGCTTAAGTATACTCGTAAGAATGTACTTGATATCCCGTGAGGAAATTACTTATTGCAATCAAGAAAATCAATACCGATTCCGAATGGGCCTCATCTATCTCAAATACCACGAACAAGCATACGCCCCATTGGATAAAACACTTAACCTCGTATATGACAAAATGACCAATACCATTGAATGACCGATACAGTAAGACCAATACACGACACTAATACAGCAACAGCAACAGCAGTATTGGTACGAGGATGGTAACAACACCGGGGAAGATCTCTACCATGTAAAATACAGAGAGCCCCAATACAGTACGAAATACACAGTAAAAATAAGAGCGTCTCTCTGAGCTCACTTCTCTTTAAATTTTAACATCGTATACCTTTGGTCGATTTTTAGAGTAACAACAATCCTTGCCTGCAAGGTGTTGTATAAGAACAAAACCTCTTGCAACCATACTTCTGACATAGGTCTATATTGATCCGGCAATAACAGCATCAATGAATGTCAATTTATCTATTGGTGAATTAATGTAGAAAATAACAGTACATATATAATACAAAACTACTACTAATTATGAACTTAATATTGAGAATATTAGAAATAATGGAGGATTTGTAATACGTTGCAATAGGAATAAATCAAGCATAATAGAAATTACATTTAAAAAGGGAATATCATAGTCCAGAAAGAGAATTCACAATTAGGAGAGCTTGTTATTTGGGAGATTAATATTTTGGAATTAACACTGAGTCAAGATTTCTTTTTAATTTGTGAATAGAAGTAAGTGTTGTTGGTACGGAATAATAATTGGGTTCTGCTAGAGACTGAAATAAATTATTTTTAATCATGATTAGAGTAATGTGCATCACGCGCACAGAATTATTTTTTGTATGATTTTAAGGCATTGACGAGGATTGCACGGGGGTGGGAGTTTCAGGGTGTTGCAAAAAGTTTGCCATGTTAAAATCACGCACAAAATTTGTGTGCGATAAGTTGATTCGGACCCCGCGAAACAGTTCTCGGACGGAGGGCTATAAGCGAAAACACTTAAGGACCAGGGGCTATAAGTGAATTCACACTTATAGGTCAGGGGAGGAACATAGGGGAACTTGAAGTTCGACCTGTGAGACCTCTCTTATCTCACAGGGGAGTTGTAGAACCGGAGGGCACACTGGGAGGGTCCTATGTAGAAATGGGTTCTTTTAAGCAAAACCACTTAGGAACCAAGGGGCTGTAGGTGTGAAAACAGATGCCAGCTGTAGGGCATACCTGATGGTATATGGAGGAAGTAGGGCCTGAAGCGAAAACACGTAAGGACCAGGGGCTTTAAGTGAATGAACACTTATAGATCAGGGGAGGAACATAGGGGAACTTGAAGTTCGACCTGTGAGACCTCTCTTATCTCGCAGAGAGAGACTTGAAGAACCGGGGGATATAAAGTATACTGCAATGTCAACTTGCAAATACTTAAGGGTCAGGATGTAGGAACCTTCTAGAAGGCAGGGGTATGTGTATGTTCGGCAACTTCAACTTGGAAAGACTTAAGGAAACCAAAAACATTAAGTGAAAAGTACTTAGGGGCTTGGAAACAGTTCAAAAGAATCCTTGAGGAATGAAGAACGTTGAGTGTAACAGGATAGAGCTGTTAAGTAAAGATACTTAAGAGCATTGGGGGAGAAGCTTGGAAACAGATCAAAGTGTTAGCGCTTCGCGAAAAACAGATCAAAGAAGTAGCTTTGTGGGGTTAGTACTTGTCTACAGGATTCAGCGTAGGTAGAAGTGATACTGGATTCAGTGTAGGAAATTAGTGTTGGTTTGCAAGCTCAACGACCGCCGTCCAATGACCGACAATGGTGACAAGGAGACAAAAAAGGGACCAAGAGAGGCAACAAGAGACTGAGCGGATAGCAAAATTAAAAATGCCAGGTCTTGGTTCATATGTGTAGGTCCTGGTGTCGTGTGTGGCGGTGTAGAAGTGAGCAAGATATGGCAGAGGAAATTTGTGTAGAAATCTACACGCTTTTAGTACTGGAACATTGGAAATTTGGAACGTCGGACAAAGTTACGCGAGGCGCAAAATTGTGATTCATCTTATCCATAACAGAAATAATATTCATCAACCAATCCAAAAAAATGTCTGGATTTAGTAATTTTAATAACTGATTGGTGTGCATTTTGCGAAGAAGGAAAATCCAAGCCCCAAATGAACTCATTAGGTGGGGTCACACAAACCATGACAGATGACTCACTTCTGTTTCTTTCATAATTCATCTTATCCATAACAGGAACAATATTCATGGACAAATCACAAATAATGTCTGGTTTTGAATTACTAATTGCAGATAAAGGAGTCTTTTTCAAAAAAGAAATCCAGGACAAAAATACTACTACACTGTGACGTCGGACGTAATCAGTGGGTGACACACAAAATATAAGAGATTACAAACTTCTGTTTCTTTCATCATTGACCGTATGCATACTAATAGGAACAATATTCATTGACTAATTACAAAAAAGGTCTGATTTTACATTTTTTAATTGCAAATTAGGAGTGTGTATTTGTCAAAAAAATCCAAGCCAGAAATGCACTCATTTGGTGGTGACACAAACCATGATAGATGACTCACTTCTGTTTCTTTCATAATTAATCTTATCCATAAGCAGGAACAATATTCATGGACAAATCACAAAGAATGTCTGAATTTCATCTTTTTCAATTGCAAATTAGTGTGCACTGTATCAAAAAATCAAGAAATACTAGTAGGAACAAAAAATACGGAGACTAATACATATGCACGGTTCTACAGAGGACTCAATCCACCAGACGCGGTGACACATCAATATCAACCGATCCTATCCAGAGAAGGAAATTTACACTACTTAAAGACTGTCTGTTTTTCAATCATATCAATTAAGCATGACGTGCTGGTGTTGGTGCCGGTATGTACTGGTAACTTGGTGTGTTTGGGAAGAAGAAGCCAAGAAATACTAGTAGAAATAAAAAAATACGGAGACTAGAACGTATGCACGGTTCTACAGAGGACTCGATCTACCAGACGCAGTGACATCAATATCAACAGATCATATCATGGCAAGGAAAGTTACACTACTTAAAGTCTGTCTGTTTTTCAATCCCATAATTGCTGTGCGGCGTGGTGGTGGTGCCGGTATGCACCAGTAATCTTACTCGGTGTGTTCAGGAAGAAGCAGCCACAACCAAAAATTGAACTTACTACGGCAGACAACAAGATCCGCAAACTTTATGATTCTGGGTTGGATTATGACAATTACTTGTATATAGGTACAACTACGTGCCTGCCAACGTCAGAACTTGGAAATAACAGGAAAATGGAAAACAAAAAACCACAACCAACTGAACAAGAGGACAGTTTTGCCGACCCGGTGGACTGTTTTTTCCATGGAGTACACCAGACGGATGCATGAGCTGAATCACGACGACCTAAACAACAACGTAAACCAGTTTTTATATCATTTCAAAACAGGGTTTGATGCATTATGTGCCAAAAATGGACACTTGGTACTCACAATCCTTAATGGATGCCAGAAGATCGAGGATGTGAGGAAAAAACTCAACAGCAAAAAGGACATTTCAAGGAGGATGAAGCTTTGAAAATTTGGGAACAATGCTTCAAGTACAGTCACTGAGGAAGTATTTCTCGGCTACAAAGAAGGTAACACTGACAGGATTGACCATGTGTGGGCTATGGCAGTCATTCTAGCATACATTTCATGTGGTTATCCAGCATTGAAAACAACAGAAGACATAAAGTGCTACAACAACATGGGTATTGGACCAGAAGTAAAATTGAGAGAGCAAGAGAGACTGGAAGGAGATGGTCGTACTTTCCCTGCAAAAGAATGGTGTAATCTGATGCCAGAGGCAAGATAGCACATAAAACAATGTATACATTACAACCCTGGGAGCCGTCCTTGTATGATGTCCATTTGGTACAACAACTGGCGCAAAAAGACAAATGAGGCAATCATTGAAAACGACAGATTGCAATGGTATTGCGACTCAACAGACAATAACAGGGTTGAACTCTACATACAAAAGATTTCCAACGATTAAGGTAAAGAAGATAAATAGCAAAGACACAGAAACAGAATGTATGAAACAGCAGTGGAATTCGTTCATGAACAAAGCGAGAAAACAGTCAAAAAAGAAAAAGCGGAAATGTAAAAGAATTAACAAACAGGGGGGGAAAGAAGGAACAAGATGAAAAGGAGAGGAAAATTAAGCAATGGCTAAATCTTACAAAAAACAGTTGGAATTCACCTGAAGATTTAGAGGAGTACAACAACTGTCCTGTTCCTTGTGGTGCATGGGGACGTGTGAAACACTAACCGTGCAACTCCAGTAAGGATTCCATTACAAAAATAAAGTGAAAAATCATCTATGTACAATCGGTACAAAAAAAGTAAAAAAAGAATGAAAATGTAGTAAAATATCACCTATGTGCAATCGGTACAAAAATGCAGTAAAAAATAGGTAACGAGCAGAAATTACGATTGACTGCAAAAAGACGTTGGTACATTCGAAAAATGCACTCCGTAGAAATTAACAAAAACAAAAGGGCATTTCCTGCAATGCCGTTGCAGAAAATGGAAAAACAATAGGTGCATGAATCAATGCTTGGGCTGTGTATGATTATCCTCTGTGGAACCTATGGATTGTGGTCCGCGCCAAAATTAATTAAGGGGGTAGTTTCAGCCACATTGCATGAGTTCCCAAAAACAACAAAAAGGGCATTTCCTGCAACGCCGTTGCAGAAAATAGAAAAACAATAAATACGTGAACATACAGAATGATAGGGTGGGGAACATCAAATGTTCGGGTCCGCGCCAAAATTTTCAGGACACCACATTCCAGATTATCACGGCACGCGTGAAAAAAAGATAGGCAGGCGTCAGTAAAACAACACTCACAGGTACAGCAATACAAGTGAAATCAATAGTAATACAGCACTTATCGGGAGGCAGTAAAACAAGCACTTACAGCACGTACAGTATGAATGAAAAAACATTCCAAATGCTTCCTCCAAAACAACAATATTATCATAAACTAGCGCGCCAAAACAATGAAAGGCAAAAACGGTAAGTTGCTGTTCACAATTTAACGTGTTAATTTCCTTCTGAAATTGGTCGTTGAGCTGAGCCGGTTGGTCCGAATGCAAGGAAGAGAGATGGTAGGAGTGTCGCTGAAGACCGGTTGAGGTGCCGGTCTGTTGGGTCTAATAGATTCCACTACGATTGAGCTTATAGGCTCAACCGGGTCTATTCTGGCTACCCATGGCACAGCCAGTTAGATCCTAGGCTTGTAGTTCTACAGTAGGTCCTGATAAGGGAGCCAAAGCAAGGTTTAAGGTTCTTGAATAATCAAATAATCTAAAAGAATAAGCACATCGACAAAAATCTCCCCATAGTTGGCAGGGATTGGAGAAGGTGCATAGCTCGGACTATGAGGAACCTTGGAATAAAGAAAACTAGGCAGATAGGGCTTGGGAACTGCTTGAGGGATAACGTTAGGGTGAGACACCGGTGCAGGATCAGGCTGGGCAGCCTGATGTTGGGAGGGGCTATCACCAAAGGAGCTTGGAATGAGAGCTCCATCCTTGGCTTTTCTCCACGCAAAGAAACTATCATTAGTGAACAGGCCAGCACGCTTGTTACGATGTTCTGGATTCAAAGCTGTACGGACACCAGATCGGTCGAGAAGCTTGTTGGTAATAGGGTCCCAAATCTTGAAACAGAGGCCATTGCCAACAAGCTCAGCAAGACCAACAAAATGGCCAAGGCATTTGGTGGTCTGGGAACCAAATTGAGTATCAAGAGTCTTGTAATATACAGGTTCAAACCAGAAGAAAGTGATATAAGCACTGATATCACCTAGAACGCCAGTGGCAACAAAAATAGGCTGCTTGTTTGAAAGGGTAGGATCAGACAGATGGTTGAGCAGATCTGCAATATATGTCATGCAGAGGAGCCACAGGTGTGGTGGGGTGCCTGTTCTGTCTATGATGCGGTTGGCAACTCGTTTGAAGGTTTGATACCTGCGTTCAAAGAGGTTTTGGTGTTGATGATAGGGTTCACTTTGCCATAAGCCAATCCAGAGCATTTTGAGATAATCCAGGACACTTTTACTGGATTGATAGGAACCATGATCACAAAGAAGTCGAAGAGGTCTACCCCATTTGCAAACAAAGTTTTGGAAGCATGAAAGGAAATCAGCAGTAGTTCTCATTTCTTTAACATGAATGATATGGGATTTCCGACCAAAGAAGACCTGGACAAGTTTAGAGCCACTATTGACAGCAGGAGTGCCAGAGTTGTCTACTAGGACATCATCATGAAAGGGCCGGACATTCATGGCCGGTTGGGGTGATTGAAATTGCTTGAAGATAAGGAGACCGTGTGGAACGTCTAGCCAGGACTTCTTAATGAATGAAATCAGTGGGACTAAGCCAAAAGGACGTGTCGATGGTATCCAAACCTTGAAGGATACTAGGATAAGACGATCGGTGAGAAGCAAAGGAGGTTAATGCCTGGGCAGTGTTTTGACAAATACCAAACTCATCATAGTCCGGGTAAGGAAGTTGATGTGAGGTAGGTGGATAATTCTGGAGGAAGATATCATCCTGAGGGTTCATCACACTGTCAAGGATTGAAGGATTCCAATGCTGGTCACTTGTCATGATAACATGTGGGAGCTGAGAAAATTCTTCACTGATATATTTCTGCATAGCTAGATATGGGAGGCCATGCCAAATACTGAGTGGAAACACATGGCCATCAGTAGTGGAAATGACTTGCATACCGCCAGCCTTGATAGAGGTGTCATCAACCGTGGAGAAGTAGGCTTCCATTTGTCCAGAGGACAAGATGAATGGGAATTGACCTGTGCAGGCAGACTTGTGGAAGATGAGAATGACGGAGCCTCAGTTGGAAACAGAGTAGGCACCACACATTGCAATGGGGATGTTTTGGATTTGATGGTTGTTGATGCCTGTGACATTGACATAGCAAGGTGGAATGTCCTTAGAGATAAGGCATGCATCATTGCCTATGATACAACCATTAGCGCCTCAATCAACCATGGCAAAACCTGGGGTGGAAACATTGGTTTTATTGGAGTGGTACACGTTGGTGACATGCGCTTCAGGAAGGAGAGAGTTGGGCTCATGTAATGACCAGTAGTGAGATTTGGCAAACAGGGCAGAACGGCTGACAGGGATGTAAGTATTGCCGTCTTTCCTGTAGAGAACTGAAGGGTTGTCAGCTAGGAATCTTACAGGATGAGCTGGAGAGACAGATGACTTGAGAGGGCGATTGTCAGCTTCAGAGGCTGCTTTGTATACTCCCAGAGAGGCATGGAATGCACTGCGAGCATCGGCTTCAGCTTCAGGGGTAAGCTAGGAGGGTGCTGTGATTGTAGAGGGTGCTGTGGCTTGATCAGCCACAATAGAATGCTCATACGCGCGCCGACTGATGGGTTTGGTTGAATTAGGATCAGGTGTTTGATCTGGCACCAAATCTGGTCGCAAGCATGCAAGCAGCTTTTTCTTGTCCTCTGCAGGCATAGGACAACCATGTCTTCATTCCAGGCCTAGTGAGTGTTTGCCAAACAGGGGTTGGCAACCTGGTGCTAGGATCAGGGGCACGGCCTGCATGATAGACAGCATAGTCCTGGAAATCACCATGAAAATCAAGTGGCAGTGGGTAGTAGCTCGTGCCATCGGCTGTTGGTTGATCAGCTGATTCAAAGTCATGTGTATGAGCTTTAATGGATGGACAACCACTGGACTGAGAAGGTGTTGCTTGGGAATCTAGTCTTGTAGCTACCAGCAACAAGGTGGTTTTGAGCTTGCTGGTTGCCCTGGCTTGGTTTTGTCGAAAGTCATGCAGATCAGTTGCTTCCAGAGGATCTTCAACCTTGGTGAATTGCTCACTCAGCTGGTAAATACTGTTACATGCTTTGCACAGGTGGGTGCGAATGCTATCCTATTCAAGGGGTCTTTGTGGAGGCCGTAGTTTATTGAGGTGTTCCAGGTTGGAAAACCATGTGGTGATGAACTTAACTTTGGTATCCTTCCAACTAAGCAAGTCCATGCTGAGTAAGTCTTGCATGGCAATGGAGGTGTCATACACCTTGGACTTGGATCTGTTGTGCAATTTCACAAAGTCAAAGTAAGCCTGTTGCCCATTGCTGTTACTAGTATGGCTTAACACACATGATGACAAAAGGTCACTTTGAAACACATGCAATAGTAGTGTCCAAAAGAATGCGCCTTGCTTGTTATGTAGGTCAGCTTGGTACCCAGAAAGGGACTGATTTGACCAGTCAGGGTCAAGGAATGTGGTGGTGTTGATATCAGTCAACCTAAGTTTGGCTTTGAATTTGACAAGCCAATGCTCAAATCTAGCGTCGTTGTTCAGTATTGGGAATGTAGTCTCATCCCAAGATTTGCATGTCCAGGACTGAAATCTCAACTGGTCAGAGGATTTAGTACCAGAATAGCCTGAGCTACCTTGGGAGCTAAACCGGTTGACAGTGGAGTCTGCTACAGATACAAGAACAGAGTCTGAGTAGCTTTTGAAGGCCTCCTTGGTATATAGAGAATGATCCTTCGGGTCCTTTTATTATTTTCCTTCTGAATCCGGTCTGCTAAGAGTCTGATTCAAAGACTTCTGAAGAACAGCAACGCTGTGTTAGTGTGTTAGTAGACAAACAATTGTACTCTACGCGTAACAATTGTGGTTGGATACTTTCGACAACGCATAATTGGACTACAGGCGAGACTATGGAAACGCCGGATCTCTTCTTACTGTGAACTTGTTCAGATACAGCGAGACAGACCTTAGTAATGTAGATTACAGATAGTTGTTAGCAACTACTAGTGTGAATTTTGGGATATAAATCAGTTGAATGTTAAAAGTATGAGATAAAGTGAAATCTTGTCAAAATGCAAGATATCTCTTTTATTGAGGTGAAATACGTTGCAACTGCTGTTGCGTAGTGATGAGATTACTCGCTGATTATTTCTGCACATGCATTGATCGTTGACCATATATATCTGTATGTATATATATATAGTGTGTGAGAAGCTTCAAACAACGGTTTTCTTCCCTTTTTCTTTAGGAAGATCCTATGATATGTTTATCAATAGAATCAGGAATTGCTCCCGTAGCTCGTGTGATACTTTCTGAAATCAAAGTTTGCTCACCAAAGAACAAGGGCAATATTAGAAAACAGAGATTGCTCACCGCCAATACGCGATGGGAATCGATGCGCCGTGGGAATCGATATTCCGTGGGAATCAATTACTTGGTTGATACGGGACTCATTGATTAGTACGAATAGAATAACTGCCGTCGTGTAGCTTTGGTACTTTTGGACACGAAAGGAATTTAATACTCCCCATGTTTCCTTGTGAAAGGTCATGACGTTTACATGATGCTTCCATCATCTTGCAGGAGGTTGCCGGTATTTCCACAGAAGTGGAAGATGGGCTTGAGCAGTGGATACACAACTGAGTGTCCCCAATGCTTGGTGAGGATATCTGCACAATTATCTTTACCAGGAATGTGCAACATTAGAATGAAGCCTTTCGCTATCATGCTTCCTACGTAGTGATACGATAAGATATGGTGATGTTTATGTAACCTCGCGTATGGAAAGGTTGACGTCTGAATCATCTTCTCATTGTCTCCCCATGAATAGGAGATGTCGTGGACTCGTGTTCCGAGGTATCAGAATGAGTGACGTAGGTCAACAATCTGCTCGATGCAAGTTCTTCCTGTGACAAATTTGGCTCTGAATGTGGCCATTTCCGTAGTGGCTTGTTTCTTTGAGAACCACACCATAGGAGTCTTGTTTGCAAAGTGAAGGATGTCAGTTACAGCCTTCCCACTGAGAATGTCATGCATGAGATTTGCATCATAGAAGTGCGTTAACACTACTGTCTCCCCAAGTGGTGCAGGAGCGTTGTCGGGTAGCTCTTCAGAATGCTCCCCATAGACGGTGTTGGACCAATCGATGGTGTCGTCAATATAAAATCTGGGGGTTCCACACGGAACCTGATCTTAAAATGTCTGAACTTGGAGATACATCCGTAGATACGTTTGGCACGATCAAGATGTCCTTCTCGGGGTTGGGCTCTAAAACTCAAGAGCGTCATTATGGCTGTTTGGACATCAAATCGTCCAATGGCGATGATCCATTGAAGTGAGCCGATCATGCTTTGGTATTTCTGGATACCAGTTTCTTCAAGGAATGCTGAAGAGTCCAATTCAGGATGATCGTTCTCGGCAATGGCTGATTGGAACCTAGTGTTAGGTTTGCATCCAAACATTTGTTCATAAGATGCTTCCATCTTCTCGATGAATTTTATGGGGCTCATGCAGAGAACACCATGTTCATCTCGTTCAAATCCACAACCTAGGTGAAAGTTCATAGGTCCGGATCCCTTCAGTTTGAAGTTGTATGGCTCTGACTGTAGGATCTCCAGAAACGAATTGGGATCAGCCATGCAAAGACATAGGCCGTCGGCATATGTGCATATGAGTTCATATACACGTTCCTCATGTTTGTTCATTCCAGGCTTGAGAAAGATTTCTGGTTCGGCGCGGGATCTTTCGAAGCCGAGTTTGATGAGGCAAGCTGCTAGTAAATCACCAAAGCACTTGTCCGATGATCTGAGTCCATCATATAGAGCCTTGTAGATGATCAATAGGTGACCTTCTAGGGGTCCGAATTCTGGACCTGCCTTGATACAGACTTTCTCGCAGGTCACTGCTTCAAGATAGGCATTTCCTATATTGGTGCCCCATGCTTCCAGGCTGTTCAGTTCAGCTAGGAACAGGCACATGCGTAGGCCGCGTAGTGATACGACACCGGCGTACACACTGTGTACAGGGGCTTCAGTAAGATTGCCGTTTGTAACAAGACGATCTTTGTGTCTACCATCATGTTTGACAGCATACATCATGTGTACCTTGATCTGTTGAAACCCGTTTGGGATGGAGCTTGCCTTGTACATTCCTTTATCAATGAAGGTATTGTATTCCTTGAGCTGTTCCATTTCAAGAGTAATGGCGTCTTCCCATTTATGGTTTCTGTTGGCTTGGTCAAATTGGAGGGCTTCTTCGTGGTTATGTGGTACCTTGAAACCGTATTGATATTGCGGGGTGGTACAGAAAGATCAAAGTTTGGCTTGATGCACGAGTCAATCAAGTTTCTTGGTGCGTCGTGCTAGGTTGGTGATTCGTTTGAGAGGTTTCCAACCTGGGAGGTCAAGCATGTTGTTGTCTTTCCCATATTTGGCAACGGTAACAGGATCATCAGCCGCAATATTGGCTAATGGTTCATATGTCCGTTCCATATTTTTCCATTCAATCCAAAGTTTATACTTGGAGCCTTTGTACTGAGGGTGCTTATTATCCAATGGACCTTGATGTCCTAGGATGCGGCAAAACGACCAAAGTTTGCCATCTTCTTGGGTTGAATCACGGTGGATGTAGTTCATGACATCGTTGTATGCAATGATATCGTCAAGTTTGTCATCAGAGTGCTTGCACTTGAATTTGATGAAATCTTTATTGCGTTCAAGACTGTCTTCTACATTGACGATGGTAAGGCGTTTCCGAGTACCATCGGGATTGGGTACAAGGAAAGATCTTCCTTGTAGGTTGGCAATTGGGATGGTTGGGATGGTAAGAGGTTTACCATCATCATCAAATTGCGCATTCCCTTCTTCGTCGGTAACAACTACTTCTGATGGGGCTACTGTAGGAGTAGCAGGGTTGGTGTGTGGAGTCGTGACGTCACTAACATCAAAGTATGCTAGCTCTGGTGGATCAAAATCATCTTCAGTAAGGAGAACACCATCGGATGTCTTGCTGAAGATGTGTGTCATAGGAGGGCCATCAAAACTCTCCCCATAGTTGTTAGGGAGTGGAGAAGGGGACCAGCTTGGGCTGTCATCAACCTTCTTACAAAGAAAGCTCAGTAACAAGGGGTGGGTGGGTGGTTTGATAATGACCTGATTACCAGATGCTGTAGGTTGATTAGCTTCTGGTGTCTGGATAGGAGATGACGTAGCCTGGTGCTCACTAGTGGCTGGAGGCTTGTTGTCTTTATGTGCCACAGGGTTGTCGAGGCTCGTCTTGGTGTCGGAGTCCGTAGTGGATTCAGCAGTAGTAGGAGCAGTTGGAACATCCTGTGGTTTGGGCTTGTCAGTCAGAGCATCTGAAGTCGTATGCTCCCCATGTTTCGTGAGTGTGGGGGTGTCACCAGTTGCATACAATTGAGGTACTGAATCCTTTGCTTTACGCCATGCGACGAAGTCGTCGTCGGTAAAGAGGCCAGCCCGTTTGTTGTATGATTCAGGTGTAAGAGCGGAGCAAACACCAGAACGGTCAAGCAACTTGTTAGTGACTGGATCCCAGATCTGGAAGCATAGGCCATTGTCAACATGTTCGGCAATGCCAACAAAATGACCGAGGCGTTCGATAGACTGAGTACTGAAAGGTGAGTCATTGGTCTTGAAATAAATGGGTTCAAACCAAAAGAAACTGGTATACGCGCTAATATCACCAAGGGTACCAGTGGCAATGAAGACTGGTTGTTTATCCGATAGAGTAGGATCAGAAATAACATTGAGGAGTCCAGCAACGTATGTCATACACAACAACCATAGATGTGGTGGTGTTCTGGTGCAATCCATGACGCGGTTGACAATATGCTTAAATGTTTGATATCAACGTTCAAACTGATTCTGGTGTTGGTGATAGGGTTCACTCTGCCAAATTCCAATCCATAACATATTGAGATAATCAATGACCCGCTTGCTAGATTGGTAGTTGCCATGATCACATAAAAGGTGAAGAGGTCTGCCCCATTTTCGAACAAAGTTCTGAAAGCATGATAGGAAATCACCGGTCGTACGCATCTCTTCAACATGTATGATATGGGATTTTTGACCAAAGAAGATCTGTGCAAGTTTGGAATCGCCATCAATTGCTGGGACATTGGAGTACACGACATCAGACAATACGTTGTCATTGAATGGTCGAACATTCATTGCTGGTTGAGGTGAATGAAAGCGCTTGAAGAGGTTTCCGTCGGGGCTAACCGCTAAGGATCCATACTGCGTTGAATTTTCAAAGGTCGCCTTGATGCGATCTGTAGAAACCCAACAAAAGAAGGGTTTCAGAGATAGGTAGTCATGTTTGTGAGGATAACGTTCACGAGGTGTGATTGCGACACGGGGTGTGTCATCAGCAGTACAGGCTGTGGGAAAAGCAAGAATCGTATCAGAAATTGGGGACGGAATACAACGAGCTAGACATTCCTGATGGTCATAATTGGTAGGAGTAAGCCAGAAGGAGCGATCCTTGATGCTGTTATCATCGATAGGGAGAAAGGCTGATTGAGTGCATTGACTGGAGTACAAACTGAGAGATGTAGCCGTGGATGAACCAGGGGATACAGAGATATCCAAACCTTCAAGACAACGTGGGTTTCCGTATTTGTCATATGTCGGATAAGGAAGCTGCTGCGGTTGTGGTGGATACTTCTGAAGGAAGGTTTCATCCTTGGCACTGATGATGGTATCAAGGACAGATGGGTCCCAGTGCTTATCCAATGTCATGATAACATGTGGGAGTGCGTTGAATTCATCAGTGGTATACTTGCGCATGGCAAGATATGGCAAGCCATGGCGAATGCTGAGGGGCAATGCGTATCCATCAGTGGTGGTGATTACTTGTCCACCGCCTGCTTTGATGGATGTGTCATCAACAGTAGAGAAGTATGCTTCCATCTGCCCGGAAGACAGGATAGAAGGGTGTCTTCCCGTGTACGCACAGTCGTTGAAAATGAGGATAATGGGGCCTCTATTCAAGACGGAATATGCTCCACATGTTGCAATGGGAATATTCTGCAATTGGTGATTGTTGATGCCTGTGCCATTGACATACAGAGGTGGGATATCTTTGGAGATGAGACATGCATCATTACCGATGCATAGCGAATCCAGGGTTGGAGACAGTAGCCTTATGGGCATGATAGGTATATGAGGATACTTGATTGTTGTGTTGTAAGGTCAAGTCGTCTTCAGGTTTATACCATTGGTGAAAATTAACTGAATATGAAGATTTTCCAACGGGTACAAGAGTGTTACCATCCCTTTTATATCGGATGTCAGGGTTCTCAGAAAGGAATCTGGCAGGGTGAGCAGGTGACACAGATGACTTGAGGGGTTGTTGATCCTTGAAGGAGGAAGTCTGAGACTTATAGACACCAAGTGATGCATGAAAGACGCCTCGACAGTCATTTTCAACAGCCGGATGTAGATCCTCTGAAGCATTGGTATGGTTATCACCGCTCAAGGTGTCATCTTCGAGGAACGTGACGGAATGTTCATGCGTATATGCCTTCCGTGTGATGGGTTTAACGACGTTGGGGTCCGGTTGGCCATCTGGAAGCAATTCAGACCGCAATGAGGCGACCACTATTTTCTTGCCTTCGGGGGAAAAGTTCAGCCAATTCTTCATGTCTTGACGTGATAGTGCCTTCCATATTCCAGTAGGCAAGCGTGTGGTAGGATCAGGTGAACGTCCAGTCTTGAATACTGCGTAGTCTTGATAGTCACCTTCAAATTCAATAGGGAGGGCATAGTTGCTAGAATTGTGCCCTTGATCTGAGGAGAAGTCGTGAACATGTGCGCGTACTGTAGACTTCGGAGCAGACATTGCGGACTGAGAGTCTAGGAAAGTCGCCTCGAGTAAGAGTGTGATCTTGAGCCTGTGGATAGCAGCGGCTTCAGCTACTTTATCTGTGACGGTACTATTTGGGTCACCGGGGTCCTTGACCTTGGCAAACTGTTCGCTTAGTTGAAAGCTGGAATAGCAGGCTTGGCATAATGCTGATTTCGCGGTATGGAGACTTTTTTTAATTTATTCCTGGAGGAGGAGCTGGAGGATTCAAGATAGATTTGTTCTGAAGACGCAGTGCACGTGTCATACGGAAGGCACTGAAACTGTTGTACGAATATGATTCTACATCCCTCCAATTATTTTCGCTCTTGCGTAAATCCTTCGTGAAGTTCGCGAGTGCTTCAATGGTCCGTTGGATGGATTGGTGAAGTTGGGTTGGTAGTCCGCTACTAGTATCCATGTAGGTAAGTTTGCGAGCAAAACCATGTTCAAGGAGTGCATCAAGGAAAGTTGACCACTTGTGTAATCCTCCTTTGACGAGAGATTTACACAGAAAGCTATCTTCTTCCTTCGTGTCGCGGAATATGGATACAAGTATCAACTTCATATGGTCGTCAAAGCTAGGAAGACTAATTGCATTTACGTTGTCGCCATCTTCATCATTGGTCCCACCGCCGGCGAGATTGGCAGGCATGTTCAATTGAGATGCGTCCGATTTGTCGGAGGAATTGCGGTGTGAAAGAGAGCCACTTTGTAGACAATTTGCGATTGGCATATGCCAGCGTAGGTATTGTGCTTACTTTCTTTCCTGTTCTTCGTATGCAAGCCACCTTAGAGCTTGCGACTGTTAATCTATTATTTTCCTGCTGAATCCGGTCTGCTAAGAGTCTGATTCAAAGACTTCTGAAGAACAGCAACACTGTGTTAGTGTGTTAGTAGACAAACAATTGTACTCTACGCGTAACAATTGTGGTTGGATACTTTCGGCAACGGATAATTGGACTACAGGCAAGACTATGGAAACGCCGGATCTCTTCTTACTGTGAACTTGTTCAGATACAGCGAGACAGACCTTAGTAATGTAGATTACAGATAGTTGTTAGCAACTACTAGTGTGAATTTTGGGATATAAATCAGTTGAATGTTAAAAGTATGAGATAAAGTGAAATCTTGTCAAAATGCAAGATATCTCTTTTATTGAGGTGAAATACGTTGCAACTGCTGTTGCGTAGTGATGAAATTACTCACTGATTATTTCTGTACATGCATTGATCGTTGACCATATATATCTGTATGTATATATATATATAGTGTGTGAGAAGCTTCAAACAACGGTTTTCTTCCCTTTTTCTTTAGGAAGATCCTATGATATGTTTATCAATAGAATCAGGAATTGCTCCCGTAGCTCGTGTGATACTTTCTGAAATCAAAGTTTGCTCACCAAAGAACAAGGGCAATATTAGAAAACAGAGATTGCTCACCGCCAATACGCGATGGGAATCGATGCGCCGTGGGAATCAATATTCCGTGGGAATTGATTACTTGGTTGATACGGGACTCATTGATTCGTACAAATAGAATAACTGCCGTCGTGTAGCTTTGGTACTTTTGGACACGAAAGGAATTTAATACCTTTCCTTGGTCCTTCAACTGCTGGGCACTGAAGGTGACAAGTAGGTGGAGTTCTTGGTGCATATATCTGGGCAGCTGCTTGTACTCATTTTGGTCTCGATATGTGAGGCCATCAAAATCTTGGAGTCGTAGGAAGCGCAACCATGTCTTGATATTGCTGTTCTTGGGCGCCGCACATAACATGCTGTCTGACTCCTTGGATACATAAAAAACTCCAGCAATATGGTGTGTAACACACTAGGGGCAGAATTTGAGTAGGAGTGATAATTATGAATGGATTAATACTTTACAAAAATGGATGGAAACTTAACAGATAAAATAATGAGCGATCGGGCCATGCTGGCTTCGATCGGGCCATGCTGCTTCGATCGCCCAAGGATAATCATGTAGAGTGGCGGGCTATGAATCCTGCGCTCGCCCGGTATCCGTATACCATTGTATACTGATGATGCTTCGCTACTTAATGATTCTTAGAGTGGTCCCAAGTCTCATTAGTTTGATCGCACGTATCATTCGAATGGTATCTTGGATAGTACGACTTGTAAGGTAGATTGATAGTAGTACGTACGGGTATTACATAACTCGGTACGTACATACCTTCGTGTATGTCCGTAGTACGTTACAGAGTCCCCCAATGAGTGACTTGAGGATTCCTAGAATTGTTTCACTAGACTTCTTCCATGTCTATATCATTGTTTGCTGCATCTTGTGCTGGATCATTGTTTGCTGCATCTTGTGCTGGATCATCGTTTGCTGGGTGCTCTTTGTATGGAGTCAGCTTTCGAATGTTGACGGTTTCCGTGACATTTGGAGACAGCCTCAGTTTTACTGTACCATTGGTATGTACTTGCACAATTTGATATGGGCCTTTCTTCTGAGGTTGTAATTTGTCTGGATCTGGTTCTTTCATCCATACCTTATCATCAACCTTGAAGACATGCTTGATGCGCTTGGCATTCTGTCGTAGGAGATTCATGTTGATGCCCTGCTGCCAAATTTGTTGTAGGGCAATGAGATTGGATGTGAGTGGGATATCCAACAGCATGTCCCTGTTGAAAACCAGGGCTCCTAGGGATGAGCCCATGGATGCATTGATTGAGCACCTGGTTGTGTGCATGCAAGTAGCTAACGCATTGTCCATGAGCTGTGTGGCCTGTGTGTTGGTTTGAGGTGGATTCACATGTACCAATATGCGCAGCGTGTCTGCAATGGTATGATGGGCCCTTTCGCAGACAGCATTGCTCTGAGGATTCTTGACTGTGGTAGCCACACCTTCAATTCCATAGGCTGCCAGCGTATTTTGGAATTCATGGCCTAGGAACTCTCCACCATTGTCATAGACACATTTTACCGGTCTTGGATATCTGGATAACCAGCAGTTGGTGAATTGGTTGGAGACATGTTGACTGGACTTATCTCTGATGCGAATGATCTCCAGCAAGTTGGTAACTGGGTCGATGCACGTGAGAGCCTTGAAGTTGTAGACTTTTCCTTGGGCTGTTACCTTCCATGGTCCAATCAGATCCACATGCACTTCACTAAATGGTGCCAATGGCGCTTGTTTGGGCGCCAGCAATCCATAACTAGCATTTCTGCTCTTGTATTTGATGCAATCATCCGGGCATACGTATTCTTGGCATAGCTTCGCAAGACGTTCCACGTGGAACCTGGCAGCTATTGTTTGGTTGAGCCTGGTGGATCCACAGTGCCCTAATAGTAGATGGTACCACTTGAGTAGTTGTGGAGCAAGGGAGGTTGGAATGTAGATTTTCCATTCTTCTCTGGTTTCTGCTTTGGAGTAGCACGTGATTTCCTGATTACCAAGTTGTTGTTTGAAGAAGGTTGGTAATTGCAGCTTGGCTGGGAGCGTGTCATCATTCTGTTGATGTTGAGCAATATTGGTGTAATTCACTGGGCATTCCATCTCCTGGAGTGTTGGCAGGTTGACCAGACACTCATTGTTCGGTAGACATGAATATAATTCATCGTTCGCGTCATGGCATAGGTTTGGGAATACCTCTAGGAATTCTTGTAAGAACAGCTCTTCATCTGCTTGTTCTGGGACGTCTAACTTGAGAAAATTGCTTAACTTTCCTTTGCCTTGCTTCTGTTTCTCCCCCACTATAGGTGGATCCATCCTGGGTAATCTTGAGAATGCATCCGCGAGTACATTCTTGGGGCCTTCCACATAGTGCCAATTGAGGTTGTATTCTTGGAGAAAGAGATTCCATCTGAGTACCCGTTGTGGAGAGAGGGTTTTGAAGGTGAGATTCTTGTGGTCTGTGTAGATGTTGAGTTCACAGCCTAACAGTAGTTTCCTGTATTCCTTGCAACACAAGACTATTGCAAGTAGTTCCTTTTCTGTTGTAGTATAATTCTTCTGAGCTGCATTCAGCTTTTTGGACCAATAAGCAATGGGCTTGCCATTTTGTAGGATGGCTGCGCCGAGTTGTAGATCGGACGCATCTGTGTAGATATCAAATGGTAGATTCAGATCCGGGTATGCGTTCAGCGCGTCACTTGCTATCATTGCTTTCATTTCTTCAAAGGCTTTTTCCTGAGCCGGCCCCCATGTGAAGGCTGACTTTGTTGTTTTAGACTGCCCATTGGCAGTTTTCTTGGGGGTTCCCGTGAGTTCAAATAAAGGAGATAGGACATGCGATCTTCTCGGCCACATATCTCTGTAGTAACCAACAGCACCTAGAAAAGACTTGACTTGAGTGATTGTTTTGGGTCTGTCCATGCGGAGAATAGCTTCAATCTTTTTCTTCCATGGTTTCACTGCTTCAGGAGTCATCCAAAATCTGAGAAAGCCTGTTTCCTGTACAGCCCAGTCACATTTGAGAGGGTTGCACTTGAGACCATTTTCATTCAGGCGTTGCAGAACTGTGTCCACGGTTTGCATGTGGTGGCTGAAGGTGTCGTTTGTCCAGATTCCAATATCATCGATATAGACTGTGCAGTCGGTGCCTTGCAAAATGTCCTCCATGAGTTGTTGTGCCACATCTGGCGAGATTTTGACACCCATTGGCAGTCTTTGATATTCATAGCAATCATATGGGGTGACAATCGTGCATAGTTTCTTGCTTGGTTCATCCAGTTCAAAACAATAGTATTGCATGGATAAATCAATCTTGGTGAAGTGGGTGTATTTGCCGCGTCGATGCATGATGTCCTGAATTCTTGGTATTGGATATGGCCTCCTGATTAGTAGTTTGTTGAGTTCTCGAAAATCTGACACCCATCGAACCCTGTTGTCTTTCTTTGGAATAATAAAAGTGGGAAATGCCCATTCAGCCGGTCCATCACATCTTTTGAGTACTCCATCATCTACACGATTCTGGAGCTCCCTTTTGAATAGTTCTTCTCTTTTGTATGCAACTGCATAGGGCTTCTTGTGAACTGGCTTGGCGTTGGATTTCAGTTTGAGTGAGATTTTCTGGTGCGGGTATTTGCCTAGTTTGCCATTGAAGACGTTTGGGTATTTGGATATGCTGTCATATGTGCTTGTTGCTCAGCAACCGAGGTTGGATCAGTTGCTTCATAAGCTCTGTCAAGGATGACAGGTGACGACGATACTGCACCATGGACAAATAGCTCGAAATCAATGGATTCTTCCAGTAATGCTTGAAAATATGCTTCTTGCAGATCTGGAGTAATATAAAAACTGGCTGTTTTGCGCATTGGAATTTGTCGTTTGTTCCATTGAATCATGCTGGATTCAAATAACAAGTTGATATTGGTGCTGCGTAAAAAGTCGCGACCGAAGATAATATCATATCTGCATGATTTGGATTCAAATAATCTGGCCTCACAACGCTCGATTGTTGTGTTCCCAAATTCTTGTAGCTTGAGATTCTTCATTACGACAAACAACGAGGTGTCGAATGATCCATTGGCTGTGGTTGTTATGGTCCTTGTTTTGGATTGAATTGGTAGAACTCCAAAGGGAAGTGCCCTTTTGTTGATGAGGGTTGTTGTGCTGCCGCTGTCGAGTAGGGCAAGCATTGTTTTTGTTGTTTTTACAGGAATGCCTTGAATGTATTGGATGGTCGTCAAAACAATAGGAGCCACATCGCTCTTATGTTTGGTAGATACGGGGTATTCCGTATTTGGTTGTAGGGTTTTTGCTAGACGTGAGGTCCAGCTTGTTGTCATCGAACGTGTCGATGCCGTTGCCCCATTAGTTTGGTCATTTGTACCCGTTATCGCAGTGCAATTGTTATTTGTATTCATGCCGATCGAATCGTCATTCGATTTGGCTGTTTTATTGGCATCTGTACCCGTGTTTTTATTTTTACCAACGCCTTCATCCATAAACTGGACTCGTCGTGAGCTCTTGTCAACATCAGATATACGTTCTGTAGGCTTCTTCTCCCCTTCTGTGGAGAGAGGTCCTCCTGCGAGCCAAATTGGCTGTGCCAAATTGGCATCCAGAGCCTGTGGAGCTGGAGGCAGGGTGACTGCTCTTTGGCTTCAAGGAAGCCAGATTTGCTCACCGCTCTGTACGCTGTGTTCTGCCTTGCCTCCATGTTGTTGGAGGAAGGCTTCCTTTGCGCGCTGCATGTGTGCTTGGAATGATTCATTGCTGGCTGTAGTGGTTTTTCCGACCGAGTCATTATTGTTTTTCTTGTTGTCGGCGCGTTGCTTTTTCTTCTGTTTGGAGTACCTGTTCTTGGGGCACTTGGACCAGTCATGGTTGTGCCCAGGAATGCGACAGGGATTAGAAGATTTTTGGCCTTGGTTTTTGTTGTTGGTTTTGCGTTTGGATTGGTTGGCATTGTTTCCAGGACGTCTTCCTTGTTTTTTTGCCTCCTCCATTCCTCAGCTTGGACTCTCTTTCCCGACTGGACATGTATTCCACAATCTTTTGGATGGATGTTTCTGCAGTGATGCCACCATGAATTTGGCCATATTGCTCAACCCACAGGTTGGGGAAGGTGTGGAGCAGCATTGTTGTTTTGTTGATTTTGTTGAGGTTTTGGCCATGACCTTGCAGCTTCTCCGAGTACCGAATGAGCCGGTTGATGCGCAATGCATGATCCTTGGAGGTGGTATCATGTGGTTTCTTGCCTGCGTCACTGCGGATGTAGGTTTGCATGATTTCTCTTGCATCCCCCGCATCGCAGTAATGTTCTTGAATGTAGTCCTTGATTGCTTCTTCATAGCCTTCAATGTTGTCTGGATAATTCATATCGTGATTGTCGTCGCGGGTTGTTTCCTGCCATTTGCGTTGTGCTTCAGGGCATAGAATCTTGGTGAATGATTCATAGTATTGGTCTTCAGAGAGTGGCAGGGTGTTTGCCGCGATGAGAAAGGCTTCCTCACAATACAATAATTCTTCCAGGCCCCCTTCTTCTGAAAAGATGGGTACCTTCCATTCCTGTGAATTACCATCGGCATCATAGACTTTCAAAGTGGCAAGTTTGTTCTTAGTCCGGTCAAAGCTGGAATCGTAGGTGATTGGTGGTTCACGATGCAATCCGGTTGACATGGTTGATACTTGCCTGTTGTTTTGGATTGTTTGTTTTGTTCGATTTCGATGTTTTCGATGTTTCCGATGTCTTCGATGTTTCCGATGTTTTCTGACGGAGGATGAATTTTTGTTTTGGTGATTAACAATGTCAAATTGTCGTTCGACAATTCGTTGTTATCGAAAAAAGCGAAAAATTCGTTATGGTTTGTTAGTGGCAGAAGACCGTTACCGTTTATTCGAAAATTCGTTCTTCGAAAATCCGATCGTTATTCTACAGTAGCTGTTAGAGTAATTACTGTGTAACACACTAGGGGTAGAATTTGAGTAGGAGTGATACTTATGAATGGATTAATACTTTACAAAAATGGATGGAAACTTAACAGATAAAATAATGAGCGATCGGGCCATGCTGGCTTCGATCGGGCCATGCTGCTTCGATCGCCCAAGGATATTCATGTAGAGTGGCGGGCTATGAATCCTGCGCCCGCCCGGTATCCGTATACCATTGTATACTGATGATGCTTCGCTACTTAATGATTCTTAGAGTGGTCCCAAGTCTCATTAGTTTGATCGCACGTATCATTCGAATGGTATCTTGGATAGTACGACTTGTAAGGTAGATTGATAGTAGTACGTACGGGTATTACATAACTCGGTACGTACGTACCTTCGTGTATGTCCGTAGTACGTTACATGGTGGCCATTGGTCTGTCAAAGGAGGGAAAGGGATCCTCCCTTCTGTTGGTCTTCTGTTTGAATAGAATACAATAAGCGAGGTAATTGCAGAAGCTGATAAAATACTTTCATATTTGTTACAAAATATGTATGTTGTCTTTTGGTATTTGATATGCGTAAGGTGAATATTGTGAAATGTCAGAGATTATTGCAAATGCAGATGAAATACTTTCTTATTAGTACAAAAATATGTTTGTTGGCTTTAGGTATTTGATATACGTAGTGTGAGTATTATGAAAGCAACGGAAGAGAATAGATTGCTGGTTATCAAGAAGCTCATATATTTGTTAAGAAATTTGTAATAACGCTACGACAATATCATTGTACCTAGACGATATTATTACAAAACATGATTTTTGTAAGGAAAAAACAAAAATCGAATGAAGAAAAAATAATTATTGGGGTAAGCATGAAACAAAATTGTAGAATAGAAAATTTGTGAAGCAACCATGGTACAGGGGGTGAAAAAACTGGTGGCGAAAATAGTCCTACTTGAAATTGTTGCGTGCAAAAATAGGTAGAGATCTATTTATCGTGCGCGCAACAAAATGTTTCAGAATTTTTTGAAAACATTGCACGAATTTGACAAAAGCATGAGCATCCTTTATGTGACGCAGCCTACAGGAATGCTGTGCTGGCTACGGGAATCCTTCCAGCATAAGAGAGCATCACTCGCTAAGCTAAACGTCCCTGTGATAGGATTATTCATGATATTTTTGCCTTAGCACTTGTTAATCATAGTAATCCCATATCACTTAGTAGTTAACCGGTGTAGGAGTACTTAGCCTTGGCAGATTATTGTACCAGAATAATACTTAGGGTGATGATGGTTTGTCGCTGTTTATTTGCCGATCTGTTTCTTAGCGTACTCCCGCACCTTCTGTAACAATAATCCTCGTGACTGACCGAACGAATCCTGATGGAGTCATGAGAGAGAACAAAGGGCCAGATGTCAGGTCATAAGGACTGGAAGGACATCATTCTCCCAATGACGTATGTCACCTTGACATCGTGGATGTCAAGGTACCATGTCCGTCAGATTACATTTACATTTACATTTCATCGTACATTTCACTTAATCATAATTCTATTTTTATAACGTTCTAAATTCGTACCGGTAGTTGATACACTGTAATTACATTAAGACTAATCGTCACGAAGCAAGATGAACACTCAGTTTCAACCATGCTGTATTCAATACAGGAGGACCTTCGACGTCACCGAAGACCATGACAACCACAAACTGGTAGCCACGAATCGATCCGCGGGCAAGAAAAACATTAGAAGAGTTCAGAATTTGGAAGTGGAAGAAGGGCTATACAGGTATGACTTATTCGTTGACGCATGCAATGATTTAGGAATGCCAATAAACAGATGGCACACCCAATGGGGCCAGTGCCTATTGAGACGGCCCAGGAAGAGATGGAATGAGACCCTAGTCAATAGACCCATCGAGCACACCAAGGAAGGATTCAAGTTGACCATCCAGGCATACATCGAAGTAATTGCATCGGACCCGGATGCAAAAGGAACCATGATAGCAGCATTCAAACATCAACACATGGCAAAGCCCATGGAGGTCTCTGAACACGATCATTTCAGCAGGATTGACACCATCCTCGATTACATTGACATGCTACCCGGAGATGATGATAACAACCTTACCAAACAACAGCGCAAGAGAATGTTCTTCAAGACTTATCCTAGATCTTGGCAGAATGCAAACATGGATACGGCAGTTAATTTCAGGGAGGTTTCTATACTACAGAGTTGAGACTACATGACAAGGAAGAAGGATAGCGCCGACAAGACAAGAAAGCAAGAGGAGAAGAACAAACAACAAGGATTCGGACGAGGAACCGGGAAAGGAAGAGGATTTGGAAGAGGAAGAGGATCTGGAAGAGGAAATGGTGGAAAATGCAGGAATCATCCGCAAGGAAACCACACGTGGGATCAATGTTATCTCAACCCAAAAAATCAAACACCCTATCCACAATATGTTGGGTCCGACAACAACAGTACTTACTCAGGAAGCAACGCGAGCACTAGATTTGGTGAAAACCAATGCGGGGGACGAGGAAGATTCGGAGGCCGAGGAGCAGGAGGAAGATCCAGCAACAAGAGCAACCATAACTGGGAACAACAGAGCCACCAAGGAGGCGATGCCTTCTCCAATATAACAGCGAGCGATGCCAGCAGTTACTATACAACCAACCAAAATCAACGTCAATATGAATGACGAGAAATGCACGCAAATGTAATGCCGGGGCCAAGGGCCACCGGAATAGGATCAGGGCTACAGGCCACTGTGAACCGGCGAGAGGCCGAAATACAAAAAGGGCAAGATGCCATAGAAATTAAGGGGCCACAGGCCAGCACCAAAGATAAAACAGCGGGGCCTAGGGCCACCGTGAATGACGCAACACCGGCGGTGCTGCTGAAAATCAAAGAAATACAAGGAGTAGCAGCAGATAGATTGTACATAGCACTGCTCAACTCCGGAAGCACAAACACAATGATAAACAAACAGTCCATCATGCCGTTTGGAGTACAACCAAAGCATGTGGGACACAAAAGAGTAACAACAACAACAACAACAACAACCAACGGGACGTTCGACACTTCATATGAAGTAAGGCTGGAAGAGCTACAATTGCCTGAATTTGTGAATGGCAGACAAATCAGTGGAATCGTCGCGTCTATATTCGACTCGCTGCCAAACTATCGTTATGACATTATATTAGGTTGGGACTTCCTATCGATGGCCAGCATGGTGGTGATGTCGTTCGACACACACACACACACTATCACGTGCTGGATAGATGTGACAATACTACCCATGAAGGAGTCATTAAAAATGACCAACAAGGTGACAGCAGATGAAGCTGCTGATGCAGGCAGAACTATTCAGCAATGGAAATGAGATATTGGAAAGAAGTTATCAACATGTTACAGCAGCAGAAGAAGAAGTGGCATCATGGAAGCAGGATCACATGACCGAAACAGAGAAACAGCAGTTTCAAACAATGCTCAAACGACACGAGGTAGTAGTGTTCAATGGGGAGCTTGGATGTTATCCACATCTGGAATTTGCACATAGAGTTGAAGGGGAATGCCGAACCAATCCACCTGAAACCATATCCAATAGCATACCAAAGAGAGGAAATCTTCGGGAAGGAACTTGTTGCTAGTCTAATCACCGATGGGATGCTGGAACCATGTGGACCTTCAGATTGGGCGCGCGTTCCCGACAGCATTTATAATCCCAAAGAAGGATAACAGAGTCCGATGGGTGTTGGATTTTAGAGAACTCAACAACAAGAATGTGATCAAAAGGAAACCCTTTCCACTCCTGCCAAGGAAGTTGATACACCACCTTCTTCACTACAAGATTCCCGCAGACAGGAAAATTCCAGCAGAACAAAACAAGTTGGGATTCCCGCAGCACCAGACTCTGCTTGAATCTTTTTCTGTCTCTGCAGGAAACGTAATTACTACTCGTACCTATTTATTTGCCGCAGCCTCGCATCACTGATGATGGATGGATGGGCTGGAACAAATTTTCTGAACAAACACAGCATTCTTGTACAATATTGGGTGATTCCCGAAATACTTTTATGTACTACATAAACCGGAAATTTTCTACTTAACCAGTCTTTTTGTTACAAATCATTGTCGATGTGAGCTCACGTCGGCTATGATTTGTAACGTTACACTTTTTAATACTGGAATCCGTGACTGAATTACTTGTTTATACTACTTCCACATGTTTCGTGTGCCTTTCGAAGAATTCCACATATATTCCAAAATGAGAGAAAATGAGATTCCACATTCCAAAATGAGATGTATGCACTTTCCCGCCAAAAAAAGTATGTACGAAGTACGTACGAAGTACAAAATTTGCATTCCCGAAATACTAAAAACAGAAATTTATGTACGTTATATAAAAGTATTTCGGGAATCACCCATTGTTTTTTTTTTTTTAATTCCTTCAACAATCTATTTTTGCTCTCGTGAGCTTACTACTTCACTAACACGTTTACACGTGTAGTCCACTAGGTATTTCTAGTAGTATTCAGTGATTTCAAGTATTAGTATTTAGATTTGTGGGTGTTTTCATGTAAGATGACTTCTCGGATCGAACCTCTATCGGTGCACTATTAGCGCACCCTTACTGTTAGCGATTCAGCGAGTCTGCTCGCTTATTTGCCTGTTAGTCATACGTGTGTTATCTCATTCGTGTGTATCTCCGAATGTCCGTACGTCTGTACGTTTGCTACCGGCGCTTTTCTAGAGTCCCCGTGTCTTCGTACTCGTAGTGTTAAGTACTTGTAGAAGACACCTTAAGGGCCGGTATTCTTATTTGCACCGCCACATGCACCTCCTACATAAGGAAAATAGCTTTACTCCACCCATAAGCTTAGTGAGTAGATCTGCAATATTAGTTTCACCGGGTTCTTTTCCAATCCGGATAATCTTTCCTGCAATGCATTCGCATGCCTTGTGGTAAGCAATACTGTTGTGCTTCTTCTTACAAGGGCTTTCCGGGTGTGTTACGTTCTTAACAACTGAGTCATTGTCACAATACATGTTGGTCGGTCCTTCTATAGGTATGCCCATCATTCTGAGCTTATACCGTAGGCCTTCTACCATTTCGATTGCGATCTTGAGTGCCACAATTTCTGAGCCAAATGTGGATGTTTCAACGGTCGTTTGTCTCTTAGAGAACCATAGGATTGGTGCCCTGTTAACAAAGATGATGATCCCTGTATGAGACCTCCTAGTAGCCTTGCAACCAGCATGGTCGGCGTCCACGAAACATGTGGTAGTTACGGCTTTTCCTCGTGGCTCGGGCATATCCGGAGGAATTAGTTCCCCCGCTTCTGGATAGAATTCGTCCCAGTCACATTCATGGAATACTGATTCATCAAGTTCTGGGATGGAACAGTCAAACACCAACTTTGATTTGCTGTAATTCTTTAAGTATGCAAACAAATGAAACAATTGGTTTAGATGTCCTTCTCGTGCTTGTGCAAGATACCGGGACATAAGTGAGACAGGCATTACGATATCTAGCCTTCCGAATTTGCATATCCAACGGAGTATACCTATTAAACCCTGGTAATAGTTTTGTTTCTCCAAATCAAGTTCCGGTGAGGCATCGATCTCGGGCCTATATCCAGTTACCAATGGTGATTTTGCGGATTTTGGGAGTATTTTGAAGGCATATTGCCCTCTACTCAATTCCTTTTCAACAGACTTAACGGCTTTGGAGGTATACTTTGTTGAAGACATGGACCAGTACTCAGCCCCATCAACGGACGTGTTACCAATATCTGCCCCTAGATAGAAAGTGGGTGGTTCAACAGTCCCATCCTTCAGTTTGAACTGTCTTTCGATTGCATCCATTTGGAACTTTGGATCCATCCCGCATACAAGGATGTCATCCACATATGCCACACAGTATTCGTAATATGCCCAGCCTCCTTTCTTTACAGCCGGCCGCATATATACATCTGGATCCGCCTTGCAAGACTTATATCCAAGTCCCCTTAAGTGCTCAGACAGATGAGATCGAAATGATGCGCCCGCTACTGGTAATCCATACAGAGCCCTTACAATTTTGCAGGGCCTTCCACATAACTCCGGTGCAAATCCTTGTTCCAGTGTAACCACTGTGTAGTACGTTTCCTTAATTGGTGCGGTTAAGTATGCATTTTGGATGTCAGCACTTAAGACCTCAAGGTCATTAAGTGCAGCGACTAGGAAGAACATCCGAACCAAATCCCTGCTGGGCACGCTTGAGTATGTATACTCCCGTGATATTTCGGGCACTTTATGCCCGTCGCCAACAAGTCGGGCCTTCCGAGTTAGATCTATTTTCACGTCGAATACCATGTGCATAGTGATTTTTGTATGTGCCACCGGTACTTTGTCCTCGTTGTTGAACTCAAAAGCTATGAAATTGTTCTTCATTTCTTTCGCAATAGCCCTGGCCCAATAGTCACTGCCGGATTCCTCATCTATCCTTCTTGCTTCAGCAATTGTTTTTGGTAGTCTAACCCCATACTTATGGGATTTGGTCCAATATTTGGTCTTGGCGCTGGAGATGATCTGGTCTTTCTTCCGAATTACCCAATAGGCCCACCACTTGAAAGCTGGCTCATCTATTATGCCTTGATCCTTGGCAAACAGAGCCGTTTTGACGGGGAAACTTTCCTTCATGTCACTTAAGAAGAAGTTCCATCTTTCCAACTGACCAGGATTCTCCACCCTTTGGTTGTCGGCTTAGTCCGTGTTTGTCCGGACTTAGTAGTGATAGTTGCCTGCTGTACTGTCAGAGCCTCTTTATCCTTTTCATAGTCAAGTAGCTCGTTCAGAAGACAGTACATGCGCCCCTCGTCGTCCACGGAGGAATAGAGATTCTCCACAAGCACATTTGCTGTGTAGATCTCGATGGATCCGTCGGGCATAGAAACCTCGTAGGATCTTGTGTCTAGGAGTGGATTGTTATTCTTTTCTCCGACTAGGATCCCACTTGCGTCCCTGTATCGGTTATTAACCGTACCGCAAATCCGTTGGTCCCCTATCTGCAGTAACACTTGGCTTCCAAGGTACTTGTCAAGATTATTGGTTAAATCATCGATGTCCGGGGATGACGCCTCTGGCTCAGCCATAAGTACCTCGTCCTCACCCTCATATTTGCCATCAAATAGGCCCAAGGGTGGTTCCCCTAACTCGTTTTCCAGGTAGGTATCCGAGGGCTTCGCCTCATCGCCGATCCTTTCATTAAGTAGCTTGTTGTGTTCCTCCAACTGCAGGATAGTGTCTGGGTGCTTCCATTCCACTTTGGATATAGGCCGTGTGCCGTTTGTTATGTGTACTTTTCCAGTCTTATACAATACATAGTGACAATCGCCACCTCCATAAGTATCTCCACATGGGCCCAGCCATCGTCTGTATTTCTCCGACTTATCCTGTAGGTCGTACCACCGGATGAAATCATACCAATTGTGTATCATGTATGGGGTTATATCCGGAGTATATCCGTGGACTAACTCAAATCCGGTCCTTCCCATAGCAGATGGGTCCCCAGATGCGGTGTTACTTAACCTTCCGGCCGCTAACATTCCGCAGAAGGCCCAGCACCTCCTCAAACTTCCTTTCTTAGAGGTCATCAATCGGATTGATCTCCTCAGGTCCCCTGCGCTGTGTTCAGCCGTATTCTGCCACCAACAATGGGGCTGTATATAGGTTTGGCGAATGCGATACTCCGATTGAAGCCTAGTCCATCCAGTGCTGTGTGTCTCATGATTTCCTTGGGCCTTTGCCCCATCAGTGACAAGATGTTCCGGTATTCCTACTTCATTTATGAAGCAAGATAGTCCATCGTGGCATCGTTTCTCCCCTCTTACTGGATAGAACGCCACATATCCTTTCCCATTGGTAAAGATCTGTGCAACAGTATCGTTCCGAATGATACTCGGTACTTTGAACTTCATAGTGTCAGCGAACCACCGACCCTTAAGTACTTTCCTGTTTCTCCACTTTTGGGTCTTTAGCCTGCGGGTGATTGGTTGCATAAGGTTTCTTATGCCTTCCTGGGTAGTGACCTTAATCGTTTCTTCGGCCCTCTTAACACTGATGTTCCACATCTTTGCAATGGCTTCTGAATCATATCTGTCCACTTTCTCCGGAATCCTTATCGGAGGTCCCCATTGTCCGCGTCAGATAAATGACCTCTTCTCTAGGAAAGTTTCCTTATCTATCACATCTTGCTGGCGTCGGAGTAATTTTCTTTCTTTTGTCCGAGCTTTTGCTTCCTTTTGGATGGCAAGCTCTTCCTCTGTTAGTGAAATCGAAGTTTTGGTTGAAGTAGCTGAAATTTGGAGTATCTCCAAGCTTTCTCCGTCCCCGGTACTCTTAACAAAAGCTGAGTGTAACCGGTCGCCAATCTCTTGTTGAGTATACCCCGGCCGTTGAGTACGGGTTGTACAGATCTTCTGTAGGTATCTGAGATGATAATCCTTGTGTTTTACATTGATGTGTATAGGGTTGTCTGTGGATCGTATCCAAGACTCAGTTGTCCCAGTTGGTCCTCCTCCTGAGAGGGCTGCCACCACTTGTGGGAAATAATTGGCTGCTTCTTCATCTTCTTCGAAGTGGGGGGCGTATGGGTCCCAGGTATGTGTATCAGTTGCAAGGATGTGGTCACATGTATCAAGTTCTCGGCGTGTCGGCTTTCGTGTGTCAAAGTATGACAGAACGCCATCAACTAACAATGGTATTGCCAATTCAAAACCGTCGGCCCGAAAGATAAGACTGTGACTGGAAGAACTGCAGTATCTTCTTGGTATGTCTTCAACCACATTCAAATTGCATTCTCTGATTTGGTTCGGGCATATCAGACTGTGCTGCAGCGATTCTCCGAAATAGAGAGCCTGTCCGAATACCAGCAATATGTATGTGATACCGTCCGTTGGGTCTGTCCAAGCAGTAGCACAACGGGCAATAGGAACATCTTTCATTGGTGAGTACACATCTGAAAATGGGGCAACATCAGCAAATGTCATTATAGAATCCAGTGGATTGAGTAATACCATGTTAGATCCAGCTGCAGTCGTGTCTGCGTGGCTATCCAGCTCGCAACGGCCTGGCTTAACACTGGATGACTGGGTCATCTCTTTGAGATGGACTATCGGCCGGCCTACCCGAGGTTCTATCTTAAGGCCCCGGCCAGCGAATCAATTTCCATTCCCGTTTCCAATATGGCTGTGACAGCCAAA
Source organism: Pseudo-nitzschia multiseries (assembly GCA_037355745.1). NCBI lineage: Eukaryota > Bacillariophyta > Bacillariophyceae > Bacillariales > Bacillariaceae > Pseudo-nitzschia > Pseudo-nitzschia multiseries. The sequence goes on from CM074787.1 coordinate 2,394,724, forward strand.
CTGGTTTCCTGCTGAACTGGAGTTATTGGGGGGGTTTGCAGCAGTGGCTGCTGCCACTTTCGATTGTTGGTTGCCCCCGCTATTGCCTGCATTCTTTGCTTGTTTTAGCGCTCGGACTCTTTGTTGCTGCTCTTTGGACATGCTTAACCATATTTCTCGTGGATAGAACTTGCATTCAACGGGCCCTTTATACTACGTCCGAGAACTGTTTCTCGACCCCCCGCGGGCTATCGCGCGCTATTTTTACAATTCTCGACCCTATTTTTTAAATTTCCTACCTTTTTAGGTCGCGTGTCTACTAAAATACCTCGCGCGTCGCACACCTTTACTTTTGAGACAAATATCTCGTCACTCCTCAAATAAAATAACTATTTTAGGGTTAAGGATATCATATTCGTTTCATGACAAGCACTATTTTGTGTACAACTTGTGCACGAATGACTTATTTCATTTTCTCAACATGTTTCCACCATACCGGTATAATGGGCTCCGACCCAAATCCTCCAACTCCAACTCAAATCCCAGCTCCAACTCCATGTCAACTCCAAGTCGAATTCACCCCAGGCGGGCTATTGCACTCAAGGGTTTTGTTCGTGTTTAACGCCAGGAAGATCCGCTGTATTTTCAGAAGCTACACCGTCGGAATCGCCACTCCAATGTTGTTCGCTCCTCTCAAATAACCCGCTTTGTGGATAGATGCTGCTGGTTACATTCGGATCGACTTGATCATTGCTAGTAGGATCGACGCTTTCAATTTTAACGTTTGGATCATTTCTTTTTCCTGCACAAATCTTACGAATCATTTTTTGGATTCGAGCAGTCTCTTTCTTGTGATAAACAAGCATTTTCCGGAGTTCTTGTTCGAGATTGGCTGGGTGTTCCTGAACCACCTTTTGTAGTTTGTAAATTCCCTCCATGGTTGGTTCGACTGTCGATTGGACGATTAGTATTAGTAGTATCAGTAGAGTAGATTATCTATTCGAAGATTAGGTCGTAGTAACACCTAACACGTTGGTATTTGTTTTCCTCGTCGGAAAGATAATGAAATAATCAATTATAATGATGAAGTACTAGCGAAAATAATGTATTACTAGTATCTACTAGTAATAACTCATGCAAAATAGCATACTAGTTGGTTTTACCGGTACATGAAAGTCGGAATCAACTCGATCGTAATCAACAAAACAATTGTCCACGATTTCCATTTCGATAATCAACAACGCAATTGTCCACGATTTCGTACTAGTATCTACTAGTAATAACTCATGCAAAAATAGCGTACTAGTTGGTTTTACGGGTACATGAAAGTCGGAATCAACTTGATCGCAATCAACAAAACAATTCTCCACAATTTCCATTTCGATAATCAACAACGCTATTGTCCACGATTTCCATTTCGATTCACATTTCCGTGCACCTTATGGAAGAACTGACGCGCCTGCCAACAAATGTTTGGAATAACTGATGGGATTGACCCGTCCGGCGCTGTGTATTAACCCTCTTAAGGAGTTGACTGTACGTACTGTTCACTACTAAACATATTGTACGAGGAATGTTGCAATCATCACTAAGTAGTAATTACTTTACGGACCATTTTTGCAATCGAAGTACGGTAGTAAGGAAATCTACCGTACAAGAAAACACATCACACACAAAGTAACACATGTAATTTTTTCCTTTCAACGATTCATCTTTGTGATCTCCTTCGTTTCGACCCCATCTACTGATATTTTCCTTCAAACAACTCCGCAACATAATGCCTCCTGTTATGAAAACCCCTCTTCTATTCTACTGCCGTTGTTGCGCGCTGAATGGCAAAAACTCCAAGTTTTTAGGATATAAATCCACGGCAAACAAGCAGGGTACTTTGAAATACGTCTCCGTTGGCCTAAGAAGACATCTTTATTGTCTTGATGAGTGCCGGGATTTCTACCATAGTCAGGGTCTAATTAAACGAAAGATCTATAACCTCTCCACCTCTATCAAAGTGCAGCCTACCTTGCCGTCTGTTCAACATTCTCCGTCTGATTTTGGGATGACTATGACACAAAACGGTCCATCTGTTCCCCCTTCCCATCTCTCCCAGCAACACACTGTCACAAGTCAGTCAGCGACGGGTCTTCATTCTGTTCTAAACCAACAGATTGTACATGATGTCTTTTTACCGCCAATGGATCGGAACGCCATTGAATCTTACATGGCTGTTTCTGCTGTTCAAGATGAAGATGCATTCCCGCTGAATAATGATATCGACAATTCCGATGACGAGGATGACAATGACGATGACGTAAATAAAAATAACGACAACAATTCTACCAACAACATTGATTGTGGAGACAACGAAGAAGATAACACTAATGGTTCTGCTGTTAATGTCGTTACTGCTCAGCCCGCCCCTCCACCACCATCTTTTCATGAAAGCATTAATTTGAACGAAAGAGAGGATGCATTTCAAAGCCACACAAAACTACCGCCGCCCCCTCATCTTCTTGCTGAATTGGAACTCATGAATTTAATGGCCAGACATAAATTGCCACTGAACACATTCAAATCCATTTTCCAGTGGGCAAAGAAAAGTCAAATGAGACCCGGTTTTGATTTTTGCGATGCCAAAATTAGATCTCGGCAAGCAATTTTTGACAATCTCCAATCCAATCTTGGTCTCTCCGATATGAAATTTCATCCTCATATACTGAATTGGTTACCTGATAATAAGCCCACTCAGGTGTATGTCCGTTCTTTTAAGGATGCCATTTATTCTCTTCTTTCTGACCAGCAGCTAATGATAGAAGAAAACCTCTCCTTTCCCGACTATTCCACCCCTCTGTCTCCCGACAATAATCCTGAGTTGAATCCTAATTCTGTAATCTCAGAATTGCATCACGGCTCGTGGTGGAAATCTTCTTGGAAAGAAATTTGCAATCCCAATTCGCAAGAAATTCTTGTTCCTATTATATTTTACATGGACGGCATATCTTTGGATGCGCACGGACGACTTACGTTAACACCATTGAACATGACACTTGGTATTTTTAATGTGGAGACTCGTTCTCGACCTGAAGCATGGACAACTATTTACTTCCATCCCGACCCCGAATGGGAGTCAACCAGACACTCTCGTCCTGCCACTTCAAAGGAAAAAATTCAGAATCTTCACAATGGTTTGGAAGTAGCGTTTCGTTCCTTCAAAGCCGCGTGTAACGAAGACGGTGGTATCGAATGGAATTATCTTCCGTACGCAAATCAACAGTGGAGGGTAAAAATGAAATTTGCCATTGCCTATGTTATTGGCGACACAGAACTTCACGATAAATTGTGTGGAAAATACGGCTCCTTCAATAAGGGTGTCATGCGGATGTGCCGTCACTGCAACTATTATTCTCCAAACATAAACATTCCTTCTGTTCAACCTGCAACAAAGAAGTGGTCACCTGTTGATTTCCATTGTTTTCCCGGCACAGATCTAAACGATATCAATAAGAACTTCAAAAACAACTCTCATCACAACATAAGGAATGTATTTCATGATTTATGCTTTGGTACTAATCAGAACAACATTCATTTTGCAACTCCCGGTGAATGTTTGCACATGCACCAGCTTGGTACTGCCAAACGGGCCATCGAGTCAATAGAATTGTTGCTCCGCGGAAGTGTTCCATGTGTTTATGCCCCCAATTTGAAGCACGGTGTGGCTGTTGCTAACAGTATTGGCCATTTAGCACAACGGTACGGTGGTTTGTTATCACGCCAGTCTGATAGAGATTTTCCTCGCACCAAATTTGGGACTCAGCTATTATCAACTACGAAGAAAGAAGGGCATGATTTCTCTGGAATGCTTATTTCTCTTCTGATCGCTATGGTTTCCAAACATGGATCTGACATTATTGGTGACCATCGTTTTGTAAAGAAACAGATAGAGGTAATTCAGCTAATTCTATCAATGGAAGAATTTCTTAAACACGGTCGAATGAAATATGGTTCCTTAAAGAATCTCCCAAAAACAATTGTTCACTTTATTAATTGTATAAACTCAACATGTCACAGGAAAGGGATGGGAACAAAACTAATCAAGAATCACCTGTACTTTCACCTACCAGATTATATCTCTTTATGGGGGAGCCCCGCAGGCTGGGATAGTGCTCCGAATGAGTCTCACCATAAAACTGAGATTAAAGCTCCTTCCAAGAACACGCAAGGTAATGCTGCATCACTAATCGGTCAAACGGCGAAGCGAAAGTCCGAGAAAATGATGCTAAGCCAGGCAACATATCACTTCAACTTGCATCCGCCTGATCCTCCTCCAATTGAACGACCTGATGGTGGCGGTTCTCATTTTCATATAATGAGAACCGAAAATGGGGAATCAACAATGAAGTGGCTTCGTTCTACGAACAAAAGCAAACCATTTTTTCCTTCTGACATACTCGACTTTGTTTGTGATTCTGTGCTACCTTTATTGGAGAATCCTTCACACATTTGTGGAGTTACAGAGCACAATCGTTTCGATGTTGCTTGTGGGTCTAATTTTATATTTCGCTCGCATCCTTCATATAGATCGGATAGTTCTCTGCTGAACTCCGTCTGGATGGATTGGTGTTTGATGAAATTGGACTTTGATTTAAATAACAATCCCAAGCTCATACCGTGCCATCTGGTATGCTTCTTAACTGTACAGAGTTTGAAGCAGCCATACAGTAGTATTGGTGGCTATCCAATTGATACAAACGGAATGTATGCTGTGGCTCGTCGGTTTCAAGATGTGCCTAAGAAAACAGCTTCTGAATTTGTCCAACGTGGTCGCCTGATGAATTCACTGTACCTATTTCATGTCGACACTATCCATTCCGAGCTGGCAGTTGTTCCAGAGCAAGGCCTTGATGGGTCCATAACCAATTGCGATTGGCTAGTGATATCGAATCGGATCTCATGGCTAAATTTTTTGAAAGCAAAAATGCTGCTACACCACCGTCTTACGAATCTTTGTACAACGCATGCACACTACAGGACGACATCCAGTTGGAACCGTTTGAGATGGCATTGAATGATAACAAATCCAGTGATTCTCTATCCAGTTCAGAGAGCGAAAGCTTGGACAGCAGTTCCGATTGAGTACCAAGGGTGAATGTACCGGCTAACTTTAAACCATTTTTTAATATTACTATAGAGGGTTAGCTCTAAGCACAGTTTTGCGAGATACATAGGCGCTCATAATATAACACCCTTCGAATTTGGGATTCGAACAGCTATGTAATACTAATGGATTGAACAATAGAGTATCTCCTGACCTCAATGGAACTTTCACTCCATACGTGGGGAAGACAAAATAATAAATCACCTCGTCAGCAGACACTTCCGCCGGAGCAATTACTGTCAAACGAGTGTAGTACATGTCATCGTCCACATGGCATCTAGAATGGTAGTTGCGACCGATCGAAAATGCTAAGGCCTGCTGCCCAATTGCATTTAGCTTTGTACGAGACAGAATCTGAGACAACACATCCATTTCCTCCGCAACAAATGGTTCGACGTCAATTAAACTATGATGCATATGCTTCACAATTTCAACTGTTGTCTCTTCTAGCTCTAGTTTGATGCTGGGATCGACATGACTTTTGAAAACATACTCACCAATATTTGAATCCAATCTTTCTGGTCGAATTCCAATGATAGCATAATCATCATTGATACTGCCGCGCTTAACCCCTCTTCCAACGGTTGGTTTTGCTCCAACAATGGCAGGAGCAAACTGTCTCAACAATTCGATATTATTCTTCGAAGCGAGGTGTCGTTCCGCAAAATGGCGTGAAACTTTGGCAAAAATTCGCAATGATTGTTTAGAATGATCAAACGCTAGAATATGCTCATCCTTCGTACTATCCAATGTATTGTAGTTTTCAATTGACAAAGCCTGTTCCGGTTGATACTTCTTCTTTCCTCCTATATTGCCACCCCAATCTGTCTCCATGTATTTACCTTCCACCACAGTTGCTCGGCAATATTTTTTCAGGGCTATTGTATAGACGCCATCTTTGCATGTTGAGCGCCTATTCTTTTCCTTCTTCCTCGGTTTTATCCGAGACAAATTTGTATAAGTTTTGTGGCTTGTTGACACCGGTGCAGCAACCTTGAGAAAATTTGAAGACGTTTTCCATTGACTTCTGTATTCCTGTTGTCTCTTTGCTCTTTGTTTTTTGGCTCTTGCTGCAATGTTCTCTGGTGATCTTTTGAATCCCATTGTTGTTGGAGGAGACGAATTGCCAAATCGATTTGCCGTTGGACGAGTGGAAGACCAATTGTCGTTGCTGTTGCCGACGATGCAGATGGATTGGTGTTGGATCGATTGGTGTTGCGGATCGATTGGTGTCAAATCGTATGGGCCAGTGGATGAGGAGCGATTCGGGTGCTTCGGTTGTTGCCCCGGTGCAGACGAATTGCCGTTCCCAGTTGCTTCTATTCGATGGTTCCCGGTTGCTTCGATCGTTCCCGGTGGTGCAGATGCAGATGCGGACGCCGATGCGGATGCCGGTTCGGATGCCAGTGCGGATACTGGTGCAGATGGAGTGGAAGACCAATCAATTGCCGTTGCCAATGCCGATAGAGTTGCCAACGTTGGTGGAGCGCCGGTGGAGGAGGAGGAGCAATTCGTTGCCGACGAGGACCGCTTGCCGGTGGAGGAGGAGCGTTTCGATGATTCGTTGCCGAGCGCCGGTGGAGGAGCGTTTCCGTGATTCGTTGCCAAGCGCCGGTGGAGGAGCGTTTCCGTGATTCGTTGCCGAGCGCCGGTGGAGGAGGAGCGTTTCCGTGATTTGCTTCCGAGCGCCGGTGGAGGAGCGTTTCCGTGATTTGTTGGAGGAGCGTTTCCGTGATTCGTTGGAGGGGCGTTTCGGTGATTCGTTGCCGAGCGCCGGTGGAGGAGGAGGAGGAGCGTTTCGCTGATTCGTTGCCGTGCGCCGGTGGAGGAGGAGGAGGAGCGTTTTGCTGATTCGTTACCGTGCGCCGGTGGAGGAGGAGGAGGAGCGTTTTGCTGATTCGTTGCCGTGCGCCGGTGGAGGAGGAGGAGGAGCGTTTCGCTGATTCGTTGCCGTGCGCCGGTGGAGGAGGAGGAGGAGCGTTTCGCTGATTTGTTGCCGAGCTCTCGCTGCCGCTTGCTGCCGCTTGCTGCTGTTGCTCTCGCTGCAGCCGCTTGCTGATGTTGCACTCGATGCCGCCTGCCGCTGTTGCTTTCGCTGCTGCCGCTTGCCGCTGTTGGTCTCGCTGCCGCTTGCTGATGTTGCTCTCGCTGCCGCTTGCCGCTGTTGCTCTCGCTGTTGCTCTTGCTTTGCAATTCAATCGTTCCCGGTTGCTGTTGTTGCTCTCTGTGGTACGACGAGTCGTTGCCGTTGTTGTTGCCGACGATCCTATTCAAATAATATATGAAAATGAACAAAATGGGTGAGTATCTATTGATGTAGTACAAAGGGTAAATAATAACAACAGAATAATATAATCTACATGCCAATCGATTCGATGGTGACGTTGATACGATCGATGCCGCACCTTCAATGTCGAGCGCTGGTGGAGGAGGAGCAATTCGATGCCGACGATACGATGTCAAGGATTCGTATGATTCGATGGTTGCTTCCGATTCAGATTCGATGGTTGCTTCCGATTCCGATTCGATGGTTGCTTGATGGTTGCTTCCGATTCCGATTCGATGGTTGCTTCTGATCCGTTCCTGTGAAAATAAGAAGAAAACAGAATGGAATCAGTAATGCCGGTGGAGTGGAAGACCAATGCATATTGGAAACAACTATGACACATAGAATGCCCAAAATCTTAAGGTTTCACTCTCCAACTGACAAACATGAGGGTATTTTTGGTGCAATTCCAGGGCACAAACTAACTTATTGGGTAATGACTCAAAAAGTATCGGGTCCAAGCCATGAATACATTCACTGACTCCAAAAGTATCCGGTCAAAACTATGAATACATTTATCATGACTCATCAAATGCATATTGGGAACAACTTTGCCACTCAGAATGCCCAAAATGTTGTGGTTTGACTCTCAAAATGACAAACATGATGAGGGTATTTTTGGTGCAATTCCAGGGCACAAACAGTCTCATTTGGTAATGACTACCAAAGTTTTTGTACCAGGCCATGAATGCATATCACATGACTTACGAAATGCATGTTGGGAACAACTTTTAAATGCATATTGGGAACAACTTTGACACACACAGTACAGACAATGATGTGGTTTGTAGATACAAATGGCACACAAGACAGTACGGTATGTTAGGTGCAGCAGTCTACGAGATTCTACATGTGACTAGAGGATTGAAATACATAACCTTAGTGTGATCAAATGTTTCCCTTCTGAAAAAATTATGGCGCGGGAGGGGTGGCTGGCACAGGTACGTGATCTACTGCTACAAATATAACAGCGCGCCCAAAACCAGACAACACACAGAAGATGTTCGGGCAAACAACATAGTACAGAACCCACGGAAAAATTCTACACACAAAACATCGTACACATACTACACGAAACACCGTACACACACACACACACACACACGACACACACAACACACACAACACAAAACACCGTACACAACCCGACAAATTATTAGTACACACACAAAACCACACAAAAAGAAACACATGATTCTTGATCGACACCGTATTCAGAAAATAAAATAAAAAAATATGAATGCTATCGGAAAGACACGACGAAGCAAAAAATCCGAGGGGAAGACCCTTCGAAACAACAAAACCATCCGGCCCGGTGATCATCAAAATACAGGGGACAACAACGGTAAGAAAAAAAGAGTGAAAACAAACACCGCAATTACTAACAAAGTGTGTAACAGTAATACCACAACTATGAACGCATCAAAGGGCAACAGTAAAAAAAATGGTTCCGACAACACAATTTCTACTACTACAAACACGGAAGAACAAAACACCATCAACCAGAGTAACGAACCAGCGCTGACCATTACCAACACAACCACCACTACAGTAACGAACCAACAGAAAGAAGGAACAAAAACCAATGTGGTAGAGAAAACATCTAACGGAGAATGCTACAATTTAGAGGATGTTGCCGAACATGTCATGAAAAATATCCAATATGACAAATTGGCAGAGGAAGTGGCAAAACACTTACGGAAACAAGAGAGGGAACCACATATAGGGGTGGGAAAGGTAGTAATGGTACCTAAACAAACGGAGGCAACCATGCAGGGAGAGGGGAGTTACAATGCCGGCGACACAAGAGAACGAGCAGTAAGTACAATTACAGACGAATATGGACTTATAATAGACAACGATATGCTTAAGGCTTTGAGTGATATGAGTGAAAGAGTGGAGAAGCAGCTAAGGGATTACGTCAAAAAACATTGGTACCCCAACATGAAGTTCCCTATCAATGACAAGGTAACGGCGCTTGTAATAAATAAAGCTGTTGGAGAAAGTGCGGTTATGAAGCCACCAAATATTCCACTTGCGGCATTCTGTTCCTTTTACAGGAAACGAGTAGGGACAGTACTGACTGCATTGAGGCACAACTCACAAACATTAGCGAGAAAAAACTGGATAGGTAAATACAGGTGGGAGAATTGGTTGTTGAAATTAGGATTTTGAGAATCTATTTTTGGTCCGACAACACTAACATGCTGCCCGTTGATACTTATGATACTTCCGTACAGACGATTACAGAAAAGGTCGAGTCCCTATCACATTCCCTGGTACTGTTGCAGTTATTCAAGACACAGAATATGAAAACACAGGTATTTTAAACCCTCAATACAGAACATACAAAGACGCGGAAGATGAAGATTTTTATTATTTTGTTACAAGAATCATGTCGGCAATCAATCCGACAAATTCCAATTTCAAACAACGGAAGGAGAGGCACTTGCTGAGTGATATATTTACTATAGCAGATGAAGCATTTGCATTGGTACTAATCTACAATGAGCATCATGTATGGGTGAACCAGCAGCGGCGAAAGGGTGATGCCACGATTCCGCGACAAAAAAAAAAATTCTGCGATTCAGACAGTGGAAGCAGAAATGGATGGATGGAGGAAGGTCGCGAGTTGTTCAGTGACTTGTGCGACAAAATTGGCGAGATGCGAAAACACCCAGAAACAGGAAGGAAATTGGAAGAAATGATGAGGGACAGATTTAGGAACGAAAGTTCGACAAATTACACCAACAATAAGCAGGGCGATGCAAATATTACTAGTAGCAGCTCCACTAATTGTAGTGGACCAAAAAAGAAAAAGAAAAGAAACGTCTATATTGATCCGGCAATAACAGCATTGATGAATGAAAGTTTATCTATGGGTGAACTAATGTAGAAAATAACAGTACATACATAATACAAAACTACTACTAATCTTGAACTTAATTTTGAGAATATTAGAAATAATGGAGGATTCGTAATACGTCGCAATAGGAATAAATCAAGCATAATAGAATCTACATTTTAAAAAGGGAATATTGTAGTCAAGAAATATAATTCACAACTAGGGGAGCAGAATCGAATTGTTGTTTGGTAGATTAATATTTTGGAATTAATACTGACTCAAGATTTCTTTTTTATTCGTGAATAGAAGTAAGTGTTGTTCGTACAGAATAATAATTCGGTTCTGCTAGAGACTGAAATAAATTATTTTTATTTGAGAGTAGAGTAATGTGCATCACGCGCACAGAAATAGTGCTGAGTTTACATATACCCTTATACGATCGTCGCGAATTTCAGGGTGTCCAGAAATATTGCCGTGTTAAAATCACGCACAAAATTTGTGCGCGAGAAGTAAATTCGAACCCCGCGAAACAGTTCTCGGACGTAGGTCCCTGGTTGTGCTTTTGAGCCACCACTATTGTTGTTGTTGTTTTGCGGCTTGCTGGAAGAGGAGTTGCCGTGTTTGTTGTCGCCTTTCCTCTTTTTGTTGTGAGTGAAGGATGACACGTTCCGACCCCTCTTAATTGGTTGGTTCTGGAGTTTCTTTACTCCGAGCATTCGAGTAAGATACGCCGAAGCCTTCTCAAAATTTGCGTAATAGTCCGATTCTTCTGTTATTACGTTTGGGATGGATTGTTCGAGTCGTACATCCTGTAGGGATTGTACGAAGTCATACACAAACTGATCCTCAGGTGGGAATGCGTTGTATCTTATCAAGGTTTGCTTTGCATCATGCCATAGCCTCTTGTGCCTGTCAAAATTGTAGTGTTTGGAATCCCCTGTGTATACTGATTCCCGGATAAACTGCCTTTTGGCTTCGACAATCAGCTTTATGTTGGTTTCTTTATATGCCTGAGAGTAGAGGGCGAAGTATGCCTTTCGGCCGTCACCTCCTACCCCGTTTTTGGTCCCAAAGCTTTGTATATATGACCAACCAGGTCCGGACCCTACCAACTTAAACAATATCCCCCAGAGAGTATTGTTGTCTTTAGACCAATGAGAGTTGGCGTGAATCGTGCATCTTATTGCATACTCAGTCCGGTCAGGATACGCGTTGTCTGGGCCCAAGCCGGCTGTTCCGCACCTGTCGGTTTCTCCGACTGTAGATTGTTGTCTTATCGTGTAGAGTAGGGATGTCTTGGTGACACCCCTCTTATGCCGTAGGTATTCGCGTAAGTTCTCATCAAATTCCCTGAACTTTGACATTGTAGTCAGTTTGTTGGGTAGTGTTAGATCCTTTACTGCTGTATTTTCATCGTCCTCCTTTGTAGATCTCAAGCGTTCCCTTGTATCTATCTCGGCCGTTGGGTCCTTTATCCAGTCCACTTTGGTGGCCGTTGCGCCTATTATAGGCTGGAACCTAATCCAAGCCACAAACAGCTTCAGTCGGTTGCCGAATGCCCTTCCAATAAAGACTTCTTGTGGATCCGGGCATAGATGGTGTTTCGCCTTGGTTAGCGACCCCAGAGTGGACTTGATCCCTTCTGAATCGAGATCTGCAACGACCTTCATGTTAGAATACCCATGTCTGAAGATTTCATTGGCTGTAGGCCTGTTGACTCCGAAGGACTCTGAAACAAACCTCGGCTGATGTCAGCGCCCTTTCTCCTTCGTAGCCAGGGATGCCAAGATTGGCCTCTGCCCTTTCTTTGGCTTCTCTTGCTGTGGTTGATAGAGATATGTTCCTGCTTGATAGCCTTGCGACCAAAGTCACTGTGAGTTGCTCAAGCTGTTCCGGGTCCAACCTTGTTGTTACCGATCGAGGTAGTAGGCCCATCAAGTTGCCCGCCGCCTCTGTTGCCGCCGCGTCCGCTGCTTCTGCTTCTGCTACTGCTGCTGCCGTGGTTGCGGCTAGTTGAGCTCTGGTTGGTGGCGCCATGGTGTGTTGTTTCGGAGTATGCTGTAGGAATTAGGCTTGTAATAAGGAGGTTGTTAGCTTTTGCTTTCATGAGGAAGCTGTGATTGTGATTTTCTGAGTTCTGAAGCAACTTGTGGAGTATTTTCCTTTCCACGCGCTTTTGCTAGTAAACAGGTTTGAGGATTGATTCCTATCTGAACCCCAATTTTTCAGTTCCTCTATACTTAAGCTCAACAGTTGTTTCCCTTTTTTCGAAACGGTATCGAATATTCGTTCGTCTCTTATTAAATATTTGGTTCAGCATTTTTCGTCATTTCTATTTTTTGTGTATGTGTTTATCCAATACTGGGTATGTACATTACCTCGGCTGGTTTTGTTGTCATATCATTTGTATACAAGTGAGTATACTTGGGCTCTTTTCTGTAGGAATTAAATTTGATTCCCATTTGATTTGTTTTCAAGGTCACGTTCCCGAGGTAGCGTGCCTCTCTTTATTAACGGTTCTTTTGCAGCCGTTATGCGATTCCTAGTACTGAACACGCGTACATCACATTTTCCGGCCGTTAATTTGCTGTTGTAGGTTTTGACACATCTTTTTGCTGTCCCCATCGTTGGGGACCTCTTGCAAGTGTCTATTTAGGTGAATAACAAACTTTTGGTGTTCTTTTCTCCCCTACAAACCTCAGTAGAAGCCACGGGTATTAGCCTGGTGTGCTCTGCTGCGCTAGTGTTGTTAATCTTCTAAGCGCCTGAGTCTCTTCTGTTGAGGAGGGTCTTTAACGTCCAGCTTTTGGCTTCAGACGGTGATTAACCGGTGATCAGTCGGCAATCAGCTTTCATTTTGTTACCCAGACTCTATGAGTCCATTTGGGTCTGATAAACTCTATTTTTGCTCTCGTGAGCTTACTACTTCACTAACACGTTTACACGTGTAGTCCACTAGGTATTTCTAGTAGTATTCAGTGATTTCAAGTATTAGTATTTAGATTTGTGGGTGTTTTCATGTAAGATGACTTCTCGGCTCGAACCTCTATCGGTGCACTATTAGCGCACCCTTACTGTTAGTGATTCAGCAAGTCTGCTCGCTTATTTGCCTGCTAGTCATACGTGTGTTATCTCATTCGTGTGTATCTATTAAATTCCTTTCGTGACCAGAAGTACCAAAGCTACCAGATGGTAGATACCCTATTTGTACGAATCCATGAGTCCCGTATCAATCAAAGTAATCAATTCCCACGGCATATCGATTCCCACGGTGCATCGATTCCCATCGCGCATCAACGGTGAGCAATCCCTGTTTTACAGTATTGCCATCGTTCTTCGGTGAGCAAACTCTGACTTCATAAAATATCACACGAGCTACGGGAGCAATTCCTGACCTTAATGATAAACAATTCATGGAGTCTTCCTAACGGAACAAGAGAAGAAAACCGTTGGCGTGTGATTCTCACACAGTATATATACATGCATACAGATATATATGGTCAACGACCAATACATGTACGGAAATAATCAGCGAGTAATCTCATCACTACGCAACAGCAGTTGCAACGTATTCATCTCAATAAAAGAGATATCTTGCATTTTGGCAAGATTTCACTTTATCTCATACTTTTAACATTCAACTGGTTTATATCCCAAAATTCACACTAGTTGCTACCAACTACTTGTAATCTACATACTAAGGTCTGTCTCGCTGCAATCTGAACAAGTCACAGCAAGAAGTGATCTGGCGTTTCCCTAGTCTCGCCTGTAGTCCGATTATCCGTTGCCGAAAGTATCCAAACACAATTGTCACGCGTAGAGTACAATCGTTCGTCTACTAACACACTAACGCAGCGTTGCTGTTCTCCAGAAGCCTTTGAATCAGACCTTCAACGGACCGGATTCAGAAGGAAAATAATAGATTAACAGTCGCAAGCTCTAAGGTGGCTTGCACACAAAAGGAACAGGAACGGAATGGAATACAATCCCTACGCTGGCATATGCCAATCGCACATCGTACACGAAGCAGTTCTCATTCTCAGTCACCGCGCAATTCCTTTGAAGGATCGGAACCGTCACAAATGCCGAACATACCGATAATGCCCGCCAATGTATTTGGGGTCGAGGACAACACAGGTGATGTCGAAGTTACTACTGCCAACCACTTTCCCAGTTTTGATACAGATATGAAGACGATACTCGTATCCCTACTCAACGTAACAAGTGAGGCTAATAGTAAGTTGTGTTTAGCTCTCAAGGAAGGCGGATTATGCAAGTGGAATGCATTCCTCGACGCACTTATCGAACCGGACTTTGCACGTGAGCTTACCTATACTGAAGGAGGACTACCAACGCATATCCCTCGATCCATTCAAAGGATCATAGAGGCACTTGCGGAGTTCGCTATCGATCTACAAGAAGACGAGAAAGAATGGAAAGATGTAAAATCATATACATATAAGGAATTCCAACCATTCCGCACAGAACGTACCCTACGCATGCAGAACGAATCTGTTCTGAACCCTCCACCTCCTCCGCCGGGAAGTAACAAAAAGTCACCTCAGCAGGTAAAGTACGAATCTTGGTGCCAAAAAGCACGGGATGAAAAGTCTTTTACGCCCCTCACGAATGACTCAAGATTCGAACATTGGCTCGTAGGTTTCAAAGCTAAACTCGAGGCATACGACATAGACACAGAGACATTCCTTGATGAAACTTGGCCTCCAGTTGCGCTTCACGGTTATACACGTGATCTTTTCGTCAAACAGTGTGCCTTCTTCTGGGTACTAATGTTGGAAGTCTTCAAAAGCGATCTCTCTACATCGTGTGTACACAGCCATTCTACCACTCGTGATGGACGTAAAGCATACTTTGATTTTGTAAACCTTCACAGCGAATCAAAAGCCAAGGTATATGACAATTCGACTCAACTACAAGCGTTGCTAAAGTTGAATCTCAGCAATTGGAAAGAATCCAAAGTGAAATTCATTACACATTGGTTTGATGAATTAAATCACCTCAATAAGCTCCGTCCTCCCAACAAGCCCCTTGAGTACCATACTGCAAAATCAGCATTATGTCAGGCATGCTATTCCAGCTTTCAGCTAAGTGAACAGTTTGCCAAAGTCAAGGATCCAGGTGGGACGAATAGCACCGTGACAGATGCAGTCGCTGAAGCAGCTGCTATTCACAAACTTAAATTCACGCTTCTACTTGAAGCAACTCGACTCAATTCCCAGTCCGCGATGGCAGCTCCTCGGTCGACCGTACGTGCACACGTTCATGACTTCTCATCTGAACAAATCCAAAACCATGATGACTATGCTCTCCCTATCGAGTTTGAGGGAGACTATCAAGACTATGCGGTATTCAAGGCTGGACGTACCCCTGACCCTACCACACGGCTGCCTACAAACATATGGAAGGCCCTGTCACGTCAGGACATGAAGAGTTGGCTAAGTTTTTCTCCGGAAGGCAAGAAAATCGTGGTCGCATCGTTACGACACGACTTACTCTCAAAGGATCAACCTGACCCCAACAATGTCAAGCCCATCACCCAGAAGGCATATCAACATGGACACTCTGTATCATTCCGAGAAGACGATACTTCGAACAAAGATGAACATGCCAATTCCGCAGCAGACCTACATCCTGCTGTAGAAAATGATCGTAGAGGTGTTTTCCATGCATCATTAGGTGTATACAAATCAACAACCTCTTCATCCAAGGACCAACGACCTCTCAAGTCTTCCGTGTCACCCGCGCATCCCGCTCGATTCCTCTCCGAAAACCCTGACATTCAGTACAAAAAGGACGGTGACACCCAAATACCTGTAGGAACATCCTCCTATTCCGTCAATTTTCACCAGTGTATAATCCTGACGATGATCTGACCTTTCCTAACGATAGTTCAGTAACGTCATACACATACCGCATACACAAAACTACGGTTACTAGTCCTGGTTTTGCCATGGTCGATCGCGGCGCAAATGGTTGCATCATCGGTAATGATGCATGCCTCATCTCCAAGGATATCCCACCACGATATGTCAATGTCACCGGCATTAACAATCACCAGGTACAAAATATTCCCATTGCTACATGCGGAGCTTATTCCATATCGAACAGAGGTCCCGTCATCCTCATTTTCAATGAATGTGCCTATACAGGCCGACACCCTTCTATATTGTCCTCCGGCCAGATGGAAGCATATTTTTCCACTGTTGATGACACATCCATCAAAGCGGGCGGTGGACAGGTAATCACCACCTCCGATGGATATGCACTGCCTCTTAGCGTACGACACGGTTTACCATACCTTGCGATGCAAAAGTACACGACTATTGAGTTTGACACGCTCCCACATGTTATCATGACATCCGATAAGCATTGGGACCCATCTGTTCTTGATACCACCATCAGTGCAAAAGATGAACAATTTCTCCAGAAATATCCTCCTCAGCCACAGCAACTCCCATACGCCAATTACGACAAATATGGAAACCCACGTTGTCTTGAAGGATTGGATATCTCTGTATCCCCCGGCTCTTCCACGGTCACGTCTCTCAGTTCATATTCCAGCCAATCCACTCGATCTCCCTTCCTTCCTATTGATGATCATAGAACCAACGATTGCTCATTTTGGCTTACTTCCACCGACTACATTCACCAGGAACGCCTCGCATGCTGCACTTTACCTGAAGCCTCTGGGACAGTCACTGCGTTTCCGACGGATTGTACTGCCAGTGATACTACACGTAATGCAGCTACGCCCCGTGAGAGATACCCCAACGAACATGACTACTTATCCCTGAAACCTTTCTTTTATTGGGTTTCCACAGATCGCATCAAAGCCACGTTTGAAAACTCAACCCAATATGGTTCATTAGCGGTTAGCCCTGATGAAAACATTTTCAAACGTTTCCATTCCCCACAACCGGCCATGAACGTTCGACCCTTCAATGACGACGTTATGTCCGATGCTGTCTATTCGGATGTCCCAGCGATTGATGGTGGCTCCAAGATTGCTCAGATCTTCTTCAGCCGAAAGTCACATATTATACACGTTGAGGAAATGCGTACCACCGTCGATTTTCTATCTTGCTTCCAGAACTTTGTTCGAAAATGGGGCAGGCCCATTTGCCTCCTTTGCAACCACGGTAACTATCAATCTAGTAAGAAGGTCGTCGATTATCTCAAAATGCTATGGATTGGACTCTGGCAAAGTGAACCTTATCACCAACACCAGAATCAATTTGAACGTCGATATCAAACGTTCAAGCGCATTGTCAATCGCGTCATGGACCGTACAGGCACACCACCACATCTATGGCTACTGTGCATGACATACGTCGCTGGTCTCCTCAATATTATTTCTGATCCTACGCTGTCAGACAAACAACCGGTCTTCATTGCTACCGGTACACGTGACGGCATCAGCGCATACACCAATTTCTTCTGGTTTGAACCTGTGTATTTCAAGACCAATGACTCCCCTTTCGGTACCCAGTCTACCAAACGTTTAGGTCACTTCGTCGGCATCGCCGAACATGTTGGCAATGGACTCTGCTTCCGAATCTGGGATCCCGTTACCAACAAGTTACTTGACCGGTCCGGTGTCCGCTCTGCTCTTACGCCTGAGTCACGCAACAAACGTGCGGGCCTATTCACTGATGATCGTTTCATCAAATGGCGTAACGCCAAGGATTCTTTGCCCCGTTTATACGCCACTGGAGACGCTCCATCATTCAAACATGGGGAGCATACCACTACGAATAACCCCATTGACACTTCTACGAAACAAGGCAACTCGGTTCCTCCTGGCGTTTCACCCGCTGATTCTGACACCGCCGATGACACCATACCATCTGTACCCAATGAACAACCAGGTACAACACCTCCCGCATCTGGCACTCAACCTAGTCTTCAACCACCCGCCCACCCCTCGTTACCGAGCTTTCTTTATAAGAAGGTCAATGACAGCCCAAGCTGGTCCCCTTCTCCACTCCCTAACAACTATGGGGAGAGTTTTGATGGTCCTCCTAAGACACACATCTTCAGCAAAACATCCGATGGCGTTCTCCTTACTGAAGATGATTTTGATCCACCGGAATTAGCATACTTTGATGTTAGTGACGTCACAACTCCACACACCAACCCCGCTACTCCTTCAGTAGACCCATCACAGGTAGTTGTTACCGACGAAGAAGGCAATGCACAATTTGACGATGATGGTAAACCAATTACCATTCCTACGGTCCCGATTGCCGATCTACAAGGACGATCCTTCCTTGTAACCAACCCTGATGGCACTCGGAAGCGTCTTACCATCGTCAATGTAGAAGACAGTCTTGAACGCAACAAAGACTTCATCAAGTTCAAGTGCAAACACTCTGATGACAAACTTAATGATATCATTGCATACAACGATGTCATGAATTACATACATCGTGATTCAACCCAAGAAGACGGCAAACTTTGGTCATTTCGCCGCATCCTAGGACACCAAGGCCCGCTGGATAACAAGCATCCCCAATACAAAGGTTCCAAGTATAACCTTTGGATTGAATGGGAAAATATGGAACGCACATATGAACCTCTGGCCAACATTGCGGCTGATGACCCTGTCACCGTTGCGAAATATGGGAAAGACAACAACTTGCTTGACCTCCCGGGTTGGAAACACCTAAAGCGAATCACCAACCTAGCACGACGAACCAAGAAACTTGATCGACTCGTGCACCAAGCCAAACTTCGTTCTTTCCGTACAACTCCACAGTACCAATACGGATTCAAAGTACCTCGTAACCACAAAGAAGCCCTCCGTTTTGATCAAGCCAACGGAAACACCAAATGGGAAGATGCCACCACTCTGGAAATGGAACAACTCAATGAATACAATACATTCATTGATAAAGGCGTGTACAAGACAAGCTCCATTCCCCCCGGGTTTCAACAGATCAAGGTACACATGATATATGCTGTCAAGCACGACGGTAGACACAAGGCTCGTCTCGTGGCTAACGGTAATCTCACTGAGGCCCCTTTCCACAGTGTTTACACAGGTGTCGTATCTCTCCGCGGCCTACGTATGTGCCTATTCCTAGCTGAACTGAACGACCTGGAAGCATGGGGCACCGACATAGGTAATGCTTACCTAGAAGCAGTTACCTGCGAGAAAGTATGCATCAAGGCAGGTCCCGAATTCGGATCGCTGGAAGGTCACCTACTGATCATTTACAAAGCCCTATATGGCCTCAGATCCTCAGGCAAGTGTTTTGGAGACTTACTCGCGGCTTGTCTCATCGAACTCGGCTTCGAAAGATCCCGCGTGGAACCGGAAATCTTCCTCAAGCCTGGAACGAACAAGCATGGTGAACGTGTATATGAACTTATATGCAAATATGTTGATGACCTATGTCTTTGCATGGCAGATCCCAATTCCTTCTTCAAGATATTACAGTCGTCACCATATAACTTCAAACTGAAGGGATCCAGACCTATGAACTTTCACCTAGGTTGCGGATTTGAGCGCGACGCGCATGGTGTTCTCTGTATGAATCCCATAAAGTTCATCGAAAAGATGGAAGCGTCTTACGAACAAATGTTCGGATGCAAACCTAACACTAGGTTCCAATCACCCATTGCAGAGAACGATCATCCTGAATTGGACTCCTCAGCCTTCCTCGAAGAAACTGGTATACAGAAATACCAAAGTATGATCGGTTCACTTCAATGGATCATTGCTATTGGCCATTTCGATGTACAAACAGCCGTGATGACACTCTCGAGTTTCAGAGCTCAACCGCGAGATGGGCATCTCGAACGTGCCAAACGTATCTATGGATATATCTCCAAGTTTAGACATTTTAAAATCAGATTCCGCGTGGAACCCCCAGATTTTATATTGACTAAACCCGACACCATCGACTGGTCCAACACCATCTATGGGGAGCATTCTGAAGAACTACCCGACGACGCTCCTGCACCGCTTGGGAAGACAGTAGTGTTGACACATTTCTATGATGCCAACCTCATGCATGATATTCTCAGTGGTAGGCTGTAACCGGCATTCTTCATTTCGCGAACAAGACTCCCATGATGTGGTTCTCGAAGAAGCAGTCTACTACGGAAACAGCCACCTTTGGAGCTGAATTTGTTGCAGGAAGAACTTGCATCGAACAGATCGTCGATTTACGCCACTCATTCCGATACCTAGGAACACGAGTCCATGATATCTCCTACTCTTGGGGTGACAACGAAAAGATGATCCAAACGTCAACCTTCCCTTGTGCAAGGTTGCACAAGCGTCACAACATTCTATCATTTCACTACGTACGAAGCATGATAGCAAGAGGCTTCATTTTAATGATGCACATCCCAGGTAAGGATAACTGTGCAGACATTCTCACCAAGCATTGGGGACACTCAGTTGTGTATCCACTGCTCAAGCCCATCTTCCACTTTTGTGGGAATACCGGCGACCTTCTCCAAGACGATGGAAGCATCATGTAGAGCGTGATGACCTTTCACAAGGAGACATGGGGAGTATTAAATTCCTTTCGTGACCAGAAGTACCAAAGCTACCGGATGGTAGATACCCTATTTGTACGAATCCATGAGTCCCGTATCAATCAAAGTAATCAATTCCCATGGCATATCGATTCCCACGGTGCATCGATTCCCATCGCGCATCAACGGTGAGCAATCCCTGTTTTACAGTATTGCCATCGTTCTTCGGTGAGCAAACTCTGACTTCATAAAATATCACACGAGCTACGGGAGCAATTCCTGACCTTAATGATAAACAATTCATGGAGTCTTCCTAACGGAACAAGAGAAGAAAACCGTTGGCGTGTGATTCTCACACAGTATATATACATGCATACAGATATATATGGTCAACGACCAATACATGTACGGAAATAATCAGCGAGTAATCTCATCACTACGCAACAGCAGTTGCAACGTATTCATCTCAATAAAAGAGATATCTTGCATTTTGGCAAGATTTCACTTTATCTCATACTTTTAACATTCAACTGGTTTATATCCCAAAATTCACACTAGTTGCTACCAACTACTTGTAATCTACATACTAAGGTCTGTCTCGCTGCAATCTGAACAAGTCACAGCAAGAAGAGATCTGGCGTTTCCCTAGTCTCGCCTGTAGTCCGATTATCCGTTGCCGAAAGTATCCAAACACAATTGTCACGCGTAGAGTACAATCGTTTGTCTACTAACACACTAACGCAGCGTTGCTGTTCTCCAGAAGCCTTTGAATCAGACCTTCAACGGACCGGATTCAGAAGGAAAATAATAGTATCTCCGAATGTCCGTACGTCTGTACGTTTGCTACCGGCGCTTTTCTAGAACAATCCATCCTTCTTGGCTAATTTTCGAAGGAAAGGATATCTACCGGGTACGGTACCGTACAAACCGGAACGCACGGTACTCGTAGCGTACCGTACGGTACGGTACGTGTAGGGTAGAGGTGGTTCGTGAGAGCAACAGATGATGAGTGCAGATACGCAGTGCGAACAAGGGTCGCACATGCATATCTATTGTTTACCACGGTAGTAGTAAGTACCGGTAGAGAGTATCGTATGATAACACTACTAAAATACTAGGAACTTCTACTTCGTAATACCGGTACAGAAACTTTAGAATGATTTTCAATGATATTATTATTATTATTATTTTCATTCGTTTGAAAATTAGAGTACGGTACCGGTACGGTATTTGAAAAGTGATCGGATATCATGTATGTAGGTAGTACCGTAGTAGTAGTGGTAGTGTCTTGATTGAATGTATGTGCAAGAATGTATGTATAGGGGGGGGGTCGGGTGACTGATGCATTGCATGTGCGTGGTGGTGTTGTTGTTGTGAGAAGGCGGAAAGTGCAGAAAAAGAATGTTTGTTGTGCATAGGGTTTTTTTTTTCTTCGCAAATTCGTGTCGGTATATAAACAGAAAAAATCATCACGTTTCGAGATATTATTGTTGTTGTTTTGTAGATAGATAGTGTTGTTGTTGTTGTTGTTGTATGTGTAATGGGGCAACTCCTGTCAAATAGTTGTTTCGAGTACGGTAGGCTTGTATCGTGTCCCAAATAGTAAACATAACAATGATGGCTCGTGGTCCCCCCGAAAGAAAGGGGCACCTTGTTGTTGTTGTTGTTGTTGTTACAATAGTAGTTGATAAATAATTGATAACAACACACGCAAATGTCGGTCAGTATTGGTGTTTGGCCTGTACGCCGATGATTGTATAGAGTATCGGTTGTCGGCTGGTGTAGAATCACAATTGAAAATTCATTCGTGATGTACAAAAAAAAATATACTGCAGTGGGTGATCCGATCCGGGCGTTGACTTGTAGTTGGCGAGTGTCGCCGTTTTTCGTCGTGCACATGATAGGATCTAATGGTTTGATTTGATTTGATTTGATTTGATTTGGTTCGCTCTCTTCCTGAATGACAGCAACAACTGCACTGCAACAACTGCTCGACTGGAGACTATGACATTATATTCATTGTTTATTCATCTCATCCAGACGAGGGTGCCGACAAGGCATTCTGTTGCAAAAGAAGCTGTAGCAATTGCTGTTGTTGTTGCTGCTGAAGATCGTTTCCATTGTTGTTGTTGTTGTTGTTGTTGAGGTTGGAGGATGTGGGGGCTGCTGCTGCTGCTGCTGCTGGTCCCTGCTGCTGCTGCTGTGGTTGCTGTCCAAAAACGTTGTTGCTCATGCTGTTCACGTGTTGTTGTGCCGACTGGAGGTAATTGGCTCCACCACCGGCATTCACGAGCAATTGGTGTTGTTGCTGCTGCGCTTGCTGCTGCTGTTGCTGAAGGAACGATCCTGTCGGAAAGAGCGAATGTCGGAAGCTGCAGCTGGACCTGTTGTTGCTGTTGCTGTTGTTGCTGCTGAACGGTCTGTTGTTGTTGCTGCGTTTGTTGTTGTTGCTGCTGCTGTGCTGCTGCTGCTGGACGGTCTGTTGTTGTTGTTGCTGCTGGACGGTCTGCTGTTGTTGTTGTTGCTGGACCTGCGTTTGTTGTTGCTGCAAATTTCGTTGCAACAGCAAAGCAAGCAAGTCTTGCGTGCCGAGGGGGGCGGGAGCTACCACAGTGTTCGAATTCATCATGGAGGGAGGCTGTGCCGCCGCCATTGGTGCCGAAACCGCAACTTGTTGCTGATGCTGGGTTGAAAATTGCTGCTGTTGTTGCTGTTGCATCACAGAAGGCACTTGCTGTTGTTGTTGTTGTTGCTGCTGCTGGCCGTTCGTGGCATTGGGATTCACGGCAAGCGATGATATCGTCGTGTTACAGTTGGCACCATTCAATTGTGAGAGGATGGCAGTCAATTGCTGCAGACTGTTCTGTAGGGGATCGAGATTATTGCCGCCACCCATTTGTTGTAGATGTTGTTGCTGCTGCTGCTGCTGCTGCTGCTGCTGTTGCTGCTGTTGTTGTTGCGGCGTCTGTTGCACCATGTTGTGGCCGGCGTTTGGCCACAAGACGGTCGTGGTGGCGGAATTCGACAGCGAGGCAGGAGAGGGAAGGACCACGAGTTTCTGTTGGGAAGGAACAGGAACGACGTGAATGGTTCCGTCTTCGATGACGTACTGCTGCTGGTGGTGGTGCTGCTGCTGCTGCTGCTGGTGGTGTTGGTGATGCGTTTGCTGGGTCGATGGCATCTGAAGCTGAAGCTGGGGCTTTGTGTGGTGGTGGTGGTGTTGGTGGTGAGCCATGGCGTTGCTCACGACACTGGTGGGATCGTTGTTACCGTTATTATTATTATTGGCATTCTGGAGAATTTGCTGTGCCTGAATGTGCTGGGGAATCTGATTGATTCCGGCGGCGGTGAGAGCATGGGCGTGTGCGTGTGCGTGTGCATTTTGTTGTGCTTGCTGTTGCTGTGCTGCTGCTGCTGCTACTGCTGCTTGTCGCTGCTGCTGTTGCTGCTGTTGTGCTGCTGCTGCTTGTTGCTGGGCTTGTTGCATAGCGGCGGCAGCGACCACGGCCTGAACGCTCGAAACATCGACGCCACCGAGGGGTGCCCGGTTTCCGCGTCCCGTTCCCTTGAGGACGATGCGCTTCATGCTCTGGCAAACCGCTGGAAATCCCTTGAGGAAGAGCGGATGGGAGCAGACATCCTTCTGTGGACCCTTGGATACCCGAGTGAATCCCCTGTTGTTGTTGTTGTTGTTGTCATCGTCGTTATGATGATGATGATGATGATGATGTAAGCACAAGCAGAAATAGTAGTTCGTTAGCAAAACAAAAAAACACGTGCCCCAGAAGATTCCGACTTGCTAACTAACCAACTAACTAACTAACTAACTAACCAACTAACCAACTAACCAAGTAACGCAATAACGCAACGTACCATAGATTCAGATTCCGTTGGAACGTCTTAAAGGACTGGGTCCCGAAAAAGGACGGCATGACCTCCTTGACGAATCGTTCCTTGTCGTGAACCTTAAAGGCCTTTCCGCACGGAAGCCACGAGATGGGCATGTCCTGGAACGAAAGAGTCTTTCCCTCCGCCGCCGCTGCCGCAACCCGTTGCTCGTGTTCGTACTCGCATCGTTCCAGCAAGAGGTGGAGTTTCCAGGGAAAGCGAAGCTGCTGTGCCACCTCCGGTGTCGGGCCGTCCCCCCCGCTTCCCCGTTGTTTCACGGGAACAGACACGGACACAACGGACGACGGTGATGATGTAGTGTTGTTGTTGTTGTTGTTGTTGTTGCCTTGTTGCTGTTATTCGTGAGCGATGCCAGTGGGAAACTCGTATTGTTTGCATTTGTATTATTTGTATTTGTATTTGTATTTGCAGTTTGTATTCGTCTGCTTGGGACTCGAGGAAGAAGCCCTCGAAGACGATGATACCGAAATGGAAGAGGCGCCCAGTGAAAGGCCACTGGCACTGGCACTACCACTGGCACTACCACTGGCACTGACACTACCACTAATTGTAGGTGGACTTGTTATCCGTACATGATGCGGTTGCTGCTGCTGCTGCTGCTGCTGCTGTGCTGTGATTCCGTCCAGTGCAGAGAATTGAGCTGCGTGAGTGGCTGGAATTGTTGTTGCAGAGCAGAAAGAGGTTGCATTGCTTGCACTTGAACCTGGGGTACCATTCTTCTATCGTTGCCGTTGCCGTTGCCGTTGTTATCGTTATTATTGATATGGTTACTATCGCTGCCGTTGCTGAACGTCGGTTGCATCTCACTATCAGATACGAGTAAATATAGAGAGGAGAGGAGAGGAGAGGAACGGAATAAGAAAATGACAATCAGAAGAAGCGGGAATGGAGCATAAACGAGATGAAAAGAAAGAATGGTGAGTTTCTATTCTTTACTGGACAACGGTGACAGCAGGAACCTTTGTTCAGCTGCCGCGTTCTCGTTCTCGTTCTCGTTCTCGTTCTTGTTGTTGCAGGCAGTAGAAAGACAAAACAACACACAAAAAGCGTACCCGAAAAAAGCTGTTTGGAGAAAGTATTGTGTCAAGAAAAAATTATGATAATGTGTGCCTGTCCAAAAAAAAGGAAGAATAGTTGCTTTTCCGTATTCAATTGTGTGCTCCAGGCAATCTGTCCAAGAAAGGAAACAAGAGAACTTCTTTTTTCATTCTCGTGTATTCTCGTCTTATTCTTCTGGTACATATTTCACGAAATAATCACGTACAAATGACATCTTCGAAAGGAGGAATTTAGTGTAAGAAACTGTATTTGTACTTAAATAGACAGATTCACCAATGAGACGGACACAAGACCCTTAATGAACCGTCCGTCGTAATACACTTCGTCAGAATGACGCATACTTCTCGTCGATTGAACGCACTACATTCTCCAACAGGTTGCTTTCGTCCGCGCTAATACTGTCTAAGACTGTTCTTCTATGACGCTGACAACTATCTAATCTACCTATTTTGCTCGTGTCTTTTTCTACGTCAAGACTAGTAACGTAAAGTAATTCGGTAAGAATAAGTAAATACTGACAGAATCATTTGTTTCAACCATTTATGCAACTTCTGGTGCTTCAAGGTTCATAAAAAACAAGAGTATCAGTCATTGAGGTTTCAACTCATGCAACTGTCAATTCATATGTTTTCATTAGGTTGTTCTACGTTCTTGAAAGGCCTACGATTCACTTATGAATTGGAATTGGAGAATTTAGTGATCCCAAACCTACTGGATGTTTCAAAATAATACTTCGTACTTCGTATTAAGTACTTCGGTCATAAGCAATAATGATAATACAACAGCTTTAAGTACCGTACCGGTACCGTACACAGCGAAGGGCTCGGTTTGGAATGACGATAGTTCTTGTCGTGGAGGGCTACGTGCGTGGTCCGGATCGCATACACATTCCACGTACCTCTTTTTCCATTTTCCAACGCACACATTCTTTTTCGGATCTGTCTCTACGTAACTATACCGTATAAATTCCTACCAATGTATGAATGGAACATTACTAATTCATTAGGACGTACATCTGCCGGGTACAACATGCACGACCTTCAATGCCCCTCTCACACGCCGTACCAAGTAATACAGTGACATTAAGAAACAATACACGTGCTTTTTCATTGTTAGATTGCGTATCGTAGAAGTACAATTATAAGTACGAAGTACTTCGTATTACTTGTACGGTATCATTCTTATTTATTGCGCCGAACTGGGTTTTTGACGAGGAGGGGGGGGGGGGGGCATTCCTACTTGCATTACGGTACAAGTATCGCATTCTTCGAGGTACGGTACCTCATTGAGGTACCGTAGAATCATGTATCTATAAATAATACCGTACTGTACTGAAACAATGAGCACATGGCTTCTTCTCACCAGGTCTCATGGGTGTGTGTCATCCATTGTTTTTCCTTCTTTTCACTTACGGTAATAATTACTTGTACCGTGCGAACGCAAAAAGAGGCTTTTCTTTCCTATGGGAACCGTTCGCTATGTGGAAACAAACTGCTTACAATACTTATCGGTCGTGCGATCGCAAGAAGAACACGGAGGAGTAAGATTACGGTTCAGAGCTGGATCGGTGCGGGTCTGCATGCACCGGCGAGTTATTATTTACTTCACTATGTACCGTACTATACGGTGATCTCACCTACCGTACGGTGATTAGGTACGTATTCAATACCGTACGGTACACGCACATAACAAATTATCAATAAAATACGAAGTACGAAGTACGAAGTACGAAGTACGGTACTTCGCAAACAAACAGATGCTGCAATCGTCGTGCGGCAGGTAGGCCATCTGGCACCTGCTGGGCCTCTTGTTTTCGATTCGCTCACGAAGCCTCTCTCTCTCTCTCTCTGTGGATCGAACTTACGTACGTACGTACTTTTTATTATTTATCAGAAAATTTAAGTACTTACTGTACTGGTACGTACCGTACGGTACCGGTAAACATTTTCGCTTTGCATCAATCAATTAATTATTTGCGCGACTACGGCACCGCTATGAGCAGATCGAGTGAGTGAGTGAGTGAGTGAGTGAGTGAGTCAGGGTAATTTTTACGTACCAGTACTACGGTACCGGGTCAATCTCACACTTTTTTTGGTACATTCATACACTTTTGCCATACACTTTTCAACTACAACAATACGGTACCAACGAAAGGTATGATTATATGTACAATTCGATCCTGTGACCTCATTTGCTCAGCCACTAATCTGTCCACTACCCCACCTCCACCTTTTATGGTGAACCCAGTATATAACCGAGCCAACTTGGTTGGGGTCGCGTTGCTCTGGTGAACACTGTACTGGGGCAGGGGTGGGGGGTTGGGGGCTTATATAAAAGGACACTATCAGGGGTAGGCTTATGTAAAAAGGGCACTAGTAGGGCACTGCGCTCCGCGCTGGGGATGCCATTGATATTTTTGTGTTCATACTCTCTATATATATTGATCGTACCATAATACCTAATTTTCAAAAGTGTACGGATGTACCTTTTAAAAGTGTAAAGTTGACCCCTGTCCTACGAGTACGAGGTAACCTTAATACGACGTGCTTCGTAGTCAATAATAAATACGGTACTGTGAGTGTACGTTATAAAAATACCACAATAAATACCCAGTACAAAAATCATGTACAAGTCTATGGGTAATGAACATGTGTGTACTTCGTACACCGAAGTCTCTTAAAAAAAAAACAAGTGAAAAGACCTTGAAAACACAGCCAAAGAATGACACAGAAAAAAACCCACAAGACAATTTTTTGATAGGAAGTCCGATCATCAAAATCACAAATGCCGGCCATCATGCATCAACCCTTCTGTTTCTCCTTCCATAGAACAGACCATGAAGGTTCATCACCCTACAAACAATAGTACAAAATGACACCAACTCAAATACCTACACATTCCGCTACTTGGTTTTTGATCCGGAAGGGTATTCGAACGGCACTTCAATGGCAAACAAGGGAAATGAAGATACCCAAAAAACGAGCCAATGAAGGCCCTTCACCAACCCATCTGTTTCCCCTCCAATAGAAGGGAAGATGAGGGTTCACATGTACAGATACTACCACATTCGAACACCATCATGTTCCTCTACTGATTTTTTGACTTCTTGGAATGGCAATCGACAAGAGGGGTTCAAGTATACGAAGATACGGAAAAACCAACACTAATTCAATTTTGACGACCCTTCTGTTTCTCCTTCCATAGAACAGACCATGAAGGTTGATGACTGTACAAGTAGTACAAAAAGACACCAACTCAAATACCTACACATTCCGCTACTTGGTTTTTGATCCAGAAGGGTATTTGAACCCCAATTCTACTGCAAATAACACACAAAGATATGTCGTTGTCGCCGTCGACGACCCTTCTCCAATCCATCTGTTTCCCCTCCAATAGAAGGGATGATGGGGGTGCACATGTAGAAATGCTACCACATTCGAACGCCAGCATGTTCCTCTACTGATTTTCCAACCTGGAATGGCAATCAAATGGCAATGGCGATGGAACGGCTATCAAAGATACGATCGATACAAAGAACAACAAGATGACGACAACAATGACAATGGATGGATACAAAGAGGAAGCAAGCAGGGTGAGGCCACCACAAAGGAGGTTCGTTACAAGTGGATTTAGGTACCAACCAACATGTGTTACACTACACTAAAATCTGCAGGGTGAATCCCCCTAGCAACAACAAGAAGGGAGGGATGCTCTCCAGCAAGATCAATGCCTTCACATCACCAACACACAACAACAATAAATCAGACGCTGCCGCCGCCAACGCCTACCGATACAGCCAGGTGTTCCCTCCACAACCTTCATGATCCTTTCGAAGCTGGTTAATGGCAATCCAATGGCAATCCAATGGCAATCCGACGGCAAATAACAAACGTTACAATTGAACTTTGCCACCAAGGGATATGTAGACTAAATAATCATTGAAATACAGCACCAAAATATTATACAGCACACTACTAGTAGCTTGCTTAGAGGGGACTGATTTAGCAGCAATAATAGGGGGACCGGCGCTTATTAGCCATCTTATCAGTTCTTGTCTTATCATTCAAAAAAGTGAGCGAAAAAAACAAGCACCTCCGGCGATATTTCTTAGAAAGAAAAGACCGAAGAACAACGGTCATGTAAAGTACTTGTGGTATTTGCGGTATTTCCTTAAGAGTTACACGGAGTCTTACACCACTAAAAATGCAACAATTCTGTATATGAAAATGCGCTGCGTACCCCTATTTTTTGAGGGGTACCACATGATTTCTACGTCTAAAAACAGTAGGAATAGTCATTAAAGGTATGTATCATTAAGCTGTACCTATTACTACTTACAAGCCACACCAGTAGTTCCAGGCTCAATACCACAACTTTGTGGTATTTCCGACGCATTGTACCGGTACCGGTACTACCGTATTCCTAATTAAGATTACTTCGTCCTTCCTCAACATCGTTTGTTTGGGTTGTTTTTGGTCGCAATTTGCCATACCATACATACCGGTTCGTACTTATCATACTTTCTATACGTATGATACCCAGTGTGTACCGTACAAGAAGAAGTACTACTAGTACTGTAGGGTGACATATCCAAAGAAGGCAAGGGATGCACCTGTAGCTGCAACAGGAGAAACAGGTGGGCTCTATTATACCATATTCATGTCCACAACACTAGCAAGACCAATCCATCAGCCATTCTTTGCTTGACCACCACATCATCAATTCCAATTCCCTCTCCGTGTACGTCGTCATCATCATCACTACTACTTACTAGTAGTAGTAGTAGTAGGCCAGTCAACAACAACCATCATGTACAACCTGCACCTTCACACCTCCACACCTACTACTACTACTAGTACTGTACTAGTACTAGTACTACTAGTTCTGTGAGATAAGCAAGTGTTTTTGTTGCTACTAGTATGCCAACCGGTGTAAAGATTGATGAAGCATGAAATAAGTCTGATGAAAGTTGTTGCAAGTACTACTACTACTAGTATTGAATTGCTAAATCCAAGCCCCGCGAACCTTCCAATCCCGTGAACGTAACAACTACATACATTCATAAGTTTATAAGTACAATGAAATGTAATGCTTATGACCCTGAGCATACAGATAACTGTGTATTGGTATCCTGCATTCAGGGATTGTACTTAAGGCAATCCCGGCATGATGCAGCACGTGTACTACTAGTACTACTACCGATTAATTATATGATACTAATTTCCGTAAAAGGCGGATTCCTGCAATGCCGATGCAGGAATCGAACTCTGCAAGGGCGTTGCAAGTAATTACCCCCCACACAAAAATATGCAGGGATTCAGAAATTGGCTGCTCTATGGCCAGAGGAATACTACTATCCAACACATAATCTTACACTATCAATAACACTAATACTAATCTAACTTCCTGAACTAACTATATCAATTTTAGACTTCTATCAGTTATTGATAAGATTACAGGGCACTTACAGCCCATGTTAGAGTTGGAGATGCCCAAACCAACTAGTCAGGCTGTGCCAGTCAAACCGGACAATAGGGTGCCACCATAATGCCTGAACAAGGTACGTCTACACTAGTACTCACAACAACAGCTTCGAGGACTTCCTGACGAGACTATCAAACCGTCACTTGGATGAGCAGACGGGCGGGGACAAGGATACCATCAAAATAGGCACCAGCGCTCAGAAAGAGCTGGCCATCAGCATGGAGCGCCTACCAAAGGGGTCAAGAATGAACCCTGTGACATACCCCAGCCCGGTGGATGTGCACGCTTTCAAACGCCAACTCGGGAATGCGCTCGTCTCGCAACACGTGCACGCAGTCCATTGTCTAGTAGTACAAGAAGTATGGGAACGGCTACTACTCTTTCCTGCTGATAGACACAGTGCTGGCTGTGTACCAAGCAAGACACATGGACACCAGCAAGAAACAGCTCCCCGAGAAGTCCCCCAAACCGGCCGATCCCACAGTGGAGGTTGGAGACCTACAAACTCCAGAAGGAACAATGTCTGGAATGGGAGTAATATGATGCAGCTGCCGCTGTCCAGCTCATCAATCAAGAAGTTCCCTAACATGCCGTCGGGGCCACGCCACCCCATATCAGACATGTTCCCGCCCGGTGGGGATCACGGTCAAGGTTGTCTACAACCACACCGAGAAGCAGATTGCTGGCACTACCACAAAGTTCTCCGGGAATCCTACCTGGACCTAGCTACTCTCAAAGATTCAGGCAAGAAAGTAGTATGTCCCGAACCTCGTGGTGGGCCCAACACAGTATTTCGTTGAAGCCACGCGTGACCAGTTCCAGGCCAACTTGCTCAAGGAGTCACCTATCACGGACGGATGGCATAGTAATGATGTGTGCCTTGCGCGCCTTCCGGGGAAGTGGACATACAAAACACCTACTACGTCCGACTAACCGTTATGGAAGAGGCCTGGCTCACGCACTACTACTACGAGAGCACCATCGGACGAGAACGTACGGTGGAAAAGGCGTTGGTCACTCCAAAGTACGAGCTGTTCAAGGAATATTGGACTACGCAACTCTCAGAAGCTTACGTTGACGATGAGGCCAGCGCGGTCACGGACGCTCTCACCGCACGCTTAGCGGCATTGGAGAACCGTCACAACAAGGTGGACATCGGCCAATTCATGGAAAATCAAGGCAACCTGGCGTCCTCCGTACAATGCCACCAGCACACCACAGGGTTATTACCCGCCAAGTGCACCACCAGACTGGTATCCGGCACCAACACAGCCACCGGCGCCGGCTCCTCCCACCTACACATCTATAGTACACACGGCAAACACGGCAGCGTTGACCGTCACCATGTTGACCGACACAATGCAGTAATGGCAGGATCGCGCTCAGTACAATGGCCACTGAGATTGCAACACTCAAGGCCCACCAGGGCCACAAACAGAGGGCATTCCAAGTCATGGAATCAGTACAAGTTCTACTGTTATTTGTGTGCTGGGGTAAACATCTCTCGTCATTCAAGTCTGAAGTGTGTTGCCAGGGGCAAACGGCCTGACCACAAGGAAGCAGCATTCACCCACACCAGCAACCACATGGGTGGATCGGACCGACAGGTCACCAACATGTGGATGAAATGACGCAATCCTGATCCAAACAACGGTCAAGCGCTATGAGGCGCCTCCCCCGGGAGCACCCCAGTCCTGAAGGTGTTGGGAGGCGCGTGCAACCGCACCTAATCATAGTAGTAATACCCAGATGGTTTCACTCAAATGATTAGGGGCACCGGCGCCTCTGTGAACAACCCCATGAAAGCAGGTAACATTTGCCCTGCACCGTGCAACAGCCTATACATCCCCAAGTTATGGTGGGGCCCTCGATTCAGCTGCTACAGACCATTTTGTCCCACTAGCATACCGGAGCGGGGCACACCACGATACCCCCCAGGGTCTGCAAGTGGGTTGTACTAGCCTAATGGTACCATGATGGAGTCCGTGGCAACCAATATGTTGGACTTACACCAGCTCCCGGCCAAGGCGCGAGGGTGCCATAAATTCAAAGAAGTAGACCTTCCACTTGTGTCGGTCCCAAAATTATGCAACCATGGATACCAAGTGACATTCACGAGGGACAATGTTGAGGTCCTAGGCCCTGCCAAGAATACTGTCTTGGAAGGGGTACGCGACCCCCTCAGGAACCTCTATATGGTTCCTCTTCATTCTGAGCCTGCCTCACTAGCTCCCCCATGTGCACCACCAAGGGGCCCCCCTACTATTAAGGAGCCTGCATTGTGAGCTCCCCCATGTGCACCACCAAGGGTGCCCCCTACTATTAAGGAGCCTGCCTTGTGAGCTCCCCCATGTGCACCACCAAGGGTGCCCCCTACTATTCCTACAATATTCCCAGCTCCCCGCATTGAGCCGGCGCCGGCAACTACAGCAGGGCCTGCTGCCCTACCCCCAAAAAACTAAAACCTACAAATTCAAACTACACGTGGGGGCAGGAGGAGCATATCAGATCCAGGCAGTCCCCAAGTTACTTAACTTCTACCATGCGGCGGTCGGCTACCCCACCAAAGCAACATGGGTCAGCGCCATCGACCAGAGATCGTTCGCCACATGGCCCGGCCTAACTGTCCAGCAAGGCAATCAATATCTCGAGGACTTGGAAGAGACTACGATAGGCCACATGCAATTAATCCGACAAGGCATACAGAGCACCCGCCGGCAGCCAACAAGTACCAACAATACTAAGAACCCGGCCAAAAGAAGGTCCACAACGTGTGTGTTGACATAGTCTCCATGGAGGAAGTGCAGCCAATGGCTGACATCACCACCATAGGTACAGATACTACTGAGCCCAAGGAACTAGTACTTAGCCTGTGACCTGCCCGGAAGATATCCTGTCATGTCACACAGAGGGCACAAGTACGTATTTCTCATGTACAGCAACTATGACTCAAACTACATTGACGTGGAACCCATCAAGTCTGGCAAGAGTGAAGATATCCTGGGGGGTTCACGGCGTGCTACGCGCATATAAAGGAGAACAACACGGGCACAAAACTAGTACGTATGGACAATGAGACCTCCAAGAAGTTGATAGCCTAGTACATCACCAAGAACAACCTAGACTACCAGTTAGCGTCACTAGGGGGATTATAGACTCGACCATGCTGAGTGCGCCATCCAGACATTCAAGAACCACTTCATTACTTGCTTAAACGGAGTGGATGAGGCATACCTGGTAGATTTTTGGGACCTGTCAATCCCACAAGCTCTAATCACGCTTAATCTAGTGCGGGCATCACAAGCGCAACCCAAGCTGTCCGCATACAAACTCAGACATAGAGCATACGACTACAACAAGCATCCCCTAGCCCCCTTGGGCTGCCAAGTGATCATACACGACAGGAACCAGGGGCAAGGGTCATGACAGGACCATGGGACTAAGAGGTTTCTACGTATGGCCGGCTTTGAAGCACCACCGGAACTACACATGTATAGGAGGGGTCAGCTGCAAGCTCCACGTAAGCAACACAGTAGTGTTCTTCCCCAAGTCGGGTATGCCCCAAACCTCCTCTACAGGACCGGCTACATATGATACTACAGGACTTAAGTGAAGCAGCTAGGAAGACACACCCACCTGAAACAAGGCCCTATGGACTATACAAGGCCTACTCCAATTAGCGTCCCCAGCGCCCCTGAGTAAACCAATCGGGACCAACAAAAATTCGCCACCTAAGCCCAATACCAAACCAACTATATTGAATTGCTAAATCCAAGCCCCGCGAACCTTCCAATCCCGTGAACGTAACAACTACATACATTTGTAAGTTCATAAGTACAAGAATGAAATGTAATGCTTATGGTCCCAGAGCACATGGATAACTGTGTATTGGTATCCTGCATTCAGGATTGTACTTAATGACACTGAAGGCGATCATGGCAGCATGATGCACGTGTACTACTACCAGTTAATTATATTATACTAATTTCTGTAAAAGGCAGGTTCCTGCAATGCCGATGCAGGAATCGAACTCTGCAAGGGTGTTGCAAGTAATTACCCCCCACGCAAAAATATGCAGGGATTCAGAAATTGGCGGCTCTATGGTCAGAGGAATATCCAACACATAATCTTATCAATAACACTACTCTAACTTCCTGAACTAACTATATCGATTTTAGACTTCTATCAGCAAGAAGCAGAGCATGCCAGCAAGCTTGGCAGAGAATAATATCCGAAATGTGCCAGAAGTTTGCTTGTCTGGGCAAATAACAGTTGTTTAGTGTGGACTAAAATTATGGATGCAATAATTCATGGGGCCAGTCCATGATATGGTAGTATGAGTACTTGCATGTACTACTTCTTCCATCTGTTTGTTGGATTGCTCTCAAAGTCACCACTGCCAAGGATGCACTTGTTCTTCAAATACAAAGTAGTACTGTAACACTCTGCTAATTTTTCTTTGTGGATGACATGACGAGGTCGTATCATTACTGACTCAGGCAGCCATGACTATCATGGGGTCATTACAAGCATTAGAATTAGTAGTAGGCTGCCTTGCATTCTGCTTCCTCCTAAATCCAAGAATAAGTGTGTGTTGAGCAATTTAATCCTTCACATTTATCCATATTGTGTGCGTTTGCGTGTGTGCGTTGAAGACTGTATGAAATAATAGTAAGTGCTTACAGGTGCTTCTTGCATGGCAGAGCTGAAATAGTTTTTCTATTTCAATCATTCCAGTCACACTAGACCCACCAAGGAGTGTATTAAAATCCTTCAACAGGGTCACATAAGACATTTAATAGAGTGAGGGGAAACCAGCAGTAGGACAAAGGCAATGTCAATTCTATAGCTACAGGAGCGACTAGCAAGGTATACACTGATTCCAAATCAAAGCACACTATCATCAATTAATGGAGCATCACCTACTGTAATATTGGCTCAGATGCATTGAGAAAACTGTTCAACCACCTCAGGTATCAATCAGCCATCAAGGCCCCAATTGCCATTGATATGCTGCAGTTCTGACAAGAGCTAGAGAATGCCCTCAGTAACTGTGATTCCCCAAAACACAATCAGATCACGGGGTATTCTTTCCTTTTGGAACCCCTGGCAAACTACTACCGGCAAGGAGTAGGGGGTGAAGGAGAACAGTTCCCAACAAAGCCTGTGAGACTCATCCGACTGACAAGGAGCATATCATCCACTTAATGGAGGAGCTTTGAACATGATAAGAACCACTGCAATGACTGATGCAGATACAACAATGAGACCCAGCACCTGATCAAGGAAAAGTTTCCCAAGATGCTGCTAAACAAGTGAACAAGCAGTTCAATTGGTTCCCAGCAGATTTTCTTACAGCAAGGGAGGCACTGGAGTAACTTAGTGTCTGTGCCCAAACTCTGTCAGCATGGACGTGGAACGTGAGTGATACTCGCTGCTGCTACTGCTGCTACTACTGCTGCTACTACTGCTGCTGCTGCTGCTGCTGCTGTTTTTGCTGTTGCCACACTTGCTGCTGCGGTCCTCTCACTGTTGTCACAATGGATCACGTCCGATAACTGTCACGCGACCCAACGTGACCCCTTGCAAGCCCTATTTTGGTAATATCGACCCTGCTTTTGTTATGCACAAGGGTAACTTTTTAAATTCACAAATTTTGTGGTGAAGAGTTTCAACCCCCCTCAGGTTGCGACAAAAGCTCTCCCCGAGGACTCAAAATGTCCCTTGATCAGTCATTTTTGACTCACTTGATTTAAAAAATCTCATTATTGCTACCAAACTTCTTAACCTTAACCCAAGATATGAAATAAAATTATTTTAAGATGTGTTTGTTTGCTATGTTCCCGCGTTGTGTCTATGTCACGTCGTGTATTTTTTCATACTGTCATGCCTTTTCATGATCGCTCCGACAGCATCATGCTCATTTTCATCATGTTCATTTGACACCACCATCAAAATCATTTCTTCCCCTCCCTTTTGCCAATAAAATAACATGTCAGAACCTAGTAAAAATCCCCGTCACTTCAAGAAGGGTTGTTATACCAAAATAACCAAATCATTTATCTGCCGTTGCTGCATTTCCTATAAGGGCAAGTTGAAGACATTCATCCAAAGCAGACAAGATTCCTCTTCACACAAATCATACCGATATGTATCACGAGGCCTGTCACGTCACCTTGATTCAATAGCTATTTGCCGTGATTTCTATTTAAACCATAACCTAATGTAATTTTTGTCATCTGCAAAAGAAGAATCCACTACAGTTTGCCATTCCCCTTCACAATATGGCCTGACATTGACCGAGAATGGTCCAATTCCACCCTCCGCCGCTGTTGCTGCCACTCACAATAACAATGCATCTTCTAATGAAAACTTCAACTCAGTACTAAATAGTCAGGTAGTACACAATTTATTTGTTCCACCAATTGATAGAAATCTAATGGAATCACAGTTGTTTCCTTCAGAAGACAACAGCAACAACAAGGACATGGTTATTCATGAAGAAATTTGCCTTCCTATTCAGAACGATAATGATATGGAAACAAAAGAGAGCAATTGATCCAATCCCATGTTTATTTTTCACCTACGAATAGGCTCATTGCTGAAATAAAGCTCCTGAATCTAATAACAAAACATAAGTCACCTCTAAACACGTTCAAATCTATTTTTCAATGGGCAAACGAATGTCAAAATATTCATGGTGTTGACTTCAGCACTACCTTCCCCTGCCATTGAGAAGCCATATTTAGTGAAATCAAGTCCAATTTGGGCATTTCTGAGACCAAGTTCAAGCCACACATAACTAACTGGTTACCTGGCAATTTACTAACCCAAATATTTGTTCAATCCTTCCCAGACGCACTTCATTTCCTTCTGACCAATAAGGAATTGATGCAAGATTTTTTTTGTCTTTTCCCAATGTTGAGACTCCTCTTTCACCTGAAAACAACCCAACAATCACTAACAAAACATACATAACAGAATTACACCACGTCTCTTGGTGGACTGAATCGTGGAAGCAGATCTGCAATGAAAATGAGGAAATCCTCGTTCCGATCGTTTTCTACATGGATGGAATCAGCTTGGATGCACATGGCCGTCTGTCACTCACTCCTCTCAACATGACTCTCGGTATTTTCAATGTTGAAGCAAGAAAACGACCTGACACTTGGACCACAATTTATTTTCATCCCGACACTGAAATTGAGAGCATAAGACACACGAAAAAAACCACGGCAAAAGATAATACTCAAAATCTACACATCGCGCTGGCAGCAGCTTTGCAATCTTTCAAGCAAGTATGTGAAATGCACGGCAGGTTGGAGTGGGATTATCTTCGGTATGCAGGAAAAGTGTTCAAAGTGAAAATGAAATTTGCGATTGCATATGTTGTTGGGGATACCGGACTTCACGAAGT
This sequence comes from Pseudo-nitzschia multiseries, assembly GCA_037355745.1. Lineage (NCBI taxonomy): Eukaryota > Bacillariophyta > Bacillariophyceae > Bacillariales > Bacillariaceae > Pseudo-nitzschia > Pseudo-nitzschia multiseries. The sequence continues at coordinate 2,433,407 of CM074787.1, forward strand.
ATGGATCATACACGGAAAAGGTGAAGAAATTGTGCCAACACTGTACATGTCCGACACATGTCATCCATAAACCAAAAGCCCAAGTGGAGGAACAGACCCGGCTCTGGGTTCCAGATGATTTCAAATCCCCCCAAACATGTCTTCAAGGGAATACAAGGATTACTTCAAAAGCATTTCCCACCATCCCATAAAAAATGCTTTTCACAGCCTCAATTTTGGTTGTAATATCAACAACATTCACTTTGCTACTCCTGGTGAGTGTTTTCATATGCATCAACTGGGTGTAGCAGGTAGGGCAGTAGAATCACTCCATTCTTTGTTAAAATGGAGTCCTAAGTGTTGGTATGCCCCTGATTTAAACATGAATGGCACATCAGGTACTATTGGTTCACTCGCGCAGTTATACGGTGGGCTTTTGTAAAGGCAATTGGACAGAGATTTTCCTAGAACAAAGTTTTTAAGTCAGCTTCTCTCCATCACCAAAAAGGAGGGTCGTCATTATTCCGGAATGCTCATTTCCATTCTGATCACCCTTTGTTCCAATGCGGCAATAAACATCATCCAAGACGCAAGATTTATTCAGAAACAGGTAGAGGTCATTGAACTGATCCTCTCCATGGAAGAATTCTTGAAGCATGGAAATATAACCATTTCTGGATTGGAAAATCTCCCCAAGATGATAATCTATTTTATCAATTGTATTAAATCCACCTGCCTCAGAGACAGAATGGGTAGAAAACTGATCAAAAACCATCTACACTTTCACCTTGTTGAGTACATAAAGCTTTGGGGACTTCCATGCGGATGAGCCTCATAAAGAACATATCGGCATCGATATGGCATTTTGAATGATAATCCTTTCCAATAGAGAAATGACGTTGCATGATGACCGATTGCATTCAGTGTTGTACGACTAACAACCTCATTCATCACAGTTGTTTCAAGGTTGACAAATTGGGCCAGAGGACTTAAACAAAGCTGCATTTCCTTCACAATGTGCAGGGCTGTCAGTTCAAGGTTTTCTTCTGTTGTCGGGTCCACATTGTTTTTGAAAGCATACACACCATTTTCCGATGACAATTGATTTGGTCTCGTCCCAATAATACCATAGCCCTTGTTTATACTATCACATTTTTTTCCTTGAACAACATTTGGTTTAGCTTCATCAATGTCCCCAGCAAATGTTCTGGTAATTTTGATATTTTTTGGTGCACCCAAGCGTTGTTTTGCAATTGTTCTGGAAGCTTTCGCAAAGATTCGCAATGATGGTTCTGGTTGGTCGAACGCTAAAATAATCTTCTTGTCCGTACTATCCAATGTCTTGAAACTTTCAATAGGCACAGCCTCTGCCAATGAATATTTCTTCTCTCCAACTGTTTTCAAACCCCAACTTGTTTCCATGAATTTACCTTTAAACCCATTTTTGTGTACTGTTTTCAATCCTATTTGCTTGACATGTTGGAATATTGCATTTGGATCTCGACGCCAATTCCTTTCCCTTTCTGCTGTATTTTTTGGTTTTATTGGAGACAATTGATTGTAAGTTTGGTGGATTGTTGACAATGACAGAGCTGCGTTTTTGAGAAAATTTGAAGTCATACTCTTTCTACATGTCTTCCCATGTTTCCTCTTTGCTTTTTGCTTCATTGCTTTTGCTGGCAATTGGTTTGTTGTTGTTTTGAATCCCATTGCGGCTTCGTTGACAAGGAAGAACCGGTGGTGACAGCGGAAGAAAAGAACAGAGAAAAGGAGCGACGCCCGGAGAAACGATCAAGGATCAACGGATCGATGTGCCGGATTGTACGCTGCCGCGAGATGTGTTGGAGGAGGAGGAGTGCTGTTGCTCTTGCTGTGGCGGATTGAAGGGGCTCTCGCTGGTGCTCTCGTTGCTGGTGCTATTGCTGCTGTTGCTGTTGCTGTTGTGGCCGTTGTTGCCAATCAATGCTGTGGCTGCCGCTGCTCTTGCTGTGGCCGACATTGTTGGTGCTCTAGCTGTCGCTGCTGGTGCTTTCGCTGTTGGTGCGGTCGCTGCTGGTGCTATCGCCGCTGGTGCTGTTGCTGTTGTGGCCATTGTTGCCGATCAATGCTGTGGCTGTCGCTGCTCTTGCCGTGGCCGACGTTGTTGGTGCTCTTGCTGTGGACAACATTGTTGCCAATCACTGCTGTTGGAAGAGAAGGAGTGCTGTTGCTCTTGCTGTGGCCGATCGAAGGGGCTCTCGCTGTTGCTCTCCCTGCTGGTGCTCTCGCTGCTGGTGCTGTTGCTGTTGTGGCCGTTGTTGCCGATCAATGCTGTGGCTGTTGCTGCTGTTTCTGTGGCCAACGTTGCTGTGGCTCACGTTTTTGCCAATTGCTGTTGTTGCTATTGCTGTGGACGACGTTGTTGTTAATTGCTGCTGCTGCTGCTGTTGCTGTTTGCAGTGCAATCGTTGATCTATAACAATATATAATAATTGAACAAAATGTGTGAGTATCTATTACTGTGGTAGAGTAAATAATAACAGAATAATATAATTTACATGCTAACCTACCCCGTTGCCGTGTTGCCTTCTATTTGGTGTTGTCTTTGGGCCAATGCTCCTTTGGGTCGATGTTGCCTTCTATTCGGGATATTTCCTTCGATTTGGTGTTCTGCCTTTGACTCGGTGATGTTGCCTTCGACTCGGTGGTGTTGCCTTCGCCTGAAATAATAAGAAGAAAAACAGAAGTGAGGAATACATCATCAGCAATGTAGGATGTAGGCATCATTGTCCATCTATCTATCTCACGTTGTTCTTTTTGCTGCCTTCAACTTGGTGTTGCCTTTGACTCGGTGTTGTTGCCGTTGACTCGGTGGTGTTGCCTTCGCCTGAAATAGTAAGAAGAAAAACAGAAGTGAGGAATACATCATCAGCAATGTAGGATGTAGGCATCATTGTCCATCTATCTATCTCACGTTGTTCTTTTTGCTGCCTTCGACTCAGTGTTGCCTTTGACTCGGTGGTGTTGCCTTTGCCTGAAATAGTAAGAAGAAAAACAGAAGTGAGGAATACATCATCAGCAATGTAGGATGTAGGCATCATTGTCCATCTACCTATCTCACATTGTTCTTTTTGCTGCCTTCGACTCGGTGTTGCCTTTGACTCCGTAATGTTTCCTTTGACTCGTTTGTGTTGCCTTTGACTTGTTTGTGTTGCCTTTGACTTGGTGGTATTTCCTTTGACTCGGTGGTGTTGATGATTTGTGTTGTTGTCTATTTGCGCTTACTCCTCTGTCACAAAAAACAGTACCTCGTGCCTGTTGATATAGAAGCAATGGATGCAGATTTATTACTTTCAAGATGTATATGTTTGCGGGCCCTCAAACAACAATATCTATCCAGCAAACCACCCCTCGTCCAATGCGAGCTAATTCTTTTTTCAGTACAAGGCTGTTATTTCAGACTTAAATATTCAAGCACGGATACTGAAATTACACAGTGTGTGTGTGTGTCGCGAGTTAGAAAAAAATTACTGAAATTACACAGTGTGTGTGTGTGTGTGTGTTCAAAAAAAAATCGATACTTAACCTATGAGGAGATCTAATTCACTAAAAAATAGAGAATAATAAAGAATGATTTGTTTTTCTTAATTGAGTTGAGATCGTTAAGTAGATTATATTGCGCGTTGCGTACCTTCTCAATATAGAATAACAAAGAATAATGGCGCGCGACGCGCGCAATATATCCCTTATTTTTTATTTAACATTCTCAGCTTGTGATACAGTGAGATCTTTCATGTACCGGGGATAATTTATGGTAACAAATTTTGCGTAGCATTCTATGACAGTAGCTTTCTACACCATTTTTGTACAAGACAATTTGTGGTATCAAATTCGCGTAGCATTCTGCGATAGTATTTTTCTACACCATTTTTGTACTAGGTGATTTATGGTAACAAATATGGGAACACCCCCCCCCCCCCCCCCCCCATCCCCTTTAGCGGCCCATTTTCCTTTTTTGCAACGGCGTTGCAAAAGATGCCCTTTTTGTATTTATGGGAACACCCCCCCTCCACCCCCTTTTCCCGCCCAAATCTTCCTAATTGGGAACCCCCCCTTTTTCTTCGCCAAGTTAGCCCAAAATTCAACCGATGTGCACCAATTCAGCGATCGGCCCATTTGCCTTTTTTTGCAACGGCGTTGCAAGAAATGCCCTTTTCGTAGTTATGGGTAAAACAGTAGTTATGGGTAAACCCCCTCCCCACCCCCCACCCCTCACCCCTTTTCCCCACCCCAATATTCTTAATTGTGCACCTCCCTTCTTTTTTTCCTATTTATTTTTCTTTGCAACGGCGTTGCAAGAAATTCTGTTTTTGTAGTGATGGTGCCCCCCCCCCCCCCCTTTTAAATCCCCAATCTTTTTTACGTTTATGGACTCACAAATTTACCATTTTTCCGTTGTTTGCAATGGCGTTGCAGGAATGCCCTTTTAATGGTTTTGGAGACAGAAAATCCACATCACTTTTTGGAGGTTATTGTTGCAGGTTTTCTTTTTCAAATCCATGTCATGCTATAGTTTACCTCTTTCTCCGTTTAGTGCAACAACGTTGTATTTCTTGCCGGTTATTGAATGCAGGATGCAGTATAGGTATGTTGTACGAAGCGTCCTCAGCATCGCTGCACATTAGGTTTACAAGATCAACAACACGCTAACAGTAATGTTACAAATTGTCCTTTTTTTGAGAAATTGTTTTTGAGAAATCGTTTCCACTCTTGTCTCGCTACGTGAGTGGTGTACTCTGGTGAAATCCGTTTCAAGCTATCAAATCCTTTAGACATTCAATGTTTTGTCGCAACAAAGGATAACTTTATTCCCACAACATTGATTCTGATTGTTTCAAACAGTAAAAGAATTTTTGATTTGGTCCATCTTTTTCTAATCAGATTGTAGCAAATTCTGAATTAGCAATGACACCTACCACTTATACTGATTGAAAGCGTGGAGCCGCTTCTCATTCTAAAAATCTCATTCTAAAAATGAAGGGAACAATTCGAAAAAGGGTAGATTGAAAAATCCACCACCAAATACTACTGCAAAACATGATTACAATCAACAAAAACATTGCATGTCTGTGGAAAATAATCTTAAAGCGGCACTGAGGAATCAGTCCTATGCAACAGATGAGTTTTTAAGGAACCTCAGTTTGGAGGTTACAACATGTTTCACTGCATTGACGACCAAGGTTTACCTTGTATCCAGTATTATCGAATCCAAACCAAGACCAGATTTCAGGAAGACTACGTCTTCTACATCTTGGTCAGAGAAGAAGGGTAGGGAAAAGAAAAAAAATTAGACACAACGTTCAGTGACTTGGGCCCTATTCCTTGGCAAATAGATGTGATGGTGAATTTATTTTTGTACGAAGTTGACAACGGTGTGACTGGAGTGTTGGAATTATTGACCAGGAAGCAAATAAGCAAGCAATTCAAGGACTACGACCTGAACAACAAGTGGTTAAACTTCAAGGCTCTTTTAGGGAATGTTGAGGACAAAATAGGTGGGGGTTCTCTGTACGGGCGTAACATGGTGAACTACGCAACAATTAAGAAGTACATGATAATGTATCGCAAAATCTTGGTTTGGTACATGAAGAATGTACAATATCCACCAGGGCCGGACAATATGCCTGATGGTTTGTGGTTCCATACTAAATGCCAGAATGGTTCTCCACATGACTCAAAACAATACGTCCATGTCATGAAAAACTTCTTGGACTGCCTTATGGCAAAGTCATCACTCCGTGTTTCATTGAGTCATAGCCACAATCAGGTTGAGTTAGACAAACATTTCAAGTTGCAGCGTATTAAATGCTTAAAATCCATACCCACACACAGGCTACAGTTGGTAGGTCAAAACGAATATGATCATTACGTGTGCAACAAAACAATGATGAATACTTCTATTGGAATGAAGGACAGCATTTCATGAGGCCCGTTGTAATCTTTGGGTTCACTTTCAACAGTCGTAACGAATTTTTACACCCCTATCTCTTCGTCACCTTGACATAAAACTTTTGACACACAAAGATTTCTATCAATGTTTCTTACCCAAATTATTTCTGAATTCCTTTGTCTTGGGAACCACGGCCCTTTTGGGGGAGAAGTGGGTGCCAGTAGGATTTCATCAACAAGGGGACACGAACGTTCCAAAAACCGGTCAAGTGATATTACCACTCCATTCTCCCTTGGTATTCAACTATGCCATCCACTACAAGGACACGGTTTCCAACTATTATAACATTCATTTCGAATTTGATGACAACCATGTTACCCTATCACCATGCAAACTTGGCACCGGAAAGATAGATCTAGCACCTTTCGCCGTTACCGAAGGAATAATATATTTGGTGAATGAATGGTTGATTAGGAAAGTTGTCAATCCCGGCAAAAATCTTGGGGCGAACGGGGTCCTTTCTTTGGAAACAGCATGTAATCAGTTCATTTCTCAAGTCTTACTATGTGCATCAATGATTCAAGCCGACAGAGTTGACTCCTCCTTTGATTGTTTGGTTGACAATGTTTGTAAGGAAATTTTGCCTAAAGTCTTAAAATCCGGTGACAATGGGTGTTTTGGTTACGAACACGTGATGGAAAAAATGGGAGATTTGGTATTGACCGAAAGGAGATTTCTCGGAGGAGCAATGCTTCCCAAATTGAGCGAGGAAGATGTTGCATATTGTCAAAGGAATGATCGATTGTACATTTACCCTCTGGCCAAGGGTTTGAGGAAGACAAAGTTTGCCTATGTCAAATTTGAAGATAAACCGGAACAACTTGTAACTGGCCTTTTTGAACTGTTGGGTTTGGAAGCGAAACATAATAATCAAACTTGTGTTACACGGTTCCTTCAATACGATGTTAACTCACAACAAGAGGTGCACCAACAAATTTTTATGGAACACATTCCATACATGTTCCGTGAGATATTGGTAATTGACCCTCAAGTCTTCAAACGTTATACTTGGGTTCAAGAACTTATTATCTACAGCTACCTTCCAGAATTGGGTACCATATTTACACCCTTGACAGACAAACTTGCCGGATATTTGTTGGAAAAGTCAGATGATCTATTGTCGGCAAACATTCTAGTTGAATTTCTGGAAGATAACGTTGTCAACAATTATGGAAGGGGAACCGGAGAATTGAATACTGCGTTCAACCACCTCCAGGGTTGTGACTTTGTTTTTCACAAACTGTCAGACTTCGAAACTTGGGATTGCTTCAAAACATCAAAGGGTGATATAAAAAAAATCAATGAATCGCAAAACGGCTATCAGGTAGGATGGGTTATGTTCACTTTCAATACTACAAATCATTCCAAGAGTGGATTCATCCCACCATGGGTAGTTAAAGATCAATCGCAAAATAATAGTAACCATCCCCACAACAGAACAAATGAAGAACGTGGATCACCAGATACCGGCGCGAGTTCAAAACAAAAGGCCAAATTATCTAAACCATCACAAATTGACACAACTAAGGGGAATTCAATGGATGCTGGTACTGGCGATGGTAACCAGATCACCCAGACGAGGACGCACAAGCTGAGATCAAATAACAAATGTGGATCAACAGATAAAGGCAATACAATTGAAAGCGAAGAAGAGGTTCCACATTTGGCTAGGCAACTAATAAGGGGCCCAGTTAAAGTTCCCAAATATCCTTTGAGAAATTAAAAAACCAATCCATATTCATACAACATCGTTGGTTGGACAATAAGTGTGATGTTGAAAGAACCGGATCCAGAGATAGTGTATCCCATTTACGACATCAATGAACAAGTTCGTTACACTGATGGTGGACAATTCCCAGTTGGAATTGGAGTGGTTAGTAGATACATGTTCCATGAATTCATGGATTATAAGGAATGCCGGGGTTACAATATTCTTTTCCGAACAGGTAATGGGGATCAGGTTTTCCTCTGGTGCCCGTACTTTCAGGTTTTACCCCTGAATAAAACCAATCCTAGTACCATTAAAAGAGTATCAAATGTAGTACAATGTTACAGCAAGGAACGTGGGAATTGTGGCGAGGTGCTGGGAAGTAATGAATCTGAATGAGATGCAACATCCAGCAAAGAACATGATCAAGATGTAGTAGTTGTCTAGTATTAATAGCATTTATGAAGCTATCACATTAAATATATATAGTAGGAACAGAAAACCAAAATAGTACACAACCTTTTCTTTATTGTGCTTTGCAATAGTGTTCCCACGAACAATATTCATTGACATATCACAAAAAATGTGAAGTAGTGGAAATTACAATCAAACATTAGCAATAAAATGGAAAACATGAGTGTATTTTTGGTCCAATTCCAGGGCACCAAGTGACTTATTGTGTAATGACTCCCATAGTATCTGGTCCGGGCCATGAATACATTTATCATGACTCATCAAATGCATACTGGGAACAATTTTGCCCCACAGAATGCTGGAAATGTTGTGGTCTGTCTCTCCAAATGGCAAACATGAGTTTTTTTTTGTGCAATTCCAGGGCAAAAAATGACTTATTGTGTAATGACTCCCATAGTATTCAGTCCAAGCCATGAATACATTTATCATGACTCATCAAATACATATTGGGAACAACTTTGCCCCACAGAATGCTGGAAATGTTGTGGTTTGTCTCTCCAAATGGCACAAAAGAGGTTATTTTTGCAGCAATTTCAGGGCACAAACTGACTTATTGTGTAATGACTCCCATAGTATCCAGTCCAAGCCATGAATACATTTTTTATGATGACTCGTCAAATGCATATTAGGAACAACTTTGCCCCACAGAATGATGGAAATCTTGTGGTTTGTCTCTCCAAATGGTACAAAAGAGGTTATTTTTGGTGCTGTTCCAGGGCACAAACTGACTTATTGGGTAATGACTCCCAAAGTATCCAGTCCAAGCCATGAATACATTTATCATGACTCATCAAATGCATATTAGGAATTGATGTAGCAAACCGGATGAGGGGAATGGTAGTGAAGTACAGACCAGCAGACCGGGGAACAACCTTGAGTATACAGGGAACCACCTTGAGTATACAGCGCACGTACTTCGAGAAAGATCTCACTGTATCAGTAATCAGCAACATCGGTGTGTACCATATCACCGGAACGTTCCCTGTAGGTACAGTATGAATCTTACTGGGAATTCTGTAAGCATCGAATTCTGCAAGCAAATCTCTGCAAATACAGGCTAAGCGCTAACAAGCCTGTAGAGGATTCCCCCAGCAGAATACAAGCCCACAGCTCACTCTTTTTGCTCCTAAAGGATTAGTAGTAGAATAAGTAAATAAATAGGTAACACGTCCTGGTCCAATAGTCACCCTATTGTACCCGTACAACAAGCCTATCTGTTGGTCCCCTAGCCTTGCCTAGTGTACCTGCCCTGGTCCCCTAGTATTGCCTAGTGTACCCATACAGCAGTCAGCCTTTTACTAACACACTCACACCTCAACGGCTCCCCATTGTCACCTTACAATAGGCCCGGCCTTGATAGATACAGCACGCCCGCGAATCAATTGGCACCGCACAAGCATCCGCGAATCGATTTGGTTATCTGTCTGCACCTCCAGCACGGCCCTGATTGAGATACAAGTGGCGCCCTCTTCAATCCGGCACCGCACAAGCATCCGCGAATCGATTTGGTTATCTGTCTGCACCTCCAGCACGGCCCTGATTGAGATACAAGTGGCGCCCTCTTCAACGGCACCGCACAAGCATCCGCGAATCGATTTTGGTCATCTGTCTGCACCTCCAGTGAGCGTGACTGCGCCTCTTCACCTTCAAGCGGCCCGACGTATCCGTACGGACTACTCCTCCTCCAAGCGTCCAGTCGACTCGATTTTGGTCTCCACAGATCCGCATCTCCTCCCACCTCCAAGTGGATTCCCTAGCTTCAGCTCCAAAGATACGGACGACTCCAACTCCGACTGATCCGCACCTCTTTCGGCTCCAAAGATACGGACGCCTCCTACTAGTCGCAACTCCAGTTGCTTTCCACGCCGCGAATCCAATCCCTCTCACCTCTTCTTGAGGAATACTCCAACGATCTGCACCTCCAAGTGGCCAGTCCCCTAGTCTTGCCTCGTGTACCCGTACAGCAGTCAGTCTCTAACACACTACTCACTCTCCACGGCTCTCTATTGTTTACAGCAGGCTCGGCCTACAATCCAGCACCCCCTTCGACCAGCCACAACATGCTGACCTACACTGAGTATTACCAGACCACCACCAGTCCCCTTGGAGTGGGACCTGCCCGGGACTTGGCCTACCAAACCATCTATTGACTACTTTGCTGAGGAAACTGCCACCCCCATACTCCTGGGCCGGCTCTTGGACCTCTTCGAACCAGAAGCTGTGGGGGCCCTAGGAATATTCCTGACCGGCACCTTTGGAAGGGCGCGCCTCCGATTGGTGCACTGGCCTTCCGGAAGTACCCGGGGCCCTTAACCGCGCCAAGTACCAACAAGGGCAAGGCCTTTGGCTACCTGGATGAAATCAAAGGCGATGCCGGAGAGCTAGTGCTAGTGGATGCTGCCCTACTCGAGCAGGCGCCCAAGACCCTGGTGCTGTCCCTCGACCGCCACCTCGACGTCATCAAGCATGCTCACCATTCCCACATGATCCCCATGGTGCTAGGTGATGATCCTCACATGGATGTCGTCACCCCCTACAAGGCCTGCTCCATCCCCTTCCAATTGGTGCCCCTACTCCTAGGCAAGGGCCTTAGTCCAATCCAAGCCTTGAATATCATCTACCCCTACCTCGACACACTCAACCTGGCACTCACCTGCACCCCCCTACTGAATACCCTCCAAGCTGCAGGTACCGACCCCACCATCGCCAATGGAGGTGTCCACTTTGCCACACCCGGCACCCCCTTTCGAGGGGAGCCCGGCCTGACCTTGTACATGCAAAATCAGGTACTATACCGGGACCTCCCGGGCTTGAAGCACCCCTCCCATCCGGGGCAGCAGCCGGCACCCGGCCAGCCAGCAGGGGTAGATCCGACGCTGGCAGCTACCCTTACCTCCCTTGCCAACCAACAGCTCAAGCTCAGTGAGGGCCTAGACCAGCGTCGCCCCCCAGCCACTGTCAAGAACACCTGGGGCCCCTTGTACACCCAGCGCCTGCTACTGCTATGTGGCAAGCTCAAGGAAGCCTGACCTACCCCCCATCTACCAAGCCTGGTCCCAGAAGGGCAAGCACGAGAAGACCCACATGATCTTCCAGAGCCAAGTGGCCACCTGCGCCGCCAAGTTCCTCATCCAAGCACCCTTGGTCACCACGGCTGCACTCAAGAAGTTCCAAGATGGCAACTTTCATGGGACGGACCCCTTTGACGTGGCGGACGGCATCCTCCCGCTGGCTTTCACTCCCCCCGGTGGATCAGCAGCCTCCTTGAAGAGGGAACAGGAGGCTGCAGCAACTGTGGCCGCGTATGACACCATGATCTCCACCGAAGGCAACTCCCTCACCCTGACAGATTCCCTGGAGCTCCAGAAGACCAAAGCCTACCTACCCATCAACTGGACTGAAGCTACCACCCAACTGGAAAGCTATCTGGCCGTCCTGGCCACCCTTCTAGGCATGCATCACCCTGTCGTACAGGGCTACCAGAATGGACTCGCCAAGCTCAAGCTCCAGTAAATGCCCCTCCGCCAAGCAATTGCCGATGAACTGGGCGAGCTCATCACCCCCTCCATTGTTGTATACTACTTCCAGATCCGGGTGCAAGGTTGGCTCGAAGAACAATGGGGCTCCACCTTCACTGTCCCTTCCCCCGGACTTTGGGAAGGACTTCCAAGCCTTCCGAATCACCCAGAACCTCTACTGGCTCCCCAATGTCGCCAATGTGCCAGCTCTGAGGCACCTACGCCGCGTCGCCGCCGTGGCTGCCCCTGCTGCAAGCCATCCTCCCCCTGCCGCAGGCCCCACCAAGCCAAAACCTACCCCCAGTCCCAACCAGGGCTCCTCAGGGGGGGGGGACCTGGGTGTCCAACCCAAGTCTGGATCCCCGGCTACAGGATCTCCTGGCGTAGCCAACAAAGTGAAATACTCTCGGCTGAGGGAGGTCATAGCGATCATGAGAGACAAAGGCACCACTCCCTTGTCTCGTCCAGATGGCAGAGACAGGTGCCATTCCTGGCACCTTCAGGGAAACTGCTTCTCCAACTGCAGGAACATCCATGACCATGGTGCCATCACCAGCAGTGAACAGGACCAAGTCTGGACTTGGTGCCAAGCCGCCTTTGGTGTCTGACCAAATGGCAAGCGCCCCTTCGGCTCGTTGACCCTGCCCTCTCAATCACCGAGGGGGGCCCTGCCTTCCTCACGACGACTATCTACCCCCCCATCTACGCCTTCCTCACTGACGGCTCCCTACTCCTCCATCTAATCATCCCTCTAATCCTCACTTACGAATCACACATGAATTAGGTAAGCACAAACCGCACGCGCGCGCATGTACCCCTCTCGACTTGTATGTGCCTCCCAAACTTTCTACAGGTTCCAAGACCCCCCCCATCCCAAGTCCCCCCTCCCCAAGGCCTAGGTCCAAGTCCCTAGTCCCTCCTACAGCTTCTGCATCACCGATTCCCTCATCCACCTCCACTTCCACATTGCCTAGGTCCGATCTCCTAGTTGCTACGAACCTATTGTCTTTGTCCTAGGCCCGAGCTCCTAGTCACTGCCAACCCATTGCCTTAGGCCCGAGCTCCTAGTCAACCCCACCCCTTTGCATAGGCCCAAGCTCCTAGTCACTGCCAACCCTTTGCCTAGGCCCGAGCTCCTAGTCACTGCCAACCCATTGCCTAGGCCCGAGCTCCTAGTCAACCCCACACCGACGCCTAGGCCCGAGCCCCTAGTCACAGCACCCAGTTGCGAAACCTATTGCCCTTGCCTAGGCCCGAGCTCCTAGTCACTGCCAACCCATTGCCTAGGCCCGAGCTTCTAGTCAATCCCACACCGGCGCCTAGGCCCAAGCCCCTAGTCACAGCACCACTCTCCTGTTCCCCTAGTCACTACATCCCCCTACCCCTGTCGACAGGCTGGACGTGCACATCAACCGGGCTATCACTGTCTACAACAACAGCACTAGCTGGGGGGACTTCATCCGGACCATCCGAGGACAGGGTGACATCCATCCTGATGTAGCCACCATCCCCCATCCAGCGGGGAGCCTCCTTGACCGCTATGGCAAGGACGGCACCCCCGCCACCATGTCTGGGCCCCCTTGGGATCAACCTTGGATTGCAGCTGCCCTCCAACAGGGGTCCTCACCAATCCTCCCACCAGGGCATTGACTTCCTGCGCAAGGAGTATGCCGGCATGATGGACAAGCAAGCAATGGACTGTTCTCCCCGCCAGCCTCATCCAAGACCTTCCCTGGACTCCGAATGAGCCCCCTTGGCTTAGTACCCCAACGAGGCCGACGCCCACGAATGATATCCGATTACACCTACTCAGACGTCAACCAAGACACCATCCCTCTTGCCCCTGCAGACGCCATGCAGTTTGGCTGGACACTCCCGCGACTCCTCACCAAACTGCACCGCGCCAACAACAGGTTTGGTCCAGTGTATATGTCCAAGAATGACCTCGCCGATGGCTTCTACCGCGTCCGGTTGCACCCAGACAACACCATGAAGCTAGGGGTCCTGTTCCCCTCTTCGCCCCGGCGAAGCTCTGCTCATTGGCATCCCCCTCACCAACCCTATGGGGTGGAAATCCAGTCCTCCCAACTTCTGTGCCTTCACTGAAACCATTGCTGACTTGGCCAATGCCACTCTTGCCACCGGGCTTGCCGAGGCCCAGCTCACCCCCCATTGGCTGGATCTCCCCTCTGAAACCACCCCCGTCGCGCCTCCCATTGAGGCCCCCGCTCTGGCCATGCCATCCGCCGCTTCCTCTTCCCTGCTACTGCCTCCAAGCCGCCCCTGCCCCCTCCTAGTAGCACCACTCCCAGCAAGTCGCCGGTTCGCTACTGGGATGTCTATGTGGATGACTTCTGTGGCCTTGCCCAAGGCAACCAATGGACACGCCGAGCTTCCGCTCCCTCGACACCGTCTTCCAGGCCCCTTGATACTGGTGACACCCCCTTCCGACAGGAGCCTGCTTCCCTCAAGAAAATGCTCCAAGGGGACGCCACTTGGACCACCAAGAAAGTTATCCTCGGCTGGCTCATCAATTCTGTCAACAACACCATCAACCTTCCTCCCCATCGGGTGGCCTGCCTACAGGAGATTCTCCACTCCATCTCACCCACCCAGCGCCATGTCCCCCTCAAGCAATGGCACCAAGTCCTTGGGGAGCTCCGGTCAATGGCGCTGGCCATTCCTGGCTCCATTGGCCTCTTCTCCATTCTCCAAGAAGCCTTCCGCCACCAGGAACCGGGCAGGCAGCGACTCCGGCTCACCAAGCGCGTCCACAGCTTCCTTCGCGACTTCCCATGGCTTGCCAATGATCTCTCCAACCGGCCTACCTCCATTGCCAAACTCGTGCTGGACACCTTCCCTGCCATCCTTGGGCGCCTGCGATGCTTCTGGTCTGGGCATGGGGGGCATCCATTTTGTCCCCCTTCTCACGGGCGCCGTGCAGCCCGTCATGTGGCGGCATGCGTTCCCCAAGTGGGTCTCAGCCCAGCTCGTCTCCTTTTACAATCCTGAGGGCTCCTATCACCAACAGTGACCTAGAGCTGGCCGGTTCCATTGCCCACAATGATATTCTGGCCCAGGCTGCTTGTGTCCACGCCTGCACCACCCACAACTGCTATGACAACACAGCAGCTGTCTATTGGCAACGGAAAGGCGCTACTACCACCACCGGCCCTGCTGCCTACCTCCTCCGACTCCAGTCTCTGCACCAGCGCCTCGTTCACTATGTCCCCCTCAGGGATTACATCCTGGGCCCAGCCAATCACCTGGCTGACCTCCTCTCTCGATCTGACCTCTCTGACACTGCCTTGCTCCATCACTTTAACACAACCTACCCACAGGACTTGCCCTGGACCTTATGCCACCTTCGGCCGCCCATGCATTCCGCGCTGACCTTGGCGCTGTCCAGAAGACCATGCGAGCTTCAGTCACTGAGCTCTATGCCAAGCGCAAGGATGCCCATTGGGGCCAATGGGTTCAATTCTGTTTGTCTCAAGGGTTTGACCCGCGCCTCCAGTCCATTCAGGATCCAATCCCCATCCTCCAAGTCTTTGCCAAACGACTCCATGATGGCCACCTCTCCCGTAGCCTCAAGCCCATCCGAATCTCGCACAGTATTGGGACACCATCCAGTCAGTGGGCCAGACTGCTTGCCCGCCTGGGGTCCAAAGACCCTCAAACCGACTCCACAGGCAGTCTTGACTTCCGGCTAACCGCCTAGTTCAAGGCCTATGCCAAGATGGACCCGGCCCCCTCCCGGGTCAAGCCGGTCCCCATCACCCTTGTGATGCATGCCCTCCACTTTGCATACCACAAGTCCCCTTCCCCCTCTCGCCAGGCTATTGCAAACATGATCTGCATTGCCTTCTTTTTCTGTCTACGTCCCTGGTGAGTACACCTGGTACTACCACGGATGACCAAGCCTTCCACCTACAGGACGTCTCCTTCTATCTTGACTCCAAAATCGTCCACCACGATGGCCCTAGCGCATGAGCTCCAAGCTGCTACTTCTGTCACCCTCACCTTCACCACACAGAAGAATGGGGATAAAGGGGAAGTAGTGGCGCATACCAGGAGTGGTGACTCACTATGCTGCCCCGTTGCCGCCTGTGCGCGCCAAGTCCTTCATCTCCGAAGCTGCTGCTCTTCCAGCTCTCCCTTCGGTCCCTCCCTCAAGCTTGCCAGTTACTTCGACAATGGGGTCCTCACCCTTGTTTGCGCAGCAACTGTCACTTCCTCCATGAGAGTCTAGTATGCCTATACCCTCCTTCATACTACCGGCATCTCCCCTGCAGCAATCTCTGCTTGCTCCCTACGCGCGGGTGGGGCCATGGCCCTGCTCCAGGGCAAATGCGACTCTAATGTCATCAAGCTCCTTGCAAGATGGCACAGTGACTGCATGATGCGCTACTTACGTCAGTAATCCCTCCCCATCTTCAAGAATCTTGCCTCTGTCATGTTCAACAATGGAACATACTCCTTCCTGCCCGAGGAATGGGTTCCGGCCCAGGACCCCACCCCTGCTGGCAGCTCTCTTTGAGGCACCCTGGCGCCTCTTCCCTCCCTCACTCTGCTCCAAGCTCAAGCTCTTGCTCAAGCTCTCCACGCCGTTCCCACCCGATGGCTTATTCAGCCAGAGGCTTAACCGCCCAAGCTGTTAAGCCCAACTGTACGCCGGTGTGTGTGGGCAAAGCAAACTCAGGGACCGGCCTCTGGGCAAACCAGAGTTCTCGATCCCCCTCTAGCCCTGCTTAACCCACCAACACACCAATGAACTACAAGCATTTCACATCCAATACTACAAGTAGGTTAGCTGCTGAAGCTATCACAAACGTAGCGAGTGATAGCAACCTTGTACCACAGAATGATGGAAATGTTGTGGTTTGTCTCTCCAAATGGCACAAAAGAGGATATTTTGGGTTAAGTTCAAGGTCACAAACTGACTTATTGTGTAATGACTCCCATAGTATTCAGTCCAAGCCATGAATACATTTATCATTACTCATCAAATACAAATTAGGAACAACTTTGCCCCACATAATGATGGAAATGTTGTGGTTTGTCTCTCCAAATGGCACAAAAGAGGTTATTTTTGGAACAATTTCAGGGCACAAACTGACTTATTGTGTAATGACTCCCAAAGTATCCGTTCCAGGCCATGAATAAATTTATCATGACTCATCAAATACATATGAGGAACAACTTTGCCCCACAGAATGATGGAAATGCTGTGGTTTGTCTCTCCAAATGGTACAAAATAGGTTATTTTTGGTGCAGTTCCAGGGCACAAACTGACTTATTGTTTAATGACTCCCATAGTATCCGTTCCGGCGGGCCATGAATACATTTATCATGACTCATCAAATACATATGAGGAACAACTTTGCCCCACATAATGATGGAAATGTTATGGTTTGTCTCTCCAAATGGTACAAAAGAGGTTATTTTTGGTGCAGTTCCAGGGCACAAACTGACTTATTGGGTAATGACTCCCAAAGTATCCAGTCCAAGTCATGAATACATTTATTATGACTCATCAAATACATATTAGGAGCAACTTTTCCACACAGAATGCTGGAAATGTTATGGTTTGTCTCTCCAAATGGCACAAAAGAGGTTATTTTTGGTGCAGTTCCAGGGCACAAACTGACTTATGGAGTCCCAAAGTATCCAGTTCAAGCCATGAATACATTTATCATTACTCATCAAATACATATGAGGAACAACTTTGCCCTACAGAAAGATGGAAATGTTATGGTTTGTCTCTCCAAATGGCACAAAAGAGGTTATTTTGGGTTAAGTTCAAGGTCACAAACTGACTTATTGTGTAATGACTCCCATAGTATTCAGTCCAAGCCATGAATACATTTATTATGACTCATCAAATACATATTAGGAGCAACTTTTTCACACAGAATGCTGGAAATGTTATGGTTTGTCTCTCCAAATGGCACAAAAGAGGTTATTTTTGGTGCAGTTCCAGGGCACAAACTGACTTATTGTGTAATGACTCCCATAGTATCCGTTCCGGGCCATGAATACATTTATCATGACTCATCAAATACATATGAGGAACAACTTTGCCCCACATAATGATGGAAATGTTATGGTTTGTCTCTCCAAATGGCACAAAAGAGGATATTTTGGGTTAAGCTCAAGGTCACAAACTGACTTATTGTGTAATGACTCCCATAGTATTCAGTCCAAGCCATGAATACATTTATCATTACTCATCAAATACATATGAGGAACAACTTTGCCCCACATAATGATGGAAATGTTATGGTTTGTCTCTCCAAATGGCACAAAAGAGGTTATTTTTGGAGCAATTTCAGGGCACAAACTGACTTATTGTGTAATGACTCCCAAAGTATCCGTTCCAGGCCATGAATACATTTATCATGACTCATCAAATACATATGAGAAACAACTTTGCCCCACAGAATGATGGAAATGCTGTGGTTTGTCTCTCCAAATGGTACAAAATAGGTTATTTTTGGTGCAGTTCCAGGGCACAAACTGACTTATTGTTTAATGACTCCCATAGTATCCGTTCCGGCGGGCCATGAATACATTTATCATGACTCATCAAATACATATGAGGAACAACTTTGCCCCACATAATGATGGAAATGTTATGGTTTGTCTCTCCAAATGGTACAAAAGAGGTTATTTTTGGTGCAGTTCCAGGGCACAAACTGACTTATTGGGTAATGACTCCCAAAGTATCCAGTCCAAGTCATGAATACATTTATTATGACTCATCAAATACATATTAGGAGCAACTTTTCCACACAGAATGCTGGAAATGTTATGGTTTGTCTCTCCAAATGGCACAAAAGAGGTTATTTTTGGTGCAGTTCCAGGGCACACACTGACTTATGGAGTCCCAAAGTATCCAGTTCAAGCCATGAATACATTTATCATTACTCATCAAATACATATGAGGAACAACTTTGCCCTACAGAAAGATGGAAATGTTATGGTTTGTCTCTCCAAATGGCACAAAAGAGGTTATTTTGGGTTAAGTTCAAGGTCACAAACTGACTTATTGTGTAATGACTCCCATAGTATTCAGTCCAAGCCATGAATACATTTATTATGACTCATCAAATACATATTAGGAGCAACTTTTTCACACAGAATGCTGGAAATGTTATGGTTTGTCTCTCCAAATGGCACAAAAGAGGTTATTTTTGGTGCAGTTCCAGGGCACAAACTGACTTATTGTGTAATGACTCCCATAGTATCCGTTCCGGGCCATGAATACATTTATCATGACTCATCAAATACATATGAGGAACAACTTTGCCCCACATAATGATGGAAATGTTATGGTTTGTCTCTCCAAATGGCACAAAAGAGGATATTTTGGGTTAAGCTCAAGGTCACAAACTGACTTATTGTGTAATGACTCCCATAGTATTCAGTCCAAGCCATGAATACATTTATCATTACTCATCAAATACATATGAGGAACAACTTTGCCCCACATAATGATGGAAATGTTATGGTTTGTCTCTCCAAATGGCACAAAAGAGGTTATTTTTGGAGCAATTTCAGGGCACAAACTGACTTATTGTGTAATGACTCCCAAAGTATCCGTTCCAGGCCATGAATACATTTATCATGACTCATCAAATACATATGAGAAACAACTTTGCCCCACAGAATGATGGAAATGCTGTGGTTTGTCTCTCCAAATGGTACAAAATAGGTTATTTTTGGTGCAGTTCCAGGGCACAAACTGACTTATTGTTTAATGACTCCCATAGTATCCGTTCCGGCGGGCCATGAATACATTTATCATGACTCATCAAATACATATGAGGAACAACTTTGCCCCACATAATGATGGAAATGTTATGGTTTGTCTCTCCAAATGGTACAAAAGAGGTTATTTTTGGTGCAGTTCCAGGGCACAAACTGACTTATTGGGTAATGACTCCCAAAGTATCCAGTCCAAGTCATGAATACATTTATTATGACTCATCAAATACATATTAGGAGCAACTTTTCCACACAGAATGCTGGAAATGTTATGGTTTGTCTCTCCAAATGGCACAAAAGAGGTTATTTTTGGTGCAGTTCCAGGGCACACACTGACTTATGGAGTCCCAAAGTATCCAGTTCAAGCCATGAATACATTTATCATTACTCATCAAATACATATGAGGAACAACTTTGCCCTACAGAAAGATGGAAATGTTATGGTTTGTCTCTCCAAATGGCACAAAAGAGGTTATTTTGGGTTAAGTTCAAGGTCACAAACTGACTTATTGTGTAATGACTCCCATAGTATTCAGTCCAAGCCATGAATACATTTATTATGACTCATCAAATACATATTAGGAGCAACTTTTTCACACAGAATGCTGGAAATGTTATGGTTTGTCTCTCCAAATGGCACAAAAGAGGTTATTTTTGGTGCAGTTCCAGGGCACAAACTGACTTATTGTGTAATGACTCCCATAGTATCCGTTCCGGGCCATGAATACATTTATCATGACTCATCAAATACATATGAGGAACAACTTTGCCCCACATAATGATGGAAATGTTATGGTTTTTCTCTCCAAATGGCACAAAAGAGGATATTTTGGGTTAAGTTCAAGGTCACAAACTGACTTATTGTGTAATGACTCCCATAGTATTCAGTCCAAGCCATGAATACATTTATCATTACTCATCAAATACATATGAGGAACAACTTTGCCCCACATAATGATGGAAATGTTATGGTTTGTCTCTCCAAATGGCACAAAAGAGGTTATTTTTGGAGCAATTTCAGGGCACAAACTGACTTATTGTGTAATGACTCCCAAAGTATCCGTTCCAGGCCATGAATACATTTATCATGACTCATCAAATACATATGAGAAACAACTTTGCCCCACAGAATGATGGAAATGCTGTGGTTTGTCTCTCCAAATGGTACAAAATAGGTTATTTTTGGTGCAGTTCCAGGGCACAAACTGACTTATTGTTTAATGACTCCCATAGTATCCGTTCCGGCGGGCCATGAATACATTTATCATGACTCATCAAATACATATGAGGAACAACTTTGCCCCACATAATGATGGAAATGTTATGGTTTGTCTCTCCAAATGGTACAAAAGAGGTTATTTTTGGTGCAGTTCCAGAGCACAAACTGACTTATTGGGTAATGACTCCCATAGTATCCGTTCCGGGCCATGAATACATTTATCATGACTCATCAAATACATATTAGGAACAACTTTGCCCCACATAATGATGGAAATGTTGTGGTTTGTCTCTCCAAATGGCACAAAAGAGGTTATTTTTGGTGCAGTTCCAGGGCACAAACTGACTTATGGGGTCCCAAAGTATCCAGTTCAAGCCATGAATACATTTATCATGACTCAACAAATACATATTAGGGACAACTTTGCCCTACAGAATGCTGGAAATGCTGTGGTTTGTCTCTCCAAATGGCACAAAAGAGGATATTTTGGGTTAAGTTCAAGGTCACAAACTGACTTATTGTGTAATGACTCCCATAGTATTGAGTCTAAGTCATGAATACATTTATCATTACTCATCAAATACATATTAGGAACAACTTTGCCCCACATAATGATGGAAATGTTGTGGTTTGTCTCTCCAAATGGCACAAAAGAGGTTATTTTTGGAAAAATTTCAGGGCACAAACTGACTTATTGTGTAATGACTCCCAAAGTATCCATTCTGGGCCATGAATACATTTATCATGACTCGTCAAATACATATGAGGAACAACTTTGCCCACATAATGATGGAAATGTTGTGGTTTGTCTCTCCAAATGGCACAAAAGAGGTTATTTTTGGTGCAGTTCCAGGGCACAAACTGACTTATGGGGTCCCAAAGTATCCAGTTCAAGCCATGAATACATTTATTATGACTCAACAAATACATATTAGGGACAACTTTGCCCTACAGAATGCTGGAAATGCTGTGGTTTGTCTCTCCAAATGGCACAAAAGAGGATATTTTGGGTTAAGTTCAAGGTCACAAACTGACTTATTGTGTAATGACTCCCATAGTATTGAGTCTAAGTCATGAATACATTTATCATTACTCATCAAATACATATTAGGAACAACTTTGCCCCACATAATGATGGAAATGTTGTGGTTTGTCTCTCCAAATGGCACAAAAGAGGTTATTTTTGGAAAAATTTCAGGGCACAAACTGACTTATTGTGTAATGACTCCCAAAGTATCCATTCTGGGCCATGAATACATTTATCATGACTCGTCAAATACATATGAGGAACAACTTTGCCCACATAATGATGGAAATGTTGTGGTTTGTCTCTCCAAATGGCACAAAAGAGGTTATTTTTGGTGCAGTTCCAGGGCACAAACTGACTTATTGTGTAATGACTCCCAAAGTATCCAGTCCAAGCCATGAATACATTTATTATGACTCATCACATACATATTAGGAGCAACTTTTCCACACAGAATGCTGGAAATGTTATGGTTTGTCTCTCCAAATGGCACAAAAGAGGTTATTTTTGGTGCAGTTCCAGGGCACAAACTGACTTATGGGGTCCCAAAGTATCCAGTTCAAGCCATGAATACATGTATCATGACTCATCAAATACATATTAGGAACAACTTTGCCCTACAGAATGCTGGAAATGTTATGGTCTGTCTCTCCAAATGGCACAAAAGAGGATATTTTGGGTTAAGTTCAAGGTCACAAACTGACTTATTGTGTAATGACTCCCATAGTATTGAGTCCAAGTCATGAATACATTTATCATTACTCATCAAATACATATTAGGAACAACTTTGCCCCACATAATGATGGAAATGTTGTGGTTTGTCTCTCCAAATGGCACAAAAGAGGTTATTTTTGGAGCAATTTCAGGGCACAAACTGACTTATTGTGTAATGACTCCCAAAGTATCCATTCTGGGCCATGAATACATTTATCATGACTCGTCAAATACATATGAGGAACAACTTTGCCCACATAATGATGGAAATGTTATGGTTTGTCTCTCCAAATGGTACAAAAGAGGTTATTTTTGGTGCAGTTCCAGAGCACAAACTGACTTATTGTGTAATGACTCCCATAGTATCCGTTCCGGGCCATGAATACATTTATCATGACTCATCAAATACATATTAGTAGGAACAACTTTGCCCCACATAATGATGGAAATGTTGTGGTTTGTCTCTCCAAATGGTACAAAAGAGGTTATTTTAGGTGCAGTTCCAGAGCACAAATCTGAATTATTGTTTAATGACTCATACATCTATCATTACTCATCAAATACGTATTAGGAACAACTTTGCCCCACATAATGATGGAAATGTTATGGTTTGTCTCTCCAAATGGCACAAAAGAGGTTATTTTTGGTGCAGTTCCAGGGCACAAACTGACTTATTGTGTAATGACTCCCAAAGTATCCAGTCCAAGCCATGAATACATTTATTATGACTCATCACATACATATTAGGAGCAACTTTTCCACACAGAATGCTGGAAATGTTATGGTTTGTCTCTCCAAATGGCACAAAAGAGGTTATTTTTGGTGCAGTTCCAGGGCACAAACTGACTTATGGGGTCCCAAAGTATCCAGTTCAAGCCATGAATACATTTATCATGACTCATCAAATACATATGAGGAACAACTTTGCCCTACAGAATGCTGGAAATGTTATGGTCTGTCTCTCCAAATGGCACAAAAGAGGATATTTTGGGTTAAGTTCAAGGTCACAAACTGACTTATTGTGTAATGACTCCCATAGTATTGAGTCCAAGTCATGAATACATTTATCATTACTCATCAAATACATATTAGGAACAACTTTGCCCCACATAATGATGGAAATGTTGTGGTTTGTCTCTCCAAATGGCACAAAAGAGGTTATTTTTGGAAAAATTTCAGGGCACAAACTGACTTATTGTGTAATGACTCCCAAAGTATCCATTCTGGGCCATGAATACATTTATCATGACTCGTCAAATACATATGAGGAACAACTTTGCCCACATAATGATGGAAATGTTGTGGTTTGTCTCTCCAAATGGTACAAAAGAGGTTATTTTTGGTGCAGTTCCAGAGCACAAACTGACTTATTGTGTAATGACTCCCATAGTATCCGTTCCGGGCCATGAATACATTTATCATGACTCATCAAATACATATTAGGAACAACTTTGCCCCACATAATGATGGAAATGTTGTGGTTTGTCTCTCCAAATGGCACAAAAGAGGTTATTTTTGGTGCAGTTCCAGAGCACAAATCTGAATTATTGTTTAATGACTCATACATCTATCATTACTCATCAAATACGTATTAGGAACAACTTTGCCCCACATAATGATGGAAATGTTATGGTTTGTCTCTCCAAATGGCACAAAAGAGGTTATTTTTGGTGCAGTTCCAGGGCACAAACTGACTTATTGTGTAATGACTCCCAAAGTATCCAGTCCAAGCCATGAATACATTTATTATGACTCATCACATACATATTAGGAGCAACTTTTCCACACAGAATGCTGGAAATGTTATGGTTTGTCTCTCCAAATGGCACAAAAGAGGTTATTTTTGGTGCAGTTCCAGGGCACAAACTGACTTATGGGGTCCCAAAGTGTCCAGTTCAAGCCATGAATACATGTATCATTACTCATCAAATACATATTAGGAACAACTTTGCCCTACAGAATGATGGAAATGTTCTGGTTTGTCTCTCCAAATGGTACAAAAGAGGTTATTTTTGGTGCAGTTGAAGGGCACAAACTGACTTATTGTGTAATGACTCCCATAGTATCCGTTCCAAGCCATGAATACATTTATCATTACTCATCAAATACATATGAGGAACAACTTTGCCCCACAGAATGCTGGAAATGTTGTGGTTTGTCTCTCCAAATGGTACAAAATAGGTTATTTTTGGTGCAGTTCCAGGGCACAAACTGACTTATTGTGTAATGACTCCCAAAGTATCCGTTCCGGGCCATGAATACATTTATCATGACTCATCAAATACATATGAGGAACAACTTTGTCCCACATAATGATGGAAATGTTGTGGTTTGTCTCTCCAAATGGAAAACATGAGGGTATTTTATGTGCAAATATAAGGCACAAACTGACCTATTGGGTAATGACTCACAAAGTATCCGGTCCGTGACATGAATAGTTTCTTCATCACTCATCAAATGCATATTTGGAATAGCTTTTTTGAACAGAATGCTGGAAATGTTATGGTTTGTCTCTCCAAATGGCATAAATGAGGGTATTATGTGCAATTTGTCCATGAACATGGACCCTAATATGCACAAAATGCATGATGAAAGAAATATAAATGATTTGGCGGTGATAGTTTCTGTTTCACCAGATTAGGAGTGAATTTGTGGTGTGTATTTGGAGGACAAATACACACTAATTGGTAATTACAAATTGGAACATAACAATACCTTTTTTGTGATTTGTCCATGAGCATTGTTCTAAAAACATTACTCTAAAATTCATACCGACTAAAGTATCAGCCTGAGTCTTGTCAAGATTGTTTCATACTCTACCCCATCCATAGTAGGAGCAACATTCATCTTAAAATTGCAGCCAATGACACACTTTTGCACTCAAAATATGACTAGCAATCACTATTTTGGTACATGCACAGTCATGGACAAACATTATTCTAAAATTCATTGTGACTAAAGCATCAGCCTGAGACTTGTCAATATTGTTTCATAATCTACCCAATCCATAGTATGAGCAATCTTCATCCTATAATTGCAGCCAATGACACACTTTTGCACTCAAAAACTGACTAGCAATCACTATTTTGGTTACTTCATACAAAAATTGAGAAATACTATTAGGAACAAAAAATAATGCGGAAACTACTACGTCAGCATGGCTCTACGGAGGAGTGGAACCACCGGACGCAGTCACATCAATATCAGCCAATCCTGCCAAGGTCACAAAATTTACACTACTTAACGCCCGTCAAGCATGAGTTGTTAACAGTTTTCGACGAGTAATTGTACTAATACCGGAGTATTTGCCAAACGTTGGACGATGTTAGAAGTAAGAGGTAAATGGAGAACACAACACCCAATCAGCGTACAAGAGGAAGGTTTTGAAGCCTAGTAGGTATCTTTTGGATTCTGGCTTCGATCGCATGAGTGACGATCGATTGTCCATAATTTGTTAAGTATTGAATCTCGATCGTAAGAATGAGTCAATCCATGCAGAAGATGAGCATTTCCGTTCGTAATGATGAGCCTCGTATCATGTGTATGAATCATACATATCCTTCTGAGGTCTCATTATTCCAGAACCGTACCTCTGCTACACCGGACAGGAAAGGAATTTAATACGGAGTACTGTGCAAGAAGGAATGAACTCAATAGCGGCAACGGAAACGACAAGTGGAACCCATTCTTATATCATTTTGAAACTGGGTTTGATGCGCTATGTGCCAAAAACGGACACTTGGTACTCACAATACTTAATGGATGCAACAATATCGACGATGTGAGAGCAAGACTCAGCAGCCAAAAAGGGCATTTCAATGAAGAAGAAGGTTTGGAGATTTGGGAACAATGCTTAAAGTACGTAACGGAGGACATATTTCCTTTCTATGAGGAAGGCAACACTGGTGGGGTTGACCACGTGTGGGCTATGGGTATCATTATGGCGCACATTTTATGCGGTTATCCTGCATTGAAAGGAACAGAGGACATACAGTGCTACAACAACGTGGGTATTGGACGACAACTACAATCCAGAGAACGAGAGAGGCTCAAACTGAATGGTCATACTTTTCCATGAAAGTAATGGTGTAACCTGATGCCGGAAGCCAGAAAACACATAAAGGAATGCATACATTTTCACCCGGGTAATCGTCCCTGTCTGACAAGCCTTTGGTTCAACGAGTGGCGCACAACGGCTGAAGAGGCAAACATTGAAAAGTACCGTAGAAGGTACATAGAAGACACCAATGACGTAAAGGAAGGAAACAAAGAAATGGATAAAAATACAATTAAAGACAATTGGAATTCATTCATGATAAAAGCCACAAAACAGTCTAAGAGGAAAAAACGATACAAAAACAATTAGCAAACAAAGAGAAAAGGGAGGAAGAAGATGGAAACGAGAGAAACATTGTGCACTGGCTACAACTTTACGAAAAATGTTGGAATTCACCAGAAGATTTGGAGGAGTACAACAACTATCCTGTTCCTTGTGGTGCATGGGGACGTGTGAAACACTAACCATGCAACTCTGTAAGGATTCCAATCCAAAAATAAAGAGCATAATCCCTAAGGAATTTGGTACAAATTAAGTAACAAAAAAATTGAACGATAATAAAGTAAAATTACCAAAAAACCAAAAAATGGCATTTCCTGCAACGCCGTTGCAGAAAATGGAAAAACAATAAATACGATAACATCATATCGATGTGTATGGAGGAGTGATAGGGTGGGGAACATCAAAATACATTGTTATTGTACAATCTAGTAGTATTGAAATAAGTGTAAATGTAGTGAAAAAAATTGGCGTGGCTAGGCGGACAGTTCTTTTTGTGTGGCCTGCGCTCGCAAGCCTGCTTACATGAAGAGAAGTGTAATACAAATTGCTGAATTCATACAATCACTGCAAAAACAAGGCATGATAAAAATTCACAAAATTGCCAAAAACACCGATAATTGGAAAGATCTCAATTCAAGATGCCGAAACAAAAATGGCCGAAGCTACCAAAGCCAAAAGTAACACGTTTGCAAGAAAAGATAATAGAAGCTATGGCAAACGCAGCCAGGGACAGAGACACTAGAGATACTACCAAAAATACAAGCATTACCACCATGTCCACCAAGAAGACCACAATGGCTACAACAACACAAGAAAGCACCACCGCTGTGGAAAGAGAGACACCACTAAAAAGAAAAGCTAAAAACATCAGCATCATGGACAGCGACAGTGACAGTGATAGTGATTCAAGTTCGGTTAGTGAAGACAATGATGGGAGCTCCAACAAGAATACAGATAGTATTGTAAATATCCAAGGACAAGAGAAAAAAATACTACGGACGACACACAACAGAAAAAGACCAACGCGGCCCTCATGGTGAAAATGATAACAGAAAATTTGAATAAGAAACCAGATCTACTAGAGAGGATTCTGACAATGGTGAGTGATAGTAAGAAGGGAGAGAATTCTAAAGAGGATGCTGCAAAAACTACTGACACGGTTCCATTGAAAACAGTGCGGAGCGGCAAAAGCGTTGATAAAGTGAGTACATTGAGTTATGGAAGTATACAATGTTGATGGATACTATGAAACTGATGAAAACACATAAAGGTACAATTGAAGGACAGGTGAGAGCCTGAGCCTATGTAAAGGAGAATTGGTATAGTGGCATGCAATTTCTGACATCAAAAGAACTGTCCAAAAAAATAATGGTGCAAGGAATCCATGCCGGTCGCATCTCCGTTACGAAAGATATCCCCGTTAAGGAATTCTGTGACTACTTTGATAATGCAGTACCTAGAGCCCTGGCAAAATTGAGACACAATAATCAAACATTGGCAAGAAAAAATTGGTTTGGTAAGTGTTGGCGTAATGGTTAAATTGGACGGAGATTATTGTGCTGTTGACATTTTTCCCTATGTGCCTACGTCCGACGTACAACTACTAACCCCACCATACTATGATATCATACTGCCATTTGTTGACATCACCGCAGCTGTTAGTGAAAAGGTAAAAGTGCCGGCATCATTCCCTGGTACTGTAGCTCTGAATCCAGACTCGGTGGAAATTACGGCCAACGAGTACCGGCGATATGGAAATGCGGATAATGAAGAATTTTATTATTTTGTGACGAGAATCCTGTCTGCTGTTAATCCGGTGAAGACAAACTCTAAGCTGAGGAAGGCAAAGGAGCTTATTAGTGACATCTTTTCTGTTATGGATGAGGCTTTTGTCCTAATGATCATTGACAATGAGTACAGCAATTGGGAAAAACAGAAGCAAAGGAAACTTGATGGAACATACGCGACACAAACAACGAAAAAATACATGAGAAAAAAATATTGTGACTCAAAGAGTGGAAGTGCAGATGGATGGGACAAAAAAGGACAGGAAGTGTTTGCTAGATTGTGCAAGAAGGTACAAACGTTAAGAGAAGATCCCGAAACGGGTAAAAATTTGGAGAAAATGATGCTGGAAAGATTCAAGTCAGAAAAAAAAACTACCGGTACTGTATCGAAAGATGGTGGCACTGTTGCCAGTAGTCTTGCTGAAGAGGAAAATGAGGATGACAACTATATTGATCCTGTATTGATGCAATTGCTTGGCGGAATGGAGGAAGTTTAGGCATTGTTTTTGGAATTGTTACTGTTTGTTGTGTCAGTACATTCACTAATTTGACGCGGGTTGGTTCACACCTACGACACGCGTAAATCTTCGGGGAGAATGATTAGGGTAAAAGGTACATATTATACATACATTGCATACCATGGTTGCAAATAGTAGATTGTGTGACACAAATGATTAAAATGTACGGAAAGAAGTACTCATACCTATCATATATATTTTGCATATGATACTACTAGACAAATTCTTGACCCAAATAATTCAACTGTAGTGGTACGTAGTCGCAAGCGATGGTATTAAATTTTAAGGGTTGTGTGTTGCCAGCCCAAGTGTTAAATTATAAGGGTAGTGTGTTGCGAGCAATGGAGATACATTTTAAGGGTTGTGTGTCGCCAGCACTAATGTTAAATTCTACTGGTTGTGTGTCGCAAGCAAAGGAGATAAATTTTAATGGTAGTGTGTCACAAGCCCAATTATTAAATTATAAGGGTAGTGTGTCACGAGCAATGGAGATAAATTTTAAGGGTTATGTGCCGCAAGCACTAATGTTAAATTTTACTGGTTGTGAGTCATGACCTTGCGTACTTAATTTTAGTGTGTGTGTGTGTGTCGCGAACACAAGTATTTAATTGTACAGGTAGGTTATATTAAAAATTAATAATAATCATTCATGACCCAAGGAAAAAAATAATCGCGAATCAGGGATTGAGAGTTAGGAAAATGAGTATGATACGAAGCTACTGAATCACAGGGGGGGAAGTATCTTGTGACGAAAAAAAAAGGGTCGCGGGGCAGTTATTGGACGGCCATTGTCACCAGTGCATTGTTATGTTGCCGATTATTATAACACAGATTCGTCACATTGCAGTCACCACTAACCAGTTGGTCAAATGGTTGGATTGAACTGAAAGAGAGAGCGCAATCATAGCTTCAACCACACACAGTTGACAGACAGCTGGTGCACTTCAGCTGCCGCTGATAGATGTGGTGTTATGCCTTCTACCCAACAGAACTAGTAAAAGTAGTGCGTGAAATCATATCATTGAGACTTTCTTTCTTACCAAGGAAGAAATGAAACAAATTGGAAACAATGAAACAATGAAATAATGAATTCAGATTTGGAGAGAAGGAGAATGACAAGGAAAAATGTTTTTTCGTGCTCGAAAGTAATGTGGGTGATAACTGGTGGTTGTGAGAGTGACATCTCTGTACACAAAATTCAGTACTAACAAACTGTACCCTAGTATTACAAGAAATTCAGTACGAACAAACTCTACACAAAAATCAGTACTAACAAACTTTGCACCAAATTCGTGTAGGACGAATAATCTACAATCTGTAGAATTAGATAGTCCATTTTGTTGATATCATGGATGGGATTGACCATGAAAGAATTTTGATTCATTTCCTGCAGATCTTTTGTGTGTTACTGCATATAACGTATCAATTTTAAGGAAAAATACTACCTACCAAAATATTCATCTGGGTAATCCCATGCCGAACTTTCTAAAATTTGGTAGAAGTTAATGCTCTTAATGTTATGGACGCGATAAACCATGAAAGACTTTTGATTCATTTCCCGCAGATAGTTTGGGTATCAGTACATATCACAAGTTTTGGTAGCTGGGATTTTCTAGCAAAATACCTACCAAAAATATTTATTTTGGCGATCCCATGCAATTATTTCTAGAATTTGATTTTTAATATTATTCATATTGTGGATGGGATAGACCAAGAAAGACTTTTGATTCATTTCCCTCAGATAGTTTGGGTATCAGTACATATCACAAGTTTTGGTAGCTGGGATTTTCTAGCAAAATACCTACCAAAAATATTTATTTTGGCGATCCCATGTCATTATTTCTAGAATTTGATTTTTAATATTATTCATATTATGGATGGGATAGACCATGAATGACTTTTTTATTCATTTCCCTCAAACAGTTTGGGTATCAGCACATATCACAGGTTTTGGTAGCTGGGATTTCCTAGCAAAATCCCTACCAAAAATATTCATCGGATGTGTCTTGGCTATCACACTGTGCCATTGGTACTATGGATGCGCAAGACCATGGATGAGTTTAGATTCGTTTCCTGCAGATAGTTTGGATGTCACTACATGTCAAGAGTTTTGGTAGCTAGCTTGGATATTAGGGAAAAATACCTACCAAAATATTCATTTGGGTGATCCCATGCCAATATTTCTAGAATTTGACTGTCAATATTGTTCATAATGTGAATGGGGAAGACCATAAAAGACCTTTGATTCATTTCCTGCAGATGGTTTGAGTGTCACCAAATATGAAAGGTTTTGGTAGCTGGGATTGTAAGACAAAATATCAACCAAGCTATTCATTTGGGTGATCCCAAATCATAAGTATCTAGAGTTTGATTGTTAATATTATTTATATTATGGATGGGATAGACCATGAAAGGATTTTGATTCATTTCCTCCAGATAGTTTGAGTATTACC
Source organism: Pseudo-nitzschia multiseries (assembly GCA_037355745.1). Classification (NCBI taxonomy): domain Eukaryota; phylum Bacillariophyta; class Bacillariophyceae; order Bacillariales; family Bacillariaceae; genus Pseudo-nitzschia; species Pseudo-nitzschia multiseries. The sequence goes on from CM074787.1 coordinate 2,464,903, forward strand.
ACATATGGAAGGGCTTGGTAGCAAAACATTCATTTGGGTGATACCAAGCCATAATTTCTAGAATTTGACTGTGAATATTATTCATATTATGGATGGGACAGGCCATGAAAGATTTTTGATTTGATAGTTTGGGTGGCACGACATATGAAAGTTTTTGGTAGCTGGGATTGTAAGACAAAATACCTAACAAATTATTCATTCGGGCGATCCCATGCGACTATTCTTAGTAAAGTTTGATAGTCAATGTTGTTGATATTATGGATGCCCTAGACCATGAAAGCATTTTGATTCATTTCCTGGAGTTGGTTTGGGTGTCACTACATATCAGAAGTATTTGGTATCTGGGATTGTAAGGAAAAATACGCACCAAAATATTCATTTGGGTGATCCCATGCTGTACTATATAGTTTGACTGTAAATATTGTGAATATTGAATGGAAAAGCCCATGAAAGACTTTTGGTTCATTTCCTGCAGATAGTTTGGGTGTCACCACACTTCAAACATTAACGGAAGTTTCGATTGTCTAGCAAAAAAAATACAAAAAAAATATTCATTTTAGGTGATTCAATGCTGGTATTTCTGAGGTTTGCTGGCTGCTAATATTATTCATATTATGGATGGGACAGACCATTACACATGTCTGAGTGGTTTTGTTCTGATAGTTTGGGTGACACTGCATACCACACATTAAAGGAGGTTTAGATTTTCTAGCAAAATTGACTGTTAATATTATTCATATTATAAATGGGGTAGACAAAGGTTCGGTGCAGAATTATGTTCAGTGAAAAGGTGAGCTATCTAACACAGCACTATTTGCAAATATTTAGGTACAGTTGTGGATGGTCTCGAGCAGGAGTGGCACTGGATTGGTAGGTATTGTTGAATTCTTTTCTCTGTTGTTGCTGCTGCTGTACAAGCACATGCTATATTTCTAGATACTGGATTTTTGCTTGCGCGCTGGTTCAAGTTAGTACAGCACTGTACCGTACGAATGATGTACATGCATAACTTACTAGATTACTGTGTTGTACTAGCATACATGCAGAAACAATTTAATAGGTATGCGAGGAAAATATTATGGTGCAGCCTGATAGGCTTCTTGCACTGCTGATAGATTCACACTGGTAGGCTTGTACTGGTACTACTTAAGAACTTTCCCCCATATTTATGTCAGTATGCGAGCAAAAACATAACCAAATGGTGTACACAAAGAATACTTGTTGTTTCAAATCATCTTCAGGGGGGTGCGTACACATTGGTGCAAAAACACAACCAAATGTTCAACATTAAAAAAGGTAAAATTGATGACAACCCTTGCAACGATGATTCATCCCTTCTGTTTGTCTAACATCCATCTCATGATTTCTAATTGTTGTCAATTTCCCTTTTTTTCAGCAACAATTTATTAGCAATGAAGACAGAATGTCCATCAGCAAAGACGATCCATCAGCATGACGAACATAATATTCAGCAGGCAAGAAGATAGAAGATCTTTTTGTCTCTATTGATGGCAAATAGAAGGTGGTATTCAAATTCTGGAAAAGAAGGATCAATTGGATTCCAAGGCTAGTATTGCTACGATGTGGAATATCAGTGTCAAACACGCAGAGGAAACAATTAATGTCACCACCCAAGAAGGGATCAGGAGCCTCACTCAACCTATCACATGCAGGCTAAAAGCACAGAAGTGGAGAAATTAAAAAGGACTTAAGGCTTGGTGGTTTGCCGATACTATGATGTTCAAAGTACCCAGTATCATTCGGAATGATACAGCAGCCCAGAACTTTACCAATGGGAAAGGATATGCAGCCTTCTTTTCACTAAGAGGGGAGGATTGCTGCCATGACAGCCTATCGTGTTTCATTAATGAGGCAGGGATTCCCAAGCATGTAGTCACTGATGGGGCGAAGGCCCAAGGAAATCATGATATGCACCGTACTGGGTGGAGGAGCCTACGGACGGACTATCACATACAGAAACATACATTCAGCCCCATTGTTGGTGACAGAATACAGCCGAGCACAGTGCTAGGAACCTAAGAAGAGCTATTTGATTGATGACTTATAAGAAAGGGAGCCCACGGAGGTGCTGGGCCTTCTGTGGCATGTTGGCTGCTGGGTGCATAAATATTACTGCATCTGGTGATCCATCTACTATGGGGACGACTGGCTTCAAATTAGCTCATGGATAAACTCCGGACATTACCCCTTGTATGATTCACAGCTGGTACAATTTTATTTGATGGTATGATCTGCATGATAAAACAGAGAAATACGGATGCTGGCTGGGTACATGTGGGGATACTTATGGTGGTGGAGACTGCCATTATGTATTATTTAAGACCGGCAAAGTCCACATGACAAATGCCACAAGGCCTATATCCAAAGCGGAATGGAAACATCCAAATACTATCCCACAGTTGGAAGAACACAACAAAATGCGTAAAGAAAAGATTGGTGAAGAAGTTAAACCTGCTGACACCTATCTGAAAAATGAACTAGGAGAGCCATCATTGGGCCTATTTGATGGCAAATACGAGGGCAAGGATGAAATAATTATGGCCGAGCCCGAGGCTTCCTCCCAGGATGTTGATGATTTAAATGACAATGACCTCGGTAACTATCTTGTTAGTTGTCAAGTGTTACTGCAGACAGGGGACCAACGGATTCGCGATGTGGTTAAAAGTTGGTACAGGGATGCTGATGGTATCCTAGTTGGTGAAAGAAACAGCAATCCACTCTTAGACTCTTGGTCTTATGAGATATCTATGCCTGATGGATCCATTGAAATCTACAGGGCAAATATATTTGTGGAGAATCTCTATTCTTCAGTGAATGATAAGGGATGTATGTACTGCATATTGGATGAGCTCCTTGATTTTGAAAAAGATGAGGAAGCTCTACTAACTACCCAGCAAGCTACTAATATGACAAAATCTGGACAAACCCCGACTAGTAGGCCAACAACCAAAGGCTGGAGAATCCTTGTGAGTTGAAAAGATGGGACTACCTCTTGGGTCAAGTTGAGTGACATGAAGGAAAGTTTCCCCATTGAGATGGCTTAATATTCCTGAGAGCATGGTATTTTCAATGAACCAGCATTCAAATGGTGGGCCTATAAAGTCATTTGGAAGAAAGATTGGATAATCTCTGGCGCTAAAACCAAATACTGGACCAAATTCCATAAGTATGGGGCTTGCCTCCCTAAGTCAATTGCAGAAGCAAAGAAGATTGACTTGGAATCAGGGAGTGATTATTGGGCTCAGGCTAGTGCAAAGGAAATGAAGAACAGTTCCATAGCTTTTGAGTTCAATGATGAAGACAAAGTGCCAGTAGGGCATACCAAAATCACAATGCACATGGTTTTTGATGTGAAGATTAAATTAACCCCGAAAGCGCAGCTTGTGGGGATGGGCATAAGGTGCCTGAAATATAAGGGGAGTATACACACTCAAGCATGCCCAACAGGGATTTGGTAAGACTGTTCTTCCTGGTGGCAGCACTTAATGACCTTGAAGTCTTAAGTGCTGATATCCGGAATGCATACTTAACTGCGCCAATCAAAGAAAAGTACTATAGTGGCTATGGTGGAACAAGGGTTTCCACCGGAGTCATGTGGAATTCCCTGCAAAATTGTGCGGACTTTGTATGATCTACCAGTTACGGGCAAATCATTCCAGTCTTATCTGGCTAAGCGCTTACAGGGAATCGGAGCAGAGATATACGCCGTGTAAAGCCGGTCGAGATGTACATATGCAACAAGCCATTAAGAAAGATGACACAGAGTACTATGGGTACGGTGTGGCATAATGTGGACAATATTCTAGTATGTGGGATGGACCCAAAGTTCCAGATGGATGCAATCAAAAAGCAATTCAAACTGAAGGGTGGGACCGTTGAGCCACCTTCTTTCTATCTCAGGGCTGATATCAGAACTACTTATGTTAATGGGACTCAATATTGGTCCATGCCTTTGACTAAGTATACCTCCAAGGCTGTGAAGGCTGTTGAAGAAGAGTTGGCAAATGATAAATATGCCTTCAAAATACTTCCGAAGACTGCAAAGTCGCCCTTGATGGCTGGATATAGGCCCAAAATTGATGCTTCCCCAGAAATAGATCTGGAGAAACATAATTATTACCAAGGTTTAATAGGTATACTCTGGTGGATATTGCACAAGTTGGGCAGGTTAGATATTGTTATGCCTGTGTTGTTTATGTCTCAATATCTTGCTCAAGCGCGCAAAGGTAATCTAAATCAATTGTTTCATCTATTTGCATACTTAAAATAATTTAGCAAATCAAAGTTGGTATTCGATTTGTGACGTTCTTCTCTTCCGGAGCTGGATGAATCCATGTTTCATAAATGTGATTGGACCAAATTTTATTTCAGACGCGGAAGAACTATTGCCTCCAGATATGCCTGAGCCTCGTGGAAAGGCTGTTGTGACTGCATGCTTTGTTGTGGATGCGGATCATGCCGGATGTAAAGCTACTAGAGGATCACACACAGGGATCATCATCCTTGTTAACAGGGCACCTATATTGTGGTTCTCTAAGAGACAATTGACCATTGAAACATCTACATTCGATTCTGAGATGATAGTTGCTCTCAAGATTGCAATAAAAATGGTGGAAGGGCTAAGGTATAAGCTCAGAATGATGGGCATACCCGTGGAAGGCCCAACCAATATGTACTGTGACAATGACTCAGTGGTTAAGAATGTGATGCACTCAGAAAGCCCTTGTAAGAAGAAGCAGAATAGTATTGCTTATCACAAGGCACGTGAATGTCGTATAGCAGGAAAGATTATCTGGATTGGCAAAGAACCCGGTGAAACTAATATTGCTGGTTTGCTCACCAAGCTTATGAGTGGTACAAAGCTATTTACCCTATGTAAGATATGTATGTGGTGGAGCGGCGCAGGCGAGAAGAAAGTTGATACTTACGCCGGCACTTAAAGTATCTTCTACCAGTATGACTAGTACGAAGACACGGGGACTCTAGAAAGTGCCTGGTAACAATAGTCGTACAACGGACAGATGTACGGAGCTATGTCCTATCACACAATGAATGACCAATGACAGAAGAAGGAAATACAAATAGATGAGCAACTATATAAACAAACAGCAAACCTTGCGCCGGTTTGCTGAATTGCTAATAGTAGTACCCAAAGGAGTTGTGATCCGAATGATATGCTTACACGATAAAGCTCACAATTTTAGAACCTACTTGATATCATTGAATAATTTGAACTACTAATACTAGCGTGTGATGTACTAGGGGCTACGAGTGCAAAATTATAGGAGAGGGGAACGAGTTGTAGTTCAATAGATCAATTTGATATGGTTGTAAACTCCATTTCAAGGAGACTCGAAGCACCAATGAGACTCGGGCTGGACGATTCCAGAATCTCTTCTACGGTACGTACGTGTACCGGTAGGCCGGATAACTGTATTTTTTTCTTTCCTCTCAAACTGCAAATTGCATCCCAATATCCCATTGTATTATTATCATTGCTTGCTTCAAAACCACATTGCGAGCGAATCGTACAGGCCGAGGTAAGCACCTATAGGATAGATGCTTAGCTGTTTTGAGTACAGTCGCTTGTTTGTCGGATTGAGCTACATCACTACTTATTCAGAGAGCTTTGTGGCATGGTTCAATTCAAAACCACCACGGTGCAGTTCTGGGGCGACACATCAGCGCTGGGCCTTGCAAGAGATTTCGACTCTCTCGTTTCTCAAATTTTGAGCTCGCTCGGAAGTTTTCCTGCACGCTTCCTTTCATCTTACAACTATTGCATCAACAATGTGACACGATGTTGTGATGCATTTGAAAGAGCCGGGGAACGAGCCATAAAACTAGTTCAATGCCTTGCGGATCTAAGCTATCGTTCTTCTATCCGTTTGGAACGATACTGTATGCGTTCTGTCGTGTGGCTATTGTTAACTTCCAAAGAACAAATACCCAAAATTTGCACTGCATCAACTCCGCCATCGCCCCCCAAACCGACCAACGAAGATGTCATTTTGGACTGTATGGAAGAAGAAACCATTTTGCAATCTGTTTGGTTTTGCTGGAGAGCCTCGACCGGGTTAGTCCTCTGCCTGCAAATTTTTAAGCAAGTCAGTGAATAACGAATACCATCGCAATGTGCATCGCTGTTGCTTTGGGCTGTAGTCCTTTGCACTTCACGCAATAACGCTTGGAACGCACGAGTTCCCAACAAAATCGATTCGCACGTGTTGTGACGGTCTGTCCTCAAGTAACGAATGGGGACAGAGATGATCCATGGCAACTCTTTCTATTCGTTTCTTCCCGTTCCGCACATCGGCACCGTGTACATTGCGGTGCGGTGCGGTGCAGCACCGTTTATTTATTTGTCGATGCGCTCCTTTGTTTCTTGTTTCCGTTTCGTTCCTTCCGTTTGTTCGTTCGTTATTTTATTGTTATTTTTTGTCCTTGGTGTTCTTGAGTTTCTCCGCGGTTTCCAGTTCGGCGGAAAATGCGGCGTGTTTTCCTGCGTACGTCGTAGTCCGCTTCGTAGCCTGCCGATTGATCATGAAATAATTTTTGACGCAGTAGCCGGTCACCCGAAAGAGAATCACCGCCCACATAATTTTTGGAAAGGCCCTGCCCAACCATTGGAGTTTGGTGGTCGGCAGCGGCGCGGCGGTACCAGTTTCTTCCATGGCCAGGAGCGTGCTGGGCGAAAACAAACCCGGGAAGAGGTCGGGAGAGAGCTGCATCTCGGCCCATGGAGTGGACGAGTTCCATTTGAAGATGGGTTTTGTTCCCCGTAGATTCGCCATGCTGTGAACAATCACGGCCGGCAACAACAGATTCCAGAGCGGCATTTTTTGCCCCAGTACATCTCTCCGTGCCAAGCGGAGGGCCGTCATGATGCCGCACAACTCCTGGACGGGGAAGATTCCTCGCAAGAATGCGTACACACTTTTTCGTTCGTCCTGTGCCTTGGTGTACATGCACACCCTTCGAATCGCGTCTGCCCATTTGATTCCGAGACTTACCGCGAGCATCCCAGCTATGTAGGGATTGATGTTGGTGACGTTTCCGTCCAGGGTCCCTGCTCCGTTGCGAGGATTCGCAGTCGCCACGTAAGACTCGTCCGTCTCGTCTAAGGACTTGATTGGCTCGGCTATCATTTTCTTCTTTTGTTTCTTGTGATGCTTGGACAATTTTTTGACCCACGAGAAATTTCTAACAGGCAAATACAACACAAGGCAAGTGCAAGGCAAGTGCAAGGCAAGTGCAAGCAGTTTGGAACGATTCATTCCAAAGTCGGTGAGAGCGTTGCGCAAAAAAAAAACAAAAAAAAAAGAAACTCAACAAATTTTGCAGCTCTATACAACTTCCGGGATGCACACACTGATTCGCGCAAGATGAGTATTACGAACGAAGTGTTCCGTACTTACTTGGAGAGGGGCATGGTCCATTGCAGCAATCGCAATTTCGCAAATTCTTCGATGATGGGACAGGCCACACACGAGGTAAGGATGTCGGCCGCTAAGAGGGTGATTCGCTTCGGTCGGTACTTGTATTCTCGGAGAACCCACGGAAGAATGAGAATTGATGGGATGCCGCCGCTCTCCGCGGCCCCGGGGAGATCGGGGGAAATCGGGGAAGACGACGACGACGACGGCGACCAGGGCAACCGAACCCCGAGGATGTCCGGCTCCCACGCCACGAATACAGCCAGTCGCAGCACCGTCGTCCAGACGATTTCCAAGACGAAGATCCAGAGATATCCAAACACGAAGGAGGAGTAGAGAGAATGAATCAAAGCGTGGATTGCCGGTCCCACCGATGCGGATCCACCATCAATCTGGTCGGCCGCAGCTGGGGATTCGGGATTGCCCGTTATCGCCACTGGTTCTCCGTTCTGGGTTGCAGTTGCGGCTGCAGCTGTGGTAGCCGGAGCCGTCGAAGGAATGATACCGGCACCGGTAGCGGCACCGGTAGCCGCAGAAGTCCACCGGTTGCGGCCCACCATGAATCCCACCTGGTTCCAATCCACAATCAACCATCCGTATCCGATCATGGGCGGAAGGACCACCAGAGATGCTAGTTTCAGGTTTTGGTAAAATTGTTGGTTGTACTGGACGTAGGGGAGGTTCCGTGGCGACACGGCCGAATAACACGTCACTAGAATGATTCCCAAACAGGTTGCCACCTTTCGACTGGAATCGACGGTTCGAACAAAGGATGCGGCAAATGATTTCAGTCCTGCTACGAGTGCCATTTTGTTTCTTTGGAGACGGAGTTGGCGCTGGTATTTTTCTTGGTCTTGCAAGATCTGGAGCTGCTGGAGATGCCATTCCTTTTCCTGCTGTTGGAGTTCCGGGGACGACGGTTGTAGATTGTTGTAATAGGGGTGACCGTAAACAGCTTCCTGTGGGGGCGGGTTGGTTTCGTTGGTTTCCGAACCATTGTCCAACGAAGTTGCATCTTGCGACAGATTGGATGCTACCTCCGATGAATCTACCTTTCCATCTCGCTCCTCTTGCTGTCGTTGTTGTTCCCGTGGATCCTGTCCTTGCGGACCGGAGGAACCGGATTCCGCGGGCGATGAGCGTTGTGCCCATGGTTGTTGTTGTTGTTGTTGTTGTTGTTGCAGCTGTTGCTGTTGCTGGTGCAAGGGTTGTCTGGGATTGTTTCGGTTGGGCATCGTAGTGGGTTCTATCCTAGGAATGCTGCTTCGGTACGCGAAATACGACGACGGATGATGGAACTGTTGCTGCGGATGCCCGTTGAAATACTGCGGCGGTGGAGGCGGAGGATATGGATAATATCCCGGGGGAGGTGGTGGGGGTGGGTACGGCCCCCCTGCTCCATAATACGGGTACTGGTGCAGTGGAGGCGGTGGGGGTGGTTGCTGCTGCGAATGATCCTGGATCGATTGCCGTTGTTGTTGTTGTTGTTGCTGCTGCTGCGCAAAGAAGAGTTCTCGCTGTTGCTGCAAATAGTGCTGCTGCTGTTGTGCATAGGTCATTGCCTGGGGTTGGTGGTGCTGTTTGGGTGGTTGGGGAGGCGCTATGGATCGAGGTTGGTTCCCCGTGTAGCCCGCGATGCTGGTTTCCGAGACCGACGATGACGGTGGCAGCAAGAGGCCTTCGTCCGTGTCGTCTTCGGCATCGCTCAAATAAATGGGCAGATTGGGCAGCGTAAATCCCAGTCCGTCGTCATCGGTGTCCGAAAATTCTTCCGTTTCCGAAAGCACAAAGGCCGAGGCGGGCGATGTTGGCGGCGAATGTTGCTGCTGCTGTTGTTGTTGTTGTTGCTGTTGCTGTTGCTGCTGCTGCTGCTGTTGTTGCCGGATATATTGCTCCTCGTGCTGCTGCTTCAATCGAATTTGTTCCTTTTGCAGCCGCTGCTGTTTTTTGTATTTGGTGCGATCCTTGCTGGTCCAGAGCGCGTTGGGAGGTCCCCCGTCGGCAGCTGCAGCTGCAGCTGCGACTCCGGCAGTAGTAGAGGAAGACGACGAGGTCATGTAATCGGTTTCGTCCAAGAGCTGCTGTAGTTTCTCGAGGGTTTGCAATGGCTTTTGATTCGATGGACGGTCACGATTGGGGTGGCGGTGAGACTTCTTTTTGCTGGGATTTACAATAGGGGTGACCACTGCTTTGGTGGTTTTGCTCTGCTGTTGTGGTTGTGGTTGTGGTTGTGGTTGTGGTTGTGGTTGTGGTTGTGGTTGATGCTGCTGCTGCTGCTGCTGTTGCTGTTGATGCTGCTGTTCGGTCGGTGCGTAGCCCGAGGTTTGCAACGTGTCGGTGGATGTTCCCCGAGGACTCTCATTCTGCGGCATTTTGGAATGTTCTCCCTGAGATACTCGCTCGCCCTCGCTCTCGCCCTCGAGTTCGCCCTCGCTTTCGCTTTCCTGGTGCTGTTGCTGCGGTTGAACGTCTCGTTCGGGTTCCGGTGGGGGGCGCGGAGGGGGCGGTGGGGGCGGCAGCGGCGGCAGCAGCGAAGGGAGGGGGGACGACGCATCGGTAGAAACCGGAACGTCTTTCGCCTGTGGATGCTGATGCGGATGCGGATTAACGGTTTCCTCGCTCACTGTCACTTTCACTCCCACCACGGTCTGCGTCTCCTCCTCCGGGGCTTCCCGCCCCGCTGCAACTGCAACTGCAACTGCAGCGGCTGTTGTTTCTGCGCCTACGGTTGCAGCTCGTGGCTCGCTGCCTTCCGCTTCAGCGGGAGATTTGTGGAGCTCGCCTTCGACATTGACATTGGCGTCGGCATTGACATTGACGTCAACATTGGCGTCGACGTCCTCGCTCGAGAGGGCGTGGATCGCGGAATCCACGTGATCCACGATAAAGGCCAGGGGATCCTCTTCCATGATCAGGGCATCGTCCCAATCCGACGAGGATTCTCCCTCTCCGGGATCTTGGTCGTGATCATTTGTCGTTCCATCGTCGTCGTCATCGTCGCTGCTGTTATTGTTATCGTTGTTATTGTTGTTGTTCTTTGTGATGGAATTTTCATTGGAGCTAGCATACGGCACCGGAGGCGGAATGGTGCCGGGGAATCCCGACGACGGAGAGGAGGCTCCCGCTGCTGTTGCCGAAGAGGACACCGTCACCACTGCTGCCAAAGCAGCAGCAGCAGCAGTAGCTGCCACTATCGAGTTGGTCCCGGTTCGCATTCGCATTCTCGTTTTTGTTCTGGTTGTTGTTCTGGTTGTTGTTCTGGTTGTTGTTCTCGTTCTCTTTGTTGTTTGTTTGTTTGTTTGTTTGTTTGTTGTTGGGAATTGTGGTTCAGCGACAACCGGGTTGCATCGTTCGTTCCTCTGGTTGTGTTGTGTTGTGTTGTGTTGTGCTGTGTTTGGTTGCGTTTGGTTGCGTTGCTGGCTCGAAATAAACCGAGGACTCTTTTTTTTTCTCGTTGCCAACAAACAACAAAAACTGACTGAGATGCTTACCGTACCGGACGATCTCTTCTCTGTGGCGGAGCGAAGGCGATAACAGAGGCTGTTCGTACCGTACTATACCGTGCGGTAGCAGTCGAACTGCTTACTCGACACACGAGAGGTACGAGTACGTACTCAGAACAACGGGTACAACTATGGATACTATCTCTTGTCACTAAGATTGTGTTGTTCGGTTATTATTGATAATTAAGATTACTCGTAACTCATGACATAACATAACATAACGTAACGTAACGTATCTTACTTACCACAGTTTGTCGTTGGATACGGGTACCGGTACGTAAGATTACCGTACGGTACGGTACTCGTAGGACAAAACACGAACCCAGTCACAAACATCCGAGTGAAGCAACTTGGGAAACAAATCAAAAGCAAGTTTTAAATTTTTTGAAAGAAGGATCGAACTGTACATCCGAAGGACCATAATACAGTAAGATTACCAGGTATTACCAGTACGTACTCGTACTCGTACTCGTACTTCGATTATTCATAGATTGAATTTGGGGGAATAAATTTAGGGGGATAAATTAGGAACATCGGAAAAATTGATTTAGGGGAACAACAATATCGGTATCATTAGGGCCCCTCGCTCCGTTCGATCAATTTGTGAGAGACTTATTCTGCTCCATCGGAGTTGTTAATAGATGCCGTTCTCTGATCGTGGTTACACGCGTCACAGCGATTGATGGATGGACCGCGCCCTATGTTGTGCTTGTGATTACCACATCACACAACATAAAATCGGTGACACGCGGCACAAAACCTGAACCGCAAAAGCAAACGCAATCCTTTGCTTGGTAGTTACGTCAACAAGGAATGGCGTCCTGTCTACTCGTAATACTCGTACGGTACTATCGGTAGAAACAGGAAACTCTCACTGCCATCGGGAACTCCAACAACATCATACAGTACGAGCTACATACTTGTACTCGTACTCGTACTATACTTGTACAAAGTACCGAAGTGATTAATTTGCCTTACGTAATTACTCGTGGTCTTACCGCATCATTGCATCAACCTCCATCGCTACTTTGTGTCAAGATTCCCGATTGATGCCAAGGCCCGTCCAACCGTACACGTAACCTACTATCCGAGATACAGTATTCCGATCAATCCATCCATCCATCCATCCATCCGACTATTCATTACTGTCATTCGATAGAGTACAAGTACGCACTCGTAGCCGGGTAAGGGGAAAGCGCTTTTGTTCAAACAGCAGAAACGACAAAAGACACGAAACAAAACAAAACCAAACCAAACCGACCGACCAACACCATGGCGAGAAACAGCAATACACAACTCCTGGCCCTCATACTGGCCTGTGCCGCTCTCTTTGCGATACACCCATCCTCGGCGTTTCACATACTGCAGACAACTCCCTCGCGAAGAATACCAAGCACTGCCGGTACAGCTGTAGCTGCCTCCTCTAGGATAGAAATAGAACACAACACCTTTGGCAGTTGCAGAACGCGACGATCTTCCCTGCTTGCGGTTCGGAACAACATCATCATCGACGACGGCGACGACGGCGAAACACCAGCAGCACCAGCAGCATCGACAACATCTCCCACACTGCTAAAACGGCTCCACACCCTGAAATGCTGGATCCAGTTTTACGGATCTCGTGGCAACAACGGTGGTAACAACAACAACAACAACAACGCAGCGGGCAACCGCCGCAACATCAACAACAACCGCAAGCTCCAACACCACCGCGCCACCAAGGTGCTGGCGGCATCCCTGGCGGCCTCGGCCGGTGTGGTGGCCGGTGCTCCGTCCCCCGCCCTGGCCCGAACCTTTGCCGACAACATGATCGACGGAACCCAGACCTACAGCCTGCGACCGGGTGTCACCCGGGAACAAGCCGAGAAACTGACGAGCGGGGTCATGCCCGACGAGGTACGCGAACAGGACGGATCCCTCCGGACGGCGTCGGCGGAAGACTCTTCTTCGTCGTCATCGTCGTCGTCCACTACTAGTACTACCAAGGCGGCTTCGAAAGCGAAACCCAAAACCGATACCCTCTACGGAGACTACGACATCGACGACGACGACGACGAAGATTTTGACGAGGACCTGGAATTCGAAACCAATCCCGACCTCGCCGCGGCGTCCAAGCAGCGCCAGAATTCGTTCGGATCGTCGTCTTCCTCCTCCTCCAAGGCGATCGGATCCGCCGGAGACGCCTCCAAGATGGCCAAGTCCTCGTTTTCGGGGATTTCCAAGACCGAGGGCAAACAAAAGACGGTGGTGTACGTCAAGGCCAGTCTGGGAGTGGCCGTTCCGGTCCTGGGATTCCTCGGAGCTCGCAACTTTGTGCAGCACCGCCGAGAAAAGAAGCAGGTCGAGTACAGTCTCAAGGTCATGGACGAAAAGCGAGCGGAACTCTTTGGAATCGACAAGGACGGAAAGAACATTACGAAAACCGAGGGCGAGGAGGACGACGAGGACGAGGAAGACAGGGATGGCAAACCATCCAAGGACGGAGATGATGACGACGATGATGATGATGACGACGACGACGAAGAGGACGACGAACCTCCCGCCCGAAGACGGCGATCCCTGCCAAAACCACCCAGTGGACCACAGGGAGGAGGTGACGGATTGGGCGGTCCGAGTCGCCGGGACTACGACGACAACGGCGACGATGATGGTCCGTCCGAGGACGACATTCGGAAACTGGGTGACCTCTTCAACAAGTGACCGTGATATTGATACTGATCGTGATCGTGATATTGATCGTGCGAAACACCAACCAACCGCTATCTAGCTAGCGATAGCAGAAACACAACAACACGACCGGCGTGTAGTGTTGGAACAACACGCGGGTCAATGAATGAACAACAACAACAACAACAACAGTAACTCCTACTAGGAACACCAATAATACTGCGCAGCCAACCAGAGCAACCGTTTGCTTCCGGAACACGAGCAGAATGCCGTAGGCCTCCGACCAGGCAATAGCCACGCACAAAATAATGATAATAATAATACTAATAATAGAAAGCTATTAATACACTCACCGTACCGTAATTGTACTGGTACTTCTATTCGTTTAGTCTTCGAATCGTGTCCGTTCGAAATAAATGCGAGTGTCAAAAGGTTTCAGGTAGAAACCACAAGTTTAGGGCCTCACGATTCCAGGTTTCGCCCGACAGCTTTTGGTGCAAATCCCTCTCAAGTACCCCTTAGACCATTCTTACCCTTAAATCTTCTCTCTCAGTAGCCTCTTCAGGTTAAGAATTGTCGCGCCCGAATCAGTGCAAGAAGAGCTTTCTTTTGATACTTGTACCCAATTTGCTGGGGGTTTCAAATCTGGAACCAATTCTGGCATATCAATGATTCTCGCACCCAAAAAAACACCAAATTCATTAATTTCTTTATTCAGCAACAAAGCTGTCTGGCAATGGCGATATCCTAAACAACAGCACCCCCATCAAAGAATAGAGTGTGCTGGCAGTATCTAACCTTATACTATTGACAACAGGTCTACGAAGTAGCAGAGTGATTGGAGCCCCGGTTTTGGAGAAATGAGCCAGCGAAATAATAGCCACAGTTCGGGTCGTCGGCCCACAAAGCACTAAAAAAACAACTCCCTCATCAGCAGCATCAACAATAGCACCAGTTGGGTCTGCAACAGCAGCAGCGATGGAATTTGCTGGATTTTCTAGAGAGGATGCTCTGAGCCCTAGTACTACCCTCCAGAGGAGAGTGCTCAGGAAGAAGGCCAAGCTCATGGAAGATGAGTCAAAGATGGCACCCCCTTCCTTTATTTGGCTACTATTAGTAGCATTGAAAGGTACATCAATTTCCCCCGTCACTTCCGCGAATTCGATTCGCGAAACACCACCAAGAAAAAATCAGACGTATATCACCAAGAGTAGTAACAACAACAATAGAAACAAGAACACCTCTGACAGCAGCTCCAGCAGCAACAAGAGAAAGGCACTCTCACTTGGTACAGCAGCAGCAACAGAATCATTGCGCTATTTTGCACCATCAGGCACAGCAGGACAATCAGCAGGGTCCACAACAACAACAACAACAACAACAACAACGACAACCTCCCCAAGTGCCACTCCTCCAAGTGCAACAAGAACAACAAAAAGAACAACAAGGTTTGTTTGGCCACCGCAGTGAACAATGCAGCTGCAACTGCTGCGTTCCCTTGTAGTCCCTGCTGCTTCCATTGTCATCAAGAGAACCAGAAGGACAGCCAAGCAAGTACAGCAGGATATGGTGTTTGATCAAGTGGAAAGAGAGAGGCGTGACCAAGCATACTTGCTGATTTGCAAAATCTACAAGGAGCAACTATCCCTTCCACTAGATCAACAGTGATCTATGCCAGTTATTTGCAATGTGGTTAACAAGGCAAATGACACCAGCATCAATGAGAAGACAATTCGAGTCCGGTGTGCACAAGGCTTGGACAAGGCTCCTCCTAGGCTTGGAGGTGGTAGGAAAGGAACACTGCCTGTGGAAGTGGAGGCTGCTCTGGTATCTGCAATTGTAACCTATATCAATCTGTCTTCAGCAGCAATGGAGGAGAACAAGCCCAATCCACAGGATATCATTCAATGGTTGGGAATTTGTCTATGTTGTAAGAGAAAAAATTGACCAGGTAGGTATTGATGTTTTAAATTAAAGGAGATGTGAGCTCATGGAGACGCTCTTATTTTTTACTATGTATTTTGCACTGTGTCAGGGCCCTCTGTATTTTTACATGGTAGAGATCTTCCCCGGTTATTTGTTACTATCTTCATCGTACCAATACTGTCACTGCTGTTGCTATGTTAGTGTCGTGTTGCTGGTCTTACTGTATTGGTCATTTGATGGTATTGGTTTTTTAGGAGGCTAAGTAGTTCATTCGATGGGCCTTATGCTTGATTGGGATATACGTAATAAATGAGGCCCATTCGGAATCGGTATTGATTTTCATTATTGCAATAAGTAATTTCCTCACCGGATGTTAAGTGTATCCGTTTGAATATACTTAAGGGTTCCAAGTGTTTATGTATCGGTCCGGTCTTTAAAGATGTCTTCTTGTTTCTAATCCAATTAATGTTTTGTTTGTAGTCTAAGTGGAATGGTTTTTTACCACTTAAGGATTTCCAAGTAGTGGAGGTGCATGTGATTCTAAGCTGTGATTGTCTTCGATTGTAGCAGAGGTGCGTTGTACCTCTGTTGGTTTTATCGTCGCGTCTTTTTTGATCGAATTTGCAGCCAGCAACGACCATATTTTTTGCCGACAACACACACCTTGATTCAACATGATATCATGCTGAATAAGATGATATGTTGGATTACTGTCGGCGTATATTTCTTCGAATCAACCTGAGCCGGGCATTCATTCGTGTTTTACCACAATGATTTAACCTAGGTAGTGCCCCATGATGTATCTTGCATGTAGCGCGTGCAAGATCCATCCCAATGGTTTGGTTAGATCATCAGCAGGGTTAACGACTCCTGGAACATGAATCATCTTGATTTCACCATTTTCTTTCCATGCTTGGATTGCAAAGAACCTGATTTCAATATGTCTGGTTCTTTCAGTAAGCTTTTGAGCATTGATGATTTCAATTGCTGATGCGCTGTCCTCATAGATGGGAGTTGGCCCTAACTGAATAAACCCTAGTTCCGTGAGTATAGATCTGAGATATCTTGCCGTTTTGGCTGCTGTGACCGCAGCAATGAACTCAGCTTCTGTAGAACTTTGTGCTGTGAGTGACTGTGCCTTGGATCTATAAACAATAGCTCCACCTGCATACATGAACACATAGTAGCCTGTGGTGGATCTGCAATGTTTTGGGTCATTCCCATATGCTGCATCAACGAAGCACATTAACTTGCTTTGTTTGATATCTTCAGGGTACTTGGGAAGTGATGCATCCTGGGTTGAAAGTCCATATGGCAGCCCATCAGGTAGGGATGGTTCAGCATTCGGTCTGTAGAATATAATACCCCAAGATCTGGTTGTTCTTAAGTACCGGGCTATGTTCTTCAGGCTGGAATAATGAAAGGCAGTGGGATTGGAGCTGTACTTAGACATGAGAGGGACTGCGTACCCAATGTCAGGTCTGCAGCTAACATATTCAAACATCATTTCACCCAGGAGGGTTCTGTAGGAGAAACCAGCTGTAGATTGTAATGCAGCGTCTTCTTTTGTGCCTTCTAGGGGTCCATCAGTATGGGATTGTAACTGCTTTAGCACTTCAGTAGACAGAGGGGCTGATGGTTTGGAATGTGGCTTCATTTTAACATCTGTTACCCAGCCATGAGATTGCATAATCCTGTCAATGTAATTTGCACAGGACAGTTCAATGTAGTCAGCTGTTTCTTTGACGTCAATTCCATTGAAATCTTCAAGTAACCCTTATTTGGTGAAAGGAACAGCTTCTTCTTTAGGTAGCTTCAACTTCTCACCAATGATGTCATAGATCTTGTCAGATACCCATTCTGCAGTGCATGCTAGTGCAAAATCATTAACTTGCCTTAACACATAGACCGTTTCACCTTCAAATACAGTCATATAGATGGTCCGGTCATGCGTGGTGGTTTTGAAGTTGAGGTCAGGGCACCTGAGAATCTTGTTGATATGGGTCTCCCATAGTCTTCCAGATTCTGGATGACCTTTGAGTGCTTTTAAAGCTGGGAGTACCATTCTTTGGTCTATATCTTTGCCATGCTTGTGTTTGTACCATTCTTCATAGGCATCGTCTATAGTAATATAAGTAGGGATGTTGGGGCCTGGACTATGGGCATATGCATCTGCTGCTTCACCCCCATAGACCTTGAGGTTGAGAGATGATGCAATGGCAAAGAATAACCTTTGGATAGGATGTTCCACACAAGAGGAATATGACATTGCAATTGCATGGAGAGTTGGGGTGGTATACTTGCTTCCATTGCAACATTGTCTGGCTCTTCTCACACGATTCCTTTTAACAGAGTACTGCCAATGGGGTCTGAGAATAATAGCTTCTGGATCCTTGGGATATGAAATTGGAGTTCCAAACATTTCCAAGTCTTCAAACTGATCAAGCTGTTTGCGCTCCCCAGCTTCCCATTCGTTCCATGTAGGTAATGATTTGAGGTTCCTTCTGGTGAAATGGCCCAGTGTCTGTTCTTCTGGTGTGGTTTCCTTGGAGTTGACGGCCTTGATTAAGAGTTCAATGGTATCAGTTGGAAGAGAATCTTCATCAAGCGGCAATTTGTGATTCCCAAGTCTGTGGAGCTTGGAGATGGCTCTGAGTGAAGCAATGTTAATGGTAGTAGGAATGACCACATCCATGTCATCTTCAGTTGGTGCAATATATTTTTGGATAGAAGCATGGAGTGCCTCAGTGGAGTGAGCCTGGCTGATTCTGGACTGTAGCAGCTTCTTGTATTTGGTGCCAATGTGCTTGATTGTTTTGATGGATGAGACACAATCCAAAAATGGTGGGCCTTCCTCATCAGTGGGTTCCTTCCAGGAGGTGTTGGGGGTAAATAGCCCATATTTATTTGCATGTTTCCTGACTTCCTTCATAAATAATTTTGCCTCAAGTGCAAAAGTGATGGGTATCTCTGTCAAATCCCTCACCCCTCGACTGTGTGATTCATGTAGAGCTGTACTAGTGACGTCAGCATCATTAAACACGCGATTGTGATTGATAGAGATAATATAGGCGCCATGAAGCTTGGACAGGGACTTCTTATGGGAGATGAAAAGCCTTGATGCAGGGCTTTTTGGAAGAATGACAGTGACATAGGCTCTCCCAAGGAGGGAGTCATTGGCATTTCTGAGGCTGAAGGCTTTGTCTGTGCATGTGGGTAGAGCAGTGAACCGGAGGTTGGTGAGATCAGCAAAGGGCGTGATGGAGAACTGGAAGTTGCTGGTGGAGACTTCAGAGGGTTCTGGTGGAAGAGGCTGGTCTTCATCCGTGGGTAGTAGGTGCTTTACATTGGTGGGAAGTTCAGAGAGGGGTAGATCATTCATACCTTCATCAAATCTGACATGAGTGGTAATCTTGACTCGGTGTGTTTCAGTATCATACCACAGAATATTCCTGGTGGTATATGGAACAAAGCCCAGAAAGATACCTTTCCTTGCATTGGGTTTGAGCTTGATTGGCTTCTTGCTGGGGGGTCTGACCCAAACTCTGCAACCAAAGGTCCTGAAGTCAGTGAGATTTTCCTTTTTTCCAGTTGCTAATTCCAGGGGGGAATGAAATTGAGCGCCTTCAGGGAAAGCATTTGACAAGCGTAAAGCATGATAGAATGCAAAAGGTCAAAACTTGATGGGTAAATTTTCTCCACTAAGCATAGTCTTCATTGAGTTAGCTAGAGTGCGGTGGGCTCTTTCTACAGAACCATTTTGATGGGAAGCATCTGCACCTGTTGGATATATGGTATATCCAAATGCAGAGAAGAGGTTTCATATGTCAGGATTATGATAGAGTTCACCTCCTTGGTCAACAATCGCATATTTGTTGTTACAGGTTGGATTGTGCTGGGAAAAGAAATGCTCAAACCAATGTAGCGGTGCAGCCTTTGAGACCCTGGTATCACCATATTTCATACCCGTGAAGTGATCAGTGATGAGTATCCAAGCAGTTTCACCATGGATTCCTTCATAGTCAATTTTCCTTTTGGTGTTGGATGATTTTGCCCCAGAGAAGGCAAAATCAATGGACATGCCTTGGAATGGTTGAGTTGCTGTCCTTGTTGAGTGAGAGCCTGCAGGAGTTTTGGTTTGTTTACATTGTATGCAAGTAGGACACTGATCAAGGATGCTTGTCTGGCGCTTGAATTTTGGTACACCAAGGATGTGTTTGTGAGCATTGTAGAGAAACTCGTCACATGGGTGCCCTAACCTCTGGTGCCAGAGCAGTTTGGAGGTCTTGGTCTTGATTGCGTTAATGGGGATTTCCTTGTCAGCAATGTTGGTGAAAAACAGTTTGGCATCAAACCACGGCTTGTCATGTGAATCTGCTGTGCCACCAACTGCTTCAGCGCATTTTTGAAGGGTGACAAGATTTGTATAAATGTCATACCTGTAATTGTTCCTGATAGCTTCCTTGGAAGCTAGTTCACAAGCTTGTCTGAACTGCGTATCGGTTGCTAGGGCATATGCTGAGGAGTTAGCACAGCTTGCATATCGGGATTCCAGATCGGTGTCAGGGATTAGCAATGGATGAGTATAGCAATGATCATCAATGATAGCTCCATGTAGGATGATACTTTGGGCAGCGCTATGTTTGTGATGACAAATAATGGTGAGGTCGCCATTTTTTGTTTGGAGGAGTGATTGGTATCAGTGAATGACTTGTGGATAGATTGGGCACTAAACTGTTCTCTTATGTGTGATGATGTGCCATACAGGTCATTTTCACTGAGTAGGGCCATAGCAAGCAAGGGAGAATAGTAGAAGAGAACTCTGATATACCCTGTGTGGTTGGGAGCTGGTATATGGACAAAACCTGAACCTTCAGGGATGCAGCTGGATGCCTTTCCTCCTATTGCTGCTGTCAACCCGACTGGGAATTTTCTCAGCTTTGTGTAGGGCTTGTAGTCATGGATAACATGGAGAAGGTTTGTACATGAAACCTTGCCGCCAGTATCAAGTTGGGCTCATTCACCCTCCTGAAAATAGGAGGCAGCTGCAAGTGGATATGGTGGAACAAGTTTCTTGACATAATTGTCATCAATTTGATGGGTTTGGATATGAGATGTGGTTGACTGTGGTGCAAGGATTGTCACGATCAAAATTGGGATCCTCATTGGTTACCAAGTGTGGCTCCAATGTTTGTGCTAAAGCTTCACCTGTTTCCATTTCACAGTACACATCTGTTGGGATGGATGGATGAAGGGTAGGCGTTGGAATCGAGTTGACCACACCAATTTGGATTGACTCATAGGAGCTGACACTGCTGGAATCCAGGGAGGGACATGGGTCTCTACCTGGTGTCGTTAGGGCTTTGTCAAAGCCTGGGAGATCATCTCTGGGTGACATGGTGTGGTTGCAAGAAAGTCTGTTTATTCTTGGCCGTAGCAAAAATTTTGGTCTTCTGGTTCATCAGCAGAAGGTTCTGCATCTTGACACTTGTCCTCTGTGGTGATCTTGGCGATGCGTTGGGTAGAGTCTAGGAGCTCCCTATTGCATTTACTTAGGAAAACAGCTGTAGCAATTCTGTGTTTCCTGAGGGATTCAACATCTTGCAAAGCAGGACAGCTGTCAAAAGTATGACCGGAATTATGACAGACAATACACTTCCTGGAGGTGTCAAATAGTCGTGGTTCCTTATCAAATGCATTGATGGCATTGCAATAAGCATGGTAGAGGAATTGGTCATCGGACTCTTCATCCATTTCAGGACAGCCAAGAGTTTCAATTAGGCTGATGGAATGTGTGTGATGTTAGAGTGGAAGGGGTTCTGGCAGAGTTGCTGCTGCCAGCACGCTTTTGTAAGCGATAACTTTGGCGAGATCCTGGCCTGGTACTAGGAAATGGTTGTTTGGGTAAGCTTATAGCTTGATCTGGAAACTCTGTCCTTGTACTTCATTTCAACCTTGATTTCTTGCTCGTAGGTCTGGAGAGTTTGTAAGAGCCTGCCTGCCTTATATTTGTCTCGCTTGAACTGGTCATCTGACTCCCATTCATCTTCTATCATCTTGCACAATTCATATGAGAGAGTAGCTCCTTCAATAAGGTTGCTCACTTCCTCCATTAAGCTGATTGTACTAGATTGGTTGTGTAGAAAGACTTTGAGTCTAAGGTAGTCCTTGTAGCGAAAGTAGTATTCCTCAAGTGATTTGTCTGGTTCTTGATTTGGTGGGTTTCGGGCCATTCTTCCCTTGTAGGAGGGTCTTTCTGAGTTGGGATGTGTCTTGGCTATCACACTGTATAGTAGGGCTTCATATCCTTGGCCTCCTTCAAAGCTTTGAATGGCAGCCTTCATACCTTTGCATGAGTCTGGAATGGTTTTGTCAGTTCTGAGTGCAGTGTAGATCAGATTTCCCCATTCGTGAATAGCCAGTTCATATCTTGCAGGGAGATCATCTGGGTAAGTATCTCCAATAGTGAACCCTCTAAGATGATCAGCTTCACGTCTGTGGAGGTAGTATGGGTGGACATAGATGTGGTGTTGCAGTGCGCGAGCAGTGACTTCTCTATACCATTTGCGAACTTGAGGTGCTGTTGAATTTTTGAGTTGTGGGAAGCCTGACAGGAACAATTTGTCTCGTGCTGCTTCCCTGGACTTGTCAGAGGCTCTGGTCAGATCAAAGCAGTCGCCACTTCTTGTGATTAAGCGTTGGTCACTTCTTCCACTGCCAAGGTTGTGGAGGTAGTAATTCTGTTTGACAGTGTCGCTTGGTCGTGGATCCGAAAAGAAAATTCCTGTAGAAGGATTGGTATTACACCCCCTGATGCACGAGCAGGGAGATTAAAAGAAAGAAAGGATGAAATGGGGGGAGGCCGAGATGGTGCCGCACAGGGAGCTAAGCACAAAATTTCCTCTGGAGTTAACCGGCAGTGGAGGTGCTGAATGGCTGGAGATAGGTAGCTTAAGGTAAACACTAGTGCTCTTGCGGGACACAAGTGTAAGTTATAACGGCTCTATAACCTGTTGTAAGATAAAAAATTGACCGGGTAGGTATTGATGTTTTAAATTAAAGGAGATGTGAGCTCATGGAGACGCTCTTATTTTTACTATGTATTTTGCACTGTGTCGGGGCTCTCTGTATTTTTACATGGTAGAGATCTTCCCCGGTTATTTGTTACTATCTTCATCGTACCAATACTGTCACTGCTGTTGCTGCTGTGTTAGTGTAGTGTCGGTCTTCTGTATTGGTCATTTGATGGTATTGGTCTTTTATGAGGTTAAGTAGTTCATTCGATGGGCCTTATGCTTGATTGGGATATACGTAATAAATGAGGCCCATTCGGAATCGGTATTGATTTTCATTATTGCAATAAGTAATTTCCTCACCGGATGTTAAGTGTATCCGTTTGAATATACTTAAGGGCTCCAAGTGTTTACGTATCGGTCTGCTGGTCTTTAAAGATGTCTTCTTGTTTCTAATCCAATTAATGTTTTGTTTGTAGTCTTAAGTGGAATCGTTTTTTACCACTTAAGGATTTCCAAGTAGTGGAGGTGCATGTGATTCTAAGCTGTGATTGTCTTCGATTGTAGCAGAGGTGCGTCGTACCTCTGTTGGTTTTATCGTCGCGTCTTTTTCGATTGAATTTGCCGCCGACAACGACCGTATTTTTTGCCGACAACAGCCTAAAGGACGGGCCAACACAGCTCTCTGACTACACCAAGTTATTCCGTAAGCTACAACCACTCCATAGCATAAGAACTTGGTATTATTACTGAGTCAACAACAATTTGAAATTCGTGAATAGAATTAATTGTTGTGGGTACGGAATCATAATTTGGTTCTGCTAGAGACTGATAAAAATTATTTTTAATCATGAGTAGAATAATGTGCATCACGTGCACAGAAACACTGCTGAGTTTACGTATACCCTGCCACTTGGTTGTGATGAACTCAAGAATTTCAGGGTGTCGAGAAATTTTGCCGTGTTAAAATCACGCACAAAATTTGTGTGTGATAAGTTGATTCCAACCCCGCAAAACAGTTCTTGGACATAGTGCGATCTTCTTCGTTGTCTTCACAATCTTTGTTGTTGGTAGAATTGTTGTCGTTTTTTGTTTTTGTTTACATCATCGTCATCACCATTGTTGTTGTCTTCTTTGCCACTATTATTCAGCAGGAATACATCTTCATCTTGAACAGCAGGAACAGCCATGTAAGATTCAATGGCGCTCCTATCCATTGGTGGTAAAAAGACATCATCTACAATCTGTCTGTTTAGAACAGAATGAAAACCTGTTGCTGATTGACTTGTGACAGTGTGGTGGGAGAGATGGCGGGAAGGGGGAACAAATGGACCATTTGCTGTCATAGTCATCCCAAAATCTGATGGAGAATGTTGAACAGACGGCAAGGTAGGTTACACTTTGATAGAGGTGGAGAACTTATAGATCTTTCCTTTAATTAGAACCTTGACTTTTGTAAATGTCAAAGCAGTGATCTTTATGCCAGAGGCGTTTTCTTAGGCCGCAGGAAACATATTTCAAAGTACCCTCCTTGTTCCATGTGGATTTATATCCTAAAAACTTGGATTTTTTCCTTTCTTACAGCAACCACGGCAGTAGAATGTAAGAGAGGTTTTGATAACAGTAGGTATGATGTTGCTGAGTTGTTTGAAGGAAAATATCAGTAGCAGTGGTCAAAAGGATGGATGTCAAAAGGATGGATCAAGGAAAGAAAAAAATGAATTGTATTATTTTTGTGATGTTTTTTCTTGTACAGTAAATTCCTCACTACCATACTTCAATTGCAACAATGGTCCGTACAGTAAATTCATTACTACTCAGTGATGATTGCAACATTTCTTGTACAATATTTAGTAGTGTACGGTACAGCAGTCAACAGCATGTTGTGAAGATGATAAGAAGTCATTCGTGCATAAGTTTGGCACAAAGTACGTATTGCTTGTCACGAAACTCATATGATATCCTTAACCTTGAAATTGTTATTTTATTTGAGGAGTGACATGATATTGTCTGGGAAGGAGGTTTTTGGTGAACACGCAAGCTCAGGAGGCAGGGAATTTTGAAAATAAGGTAGGGAGTTTTGGAAGTACCGCGCGATACCCCGCGGGGGGTAGAGATACAGTTCTCGGACATTGTTTGACTGGAGTGATTAACTGGATTGATTGGGATCAGTCTAGCAGTGATACTGATCATGCATATGAAACATACAGAGCGCGCAGTACACGTGACATTAGTTTTGTACAGGGATTAAGTACTGGATTGCCGTACAGTACACTACTACACAGTTTCAGTACTGGAAGACATGATGTCACCAGCAGCAATCAGCCGTTTAATCCCAATAGCATTAACAAGAAGCAAACATCGTGTCCCCGACAAGATGCATCGCTTCACTTACATCTTTAATTACTCTGTTCTACAACATCTTAATCACTACATCCAGCTCTTCGCTGATCTTGTATATCTAGAAGCCTAAGATCTAACTGATTGGGTCCTACAATAGGATAATTAGAATGAATCTGACTGTGTTCCTATTGGCAGCAGTTTCAATCTGAACCGGCAGCAGAGAATAAACCAAGCCTATTGAAAAGACAATCAACACCTCGACTGATTGTGATACAATCTAATTCTTCAGTCACAAGCAAGAAGCTTGCTACCCGAGCTTTGCTACATTTTAATAATAAGCCGGGTGCCTCTTGATTGGAAACAGGCCAATCGCCAATAGCAATGTTTTTCAAAACTTGCTTCATTTCAGCCTTTTCTGTATCATAACATTTCCTGAGTAAACATGTGATACTGTGTATCATGGAGGTAGAATAAGATTGCCTTATTGCAGGATTGGGCGCAACAAGATTGGGTGCGGATGTGGGTGATTGAAGGGTAGTACCGGAGACAGGTACCTTAAGGGGCTGAACTTGAATCTGTGCTGGTGGTTTGGGTGGAAATCTAAGGGGTGGCAAACTATCATCTGTGTCGCTACCCTTACTATCCAAGGGTGATTCAGGAGGAGGTACCAGATTTGGTGCCGGTAGTATGGATGGGGTGCTTGTATGTGGCTTACTATCATCTGAATCGGCTCCCACTAATTGAAGCAGAGCTTCAATGGTAGGTTGAGAGAAATCTGATCCATGCGGATCCAGCAGGGATGTCTGAGTAAGATTTGTTCCTAGTACTGGTTGGGAAAGATTTGGTCTACCCTGGTCAATAGAACAAGGTGTACAATCTTTGTGGGGTTTTATACCAACAAGGGACATGGTGGCCCTATGGATACCATCTGCATCAGATAAATTGCCCGAACCAACATCAGTAGATCCGGCACCCATACAGATTTCATCTAACATTTACTAGTGTAGAGAAACCAATAAATTGCCCAAACCAACATCAGTAGATCCGGCACCAAGACAAATTTCATCTAACGTTTGTGAGTGTGAAGAAACCGATTAATTACCCAAACCATACAACCGATCTGAGAATGTGTTGGTTCCGGGTTTCTCTGGACATGGACATCCTTTTCTGAGATTGGGTGGAGAGTTTAAATTCATATTTTGCTAAATCAAAAGTCAACATTGAAAGAAGATAAATCAACGCAAAATAGCTTTGCGGCAAATCTTCCTGAGATACTGTTCAGTGAAAAAGTAAGACATTCTTGGTTGTGGAGAATAAATCCACCACCATCTGCACAATTGCCAAACTTAGTGTCATCAAAGAAGCATTGGTCATATTTGTTGAGCAAAATTCTCTTACGCAAACCACTAACTGGACTGGTTGAATTTGTCTTTAGGGAGAAGGGTTGGATGTCAAAAGGAACAGACTCGTGATAAGGGGAGTAGCGTACTTCTTGGGCTGTATTGCTGAGATAATAAATAATGTATTCACCAGGCTTAATATCCAATAGTGGGCAGATTTTAGACATTGCTTGGTTCCTTAATCCAGTCAAATTGGGGTTGACGTTTTTTAGGTTGTCCAATGTTTTGATACCAGAACTATCCAGATTACCGTCAACTGTATTTTGGCGTTTGATACGTTCCTGGTAAATTTTATTCTGTTTCTTGAGATGAAAAGGACAATTGATTTGGGTATTGGAAGAATGAACTGAGTCTCTCCTATTGCAAGGATGACAACGGGAGTTAGGGAAAGTTGTTAGCTTACCTTTGGAAGTTACATGCTTTCCTTTTGGATTGGTGGACTTTGAATAGCAGGGTGAGGGCAGCATGTTTATTGGGCAATAAAGGTTCTGTGTGTCAATAGTTGTTGGCAACTGCAATTTCAATGACGTGGAGGTTGAAATAAATGGGTTTGACTGGGTTTGGGGCAGGATGGCCTCCGTGATAAGCTGACATGAACATAGTGACAAACTGGACTTGTCGTACACCAACCCTTCCACAAGTCCAGCAGGTACGGGAATAGTCAAAGGTGAAAGCCAATAGGGGTGTTTTTTGGCGAGGTCGAATATGATTGGAAAACATGCGCAAATAGAAGACCTCATCTGAGTGAATTCACCAGCATGACGGCTGCAGGAAGTATTGAAACAAAGGTGATTGCGGGCAGACATAATATCTTGCTCAAAATCTTTCCTATTTCTATTGGGATATTTGTAATTGGAACAATGATTCCATTTGAACACAATTCGATGGGTGGTCGAGTCGTCTTTGCGCTTCAATACAACGGACACACCATCCACTCCATTATGATTTTCAACAAACATATGTTGTTCTCCATCGGGAATGTATGTAACCACATCTGATTCTTTGCTATTGAAATGATTAATCATTTGTCCAATGGAGGCCAAGGTGGTTGGCGCTTGATTAACTTTGGCAGCAGATTGAATACCGACCTTCAACATAAGCTTGGAAACAGACTCATTATACAGAGAAACAAAGACAACATAGGCCAGTGAGGGGGTTTCCTCCATTTGTTGGAAGCTACTAGTAGCTGGCCAGCAACAGTTTCAGCTAAATTGGTGCGTTTGAACCCCATGCGGAGAGATCTATTACATGTTCTGATGGAGAAAATTTCCAATGACAGAACTTTACAGCAAACTGTTTAGCAATTGTACAGGGGTTGTTGATCATTGATTGGTTTACATTGGAATTTAATTGGTAAAGAGAATAAAGCTCTTTTAAGAAACAAAATTGCCTGGCAACAATACGGGAATTGGCTTGGTGTATACGTTCGTTGAAGCCTTTGCTGTTGGCGAAAACAGTTCAAAGCTTTGGATCACACTTTGATAGGTATAAAATGACATCAGCACAATGCTTAGTAAGAGGACTATTGTTGAGATTGAGTAGGTCAGAATAAAGACTTAGAAGGTTTTGAAGAAAGAAAGAATTGCTTGACGTAGAATCAGAAAAAACAAGAATGTATATGAGAGGATGTAACCCAACTGTTGTAGGATTCTGTGCTTTCACTACCACCAGATTTGTACTTTGTAAATAAACGGTTATTATTTGTTTGAACAGACCTTGTGAGATGTTGGAGACACAATGAAACCAAAAAGGAAATTCCATATTGATGAAAGAAGGCTTCAAATATAGCTTCTAATGGACCTCGGTCGGTGAAAAAAGTGTACAAGTTAACGGGGATGCCATGTTTCCAACAACACTGTATGACCCACGGCAAATTGGAGTTTTTTTGGCATGAATGATAGCTCACGCAAGAGGTAGGGTGTCGCCATAACTGGTCTTGGTTACACGAACAAAACATACACCATCATAATTATGTTCTTTGTAATGGAAGCAATCACTGACAAAAACAGGAGTGGTTAATCTCCCAAAATATTTTGCGGAAGCAATTGGGGTACCAATCAAACATCTAAAGAACCAATTTTCCCTGTTGGTCTGAAGAATATCGGTGGCTTCAGGATTCTTGCAGGCAAAAGCCTGCATCCATGTTGACTGGGTGCATGATTGTTGATTGGGTAAAGATTTGAGCATGTATTCAAAACAGGCATTTTGAGATTGCCTTAGCATCTTTTTAACCTGCCTCGGTTTGGAAGTGGAGGTGAGACAAGATACTAGAAACCAAGATTACAGAGTCCAACAAATTGTCTGTGGAGGAGGAAAAAACAGTAGGTTGATTGGTGGGGTCGTTTGATAAATACACATGATATGACTTGGTCTTCCGATAGTAGTACTCTTCTTCTTGGTCGTCTGATAGTAGAGTCGCTATAACCGTCGGGACTTGGTCTTCCGATAGTACTTTTCTTACTTGGTGGTCTTTGTTGAAGAATAAAGTTCAGGTTAACACAAATTACCGAAATGCTAAAAAGAAGAAAATATCAATAAGTTGTCAAGAAGGTGTCAGAAACACATCAACGTGATACACATGAGTGGATGATAGAGATTATTGGCTCATAACTTGGAAGATTAAATCTACTAGTGGAAATTTTATGTGATTGATCATCCTAGTCTCAGAAACAGTACTGTCCAAGCAATTGTATCATCACATGCTAGCCTGTATGTACCATTTGAGTATCAACACAATTTTCCAAGTTAACCGTCTAAAGGTTGTATGATCCATTTATTGGATCGTACGCGTACAGTTGTACAAATCGCTCTTTTTTGAGGGGCCGAATGAAAGTCTTAACTCTGTCGGATTTCAGATCCGACTTCATATTCTTATTTCTCGTAAAAAACTGGCTTAGAAAATACTTTGTCCCAGGTCCCTACTTGGTATTTTGGCTGAGCTATCGTCATCGGCAGCTCCGTTACACTTGGTTTTTTCCGAGCATCCGTACAAACTCAAAATTTCTTATCACCATGGGAAAAAATTATGACCGGCCGCTACACTCCACCAATCCAGGATCCAAGCACATCGCCGTCACCGTCATCAACAGAGCTACAATCCAGTAGAAGAGCGGACTGATTCGGCTTAAAACCAAGGAAATTCGGACTGATTTCCTAATTCGGAATCGTTCCATCATGCGAGGAAACGCCGGAACAGATGGGGATTCCCCCCAGCAGTTCAAAATGGCACACAAGACCCTACCGAGTGCCCAGAGATTGACCTTAGGGATAGCCCTAGGCTTACTAGGGTCCTTCAGAACTTCACTCGGCATGAATCTAGGTTTTCTGATGGCTATGATAGTGATGGGGAAAAAGGTCCATTTTTGGATGCAATTTGGGCCGAGGGGGATCAGCATAGGGAAGAATCTGAACAAAGCTTCCACTTTGGTCCCAACGCTGCAGCAGCAACAGCAGCCGCTGAGGAGGACGAGGAGAATTTGTCTTCGGATGAAGAGGAGGATTCGTCTTCAGCAGAGGAGCAGGAGCAGGAGCAGGAGCAGGAGCAGGAGCAGGAGCAGGAGCAGGAGCAGGAGGAGGAAGGCGGCGACGACGAAAATTTGCAAACAAAATCTGTTGTTTGGCTCCAACAGGAGCTCAAGCTTAGGAGACAGCCAACCTCTGGCAATAAAGCAGTGTTGGTGAGTCGAGTAACCAAAGCAATAGACCGGAACATCAAGCAATTTGATACCATGGAGGAAGCAAGAAATGCAAGCAGGCCCCGACACAGACGCGGGACAACAACAACAACAACAACAACAACACGCCATCGTAATGTCATGCAACTATTCCCTGATACAGTGTACTGGCGAGAGCTCCATCCAGAGGCTGTGGTTGTCCCAGAGCCTGCAAATCCAACGTTCAGGATTGCAAGAGCTCCCACCATATCAGAAGCTGAGGGGAGGCTAGCTCCTATTCCCAAGAAGTACAACTTTGCAGAGGTGTTTGATATTCCTGAATTCAAAGGAATGAAGACAGAGTATGAATTCGACCGCCGTGGAAGCATTTGCATGGGTGCAGATGGTAAGCCAGTGACCCAGTCTACACCGCGAAAGACAGGATCAGCTGATCCCAAGTTCCTGAAGAAGCACAAGCTCTCTGCAAAGTCCCACCCGTGGGAGTTTGTAGATGCATTCCTCCCTCTTTACGATGACCCCAAGGAGAAGGACGGAGATCTGTCCAGCTTTGAACAAATAAAGCTATGGACAAACTGGAAGGCTTCCATTGCTGGCGCCGGCGACAAGTGTTACAAAGACTTCAAACCATTTGGAACTAAGGAAATACGGCAATTCTTTGGCCTTTACATCCTACATGGTCTATGCCCTACAGCAAGAGTGAACTACAAGCTTTGATCCACAAACGCCGACCATATTGCTGGCAATGACTTCATCTACAGCTCCTTCACCACCATGGATATGGATGGCAATCTTAGTGGCAATCCCCAGCGGCGACACAGGCATTTCAAGGCTTTTCTTGCTTGCCAAGATCCGCGAATACCAAATCCCCCAAGGAAGGATTATCCAAACTGGAAGATCCGTCCGTTGATTAAGTGGATGAATTTGCAGTGCCCCTGCGCCTGGATGCTATCCCGAAGCATTGCAGTGGATGAAATGACTATGCGCTTTAAGGGTCAACGCATTGATAAATGTTGAATCACATACAAGAGGGAGGGTGATGGCTTCCAAGCTGATGCGCTCTGTGACAACGGATATTGTTACCAAGTCTACATGAGGAATGATCCGGCTCCAAAAAAGTATCTTGACATGGGGCTTTCACCTCTTCATTCGCGTACCATGTGGCTGTTTGACCCCCTCAAGGATGAGCATCATCATGTTGGAATGGACAACCTCTACAACTCAGTTGTGTTCTGCAAGGCTGCCTTTAGGCATTCAAAATGAGTCCTGTGTCATGGAGTAACGCGCAAAGCAAATCGTGGCATCCCTGACTGTGTGTTTCAACAGGAGCTGAAGAACATACACGCTCAGCAGGCAGTGCGCGGAACTGTGAAAGCTGCTGTCCTTGAAGGTGATCCAGAGTGTGCATTTCTCATTGCTTCCAGTGTCTATGACACAAAGCCAGTCCATTATTTGAGTATGGCTACTAGTGTGATTGAATGGGTGGAGAAAGAAAAAATAGTTTACAATGTCGACACTGACCAAAAGGAGAAGATGAAGTTCCTGCGTCTCAACCAACTGGATACTTACAATAATGGAATGGGGGACGTCGATATTGCTGATCAGCTGAGAGGAGTGTACAGGTTGGATAGGTGGGTCTGGAATCGAAAGTGGTGGTCGTGGTCTGTTATGTTTTGGTCTCATGGAGTGCTCTTGACAAACGCCTACAAGCTGTACTTGACTGTCTGCAAGGAAGCGGGAGTGAAGAAGCCTCGGTACGGCGTTCACTATGATTTCAGACGGGCTGTTGGGGAGTACTGGGTGAACCCTGATGCTGTTGACACAGAAGCCGAGGCTAGAATATTCTTCATTGCATCTACTCTGGGCAGTGCTAGTGGTGTGTCTCCTTTATCAAGCCCATCGGCGTCAGCATGTGGATCCGCAAGAAGTGCGGAAGATGGAAGCTTCAAGGCTGTTAGAGTGAATGACAAAGCACTTGCAGATGGGGGACTTCTAAGCTGCAGGTTAAATAGGTGCCTAGACCACTTCCCTTTTTGAACCAAGAGAAGGACTAAGTGCGCCATGCATGTCTGGCTTGGACTAAGGAAGGAGGGCGATCTCATGAGATGTGCAACATGCAATGTCCATTTGTGTATCGATTGTTATGGTACTTTCCACCGGGCTGCCGATCTCTTATCCCAGAAGGTGATGCTGAAGAACAACCATGAAAAGGAAGGAAAGAGACAAAAGAAGAAGTAGTAGGTGCAGCGGCGTTGTTGTTGTTGTTGTTGTTGCTTGTTGCTGTCATTGTCATCGTCGTCGTCGTCATGCTGTTGTTGTTGTTGTTGTTGTTGTTGCTGCTGTCCGCAGACAAATCATGCTGATTCGATTGCAACCTTGACCTCGACAACAGCAAGTATTGCTTCAAATTCACCACTCCTTTCTAGTTGTGTGGAAACGGCGTGGGATTTTGTTGGAGTCTTTGGTGTTTTCTAGGCCGGGGTGGACGAACGATTATCATCATTGTCGTCGTTCTTGTTCTTGTTGCTGGGCAAGACGCGGATTGCAAACGGAACCTTGACCTCAACGGCAGCAAGTATTGCTTCAAATTCACCACTCCTTGCTATTTGTGTGGAAATAGTGTGGGATATTGTTGGAGTCTTTGGTGTTTTCTAGGTGGGGGCGACGATGACGACGACGACAACGACGAACTGGACCCGATGTATGAAAATCGGCCGATTTCTGCCAAAATTAGCCAAAAATACCCAACTTAAGTAATAAAAACCCCTTCTCTGTGTTATTTCACACTAGTATGAGTGATAGATTGTTACTTTAGTTGAGAATGATGCCCTTTTATTGACTCCACTTGCAAGAAATCGGACGACGATCGTGTCATCGGGTACCAAAAAAACGAAAAAAATTCGAAAAAAAGTCGTACGCGAATCTGCGTACAAAGTCAATCCAATTAAGGGATAACAAGATGTCTGAAGACAAGGATAATAAGACAGAGGGTGAAGGGAAAGGAAGCCAAAAATCAAGCTATAGCAAGAAAAGAAGAAAGAAGAAATGCTCCAACAGCAAGTTTGAATCACCCAGCAACACGTTCAAAGGACCAATCCCAGAGCTTAAGGATCGTGTCTTTACATATACCGGAAGCATACGGGCTAAGCAATGACTGAAATCAAGAGAAGCATTCATATCATATGCAGGAAGAAAATACGGCAAAGACATGAGAGCAACTCTAACTGAAATGGAAGTGACCACAATAACAGCA
Source organism: Pseudo-nitzschia multiseries (assembly GCA_037355745.1). Taxonomy (NCBI): domain Eukaryota; phylum Bacillariophyta; class Bacillariophyceae; order Bacillariales; family Bacillariaceae; genus Pseudo-nitzschia; species Pseudo-nitzschia multiseries. The sequence goes on from CM074787.1 coordinate 2,498,136, forward strand.
AAAGCACCAGCTAACCATGATAGAGAGACAATCAAGGCCCTTGCACCCTTGGAAGCAAAGAACTGGGAGTTTGACATCAAGGAATACCGGATCGCTGCAAAGGAACTCAAAGATAATCTTGGTATCCTGTTCAACAAACTGTGGGGACAATGTGACCTTGGAATGCAGAACAAAGTGAAGTCACATATCAGATGGAAGAGTGCAGTAAAGAAGAGTGATGTAATTGAACTGCTGGAGATAATTGACAAGATCTGTAGTAGCAGCGACCAATCCAAGTATACGCCTGTACAGATTTTCCTATCCGGCAAGAAGCTACACAATTTTCAACAATCAGATAACCAATCCCTCACCAAATACCACAAAGAGTTTGACATGTTAGTAAGGATGGCTGAGCAACATGGAAACTTGTATTCAATGTCCGATATAGAGGAGCTGATTATCAGAAGCCTAAAGGACCCAATAATAAAAGGAAAATCAATGAATAAGTTAAGGGAAGATATACAGGAAATGATATCAGAGAACGCACGAGAGGTTTACCTGGCCACCATATTCATCATGAATGCAAACGACAACAACTACGGGGCATACAAACAGTCACTGTACAACAACTACTGCCATGGAGATTACCAGTACCCAAAGACCATTGCGGACACGTGCATCATGTTGGACAGCTACAAGTTCAATCCAAAACTATACAGCGTGAGAACACCTGTCGTGGGACACACCTACCTATCACGCAGCAAGAAAGAAAAGAATGAAGAATCATATTGATGGGACAGCCATCATAACAAAAAAACAAGCCAATGAAGGCAAACAACAAACGGGAGTAATGATGCTCATAGACCAAAGTGACAGCGACGAGGAGGAGGATAATAATATCGAAAGTGACGTGGAAGATTACCTCGATGAAGACAATTACAATGACCAGATCGGTTGGACCAACTGTATGAAGGGAGTAACAGAGACCAATAAGACAATGGTTGTTGAGGATGTGAGGAAGAACAACAAACATGCATTCAACCAATCCCAGGGTAGGATCAATCCATACTGGGTCCTGCTCAATAACCAATTGACAGTCCATGTGTTCTGGCAGAAGTTGTTCCTAACCAACATCTGAGAGGCAACAGAGGAATTACATCTATACACAAACATTGTAATGACAATCATTACTCATGTGGGGGATCTACCAGGCTTCAGAAGTATATGGCTTCATCTGGAGGGAATAGCCAATGTACTGTCATTTGATGGAGTGGCAAGAACATGAGGCTACATGATCAAATACAAGAACAACCTCACCATGGGAAATTACTTTCATATGACCGGCCCATCGGGAGAAGTGAAAATATTTTGGCCATCACGGAAGGGACTATACTATTGGGACAGCGAACATCTATTCGCAGGAAGCACAAGTACCAGAACAAACGCCATGGTGAAAACCACACCAAGCATGTTTAATGAAGGAACAGTATTAGTCAAAATTATACGTGAAAACAAGAAAAAATTCTCAAAAAGAGATATACAAAGAGCAGAAGCGGCCCGCACGCTACAACACATTGCTGGCCATCTCAGTGATGCACAACTGCTAAAAATTTGCCAAAAATGACAGTTGGTATATACCCCAGTCACTCCATGCAATGTCAAACTGATGAGGGCCATACTGGGGCCAAGTGTACCGGGATTAAAAGGAAAAACAGTTAGACAGAAGAAACAAACCGTTGAACCAAACGTGGTTCCTATCCCACATTCATACAGGACCACTACATGGAAATAACAATGGGGATTGATATTATGTATATCAGCGGTGTGTAACACACTAGGGGTAGAATTTGAGTAGGAGTTATAATTATGAATGGATTAATACTTTACAAAAATGGATGGAAACTTAACAGATAAAATAATGAGCGATCGAGCTGGCTGGCTTCCTCGATCGCCCATGGATGTTCATATAGAGTTGCGATATGAATCATGCGCCTGCCCGGCATCGGTATACCATTGTATCCAGATAATGCTTCGCTACTTAATGATTCTTAGAGTAGCCCAAGTCTCATTAATTTGATCGTACGTATCCTTTGATGGTATCTTGGATAGTACAACTTGTACAGTAGATTGATTGCAGTACGCCGATTGGTATGTACGTAACTTGGTATGTATGATCGTAGTACGTTACAGAGTCCCCCAATGAGTGACTTGGGGATTCTCAGAATCGTTTCAGTGCTAGACTTCTTCCATGTCTAGATCATTGTTGGCCGGTGCATCATCTTGTGCTGGATCATCGTTTGCTGGGTGCTCTTTGTATGGAGTAAGCTTTCGAATGTTGACTGTTTCTGTGACATTCGGAGACAGCCTCAGTTTCACTGTGCCATTGGTATGCACTTGAACAATTTGATATGGGCCTTTCTTCTGAGGTTGTAATTTGTCTGGATCTGGTTCTTTCATCCATACCTTATCATCAACCTTGAAAACGTGCTTGATGCGCTTGGCATTCTGTCGTAGGAGGCTCATGTTGATGCCCTGTTGTCAAATTTGTTGTAGTGCAATGAGATTGGATGTAAGTGGGATGTCCAATAGCATGTCTCTGTTGAAGACCAGGGCTCCTGGAGATGAACCCATAGATGTGTTGATTGCGCACCTGGATGCATGCATGCAAGTGGCTAATGCGTTGTCCATGAGCTGTGTGGCCTGTGTGTTGTTTTGAGGTGGATTCACATGTACCAATATGCGCAGAGTGTCTGCAATGGTATGATGTACTCTTTTGCAGACGGCATTGCTCTGAGGGTTCTTGACTGTGGTAGCCACGCCTTCAATTCCATAGGCTGCCAGTGTATTTTGGAATTCATGGCCTAGGAACTCTCCACCATTGTCGTAGACACATTTGACCGGTCTTGGATATCTGGATAACCAGCAGTTGGTGAATTGGTTGGAGACATGTTGACTTGACTTATCTCTGATGCGAATGTTTTCCAGTAGGTTGGTAACTGGGTCAATGCACGTGAGAGCCTTGAAGTTGTAGACTTTTCCTTGGGCTGTTACCTTCCACGGTCCGATCAGATCCACATGTACTTCACTGAATGGTGCCAATGGTGCTTGCTTGGGTGCCAGCAATCCATAACTAGCATTTCTGCTTTTGTACTTGATGCAATCATCCGGGCATACGTATTCTTGGCAAAGTTTGGCAAGTTGTTCCACGTGGAACCTGGCAGCTATCATTTGATTGAGCCTGGTGGATCCGCAGTGCCCTAGTAGTAGATGGTACCACTTGAGTAGTTGATGAGCAAGGGAGGTTGGAATGTAGATTTTCCATTCCTCTCTGGTTTCTGCTTTGGAGTAGCATGTGATTTCCTGATTACCAAGGTGTTGTTTGAAGAAGGTTGGTAATTGCAGCTTGGCTGGGAGTGTGTCATCGTTCTGTTGATGTTGAGCAATGTTGGTGTAATTCACTGGGCATTCCATTTCCTGGAGTGTTGGCAGGTTGACCAGACACTCATTTTTCAGTAGACATGAATATAATTCAGCGTCTGCGTCATGGCATAGGTGTGGGAATACCTCTGGGAATTTGTGTAAGAAAAGCTCTTCATCGGCTTGTTCGGGGACTTCGAATTTGAGAAAATCGATTAGAGTTCCTTTGCCTTGCTTCTGTTTCTCCCCCACTGTAGGTGGATCCATCCTGGGTAATCTTGAGAATGCATCTGCGAGTACATTCTTGGGGCCCTCAAGGTAGTTCCAGTTGAGGTTGTATTCTTGTAGAAAGAGGTTCCAGCAAAGGACCCGTTGTGGAGAAAGGGTCTTGAAGGTGAGATTCTTGTGGTCTGTGTAAATATTGAGTTCACAGCCTAATAGTAGTTTCCTGTATTCCTTGCAACACAAGACTATTGCAAGTGGTTCCTTTTCCATTGTTGTATAATTCTTCTGAGCTGCATTCAGCTTTTTGGACCAATAAGCAATGGGTTTGCCATTTTGTAGGATGGCTGCGCCGAGTTGTAGATCTGATGCATCTGTGTAGATATCAAATGGTAGGTTCAGATCCGGGTATGTGTTCAGCGCGTCACTTGCTATCATTGCTTTCATTTCTTCAAAGGCTTTTTCCTGGGCCGCCCCCCCATGTGAAGGCTGACTTTGTTGATTTGGACTGCCCATTGGCAGTTTTCTTGGGGGTTCCCGTGAGTTCAAATAAAGGAGATAGGACATGTGAACATCTCGGCCACATATCCCTGTAGTAACCAACAGCACCTAGAAAGGACTTGACTTGAGTGATAGTTTTTGGTCTGTCCATTTGCAGAATAGCTTCAATCTTTTTCTTCCAAGGTTTCACGGCTTCTGGAGTCATCCAAAATCCAAGAAAGTCTGTTTCCTGCACAGCCCAGTCACATTTGAGAGGGTTGCACTTGAGACCATTTTCATTCAGTCGTTGCAGAATTGTGTCCACTGTTTGCATGTGGTGGCTGAAGGTGCTATTTGTCCAGATTCCAATATCATCAATATAGAGGGTGCAGTCAGTGCCTTGCAAAATGTCCTCCATGAGTTGTTGTGCCACATCTGGAGAGATTTTGACACCCATTGGAAGTCTTTGATATTCATAGCAGCCATGTGGGGTGACAATTGTGCATAGTTTCTTGCTTGGTTCATCCAGTTCAAAACAATAGTATTGCATGGATAAATCAATCTTGGTGAAGTGAGTGTATTTGCCGCGCCAATGCATGATGTCCTGGATTCTTGGTATTGGATATGGCCTCCTGATTAGTAGTTCATTGAGTTCCCAAAAATCTGACAACCATCGAACCCTGTTGTCCTTCTTTGGAATGATGAAAGTAGGAAATGCCCATTCAGCTGGTCCCTCGCATCGTCTGAGGACTCCATTGTCTACAAGATTCTGGAGCTCCCTTTTGAATAGTTCTTCTCTTTTGTATGCGGCTGCATATGGCTTCTTGTGAACTGGCTTGGCGTTGGGCTTAAGCTTGAGTGAGATTTTCTTGTGTGGGTATTTGCCTAGTTTGCCATTGAAGACATTTGGATATTTAGATAGGACAGCTTGGAATTGTTGTTTTTCTGATGCTGTCATATGTGCTTGCTGCTCAGCAACTGAGGTTGGATCAGTTGCTTCATAAGCTCTGTCAAGGATGACAGGTGATGAAGATACGGCATCATGCACAAATAGCTCCGAGTCAATGGATTCCTCCAGTAATGCTTGAAAATATGCTTCCTGCAAATTTGGAGTAATATCAAAAACTGCTGTTTCGCGCATTGGAATTTGCCGATTGTTCCATTGAATCATGCTTGATTCAAATAACAAGTTGATATTGGTGCTGCATAGAAAGTCTCGACCAAAGATAATATCATATCTGCATGATTTGGATTCAAATAATCTGGCTTCACAACTCTCGATTGTTGTGTTCCCGAATTCCTGTAGTTTGAGATCTTCATTACGACAAACAACAAGGTGTCGAATGATCCATTGGCTGTGGTTGTGATGGTCCTTGTTTTGGATTGGATTGGTAGAACTCCAAAGGGAAGTGCCCTTTTGTTGATAAGGGTTGTTGTGCTGCCACTGTCGAGTAGGGCCAGCATTGTTTTTGTTGTTTTTACAGGAATGCCTTGAATGTATTGGATGGTCGTTAAAACAATAGGAGCCACATCGCTCTTATGTTTGGTAGATACGGGGTATTCCGTATTTGGTTGTAGGGTTTTTGCTAGACGCGAGGTCCAGCTTGTTGTCATCGATCGAGTCGATGCCGTTGCCCCATTATTTTGGTCGTTTGTACCCGTTATCGCAGTGCGATTGTTATTTGTATCCATGCCGATCAAATCGTCATTCGATTTGACTGTTTTATTGGCGTCTGTACCCGTATTTTTATTTTTACCGACGCGTTCATCCATAAACTGGACTCGTCGTGAGCTCTTGTCATCATCAGATATACGTTCTGTAGGTTTCTCCCCTTCTGTGGAGAGAGTTCCTCCTGCGAGCCCAATCGGCAGTGCCAAATTGGCATCCAGGTCCTGTGGAGCTGGAGGCAGGGTGACTGCTCTTTGGCTTCATGGAAGCCATATCTGCTCACCGCTCTGCACGCTGTGTTCTGCTTTGCCTCCATGTTGTTGGAGGAAAGCTTCCCTTGCGCGCTGCATGTGTGCTTGGAATGATTCATTGCTGGCTGTAGTGGTTTTGCCGGCCAAGTCATTATTGTTTTTCTTGTTTTCGGCACGTTGCTTTTTCTTCTGTTTGGAGTACCTGTTCTTGGGACACTCGGACCAGTCGTGGTTGTGACCGGGGGAATGCAACAGGGATTAGAAGATTTTTGTCCTTGATTTTTGTTGTTGGTTTTGCGTTTGGAATGATTGGCATTGTTTCCAGGACGTCTCCCTTGTTTTTTGCCTCCATTCCTCAGCTTGGACTGGCGTTCCTGACTGGACATATATTCCACAATCTTATGGGTGGAGGCTTCTGCGGTGATGCCACCATGAATTTGGCCGTATTGCTCAACCCAAAGGTTGGGAAAGGTGTGTAGCAACATTATTGTTTTGCTAATTTTGCTGAGTTTTTGGCCATGGCCTTGTAGCTTATCCGAGTATCGAATGAGCCTGTTGATACACAATGCATGTTCCTTGGAGTTGGTGTCATGTGGTTTCTTGCATGCGTCCCTGCGAATGTAGGTTTGCATGATTTCTCTTGCATCCCCCGCATCACAGTAGTGTTCTTGAATGTAGTCCTTGACTGCTTCTTTGTAGCCTTCGATGTTGTCTGGATAATTCATCTCGTGATTGTCGTCGCGGGTTGTTTCCTGCCATTTGCGTTGTGCTTCGGGGCATAGAATCTTGGTGAACAATTCATAGTATCAGTCTTCAGATAGTGGTAGGGTGTTTGCCGCGATGAGAAAGGCTTCCTCGCAATACAATAATTCTTCCAGGCCCCCTTCTTCTGAAAAGATTGGTACCTTCTATTCCTGTGAATTACCGTCGGCATCGTAGACTTTCAAGGTGGCAAGTTTGTTCTTAGTCCGGTCAAAGCTGGAATCATATGTGATTGGTGGTTCGCGATGCAATCCGGTCGACATGGTTGATACTTGCCTGATTTGATGTTCTTTGTCTGATTTTGATGTTTTATTCCGAAGATTCCGACGATTTTGTGTGAATTTCTGATTAACAATGCCGAATGCGCGTCCGAGACTGCTTTTCGTTGTGAGGAAAAAAATCGTTGGCGTTCGATAAAGTTATGTTTCGAGCGAAAGATTCGTTACGAATTTCGGTAGGTTATTTGTTTAGAGAGAAAACCGTTGTCATTCAAAAATTCGTTATTCTACAGTAGCTGTAAGAGTAATTACTGTGTAACACACTAGGGGTAGAATTTGAGTAGGAGTTATAATTATGAATGGATTAATACTTTACAAAAATGGATGGAAACTTAACAGATAAAATAATGAGCGATCGAGCTGGCTGGCTTCGATCGCCCATGGATGTTCATATAGAGTCGCGATATGAATCATGCGCCTGCCCGGCATCGGTATACCATTGTATCCAGATAATGCTTCGCTACTTAATGATTCTTAGAGTAGCCCAAGTCTCATTAATTTGATCGTACGTATCCTTTGATGGTATCTTGGATAGTACAACTTGTACAGTAGATTGATTGCAGTACGCCGATTGGTATGTACGTAACTTGGTATGTATGATCGTAGTACGTTACACGGTGTACCGTTCCTTACTACCATATCCAGACATGTACACTATGGCACAAGCCAGCCAGTCCGATCAACCAAGACCAATGACATCCTACCAGTGCTACATGATATAATCAATTTCTACAGGAAACACAACTTTCGCATTACAACAATATTAGCAGATGGACAATTCAAGCCCTTGACAATGAGCCTGGCTGGCAAACATATTGAACTTAATATTGTATCACGTGATGAACATATACCAGAGGCCGAACAATACAATAGAACTATCAAGAAAAGATGTTGCTGCATCTTTAGCACATTGCCTTACACCAAAGTTCCAAAGAGGATGATAGTCAAAATGGTAAGAAATGTCACCTTTTACTTGAATGCATAATTCCCGTGGGACAATGGTGTGTCCAATGAACTGGCTCCAACCACTTTTGTTACAGGGATTGCCCCGGACTACTCACTCCATTCCCAAGTGGCATATGGGACATATGCGCAGACTTGGGACAAAACTGACAACACCATGAAGGCCTGGACAACCAGTGCCATTGCCATGGGACTCACCCAAAACTTCCAAGGGGGCGTCGATTTTTTTAGTCTCCTCTCCAGGGGAATCATCTCCGATACCAACAATGAAGATGACCCTCTCGCTGACCCTATTGAAGAGCCCCCACTTGATACCGACATTACAGGAGTGGCAACTGTGGAACCCAATATTGACGGGGACACAGGGGAAATCACAGGAGTGGCTACACTAAGCAACCCGCAAACACAGACAATGAGACCGCAGACAAGGAAGATGACAAAGTCAGCACAACAGTCGAGGAACAACATGAAGAAGACCCTATTCGGTCATCATCATTTGGCTGCCGACTCAACCAAGGACAACATTGCCGTCCACTGGATGACCAGTTTGAATATCAATACTTTCAAGGGACACTTGAAGGTGGCGCCATTAAAACAAGTGAACAAATTGAACCCTTTAGTACACACAAGAAGACAAATTACAGCTGGGCATTGCAATACATTGAAGCAAGCAATCACAAAGAAAAAATAATTAAAGACTACATCCTTACCCAGTACAGCTTACAGACCAGATTGAAGCAGTTTGGGAAGGCTGGAATGGAAGCAAAAATGAAAGAACTGAAGCAAATGATGGCAAGAGAAGTATTTGGTGATCAACTACAAGGAACTCAACCGCAAGGAAAAAGAGCGCACACTACCAATTCTGCTCTTCTTAACCATGAAGAGAGACAACACTGTACACGATACGACTTGGTCTTCCGATAGGACTCTTCTTCTTCTTGGGGGTCGTCTCAGAGTATTTCGTTTTTCACAAACATCTCTTCTTCTTCTTCTTCTTCTTGGGGATATTCTGCTTAGTATCGCCGATGTTTGATAGATACAACACACGGTATTATGATCTTGTTCTCTCTCGGCACCTCTTGCCTTTCGCTTGTTCCTCCACAACGGACTTTGGTCTTTTGTCGTGTCAGCGGGCTTCTTGCCTTTTGCTTGTTACTCCACGTCAGACGGACAATTGTGTCTTTTGTCGGCGTGTCAGCGGGCTTTCCTGGTGAAGGGGGGATATTGCTATGCGTCTCCTCTCCGTCGGACGATGATTGTAAGCCTGCCTGCCTGTAACTCGTTGTACTTGTTGGAATGGATCGAATGAGTCGATTTATGGAGACAAATCTTGTTAAGTGGGATTCACTTCGACAAATTGAATGGGTCTAAGTAAAACCTCAGTTCAGGAAGTGTCACCGAAATCATGAACTGATGAACAACAGATACACGTATAGTAGGAAATACCAGAATGGATACAATCGAAGCTAAGCCAATAGAGATCAATCGCAGGAAGTCAGGCAACCTCATTACATGAAGAACAATGAGGTCAAAGATATATATATATATATATATGTATGGTACATGAAGAAGTTGTAGATTAACACGAGATAATGCACGAGAGGGTTGAGTGAATATTTATTGAATCAAGCAGTCAGAGGACTCATATTTTCCTAAACAAGTACTAATCAATAGAGAACACTGTTAACGCCCAAACGCCTACCAATACTTTCAACCTATTCTAACATCCTTCAAAGAACGCTTGAATTGTAAGCGTTGAAAGTAAGTGAATAAAGATCTGATCAATCTGGAACCGGAAACAAGAAGGAAGAGACTGAGAAAACTAACATGATGCCTAGCCTAAAGGACATCAAACTTTACATCCCCAAGTACAAAATGACTATGAGTTACCCACAATGGTGGTCCATGATGTGAGCCTATGCAGTCCAGAAAGATTTTGACAAGGCTCTTAGCGAGTTCAAAGACCCAGAACTCCCTGAAGGGGAAAGAAAGTATGAGTCCAAGCAACCCAAAGACAACCGAGAGGATGAAGTAGTCATGTATGCCAGAGAGTCCTCCTGATTGGATGAGGAGGTCCGAAAGCCAAAGCCCAGCAAGGGACACAAGAAGCCCAAGAAGACGGGCAAGGGCAAGGGCAAGGACATATGGTGCTATGGATGCGGCAAGAAGGGCCACATGAAAAGCAACTGCGATGAAACAACTAAGAAAACAAAGTGCCATCATTGTGGAAAGACAGGGCACAAAAAAAGGCCTGCTGGGAAAAGAATCCTAAAAGTAAACCAAAATGGTTACAGAAGAAAGACCAGAAGAAAAGCTACAATGACTCAGATGAGAGCATAGCCGCCGGTGTAATAGATGAGGAATATTGCTTTCTCGCGGCCAAAGACATCATGGTGGAAGAAGAACTGATGAACCAAAAGGGAACCCTCTGTTGACACCATTCTGAAAGAAGAAAGAAGAAACAGATAATGAATCTGCTTTTCAGATCCAAACGAAACAAAAATTATGAGGATGACAATGGTAGAAAGGATTTGAGAAAGAAACAAGGAAGAGGTTACATCAAAACCGAAGAACACGGATGGATGGAGATTCCATCTGTTGTGGAAGTGGAAAAGATGCGCTATCCACAAGAATGCCAAAGAATGAGTGGAGGGATCCCATCACAATGGGGTACCGGAAAATCCGTAAGGGAATGAATCCACAAGAAAACGAAAGAAATAAGCTCGAACCAGAAACGGGCAGCGCCATCTCCCTGAAAACAAGACAGAAAAGGGAAGAGGGAATTCTAAGCAACCACCAATTCCCAAATGGGGAATACCAAATCGGAAAGAAATCCAGGATAGAAGATTACATACTTATGTTGGTTACCGTTGAAGAAACCAATGCCGAGAAAAGACAGGGAGCAATGTTGGAATGCGCCCTGCTGGCTAGTGGGAAAAAATCTTTGTATATGAGCCAACTGTGGGTACTAGTAGATACGGGAGAAACTGCAAATACGATTAATCACACCAAAGGAACTACTCCATCAAAAGGATTGATAAAGAAGCTAAAGCTACTGAGCCCACAAGTTGCTGCAAATGGAACAAGATTACAAGTAACTAAGCTCCTGGACAAGGCTGGAGTCTAATACAACAAAGATGGCCAAAGAAAGAATAGAATCAAGTTCACAGACTGTTGGTATGGTACATGTAAGTTCAATCTGTGTGTGGCAACCAAGATGATAAGCCAAGGATGGGAGATGACCGGCAACACAACCGGTATTAAACTATGCAAAGGGGACCATAAAGAACTACACTTCAATATCCGAATGCGAACCAAAGGCAATGGCGCTCTCTGGGCAATGTATCTGGAGAGTGAGGACGCAGACGCACAAACACCGGAAGTAGCCCTAGCAACACCAAGCAAGATGTCAGTGGCAAGGGCACATGCCTTCTGCGGCCACAACAATATCTCAAGGGCCAAGCAAATTGCCAACCACTTGGGGTGGGAACTTACCCGGACCCCGTTCCAAAAGTGTGAGGCTTGCGCTAAAGGAAAAGCCAGGCAGAAGAACCTGGGAGAAGGGGAGAAGAATCCACCAAGCACCATAGGAGAACTATGGTACATCAATGGAATGTGGTTGAAGAAACCAAAGAACCCCAAGGGTACAGTCTACTTCCCGACCAACAACTGTCTGGTTGTGGCAGTAGAACACATCTCCAGAGTAGCAATGCTGGGATGGTACAGCAAGAAGAATGAATTCATTGAGGAATTCTGTTGAAAGTTCAACAGCATGAAGCAAACCGGAAAGGAGCTGAAAAGGACTTGGTGTGATGATGCTGGAGAAAACACCAAGTTCCAAAAGGCTATGAATGGTGCGAGCTGGCAATTTGGAGTCCAGTTTGAGTTTGCGGCAAAGACTCCACAGAGGAATTCCAGAGTGGAAACGCAGATATTCAATCTATGCAGTCTCACAAGAGCAGCTCTGGAGGCCGCCGGAGTACCCACTCAGTTGAGATATGTCCTATTTGCTGTCTTCCTCAAGTGGTGTCACCAAGTGGATGTGCTGAATGTTGAAGAAGAGATAGATGGAACCAAGAAAACAAGATATGAGTGGATGGTCAACAAGAATCCTGACTGGATAAAGAACATACAAGTTGCGGGAATGGCCGGCGTGGTAAAGACTCACCAAACTGGCACACCAAAGATTGTGGCGCGAGGAAAGACATGTCTGTTTATTAACTACTCAGAAGACCATGCAGGAGATTGCTACACAATGTTTGACCCTAAGGCAAGATCATTCCTAAAGTCAAGAGATGTCCTATGGCTGAACCGAATGTACTACAAGGAGAAGAAAGCAAGAGTTGCCCCAACAACTGTCAAGGGTATGTTCTCAAGAGAGCTGCTGTTGGAAGAACAGGAAGAAGGCATGGAAGAAGAAGCGTCTGTGGCTTCTAGATCCATAAACAAGGAAGAGTCGGCCCCTCCAGAAGAAGAATTGATTCCCCCAGAAGAATCTGAGGGAGATTTCTGGGAAGAAGAAGAAGAAGAAGAAGAGATCTATGATGATGATGATGATGATGATGAGGAGGAGGAGGAAGGACCATTGGCTACCTCAAGAAGTGAGAGAGTACTGAGGTCAACAAGGGCCCCAGATGGCACCAAGAACTGTAACTATGGCCTTTCCTTATTCATTGACGAGGAACTGGTTGCAGTAGCAACAGAGATTGAAGACAATTACTTGGAGGAGACTGCTGAGTTGGGAGCAATGGAATACGATCTATTGAATACCGAGGTCCTTGAGGAAGCAATTGATGCAGAAAGTTTGATACTGCACAGGTTATCCAAGAAGGGAAGGGTGTATCAAAGACTTGAAGAAGGCTATGGATACACAAACCACAAAGAGGAGTATCACCTGGTTGCAGCTGTTCTACAGGCCGAGGATTCAGAAATGTATCTAGTCGGTGCATCAGGACACAACTATGGCAACACCAGGGAACTCCAGACCATGAACTACGCGGAAGCAATGGCTACTGTTGACAAGATAGAACATGACAAGATGATCAAATACCATGTCTTCAAGGCGGTGAACAAGAAGGATCTACCAACAAGGACAAAGTTGTTCGATAGCACTTGGGCCATGAAGAAGAAAGCCAGTGGAGTGTATCGAGCAAGGAATGCCATCAGGGGATTCATGCAAGTCGATGGAAAGCACTTCGATGGGCAAGACAAGTCCTCTCCTGTTGTGACAGAAGTGGCAATCAAAGTAGTGTTTGTCTTGGCGATTATGGGAGGTTGGTATCTGCATCTAGTGGATGTGGAGGGTGCATTCCTAAATGGGGAATTCAACTCTGACCACAAGCTCTATATGAAGGTTCCAGATGCCTACAAGAAGTAGTATCCAAGCTGGGCAGTTCTACAGCTAATGAAAACGCAGTACGGGACGGTGCAAGCGGCATTGCAATACTATTGAGAGTGTGTAAAGGCTCTAGCTTTCTTCATGAAGTTCAAGAGAAACAAGGCTGAGCCATGTGTCTTCTTCAAATGGGAAGAAGGATACTTGGTAGTGTTCCTACTGTGGGTCGATGACTGTTGTGTGTCAGGACCCAAGCAATTGGTGAAGAAGTCAATTGGAGAGCTCACAGGACTTTTTGATCGCAAGGACGAAGGAGAGCTAAGGGAGTACATTGGCTGTAAGGTGGAACAGACTGCTGAATGGATAAGACTTATTCAACCGGTAAAGATTTAGAGATTCCAAGATGAGTTTGGTGCGGCCGGAGATGGGGGCCCTCATAAGAGAGCTCCAAAGACGCCAGCAGAGCCAGGAAGAATTCGGCAGGGTAACCAAGGAGTCCCTGGAGCCAGCAAAGCAGTTCAAGTACATGTCTGGCGTTGGAATTCTGTTACACATGATGCGATGGAGACGGCTGGATGTATTGAACGCAGTCAGGGAATTATCGAGATACATGCAGCAGGCCTCTCAGAGAGGATATAGAGCACTGTATCGAGTACTGAATTATATTGTCAGTACTAAAGAAAATTGGATATATGCTGAAACCAAATGAACTGGGAAGCTGGGATGGCAAAGCAGACAGGCTATTTTTGATTTCCTGGGTAGTGTGACTCAGAATATGCAAAGCACTCAAGCAGAAGGAGTGTGATTTCTGGAATCACCTATCTGGAGGGCGTGCCAGTCAAGCAATTCAGCAAGATGATGCAATAGTGACCTTGTCTACAACAGAGGCTGAATTGCATTCAGCAGTGTTGAGCATACAGGATATGATGTTTGTCTATCAAATACTGATACAGATGAGACTGCAAGTGGAGCTACCAATGATTTTGTGGTGTGGACAACCAAGGAGCTGTTGATATCGCAAATAACTGGTCAGTGGGAGGAAGAACCAGGCATATAGGAGTCAAGATGCATTACATTAGGGAACTCAAAGAAAGGGGTTTCATCAATGTAAGATGGGTAGCAGGAGACAACAACACAGCAGATGTTCATACCAAGAATGTCTCCAAGAAGTTGTTTGACAAGTACAGTGCAGAGCTTGTTGGCTAAACAGACTTGTAAACAGGGAAGTGTGTTGGAATGAATCGAATGAGTCGATTTATGGAGACAAATCTTGTTAAGTGGGATTCACTTCGTACAAATTGAATGGGTCTAAGTAAAATCCTCAGTTCAGGAAGTGTCACCGAAATCATGAACTGATTAACAACAGATACACGTATGGTAGGAAATACCAGAATGGATACAATGGAAGCTAAGCCAATAGAGATCAATCGCAGGAAGACGGGCAACCTCATTACATGAAGAACAATGCATTACATGAAGAACAATGAGGTATATATATATATATATATATATATATATATATGAAGAAGTTGTAGATTAACACGAGATAATGCACGAGAGAGGGTTGAGTGAATATTTATTGAATCAAGCAGTCAGAGGACTCATATTTTCCTAAACAAGGTACTAATCAATAGAGAACACTGTTAACGCCTACCAATATTTTCAACCTATTCTAACAGAACTAGCACCAACTCACCAACCTCGCGGAGCGCTCGGTACTAGTACTTCGGAGTATGCTTGAAAGGCCCTGAACGATGAGGAGGGAGACTGGTGTTTGGCTTGTTGTATTTGTATTGATATTTCCTTACTACATCACTTTCATCTAATTGAATTATGAGCGGATGAATTCACTCATCGAAAATCACTAAATCACTGTATCACAGATGTTTGCACCGGCACTCTCATCTTCCGGTGTGGTGTCATCATGCCCTGCACACTTGTATACCAGGGGCTGTACCCTTGTACTCTGCCCCTGTAGAATCCGGTACATAGGGACTTCGGAAAAGGAATTGGAGAAGATACTTCTCCAGACACGTTGTAAGTTTAGACTACATGAAGATACTTCTCCAGCCATGTGGTAAATTCTCATTCTCATTCTCATTCCCACTTCCATTCCATTCCAACTGGTAATGTTCCGAGAAGTCGGATTCCTGTACCGGTAGAAGCACGACTGGTTACTCGGCCGATTCCAGACAACTACACGAAACAGAACTGCGTTCCTGCACAGTGTTGCGTCGATCGATCGGAGGCAACAACAGACAACAATACGGTACGAGTACCCGCTTTACGAGTTTTTGTGTGTTTTCTATTCGGCTTGCTAGCCTATTCTGTTCATTCCATTCAAATACGTGCCTAAATAATTATGATTCATTGGGTGGAATACCGTACAGTACGTGCAATCCGCCAACCGGAAAATCGATTATGTCTGTCTCAGCTCATCTCATCTCTGCGCGATGTGTCGTCGTGACTGTCTCCGTTATAATAATATCCTGGTGAACGCATGAACGGTGAGTTCGTTTCTTAACTTGTGCTACTATCCCGATCTGAATCGATCTGATCTGATCTGACCCAATCCCATCATCCATCGCGTCACCATTCTCACTCGTCACACACAGTTCCAAGATTCAATCAAACAAAGGCATCGATAAAAATGAAACACTTCTTTCCGCTGATTCCGTTTCGCATTTTTTGTATTTCTGTTCGTATACACACATTCGTCGCATCCTTCTTCTTCGTCGTCGTTTTCACCACCATTGTTTTCCTCGAATCCGTTTCCTTCGTTCGCATTCCGAGATTACAAAACCACGTCGGTTGTCTCCATTTCTATCTCTCTCTCTCTTTCCATTGTTTCGATTCCATTCCATTCCATTATTTATTTCTAGTATTGTTGTTGTGTTGCATTATTGTACAATGTATCCCATCCGTTCCGGCGATCGATTGCTTCATTCACTTATTCCGTTCGTCACTTCGTTCCTGTTATGATCTCCGAGACGGACGAGCGAACGTCCAACACAACGCAACACAACGCAACCCAACGAATCGACCGACAGATGATATTGATTGATTGATTGATTGATATCGATTGATTACATCTGTTGCTGCTCCAGCTCGGTCAGTTTTTCCAAAACCTCCGACGAGTGCCGGGCGATCTTGGACTCGACGTCCGTAAAGATCCAGCGCAGGCCCCCGTTGGGATCGATGATGTAGGTCTGTCGGTTGGAAAAGGTCCCGAATCCCGGAATCGACAGGGCGCTTCCGTATTTCTTGGAGACGACGCCTCCCTTGTCGCTGAGCATGAAGAAATCGAGTTTCTCCTCGGTGCAAAACTGCGCGTTCTTTTCGACCGGATCGACGCTGACTCCCACCACCTGCGCGTTTAGCTTGCGGTATTCCTCCATGTCCTTCTGGAATCCCCGCGCCTCGAGCGTGCATCCCGACGTGAAGGCACCCGGGTAGAAGTAGAGGACGGTCCACTTGGCGTTCTTGACGAGTCCGTCGAGGGTGACGAGTCCGTTCCCCCGGGAGTTGGGGAGCTCGAAATCGGGGGCCCTGGCGCCCTTGGTAGGGAGGCCGCTGGGGGAGGAATCGATCGCGGAAGCGGGTGCGGGGGCCGTTGCCGAACCGAAACCAGGCGGTTGTTGTGGCTACGACCGCGGTAGCAACGCCCGCCGCCGCGGCGGTTGCGGCGCCGACAAAGGAGCGACGGGTGGTGCTCGGTGTAGTTGTAGTTGCTGCTGTTGCTCTTGCTGTTCGTGTCGTTGCCGTTGCGAGGGAAGATGCGTCGGATGCAGATGCGGAAGTAGATGCGGATGTTGAATGGGTCGATCGTTGGTTCGGAGCCAACGGCGAAAGGGCCGACGAGAGCGAGGCGCAAGCCGCGAGGACGGTAAGGATCGAGGCGATTCGGAGCATCATGGTGATGTTGTTGTGTATATGAGGGGTGATAGTTGGAGGTTGTGCTGTTCTTGAGCACTTCGTCTTATTTTTCGTAACGAAACTCGTTGCGTTGCGTTGCGTTGCGTTGGTTCGCGTTGGGTTTCGTGAGTGCGAGTGCCGTCAATGGAGGCTACCGGTACAATACTCGTACTCAGTGGGTTGATAGTGCTTCTGAGTCTGTCGTAGCTCCAAGTAACTTGCTCGTACGTTACTCCTACCGGTACCGTACCGTACGATAATAGTGATGTTGGAATCATCAAAAGATCGAACACATGAAGATAAAACAAGAACCTAAGATTACGTCGTAATTATCGGTACGTACTTGTACTCGTAAATCTTACCGTACCGGTAGTACGGTACCCGAAAGATTATGTCGATGATCAACACGTAAAAATGCACGGACGATGACGAAGCATGACGTCGCTTTGTCTAACACGAGAAATCACATGTCAGCTGTTCGTGAATCCCGGCGCAAGTACCGGTACGTTCCCGCTACTGGTACTGGTACTAGTACTCGTACTCGTACTTCATACTCGTGCGAGGTCGGGTGCATATCTACCGTAGGACGTATCGGTATATGTACAACAGCCATTGATCCGTGATGCCTTCAATTATGCATGACTGAGTCAATCAAATGCCGGTATGAAGTGATGTTCAGTGAAGTACGTACGGTACTCGTACGAGTATGTACTATTCGTACGGTATGTCCATGACTGACTGAGTGAGTCAATCGAACGATTTATTCGAACAAAAAGTGATTGTATTGTTTGTGTACTGCGTACGGATCATACGGTAGCACCGTAGATAGGACTACTACTTAGTACAGGGGTACCGGTACGAGTACCGGTACGTAACCGGTAGGACGAGATAATGCGTGATGCGTGTCAAGAAATACTAAAGTAATGATGTCAATTGTCAAGATTTTTTCAAGATTATGCTGCCAAGGGACATTCGCTTGTACGGTACGGTACTCGTACGGTACGTCGTACGGGAAACACAGCACGTGCGCGACAGCGACAGCGACAGTATTCGAATTTTTTGGTATGAAAATGGCGGTTAGGCAACAACGGTAATTCTACAGCGCGTGGCGAGACCAAATTTTTTGAATGGATCCGATAAGTGCTCTGTTGTCGAATCTACCTACGGTACGGTACCGTAATCTTACCGACGCTGCCGTAATCTCACTGTATCGTAAATAATAATAATAATTCGGGGTACGTACTCGTACAGTAAGTTACTTCGTAATACGGATACACGTCCTTTTTGAGCGCGGCAAGGCGCTCGGTCACCCGCCAACAATTCGAAATTTTTCGTTCTTCTTTACAATCCTGCTGACGCAATTGTCCAATCAGATTCCAAATCGCGGGAGACGTAAGTTTGGCTACCACTCGGATGACAACTCCGTCCGTCCGAAAACTAGACCTTCTTCGGTTCCACGAGTGTTGTGTGATACCGGTATTTATATTATGATAGACGAGAGAGTGACTAAAAACATATCCCGAACGGAATAAATTTCCCAATCAAATGATGCCTCGCCGGAAACTGTCTTCCGTCTGTTGTGCTTGTTCTCCCGGCGATTGGCTTATTTCCGTAGCACCGTCGATTTTGAAAAAAATAGAAGCAGTCATTATGATGTTGCTGTTGTGAAACCGTCGTTGTACTGTACAGTACAGTACCGTACCGTCGTAACTTACTTTTTGTTTCTTGTTCTTGTTCCGTGTGCGTTGTTCACCTGGTAACGAGTACATACATCATCTGCGCTACCACCGCACTCGTGAAGAATATGTACGGTACGAACGGATACGAGTTCGTACGGTACGAATACATACCGTTGTGATGATGATGTTGATTAGTTAGGGGGTATCATTTTGATGATGAAACTATTGAATATCTTGTGTCATTTTGAATGCGTTTTCTGTGCAAAGGTTTATGATTTAGTTCGTACTTGTGCTTGTAGGTACTTGTACGAGTTGTATCTGTTTCTCTCACCACGCTAGTAGTAAGATTACCGTATGAGAGTGGAAGCAGAAGCAGAGATACCCAAACAGATGGATGATTGCTCTCCTTCGATTTCACTTTGCATTGGTGTGTCTCGTGTCAACTATCGCACTCCAAATAAGAATAGGAATTAAATTACTATCTACGATACAGTGATTTTCATTGATACGTACAATTACCGTTAGTATTCATTATTCGGACTTGTTGATTCCATTTGATTGATTACATCAAGCAAAGTAACCACCAACCGTCACGGAATTACACTAATTCTTATATTCCATCTACTTCAGTTTCGGTTTCTTTCCGGAAAGGTATCTTCTTATTCTTATTCGTTTTCGAACTCACAAAACGGAACGGAACGAAACGAAACGATGCCGCCGTCCGCCAAGTCTCCCGGCAGCCCGATCCATCATCCCCTCCCCGAGGTGATCCACATCGGGAACGGAACATCGGAGGACGAACACGAACACGAAAACGAACACGAAGATGATGCCTTCCGAATTCCTTCCCCGCCCGAACTCGTACCGCCACACAAGAAGCGCAACAACATCACCTGCGGGATTCTGAAACCCTCGTCGTACCGCAAGTATTCCGGCAACAACAGGAACAACAACAACAACAACAGCAACAACAACAACAACAGCTGTGTCAGCAATCCGAAGGAACCCTTCTTCCCGAAACTGAAACTGCGCAATAATCTCAATCGCACAACTACAAATGCAAATGCAACTACGAATACGAATACGAATACGAATACGAATCCATTGACGCCGGCCTCACCCGTTGTGACGGCTTCTGCCTCTCTATCTGCTTCTCTATCTGTATCCTCCCCGGGAAGCTCGGACAGCACCTCGACCTGCGAGAGCGGATCGGGAGACGATTCCCTGGATCGAATCATTTGCAACCTCAACCACAGCATCGTCCACAACGCCAACCTTTCTCCCCAGCGTCCATCGTCGTCGTCGTCGTCGTTATCGGCTTCCTCCTCGCTGGCTTCCTCGACCTCGCCGGCACGCTACAGCAACAACAAGAATAACAACAACAACAGCGAGGAGGAACAACGCCTCCGCAACGCCCGCATCAGGCACATCGAGGACCTCAACGAGCGGATCAAGGCGGCAAAGGCACGCAAGCTCGTGGAACGAAAGGCCTACCGGAGGGAGGACCGGTTGATGCTGCGATTGGCACGAGAGCTCAAGACGACCTCCAAGCACGTTGCCGAGACGGAATGGAAAAACGAACAGGTGAGCAAACAGTTGTCGTCCGAGCACGAGCACGAGCTACATATATATATATATATATATATGGGACGGTTGTGTCGCGTGGTGCAGGAAATCGTATCCTGTGCGTGTATATGTGTGTGTGTGTGTGACACGCAGCGCAGCGCAGACTCACGAATTCCATCTGTTTTGTTTATTCCATGTTATCATTATTTTGTTCCGTCCTGTCCTGTCCTGTCCTGTCCTTTCCTGTTTGGATTCTATTCTATTCGTATTCTCTCACGCACCCTCGAAACAAACGAACAAAAATACACACACACACAAACAAACATCGCTCTTGTGTACGTACCGTTGTTGTTGTGTACCCGTTGTTGTTAGCTCGAAGCCATCAACGAACGCCTCCAGGAATACTGCGATCGTTCCAAAAAGGAACTCAACGAGCTGAGGACCTCCCGGTTGTCGACGACACTGAAAAAACGCCTCTCGGCCGAGAACGACATCAAGCTGGCCAACGTCAAGAGCGCCCACAACTTTGTCCTGCAGAACCAGGCCTCCCAACTCGAGGCACTCAACACGGGCCACCAATCCAACTGCCAGGAGTTGTGCGAATCCGTCCTGGACGCCAATTTCGAACTGGACCGGCTTCGGGCGATTCTTGTATCCGAGCAGCAGAAGAACGCACCGAAGGGATGGTTTGCCGCCCTGCTGCGGCTGCGAGCCAAGAACAACGGAAATGGCAACAACAACAACAACAACAACGGAAACGGAAACGGCGAGTGCAGCGATAGTAACAGCAGCGGCAGTGTCTGTCCAAGCCCCACCCGCCGGAGGAGGAGGGGCATGAGCATGGGCATGGGCATGGGCATGAGCAGAAGTCCCTCCCGCAGACTGAGGGGTTCCATCGGTAGCTTCTCCAGCACCGGTTCTCTGACGCGATTGCACTCGCAGTCGCTATCGCAATCGCAATCGAGAGCTAAGAATCGAACGCGGTCCTCGGAGAGTGGTGCGGCTATCTTCGCGACCGTTCAGTGGTGGTCGACGTTCCTCACGGTGGTCCTTCTGGGTATCCTGGTAGTGGCGGGAACACTTTCGGTGGTGGAAAACGGCAGTGGCAGTGGCAATGGCAATGACACTCCAAACGGTCCGCTCGGAGCCAAAGCAACGACCGCGGCAGAAACCATCGTTTCTAATTCCATCCAACATCAGCAGCAGCAGCAGCAGCAGCACTCCATCATCGACACGGTGGAGTTGCCGGAACGGACCGACCATTCCGAAAGCCCGGCGCTGGCATACAGCAAAATTCTTGCGCTCGAGGAAACCGCCGCCATTGCGGACGACCTCCTGGCGTCCCCCAAAGCGCTGCTGCTGAACACCAAGACTTCGTGTCCCTCCAAAGGTCGCAACAAGAACAACAGCAACAACAACAACAACGATAAGAGCGACTTTGTGTGCACGAAGGACCTTCTCGCGACGAACAACAGCGGAAGCCACGAGGCAGCAGATGAGGGCGGAACCATCTCGAGGACAGCACAAACTACCCTTTCCCCGGACGCCTCGGCCAGAACGAGGAACGGCGTCGAGGATAACAGCAGCAGCAACAACAACGACAACAACAACACAGCCAGACGCCGTCATGGTCGTCCTCCCAAGACCAATCAGTTCGTGGCATCCGTAGCGCGTCTCGTGGTGGACGGGACGACTCTCGGCACGATCATTCGCCGAGAATAATAACAACAACAACAATGATGATGATGATGGATTATTTTTTTATGTTTGCATTGCATTGCATTGTATGGACGTTTTCTATGGATACAGTACTATTCACCTACATCACATACATGCACACGACAAACGAATTCCCTGCGTCGCGAGGAACAACGTCAACATTAACGTCACAAACCCCACTCACTCACTCACTCACTCGTTCACGATAGTGCAGCGGGCAAACGACCACACGGGAGCAGCAACAAAGAGGGGGCGTGCAACCATGCGATAGAAAAGGCTCGGCCGTGTCACACACACACACACACACACACACACACACGAGACACCGACTCCACGCGAAGAATTTGGAATGCTTCGCAGGACGACACCGACACCGGCATAATAATGAAACAGACGTGTGAACCGATGCGCCTGATCGCTTTCTTCCCCCCCACGCCACCAACGGACACCAACAGTACAGACAAAGAATCCCGATGTCGCTTGCCACGAAACCAAACCAAACCAAACAATAGATCTGGTGCCGGAATCTACATACACGAGCACGCACACACACACACCACACACGCACACACACACAAGACGGGAGTCCGAAAACAAAGACGCTCAGAGTGCCGCACCGTGTAAAGTGTTTCTCCACCACGATCAGACAATCCGAATTCGAATCGCGGAACGAAACGAAACCGCTGACTATTGCAGCTCATAGAATATAAATAAAACAATAGGCCGTTTCATTTTGCGATGTTTCAATCCACAACACCCAACATCAAGTTCCTAAGATTATGCACTGACTAAGGTCAAATAGTTTTGCTACTCCTAGAATTATTCCTTGCATTATTATCATTTATCGCTTTATCCGCATGAGAAATCCTATGTCATCCAGGCGTTGTATGCGTTCGCTGCTCAGCTTTCCGTTTCTCGCCTTGGCTCTCTGGGTGTTCGCCCAGTTTCCGAGATTTTTTCCGTCCTCTTGGTGGCTCCGCGGAACATTGCAGTCCCCGTTTCGTTCTTGGTACCGAATCAGGAGTTGGTACATGTCGTCCCACTGTTTAGCGGAAGTGTCCCAGACCACCCCCAGCTCGTCCATCAACCGCTTCGCATTCGAATCGAGTTTTCCGAGTCGCTTGTAGGTTCGCTGATTCCCCAACCACATGCCGAGCTTTTCTCCCTCCTCCAGGTGGTTCTGTGGAACGTTGCAGTGCCCCTCTCGGTCTTGGAACCGCACCAGCAGCTCGTACATGCCGTTCCATTGCTGGGCGGTTAGGTTCCACACCACGCCGATCGCCTCCAGCGAGTCGGCCTTCTCACCGTCCAGTGTTCCCTTCTTGTAGTCGTGTCGCTGCTTGTTCAACCAGGTCCCGAGGTTTTTCCCGTCTTCTCGGTGCGAAAGCGGGACGCCGCAATGCCCCGTTCGTTCCTTGTACTTCGACAAGAGCGCGTACATGCTCTCCCACTGCTTGCCCAGCACGTCCCACACGACGCCCGCGGAATCGAGCAGCGCGATCCGCTCTCGATCCAGGTCCCCGTTTTTTCGGAAATACCGCTGCGTGTTCAGCCACATCCCGAGTTTTTCCCCGTCGTCTTCGACGTGCTGGAACGGGACGGCGCAATCTCCCTCTCGGTCCTTGTATCGCAGCAGGAGCGCGTACATGGATTCCCATTGCTGGTCAAAGACGTCCCACACCACACCCAGGTCGGTCAGGCGATCTTCGAGTCGCCGATCCAGCGTTCCCCGTCTCTTGGCCAGGCGCTGCCGATTCAACCATCCGCCGAGATTGGGAGTGCGACTCGTATCATCGTTCGCCTTTGCCTTTGCGTTTGCCTTTGCGTTGTCGTTGTCGTTGTCGTCGTCGTCCCCCCGCTCGTGTTCGTGTTCGTGTTCGTGGTAGTTCCGCGGAACGTTGCAATCCCCCTCCCGTTCTTTGTATCTCCGCAATAACGAGTACATGGTTTCCCATTGGTGGCTCTGGACGTCCCACACCACACCGAGTTCCGCCAATCGATCGGCGCGGGACCAACCGAGGCTGCCCTTGCGCTTGTGGATCCGCTGCGTGTTCAGCCACTTTCCGAGGGCGAGCGGAGCCGGAGCCTCCTCGGCCTCGTTGTTGTTGTTGTTCTCCTCCCCTGCTGCTGCTGTTGCTGTTGCTGCTGTTGCTGTTGCTGCTGTTGCTGTTGCTGTTGCCGTGGTGGTGGATTCCCGACTCGTCGTCCGCACTACTCACGCAGTACGAGTAGTTGTAGCCCTGCGGAACGTGGCAATCGCCGTGCTCGTCCCGGTAGGCCTCCAGCGCGGCGAACATTTTCTCCCACGCCGCGTCCCTCGATAATGCGGCGCTCGCCTCGTCACCGTCCCGGTTGTTGTAGTAGGCCACAACGGCATCGTCCATGAGCCGGTGCCGTTCGGACAGCGGGAGCGATTCCGGCAGGTGAAAGGCCTCCAGAACCCTCGGTGGGTACTCGGATTCGCGGAGGGGTCGTCCCAGCTCGGTGCTCTTGTCGACGACCATCACTACGTCCCGTCGGAGTTCCTCGTCGAGGTGGACCATGTGCCGAAAGGTCGTCACGAATCGTTCGTACGAATGGGCCCTTTCGTCGTCGTCGTCGTCGTCGTCGTTTGTTATTGTTGTTGTTGTTGTCGTTGTCCGATACCGGGACCGGGACCAGGACGTACCCCCGCTCCTTCCCGGGCGCGGTGCGTCCGACCCTTCCGATCATCTGCCGGCCGTCGATGGTGCTCCGCACCGGATCGGCAATGACGACCAGGTCGAGCCACGCCTCGTCGACGCCCATCGAGAGGAGCTTGCAATTCGTAATCAGGGATCGGGGAGCCGCCCTGGCTCGCTCCAGTATGCGCCGTCGTTCCTCCGGGGGCGTCCGGTAGTCCATGTTGAAGACGGCAATATCGTTCGTGTTGTTGTTGTCACTGTCGTTGTTCGTGTTGTTGTTGTTGTTGTTGTTGTTGTCGTTGTCGTCACTGTCGTTGTCGTTGTCGTTGGTGTTGCTGGTGGTGGTTCGGGCAAAAAAGTCCTCCGCCAGTGCCGCAAAGTCCCTCGCGCGCTGGTTGGTCGAGTGAAAGGTCACCGCGTGCGAGACGTTGAGCTTGGAAAATGCCGATTGGATCGCCAACGGGAGGTAGTAGTCCTTGCGCAGTCGTTTGCGATAGTCGGCCGAGGCCGAGGACGAGGCTGTTCGATCGTCATCGTCGTCGTCTTTGCCGAACCCGTCGTATTCCTCAAACACCCCCGTGTCGACGCCAAACAAGGAAATCGGAACGGTGATGTTCCGTTCGACGCTTTCCCGGTAGGTGTTCTTGGCCAGGCACGGACCGAACAGGGATTCGTCGGCAAAACTCCGGATTCGTGGGTACGCAATAGCAGTATAATTGCGCAAAGCCGAAGCGGTACGGGTAGCAGCGGCCGTATTGATGCCGTTTTCGTTTTCGTTGTCGAGTTCGAGTTCGGCCGACGCCCCGTGTTTTCGCAGAAAGACCCGGTCTCCCTCCTCGTTGGGTCTCGTCGGCAGTACGCTGATCAGGGTCGCATTGTGGGTGTAGTTGTGGGGGGTTCCCGTCAAAAACAGTCGGTTCCGAATGTTGACGTTGGAATCGTCGAGGCCAAAGGCAAAGGTTGTTGTTCCCCACGACGACGACGATGATTTGCTACTGTTTTTGTTTTTGTTTTGTTGTTGTTGTTGTTATTATTGTTGCGTTTGGAATTGCGATTGCGATTGTGATTGTTCCGGGTGAGTCCCTCCATCTTGTGCGCCTCGTCAAAGACGCAAACGTCCACGATTCCACCGGGAATGCTCCGGATGGCCGCCCCGATTTTGTGGAGGGAGCTGTACGTACAGACCAGGATCTTGATGGCTCTCTTCGTATTCTTTGTATTCGTATTCGCATTCGTATTCGTATTCCCATTCGCATTCGTATTCGTATTCGCATTCGTATTCCCATTCGCATTCGTATTCGTATTCGTATTTGGTGCGAGAAAGGCACGAATGACGGCTTCGTCGGTGCTGCAGGGCACGTGGTGGAGGCTCGTCTTGCTGGCGACAATCATCGTGTCGATCGTCGTTGTGTCGTCATTGTTGTTGTTGTTGTTGTTGTTGTTGTTATCGTTGTCATCGTTATCATCCCGTTCCGGTGCCATTAGGATGCGGTGGGCCTCCCGGTTGGTCAGTGCCTGGTCCACGAGGTTCAGAAAGGGCGTGACAAAGACCCCGATCGCGATACCACTCGTTGTTGTTGTACCACTGTTTCCACCACCACCATTGCCGTTGCCGTTGCCGTTGCCGCTGCCGCTGCCGCTGCTGTTGCTGTTGCCACAACTTCCGCTTCCGCTTCCACTTCCACCGTTACTACCCCCGTTCAGCAGCAGTCCCTCCACGACCTTCCAGGCGACGTAGGTTTTCCCGGAACCGGCCACCAGTTGGACGTTCCCCCGTTTTCGCGGAATGTCGTCGTCTTGATTGTTGTAGTTGTTGTTGTTGTTGTTTTTTTTGTTGTTGTAGTTGTAGTTGTAGTTGTTGTGTTTGTTTTCGTCGTCCCGGAAATAATCGAGAATGTCGGCCACGATCGCATCGCTCCGACCGTCGTCTTTCTTGGCGTCGAGCGAAAACAACGACGACGACGACGACGACGACGACGATGGCAATGTCGACGACGACAATGACGATGCCGTTGCGGCAGCATCCTCGAGTTCAAGAGCTAGGGTTGCGGACCGCAGCGCGGTAGTTTGGCACCATCGCTCGCTTCCGCATCCGCATCCACATCCACATCCATATCCATATCCATATCCACATCCATACCGGATGGCAGTGGCAGTGGCAGTGGTAGTGGTGGTGGCGCTTTGTCTACAGTGGTGGCGGACCGCAACAACAGCGCCCAGGGCAAGAGCCGGTTCCGCCCGATAACAACAGCACCAGAAACAATACCAACCCAGAAGAAACACGGAATTCAGGAACCGTAACAACCACCCCCGTTTTGCCGTTGTTGTAACAGTA
Source organism: Pseudo-nitzschia multiseries (assembly GCA_037355745.1). Taxonomy (NCBI): domain Eukaryota; phylum Bacillariophyta; class Bacillariophyceae; order Bacillariales; family Bacillariaceae; genus Pseudo-nitzschia; species Pseudo-nitzschia multiseries. The sequence continues at coordinate 2,525,369 of CM074787.1, forward strand.
GTAGCACTTGTAAAAGCTATTGTGGTTGTGGTTGTTGTTGTTGTTGTGGTTGTTGTTTTTGTGCTCTTCCTTCGGAGTGTGAGTCCTTCCATCGTCGTTCTTCTCTCGTTGTCCGCAACTGCGGCATCGTTCTCCGGCAATCGCAATCGCAATCGCAATCGCGATCTCCTCCTCATCCTGCTTCGACGACAGCAACGATTCGTTTCGGTATTCTTCGGCGACGCATTCAGTTGTGCTGTTGTTGTTGTTGTTGTTGTAGTGTCCGCCACACACATGGTAGGGCACGGCACGGTACGGTACGGCACGGTATTGGGTGTGGGTACGTTGTGTTGTGTTGTGTTGTATTTGATTTGATTTGATTTGATTTTGCTGCTCTTTCTTCCTCGGCGGAATGCAATGCAATGCAATGCAATGCAATTCCAAAATTCCAATTCCAATTCCAATTTTCAACGGATGTTGTTTTTGGTTGGTTGGATTTACAGTTACGGTTTACTACCGTTCGTCTACGATGATTTGTATTTGTATTATTCGCAATCTCGAGAGGGACACACTGAACGTGTTTGTTGTACGGTACGGTACTGTATCGAGCACGTCGTGAAGTCAAGTCAAGTGTGATTGTCAGTGATGGGATGGGATGGGGATCTATGGGATGTGAGATGGTTGTTCTGTTCTGTTCCGTTCTGTCGTGCAATAGAAAACAAAACAGTACCGGTACTCGTACTCGTTCGTAACTTACCGGTACGGTAGGTACGAGTACGTACCGGAGTTTAGGCGCTAATTATTAGGTTTTTCAAACGACAGGTTATGAGCTTCATTTTTGTGCGGTGGTGTTTTCCGTGCTAAATTAAAAATCAGCTATTATCAGCACTCATCAAATACTTACCGTACCGTACATTCGTGATAGCCTCTCAGTAAAGCAGCCATTCCTAGTAGTACTTGTAGTAGGTACTAATGGATGTGCGGGAAATGCTTGTTGTAGTTAGTTCTACTACTAGTTAGTTCATTGGTGTGTTCTTGTGGTGTGGGTTGTTAAGTGAAGCAGCAGTGCTAGAGGGGGATCCGGGAAACATTCGTCGTCGTCGTCACTGTTGTCAGGTTCCTTTGGTGGCGCCGGCGCCTCAGAGAGCCAGTCCAGCCGGCGAGGCTTGTGCCTGGCCTGTGCTGTGCTGCTAGCCCTGCTGTGGCTAGACTACTACTACTACTAGCATTGGCCAGGTCTGCAATGGTTTTGATGCAGGCACAGAAATTGGGAGGGCTTGATTTCCACCCCATTGGGTCGTTGGTGAGGGGAATGCCAATGAGGGGGGAGGCTCACCTTGTCTGGACAGGAAGAGCACTCCAACAACAAGCTTCATGGTGTCTTCGGGTTTGACTTGCAGCAGTTGATAGAAGCCATCAGACAGGTCAATTTTGGACATGTAGACGACAGGGTCAAAGTGATTATTAGCGCGGTGAACTTTGGTGAGGAGCCTTTGGAGGGTGTGTCCAAATTGCATGGAGTCTTCTGGAGCTACTAGTGGAATGGCTGGTGTCTTGCTTCACTTCAGAGTAGGTATAATCAGAGATCATGCGGGGGCAACGCCCTTGCTGGGGCACTAGCCCCAGGGGGCTGAGCCTGAGTTCAGGGATGTCCTGAATGAGGCTGACTGGAAGGACAGTCCATTGCTGTTTTGTCCATCATGTCAGCATACTCGTTGCGAAGGAACTCAATGCCTTGGTGTGATGATTGGTGAGACCCTTTGCTGATGGTAGCTGCTATCCTGGACTGGTCCCAAGGGGGTCCAAACATGGATGCTGGGGTTCCTTCGTTTCCAAATTGGTCTAGGAGGCCGCCAGCTGGATGTGGGATATTAAATTCCTTTCGTGACCAGAAGTACCAAAGCTACCAGATGGTAGATACCCTATTTGTATGAATCCATGAGTCCCGTATCAATCAAAGTAATCGATTCCCACGGCATATCGATTCCCACGGCGCATCGATTCCCATCGCGCATCAACGGTGAGCAATCCCTGTTTTACAGTATTGCCATTGTTCTTTGGTGAGCAAACTCTGACTTCATAAAATATCACACGAGCTACGGGAGCAATTCCTGACCTTAATGATAAACAATTCATGGAGTCTTCCTAACGGAACAAGAGAAGAAAACCGTTGGCGTGTGATTCTCACGCAGTATATATACATGCATACAGATATATATGGTCAACGACCAATACATGTACGGAAATAATCAGCGAGTAATCTCATCACTACGCAACAGCAGTTGCAACGTATTCATCTCAATAAAAGAGATATCTTGCATTTTGGCAAGATTTCACTTTATCTCATACTTTTAACATTCAACTGATTTATATCCCAAAATTCACACTAGTTGCTACCAACTACTTGTAATCTACATACTAAGGTCTGTCTCGCTGCAATCTGAACAAGTCACAGCAAGAAGAGATCTGGCGTTTCCCTAGTCTCGCCTGTAGTCCGATTATCCGTTGCCGAAAGTATCCAACACAATTGTCACGCGTAGAGTACAATCGTTCGTCTACTAACACACTAACGCAGCGTTGCTGTTCTTCAGAAGCCTTTGAATCAGACCTTCAACGGACCGGATTCAGAAGGAAAATAATAGATTAACAGTCGCAAGCTCTAAGGTGGCTTGCACACAAAAGGAACAGGAACGGAATTGAATACAATCCCTACGCTGGCATATGCCAATCGCACATCGTACACGAAGCAGTTCTCATTCTCAGTCACCGCGCAATTCCTTCAAAGGATCGGAACCGTCACAAATGCCGAACATACCGGTAATGCCCGCCAATGTATTTGGGGGCGAGAACAACACAGGTGATGTCAAAGTTACTACTGCCAACCACTTTCCCAGTTTTGATACTGATATGAAGACGATACTCGTATCCCTACTCCATGTAACAAGTGAGGCGAATAATAAGTTGTGTTTAGCTCTCAAGGAAGGCGGATTATGCGAGTGGAATGCATTCCTTGACGCACTTATCGAACCGGATTTTGCTCGCGAGCTTACCTATACTGAGGGAGGACTACCAACGCATATCCCTCGATCCATTCAAAGGAACATAGAGGCACTTGCGGAGTTTGCTATCGATCTACAAGAAGACGAGAAAGAATGGAAAGATGTAAAATCATATACATATAAGGAATTCCAACCATTCCGCATAGAACGTGCCCTACGCATGCGGAATGAATCTGCTCTGAACCCTCCACCTCCTCCGCCGGGAAGTAACAAAAAGTCACCTCAGCAGGTAAAGTACGAATCTTGGTGCCAAAAAGCACGGGATGAAAAGTCTTTTACGCCCCTCACGAATGACTCAAGATTCGAACATCGGCTCGTAGGTTTCAAAGCTAAACTCGAGGCATACGACATCGACACAGAGACATTCCTTGATGAAACTTGGCCTCCAGCTGCGCTTCTGGGTTATACACGTGATCTTTTTGTCAAACAGTGTGCCTTCTTCTGGGTACTAATGTTGGAAGTCTTCAAAAGCGATCTCTCTGCATCGTGTGTACACAGCCATTCTACCACTCGTGATGGACGTAAAGCATACTTTGATTTTGTAAACCTTCACAGCGAATCAAAAGCCAAGGTATATGACAATTTGACTCAACTACAAGCGTTGCTAAAGTTGAATCTCAGCAATTGGAAAGAATCCAAAGTGAAATTCATTACACATTGGTTTGATGAATTAAATCACCTCAATAAGCTCCGTCCTCCCAACAAGCCCCTTGAGTACCATACTGCAAAATCAGCATTATGTCAGGCATGCTATTCCAGCTTTCAGCTAAGTGAACAGTTTGCCAAAGTCAAGGATCCAGGTGGGACGAATAGCACCGTGACAGATGCAGTCGCTGAAGCAGCTGCTATTGACAAACTTAAAATCACGCTTCTACTCGAAGCAACTCGACTCGATTCCCAGTCCGCGATGGCAGCTCCTCGGTCGACTGTACGTGCACACGTTCATGACTTCTCATCTGAACAAAGCCAAAACCATGATGACTATGCTCTCCCTATCGAATTTGAAGGAGACTATCAAGACTATGCGGTATTTAAGGCTGGACGTACCCCTGACCCTACCACGCGGCTGTCTACAAACATATGGAAGGCCCTGTCACGTCAGGACATGAAGAGTTGGCTAAGTTTTTCTCCGGAAGGCAAGAAAATTGTGGTCGCATCGTTACGACACGACTTACTCTCAAAGGATCAACCTGACCCCAACAATGTCAAGCCCATCACCCGGAAGGCATATCAACATGGACACTCTGTATCATTCCGAGAAGACGATACTTCGAACAAAGATGAACATGCCAATTCCGCAGCAGATCTACATCCTGCTGTAGAAAATGATCGTAGAGGTGTTTTCCATGCATCATTAGGTGTATACAAATCAACAACCTCTTCATCCAAGGACCAAGGACCTCTCAAGTCTTCCGTGTCACCCGCGCATCCCGCTCGATTCCTCTCCGAAAACCCTGACATTCGGTACAAAAAGGACGGTGACACCCAAATACCTGTAGGAACATCCTCCTATTCCGCCAATTTTCACCAGTGGTATAATCCTGACGATGATCTGACCTTTCCTAACGATAGTCCAGTAACGTCGTACACATACCGCATACACAAAACTACGGTTACTAGTCCTGGTTTTGCCATGGTTGATCGCGGCGCAAATGGTTGCATCATCGGCAATGATGCATGCCTCATCTCCAAGGATATCCCACAACGATATGTCAATGTCACCGGCATTAACAATCACCAGGTACAAAATATTCCCATCGCTACATGCGGAGCTTATTCCATATCGAACAGAGGTCCCGTCATCCTCATTTTCAATGAATGTGCATATACAGGCTGACACCCTTCTATATTGTCCTCCGGCCAGATGGAAGCATATTTTTCCATTGTCGATGACACATCCATCAAAGCGGGCGGTGGACAGGTAATCACCACCTCCGATGGATATGCACTGCCTCTTAGCATACGACACGGTTTACCATACCTTGCGATGCGAAAGTACACAACTATTGAGTTTGACACGCTCCCACATGTTATCATGACATCCGATAAGCATTGGGACCCATCTGTTCTTGATACCACAATCAGTGCAAAAGATGAACAATTTCTCCAGAAATATCCTCCTCAGCCACAGCAACTCCCATATGCCGATTACGACGAATATGGAAACCCACGTTGTCTTGAAGGATTGAATATCTCTGTATCCCCCGGCTCTTCCACGGTCACGTCTCTCAGTTCATATTCCAGCCAATCCACTCGATCTCCCTTCCTTCCTATTGATGATCATAGAACCAACGATCGCTCATTTTGGCTTACTTCCACCGACTACATTCACCAGGAATGCCTCGCATGCTGCACTCTACCTGAAGCCTCTGGGACAGTCACTGCGTTTCCAACGGATTGTACTGCCAGTGATACTACAGGTATTGCAGCTACGCCCCGTGAGAGATACCCCAACGAACATGACTACTTATCCATGAAACCTTTCTTTTGTTGGGTTTCCACTGATTGCATCAAAGCCACGTTTGAAAACTCAACCCAATATGGTTCATTAGCGGTTAGCCCTGATGGAAACATTTTCAAACGTTTCCATTCGGCCCTAGGCAATGTGGTTGAAGGGGAGAGGGAGGGGTTGCCCCCCGGACGTGTGGAGGACCCCGGAGCTGCAAGTAGCTTGGGAGTACTAGATGTTGCTTCTGTGGGAGGCACATACAATGCTCAAGGATCAATAAGTAAGACACGCGCATTCTGCTTTTGAGGCTTACCTAATTCATGTGTGATTTGTAATTTCTGGTTAGGTAATTGTTGGCTAGATGATTGCTGAATACTTATGGTCCCCCTTGGGCTTTGGTTGAGTAGGGGGGGCTTGACGCCATTTTGTTGTAGATGGTGCTTGCTGGTGCCTCAGGCATAGGCCTCTTGGCACCATTCCCAGAGTTGGTCCTGCTTGCTGGGAGTTATGGTTATGTGGTCATATATGTGCTTATAGCCACTGAAACAGACTCCTTTGATGTACCATGAATGGCACCTTTCTTGGCCATCAGAGCATGAGAGGGGGCATTTCACCTTATCTCTCATAGTTTGGATGGCTTCCCTCATCTTTGATGCTTCCAATTTCTTAAGAATGGGATGATTGCTGTCTTTTAGGCAAGGGTCTCGGTTGGGGTTTGCCAGGTGTGCCTGTGCTGGTGCCCCTGGTGAGCTGGAGGTGCAGACGCCGGGGCTGCTGGAGTGGTTGTTGCTGTTGCTGTTGCTGTTGCTGTTCCCATTGGAGCCAGCGTTGGAGACTTGAGAGGGGTCTGGTCTGTGAAGGAGTCTCAAGGGACCTACATTAGACACATTTGGGAGCCAGTTGCGGTTATGGGTCATCAGGAACCTATGAATATCTTCCCCAAAGTCAGGGGAGGGGATGGTGACCTTAGATTCCCATTGTTCTTCCAGCCACCCCCTCACCCTAATCTGGAAGTAGTAGACCACAATTGTGGGTGTGATGAGCTTCCCCATTTCATCAGCAATGGCCCTTCGGAGGGGCATTTGCTGCAACTCCAGGCGTAGGAGCCCTCGTTGGTAGCACTTCACCACCTTGTGTGTAGCTCCCAGGATGGTCGCCAGGACAACCAAGTAGCTCTTCAGCTGGATGGTGGCTTTGGTTCAGTCCACAGGAATGTACTAGGTTTTGGTCTTTTGCAGCTCTAGCGACTCCTTCAGGGTGAGGGAGTCGCCTTCTGTGGAGATCATGGTGTCATATGCTGCCATATTGGCAGCTGCTTCTTGTTCCTCCTTCAAGGTCTCTGCTGATCCACCCAGGGGGGGGGGGGGGGGGGGGTGAAGGCTAGGGGGAGTATCCCATCTGCCACACCAGTGAAAGGATTGGTCCCATGGAAGTTGCAGTCTTGGAACCTTTTGAGTACCGCGGTGGTAACAAGGGGGGCCTGGATCCCAAACTCCAAGGCTCTGGTGGCAACATGGCTCTGGAAGACCATGTGGGTCTTTTTGCGTTTGCTCTTCTGGGCCCAGGCTTGGTAGATGGGAGGGAGGTCTGCTTCTTTTAGCTTCCCACAGAGCAGCAACACGCGCTTGGTGTACAAGGGGCCCCATGTGGCCCCTACCAATTGTGAGCGCCTCTGGTCTAGGCCCTCACTGAGCCTCAGCTGGTGGTCTGTGCGTCCGAGAACTGTTTCTCGACCCCCCGCGGGCTATCGCGCGGTATTTTTACAATTCTCGACCCTATTTTTTAAATTTCCTACCTTTTTAGGTCGCGTGTCTACTAAAATACCTCGCGCGTCGCACACCTTTACTTTTGAGACAATATCTCGTCACTCCTCAAATAAAATAACTATTTTAGGGTTAAGGATATCATATTCGTTTCGTGACAAGCACTATTTTGTGTACAACTTGTGCACGAATGACTTATTTCATTTTCTCAACATGTTTCCACCATACCGGTATAATGGGCTCCGACCCAAATCCTCCAACTCCAACTCAAATCCCAGCTCCAACTCCATGTCAACTCCAAGTCGAATCCACCCCAGGCGGGCTATTGCACTCAAGGGTTTTGTTCGTCTTTAACGCCAGGAAGATCCGCTGTATTTTCAGAAGCTACACCGTCGGAATCGCCACTCCAATGTTGTTCGCTGCTCTCAAATAACCCCCCGCTTTGTGGATAGATGCTGCTGGTTACATTCGGAACGACTTGATGATTGCTAGTAGGATCATCGCTTTCCTTTTTAACATTTGGATCATTCCTTTTTTCTTCACGAATCTTACGAATCATTTTTTGGATTCGAGCAGTCTCTTTCTTGTGATAAACAAGCATTTTCCGGAGTTCTTGTTCGAGATTGGCTGGGTGTTCCTGAACCACCTTTTGTAGTTTGTAAATTCCCTCCATGGTTGGTTCGACTGTCGATTGGATGATTAGTATTAGTAGTATCAGTAGAGTAGATTATCTATTCGAAGATTAGGTCGTAGTAACACCTAACACGTTGGTATTTGTTTTCCTCGTCGGAAAGATAATGAAATAATCAATTATAATGATGAAGTACTAGCGAAAATAATGTATTACTAGTATCTACTAGTAATAACTCATGCAAAATAGCATACTAGTTGGTTTTACCGGTACATGAAAGTCGGAATCAACTCGATCGTAATCAACAAAACAATTGTCCACGATTTCCATTTCGATAATCAGCAACGCAATTGTCCACGATTTCGTACTAGTATCTACTAGTAATAACTCATGCAAAAATAGCGTACTAGTTGGTTTTACGGGTACATGAAAGTCGGAATCAACTTGATCGCAATCAACAAAACAATTGTCCACGATTTCCATTTCGATAATCAACAACGCTATTGTCCACGATTTCCATTTCGATTCACATTTCCGTGCACCTTATGGAAGAACTGACGCGCCTGCCAACAAATGTTTGGAATAACTGATGGGATTGACCCGTCCGGCGCTGTGTATTAACCCTCTTAAGGAGTTGACTGTACGTACTGTTCACTACTAAACATATTGTACGAGGAATGTTGCAATCATCACTAAGTAGTAATTACTTTACGGACCATTTTTGCAATCGAAGTACGGTAGTAAGGAAATCTACCGTACAAGAAAACACATCACACACAAAGTAACACATGTAATTTTTTCCTTTCAACGATTCATCTTTGTGATCTCCTTCGATTCGACCCCATCTACTGATATTTTCCTTCAAACAACTCTGCAACATCATGCCTCCTGTTATGAAAACCCCTCTTCTATTCTACTGCCGTTGTTGCGCGCTGAATGGCAAAAACTCCAAGTTTTTAGGATATAAATCCACGGCAAACAAGCAGGGTACTTTGAAATACGTCTCCGTTGGCCTAAGAAGACATCTTTATTGTCTTGATGAGTGCTGGGATTTCTACCATAGTCAGGGTCTAATTAAACGAAAGATCTATAACCTCTCCACCTCTATCAAAGTGCAGCCTACCTTGCCGTCTGTTCAACATTCTCCGTCTGATTTTGGGATGACTATGACACAAAACGGTCCATCTGTTCCCCCTTCCCATCTCTCCCAGCAACACACTGTCACAAGTCAGTCAGCGACGGGTCTTCATTCTGTTCTAAACCAACAGATTGTACATGATGTCTTTTTACCGCCAATGGATCGGAACGCCATTGAATCTTACATGGCTGTTTCTGCTGTTCAAGATGAAGATGCATTCCCGCTGAATAATGATATCGACAATTCCGATGACGAGGATGACAATGACGATGACGTAAATGAAAATAACGACACCAATTCTACCAACAACATTGATTGTGGAGACAACGAAGAAGATAACACTAATGGTTCTGCTGTTAATGTCGTTACTGCTCAGCCCGCCCCTCCACCACCTTCTTTTCATGAAAGCATTAATTTGAACGAAAGAGAGGATGCATTTCAAAGCCACACAAAACTACCGCCGCCCCCTCATCTTCTTGCTGAATTGGAACTCATGAATTTAATGGCCAGACATAAATTGCCACTGAACACATTCAAATCCATTTTCCAGTGGGCAAAGAAAAGTCAAATGAGACCGGGTTTTGATTTTTGCGATGCCAAAATTAGATCTCGGCAAGCAATTTTTGACAATCTCCAATCCAATCTTGGTCTCTCCGATATGAAATTTCATCCTCATATACTGAATTGGTTACCTGATAATAAGCCCACTCAGGTGTATGTCCGTTCTTTTAAGGATGCCATTTATTCTCTTCTTTCTGACCAGCAGCTAATGATAGAAGAAAACCTCTCCTTTCCCGACTATTCCACCCCTCTGTCTCCCGACAATAATCCTGAGTTGAATCCTAATTCTGTAATCTCAGAATTGCATCACGGCTCGTGGTGGAAATCTTCTTGGAAAGAAATTTGCAATCCCAATTCGCAAGAAATTCTTGTTCCTATTATATTTTACATGGACGGCATATCTTTGGATGCGCACGGACGACTTACGTTAACACCATTGAACATGACACTTGGTATTTTTAATGTGGAGACTCGTTCTCGACCTGAAGCATGGACAACTATTTACTTCCATCCCGACCCCGAATGGGAGTCAACCAGACACTCTCGTCCTGCCACTTCAAAGGAAAAAATTCAGAATCTTCACAATGGTTTGGAAGTAGCGTTTCGTTCCTTCAAAGCCGCGTGTAACGAAGACGGTGGTATCGAATGGAATTATCTTCCGTACGCAAATCAACAGTGGAGGGTAAAAATGAAATTTGCCATTGCCTATGTTATTGGCGACACAGAACTTCACGATAAATTGTGTGGAAAATACGGCTCCTTCAATAAGGGTGTCATGCGGATGTGCCGTCACTGCAACTGTTATTCTCCGAACATAAACATTCCTTCTGTTCAACCTGCAACAAAGAAGTGGTCACCTGTTGATTTCCATTGTTTTCCCGGCACAGATCTAAACGATATCAATAAGAACTTCAAAAACAACTCTCATCACAACATAAGGAATGTATTTCATGATTTATGCTTTGGTACTAATCAGAACAACATTCATTTTGCAACTCCCGGTGAATGTTTGCACATGCACCAGCTTGGTACTGCCAAACGGGCCATCGAGTCAATTGAATTGTTGCTCCGCGGAAGTGTTCCATGTGTTTATGCCCCCAATTTGAAGCACGGTGTGGCTGTTGCTAACAGTATTGGCCATTTAGCACAACGGTACGGTGGTTTGTTATCACGCCAGTCTGATAGAGATTTTCCTCGCACCAAATTTGGGACTCAGCTATTATCAACTACGAAGAAAGAAGGGCATGATTTCTCTGGAATGCTTATTTCTCTTCTGATCGCTATGGTTTCCAAACATGGATCTGACATTATTGGTGACCATCGTTTTGTAAAGAAACAGATAGAGGTAATTCAGCTCATTCTATCAATGGAAGAATTTCTTAAACACGGTCGAATGAAATATGCTTCCTTAAAGAATCTCCCAAAAACAATTGTTCACTTTATTAATTGTATAAACTCCACATGTCACAGGAAAGGGATGGGAACAAAACTAATCAAGAATCACCTGTACTTTCACCTACCAGATTATATCTCTTTATGGGGGAGCCCCGCAGGCTGGGATAGTGCTCCGAATGAGTCTCACCATAAAACTGAGATTAAAGCTCCTTCCAAGAACACGCAAGGTAATGCTGCATCACTAATCGGTCAAACGGCGAAGCGAAAGTCCGAGAAAATGATGCTAAGCCAGGCAACATATCACTTCAACTTGCATCCGCCTGATCCTCCTCCAATTGAACGACCTGATGGTGGCGGTTCTCATTTTCATATAATGAGAACCGAAAATGGGGAATCAACAATGAAGTGGCTTCGTTCTACGAACAAAAGCAAACCATTTTTTCCTTCTGACATACTCGACTTTGTTTGTGATTCTGTGCTACCTTTATTGGAGAATCCTTCACACATTTGTGGAGTTACAGAGCACAATCGTTTCGATGTTGCTTGTGGGTCTAATTTTATATTTCGCTCGCATCCTTCATATAGATCGGATAGTTCTCTGCTGAACTCCGTCTGGATGGATTGGTGTTTGATGAAATTGGACTTTGATTTAAATAACAATCCCAAGCTCATACCGTGCCATCTGGTATGCTTCTTAACTGTAGAGAGTTTGAAGCAGCCATACAGTAGTATTGGTGGCTATCCAATTGATACAAACGGAATGTATGCTGTGGCTCGTCGGTTTCAAGATGTGCCTAAGAAAACAGCTTCTGAATTTGTCCAACGTGGTCGCCTGATGAATTCACTGTACCTATTTCATGTCGACACTATCCATTCCGAGCTGGCAGTTGTTCCAGAGCAAGGCCTTGATGGGTCCATAACCAATTGCGATTGGCTAGTGATATCGAATCGGATCTCCTGGCTACATTTTTTTGAAAGCAAAAATGCTGCTACACCACCGTCTTACGAATCTTTGTACAACGCATGCACACTACAGGACGACATCCAGTTGGAACCGTTTGAGATGGCATTGAATGATAACGAATCCAGTGATTCTCTATCTAGTTCAGATAGCGAAAGCTCGGACAGCAGTTCCGATTGAGTAGCAAGGGTGAATGTACCGGCTAACTTTAAACTATTGTTTAATTTTACTATAGATGGTTAGCTCTAAGCACAGTTTTGCGAGATACATAGGCGCTCATAATATAACAGCCTTCGTATTTTGGATTCGAACAGCTATGTAATACTAATGGATTGAACAATAGAGTATCTCCTGACCTCAATGGAACTTTCACTCCATACGTGGGGAAGACAAAATAATAAATCACCTCGTCAGCAGACACTTCCGCCGGAGCAATTACTGTCAAACGAGTGTAGTACATGTCATCGTCCACATGGCATCTAGAATGGTAGTTGCGACCGATTGAAAATGCTAAGGCCTGCTGCCCAATTGCATTTAGCTTTGTACGAGACAGAATCTGAGACAACACATCCATTTCCTCCGCAACAAATGGTTCGACGTCAATTAAACTATGATGCATATGCTTCACAATTTCAACTGTTGTCTCTTCTAGCTCTAGTTTGATGCTGGGATCGACATGACTTTTGAAAACATACTCACCAATATTTGAATCCAATCTTTCTGGTCGAATTCCAATGATAGCATAATCATCATTGATACTGCCGCGCTTAACCCCTCTTCCAACGGTTGGTTTTGCTCCAACAATGGCAGGAGCAAACTGTCTCAACAATTCGATATTATTCTTCGAAGCGAGGTGTCGTTCCGCAAAATGGCGTGAAACTTTGGCAAAAATTCGCAATGATGGTTCGTAAGGATCAAACGCAAGAATATGCTCATCCTTCGTACTATCCAATGTATTGTAGTTTTCGATTGACAAAGCCTGTTCCGGTTGATACTTCTTCTTTCCGCCTGTCTTGCCACCCCAATCTGTCTCCATGTATTTACCTGCCACGGCAGCGGTACTGGATTTATTTTTCAGCGCTATTGTACGGACGCCATCTTTGCAAGTTGAACGCCTATTTCTTTCCTTTTTCATCGGTTTTATCAGAGACAAGTTCGTATAAGTTTCGTGGCTCTTTGACACCGGTGCAGCAATCCTCAGAAAGTTGGAAGACATTCTCTGTTTATGTCTTCTCTCATGTTTCCTATTTGCTTTTTGCCTCCTTCCTCGTGCTGACAATTGTTTTCCATTCGTTGTGGTTGGTTTCATTGTTGCCGAGACGAATTGCCGTTGGAGGATGACGAGGACGAATCGATTTGCCGATGGAGTGCCGCTTGCCGCTTGCCGGTGGAGGTGGAGGAGGAACGACGTCGCCGGTGTAGGAGGAGGAGGAGCGACGGTGGAGGAGGAGCGCCGGTGGACGAGCGATTCGATCCCGGATCGCCGGTGGAGGAGGAGCGCCAGTGGAGGAGCGATTCGATCCCGGATCGCCGGTGGAGGAGGAGCGACGTTGGTGGAGCGACGGTGGAGGAGGAGCGCCGGTGGACGAGCGATTCGATCCCGGATCGCCGGTGGAGGAGGAGCGCCAGTGGAGGAGCGATTCGATCCCGGATCGCCGGTGGAGGAGGAGCGACGTTGGTGGAGCTACGGTGGAGGAGGAGCGACGGTGGAAGAGCGATTCGATCCCGTATCGCCGGTGGAGCAGGAGCGACGTTGGTGGAGCGACGGTGGAGGAGCGATTCGATGCCGGATCACCGGTGGAGGAGTAGGAGCTATTTGATGCTGACGATTCGTTGCCGAGCGCCGGTAGAGGAGATGGAGGAGGAGCGACGTTGGAGCGACGGTGTAGGAGGATGGTTCCCAGTTACGGTTCAATGGTGCCTGGTTGCTTGTATTCAATCGTTCCCGGTTGCTTGTATTCGATGGTTCCCGGAGACGGTTCGATGGTTCCCGGTTGTGCTTGTATTCGAGTGTGTGAATGGAGTGGAAGACCAATCAATTGCCGTTGCCAATATCGATAGAGTTGCCAACGTTGGTGGAGCGCCAGTGGAGGAGTTCGATCGTTCACGGTTGCTTTGATCACTTTGCGGTTCGATCGTTCCCGCTTGCTTCTATTTGATCGTTCCCGGTTGCTTCTATTCGATCGTTCCCGGTTGCGGTTTGATGGTTCCCTGTTGCTTCTATGGTTCCAGGTTGCTTAGAATGTTCGCGGTTGATTCAATGGTTCCTGATTTCGGTTCGATGGTTCCCGGTTGCTTCGTTTGATGGTTCCCGGTTGCTTCGATGGTTCCCGGTTGCTTCGTTTGATGGTTCCCGGTTGCTTCGATGGTTCCCGGTTGCTCGTGTTGCCTTTGCCGACGATCCTATTCAAATATATGATAATTGAACAAAATGGGTGAGTATCTATTGATGTAGTACATAGAGTAAGTAATAAAAACAGAATAATATAATCTACATGCCGATCGATTCGATGCCACAAACCAAGACTGTTGGCGCCCAATCGATTCAATGCTGACGGCGCCGCCGCCGCCGCCTACTTTTGTTGTTGCCTTCAATTTGCCCAATCGATTCGATGCTTACGATTTCAAGGGAAGATTCGCCGCACCTACAGGGAACAAGACGACGAAAGATTTGTCGTACGATCCGTTGTTCCGATTCGTTGCTTCCAATCCTTTGCAAGGGAAGATTCGCCGCACCTACAGGGAACAAGACGACGAAAGATTTGTCGTACGATCCGTTGTTCCGATTCGTTGCTTCCAATCCTTTGCAAGGGAAGATTCGCCGCACCTACAGGGAACAAGACGACGAAAGATTTGTCGTACGATCCGTTGTTCCGATTCGTTGCTTCCAATCCTTTGCAAGGGAAGATTCGCCGCACCTACAGGGAACAAGACGACGAAAGATTTGTCGTACGATCCGTTGTTCCGATTCGTTGCTTCCAATCCTTTGCTTCCGATCCGTTGATCTGTTGGTTCCGTTCCGTTCCTATGAAAAAATAAGAAAAACAGAGAGGAAATACATTATCAGGGAACACCAATCAATTGCCGTTGCCGTTGCCGTTTCCGTTGCCGTTTCCGTTGCCGATGCCTAGTATCTCTCTAATTCTTACCTTTGCTTGTTGTTCCGACGTTTTTACGACAATCGTCCTGATGAAATTGTTGTTGATGTTGCTGCCGTAGAATACTTCTTACTCCATGTCACGAAAAACAGTACCTTGTTCCTGTTGATATAATTGCAAGGGACAAAGCCAGTTCATTGATTTCAAGACGTATATGTAAGGCTGCAGTCCAAACAATATCTATCCAGCAAATCCCCTTCTCGTCAAATGCTAACTACTTCTTTTCCAGTACAAGGCTGTTATTTCGGACTAAAATAAATGAGAACGGATCGTTGTGCTCAAAGAGGGTCGGATCCCACGTTCTCGGACGGAGTGTTGATTGCAAGAACCAACACTCTACTCAAATAAGTCGGATGTAAGAAGGCAGCTTATGAAGTGTATTTATTTTTTGTTGCGAGGTAGATTGTTTTTTTTGTTGCGAGGTAGAAAAAGTGATTTTTTTTGTCGCGAGGTAGAAAAAGTGATCTTTTTTGTTTGTCGCGAGGTAAGAAAAGTTTACTAGTGTTTGTGTGGGAAAGATTTTTTTTTTGTCGCGAGGTAAAAAAAAATCATACATCCTGTACAATTCTACACGATTTGGTAATAGTGTAGATTTCTAGACTAGTGTAGAATTCTACACGTTTTTTGTACTAGATAATTCAATTTCGTACGTACGTACAAAAAAAATTCGATAAAGATTCTCGTACGTACGACGTTCGAAAAAGAATCTCCTACATACTAGATTGTACGGTATGTATGTCGTACGAAAAAGAATCTCCCACATACTAGATTGTACGGTATGTATGTACGTTCAAAAAATAATCTCGTACGTACGACGTTCGAAAAAGAATCTCGTACATACTAGATTGTACGGTATGTCACACAGAATGCCCAAAATCTTAAGGTTTGACTCTCCAAATGGCAATCATGGGTGTATTTTTGGTGCAATTTCAGGGCACAAACTAACTTATTGGATAGTAATGACTAAAAAAATATCGGGTCCAAGCCATTAATACATTCATCATGACTCATCAAATGCATATTGGAAACAACTTTGTCACATAGAATGCCCAAAATGTTGTGGTTTGACTCTACAAATGGCTAAACATGGTTTTTTTTTTGGTGCAATTACAGGGCACAAACTAACTTATTGGGTTATGACTCAAAAAGTATCTGGTCAAAGCCATGAATACATTAATCATGACTCATCAAATGCAGATTGGAAACAACTTTTTCACATAGAATGCCCAAAATGTTGTGGTTTGACTCTACAAATGGCTAAACATGGGGGTATTTTTGGTGCAATTACAGGGCACAAACTAACTTTTTGGGTAAGGACTCAAAAAGTATCTGGTCAAAGCCATGAATACATTCATCATGACTCATCAAATGCAGATTGGAAACAACTTTTTCACATACAATGCCCAAAATGTTGTGGTTTGACTCTACAAATGGCAATCATGGGGGTATTTTTGGTGCAATTCCAGGGCACAAACTAACTTCTTATTGGGTAATGACTCAAAAAGTATCGGGTCCAAGCCATGAATACATTCATCATGACTCATCAAATGCATATTCGAAACAACTTTGTCACATAGAATGCCCTAAATGTTGTGGTTTGACTCTACAAATGGCAATCATGGGGGTATTTTTGGTGCAATTCCGGGGCACAAACTAACTTATTGGGTACTGACTAAAAAAATATCGGGTCCAAGCAATGAATACATTCCTCATGACTCATCAAATGCAGATTGGAAACCACTTTGTTACATATAATGCCCAAAATGTTGTGGTTTGACTCTACAAATGGCAAACATGGGTGTATTTATGGTGCAATTCCAGGGCACAAACTAACTTATTGGGTAAGGACTCAAAAAGTATCTGGTCCAAGCAATGAATACATTCATCATGACTCATCAAATGCATATTGGTAACTACTTTGTCACATACAATGCCCTAAATCTTAAGGTTTGACTCTACAAATGGCAATCATGGGGGTATTTTTGGTGCAATTCCAGGGCACAAACTAACTTATTGGGTAAGGACTAAAAAAGTATCGGATCCAAGCCATGAATACATTCATCATGACTCATCAAATGCATAATGGGAACAACATTGTCACACAGAATGCCCAAAATGTTGTGGTTTGACTCTCCAAATGGCTAAACATGGGGGTATTTTTGGTGCAATTCCAGGGCACAAACTAACTTATTCGGTAATGACTCAAAAATTATCTGGTCCAAGCCATGAATACATTCATCATGACTCATCAAATGCAGATTGAGAACAACTTTGTCACACAGAATGCCCAAAATGTTGTGGTTTGACTCTCCAAATGGCAATCATGGGGGTATTTTTGGTGCAATTCCAGGGCACAAACTAACTTATTGGGTAATGACTCAAAAAGTATCGGGTCCAAGCCATGAATACATTCATCATGACTCATCCAATGCATATTGGAAACAACTTTGTTACATAGAATGCCCAAAATGTTGTGGTTTGACTCTACAAATGGCAAACACGGGGGTATTTTTGGTGCAATTCCAGGGCACAAACTAACTTATTCGGTAATGACTCAAAAAGTATCTGGTCCAAGCCATGAATATATTCATCATGACTCTTCCAATGCATATTGGAAACAACTTTGTCACATAGAATGCCCAAAATCTTAAGGTTTGAGTCTCCAAATGGCAAACATGTGGGTATTTTTGGTGCAATTCCAGGGCACAAACTAACTTCTTATTGGGTAATGACTCAAAAAGTATCGGGTCCAAGCCATGAATACATTCATCATGACTCATCAAATGCATAGTGCGAACAACTTTGTCACATAGAATGCCCAAAATCTTAGGGTTTGACTCTCCAACTGACAAACATGAAGGTATTTTTGGTGCAATTCCAGGGCACAAACTAACTTATTGGGTAATGGCTCAAAAAGTATCCGGTCCAAGCAATGAATACATTCCTCATGACTCATCAAATACATATTGGGAACAACTTTGTCACACAGAATGCTGTAAATGTTGTGGTTTGACTCTCGAAATGGCAAACATGGGTGTATTTTTGGTGCAATTCCAGGGCACAAACTAACTTATTCGGTAATGACTCAAAAAGTATCTGGTCCAAGCCATGAATACATTCATCATGACTCATCCAATGCATATTGGGAACAACTGTGGCACATAGAATGACCAAAATCTTAAGGTTTGACTCTACAAATGGCAAACATGGGGGTATTTTTGGTGCAATTCTAGGGCAAAAACTAACTGATTGGGTAATGACTCAAATAGTATCGGGTCCAAGCCATGAATGCATTCATCATGACTCATCCAATGCATATTGGAAACAACTATGACACATAGAATGCCCAAAATCTTAAGGTTTCACTCTCCAACTGACAAACATGAGGGTATTTTTGGTGCAATTCCAGGGCACAAACTAACTTATTGGGTAATGACTCAAAAAGTATCTGGTCCAAGCAATGAATACATTCCTCATGACTCATCAAATACATATTGGGAACAACTTTGTCACACAGAATGCTGTAAATGTTGTGGTTTGACTCTCGAAATGGCAAACATGAGGGTATTTTTGGTGCAATTCTAAGGCACAAACTAACTGATTGGGTAATGACTCCAAAAGTATCCGGTCAAAACTATGAATACATTTATCATGACTCATCAAATGCATATTGGGAACAACTTTGCCACTCAGAATGCCCAAAATGTTGTGGTTTGACTCTCAAAATGGCAAACATGATGAGGGTATTTTTGGTGCAATTCCAGGGCACAAACAGTCTCATTTGGTAATGACTACCAAAGTTTTTGTACCAGGCCATGAATGCATATCACATGACTTACGAAATGCATGTTGGGAACAACTTTTAAATGCATATTGGGAACAACTTTGACACACACAGTACAGACAATGATGTGGTTTGTAGATACAAATGGCACACAAAACAGTACGGTATGTTAGGTGCAGCAGTCTACGAGATTCTACATGTGACTAGAGGATTGAAATACATAACCTTAGTGTGATCAAATGTTTCCCTTCTGAAAAAATTATGGCGCGGGAGGGGTGGCTGGCACAGGTACGTGATCTACTGCTACAAATATAACAGCGCGCCCAAAACCAGACAACACACAGAAGATGTTCGGGCAAACAACATAGTACAGAACCCACGGAAAAATTCTACACACAAAACATCGTACACATACTACACGAAACACCGTACACACACACACACACACGACACACACAACACACACAACACAAAACACCGTACACAACACGACAAATTATTAGTACACACACAAAACCACACAAAAAGAAACACATGATTCTTGATCGACACCGTATTCAGAAAATAAAATAAAAAAATATGAATGCTATCGGAAAGACACGACGAAGCAAAAAATCCGAGGGGAAGACCCTTCGAAACAACAAAACCATCCGGCCCGGTGATCATCAAAATACAGGGGACAACAACGGTAAGAAAAAAAGAGTGAAAACAAACACCGCAATTACTAACAAAGTGTGTAACAGTAATACCAAAACTATGAACGCATCAAAGGGCAACAGTAAAAAAAATGGTTCCGACAACACAATTTCTACTACTACAAACACGGAAGAACAAAACACCATCAACCAGAGTAACGAACCAGCGCTGACCATTACCAACACAACCACCACTACAGTAACAAACCAACAGAAAGAAGGAACAAAAACCAATGTGGTAGAGAAAACATCTAACGGAGAATGCTACAATTTAGAGTATATTGCCGAACATGTCATGAAAAATATCCAATATGACAAATTGGCAGAGGAAGTGGCAAAACGCTTACGGAAACAAGAGAGGGAACCACATATAGGGGTGGGAAAGGTAGTAATGGTACCTAAACAAACGGAGGCAACCATGCAGGGAGAGGGGAGTTACAATGCCGGCGACACAAGAGAACGAGCAGTAAGTACAATTACAGACGAATATGGACTTATAATAGACAACGATATGCTTAAGGCTTTGAGTGATATGAGTGAAAGAGTGGAGAAGCAGCTAAGGGATTACGTCAAAAAACATTGGTACCCCAACATGAAGTTCCCTATCAATGACAAGGTAACGGCGCTTGTAATAAATAAAGCTGTTGGAGAAAGTGCGGTTATGAAGCCACAAAATATTCCACTTGCGGCATTCTGTTCCTTTTACAGGAAACGAGTAGGGACAGTACTGACCGCATTGAGGCACAACTCACAAACATTAGCGAGAAAAAACTGGATAGGTAAATACAGACAGGAGAATTGGTTGTTGAAATTAGGATTTTGAGAATCTATTTTTGGTCCGACAACACTAACATGCTGCACGTTGATACTTATGATACTTCCGTACAGACGATTACAGAAAAGGTCGAGTCCCTATCACATTCCCTGGTACTGTTGCAGTTATTCAAGACACAGAATATGAAAACACAGGTATTTTAAACCCTCAATACAGAACATACAAAGACGCGGAAGATGAAGATTTTTATTATTTTGTTACAAGAATCATGTCGGCAATCAATCCGACAAATTCCAATTTCAAACAACGGAAGGAGAGGCACTTGCTGAGTGATATATTTACTATAGCAGATGAAGCATTTGCATTGGTACTAATCTACAATGAGCATCATGTATGGGTGAACCAGCAGCGGCGAAAGGGTGATGCCACGATTCCGCGACAAAAAAAAAAATTCTGCGATTCAGACAGTGGAAGCAGAAATGGATGGATGGAGGAAGGTCGCGAGTTGTTCAGTGACTTGTGCGACAAAATTGGCGAGATGCGAAAACACCCAGAAACAGGAAGGAAATTGGAAGAAATGATGAGGGACAGATTTAGGAACGAAAGTTCGACAAATTACACCAACAATAAGCAGGGCGATGCAAATATTACTAGTAGCAGCTCCACTAATTGTAGTGGACCAAAGAAGAAAAAGAAAAGAAACGTCTATATTGATCCGGCAATAACAGCATTGATGAATGAAAGTTTATCTATGGGTGAACTAATGTAGAAAATAACAGTACATACATAATACAAAACTACTACTAATCTTGAACTTAATTTTGAGAATATTAGAAATAATGGAGGATTCGTAATACGTCGCAATAGGAATAAATCAAGCATAATAGAATCTACATTTTAAAAAGGGAATATTGTAGTCAAGAAATATAATTCACAACTAGGGGAGCAGAATCGAATTGTTGTTTGGTAGATTAATATTTTGGAATTAATACTGACTCAAGATTTCTTTTTTATTCGTGAATAGAAGTAAGTGTTGTTCGTACAGAATAATAATTCGGTTCTGCTAGAGACTGAAATAAATTATTTTTATTTGAGAGTAGAGTAATGTGCATCACGCGCACAGAAATAGTGCTGAGTTTACATATACCCTTATACAATCGGCGCGAATTTCAGGGTGTCCAGAAATATTGCCGTGTTAAAATCACGCACAAAATTTGTGCGCGAGAAGTAAATTCGAACCCCGCGAAACAGTTCTCGGACGTGAGGGCTGTAACAGCCGCTGTAAGCGCTGGGCCGCCTGGGGGAAAGGGGGACTATTAAGGCTGGGTAGGTCCCTACATAGTACCTTCTTGTTCCTCATGTAAATGGTGAGGCCGGGCTCAATGCAAAAGGAGGGGCCAGGCTGGATGAATGTGGGATTATTGGCAGGTTCTGTGGGGAAGGTGCCTGCTACCCTGAGAGTTTCAAACAGTGGAGCACAGGTACCCACTAGCCCCTGGTGATTCAGGTAGGGGTATATGATCCCCTTTGCTTGTCAGGGGGTGAGCCCCTTGCCTAGGAGGAAGGGTACCAACTCGAAGGGGATAAAGAAGGCCTTGTGGGCACTGACCACCTCGGAGTGGGCCACCCTGTGTTGGTATTTTGCAAGGTAAGTAGTAATTCATTGGATGGGTCATCTGCTTGATAACATCTTTGTGTTTTTAATGGAATAAATGAGATGCCATCCTGAACCGCTATTGCTTTTCATGAGCAGCAGCATAAGTATTTTCCTCACGGGTGGTGTTTATGCTTATTCTTTCAAATTTACATATGGATTTCACGTGTTTACTTAGTGCTCTTCTTTTTATGACATGTTAGCTCATATCTTTTTGACCTGTTTAATCTTGACATTAAGTGGGATTGTTTTTACCACTTAGGGATTTCAGTGTAGTGGAGGTGCGTTCGGTTTTCAGTCAAGTTGCTGTACGCGTATTTTGTGGTGTTGTTCGTTGCTGTATTTTTTGACCGACGACACACCCTGTCTGGTTAGTGGGTGGGACGAGATGGCTTGCAGGCAGGGACAGGCGGGTGATTGTTAGTTTTGTCAATCCTATTGATCAGTACAGTCAGCAGCCTACTAGTAGTACTACTACTAGGATGATTTACTTGTTGTCAACCAGGTTGTTGCAGCATGCCCTTTCCAGCAGAGCTTTTTGCTTCAGGAAAGCTGGCTCTTGTCAGAAGTCTTTGTCCAGTAAGTAACAAGACCAAGTGGTGGAAAACACGATCTAGGTTTCTTCTGTAATGGATTCAAGCTGACGTTGATCCAAAGGCTTGGAAGAGCAGCAGGAGCTGTATTTGGAGGCTCGGTTGATACAGTTGGTTGAGGTGCCAATCTGTTTTACTTAGTAACTGATAACCCACTACAGCGAAACTGGGGAATCACCAGATCTCTTCCCACTACTGATTGTCACTGTGATAGATCTTATGTGTGTAGTATTTACAGGTAGTTGCTGGCAACTAGTAGTGCAAAATTTTAAGAGATAAAACAGGATGTAGACTCTCAGTAGCATCAGTGGTTGTGATGGCTTCATCAGTACCTGTGGCAGATGTGCTGTCAGAGAAGGTAACTGAATGATCATGCAAGAATGCACGTCGGCTGATAGACTTAGTGGAGTTTGGATCTGGTGGTTGCTCAGGTAGAAGTTCTGGTCGTAAACATGCAACCAGCATCTTTTTATCATCTGCAGGGAGGTTCAACCACCCCTTCATAGCTGAACAAGAAAGCGGTTTCCAAATCACAGCTGGTAGCCTTGTGGTAGGATTGGGCGTGCGTCCAGCTTTGAACACTGCATAGTCTTGAAAATCACCATTAAAGTCAATTGGAAGGTAATAGTCATTGGAATCATCTATGGAAGGTAGAGATGCTTCAAAAGAGAGGCTATGAGCATGGGCTCTAACGGTTGATTTTGGCATAGAAAGCAATGCTGCTTGTGAATCTAAGCAAGTAGCTTCAAGCAACAGGGTAGTCTTGAGTTCATTGATTGTATCAGCCTCAGGTTGGATGAATGTGCTGCAATCATCAGAGTCAAGCAGATCAGTGACTTTGGAAAATTGCTCCCTCAGTTGAAAGCTGGAGACGCAAACCTGGCAAAGAGTGTTCTTGACAATTTCATACTCAAGACGAGGTCTTGTTGCTGGAGGTTGAAGCTTTGTTAAGGTGTTTGGTTCATGTTTGTACCGTATGCCGCTGTGGTTGCTGACTGTGTGTGTTGTTGCGGGGGGAATTTTTTTGGCCCTTGGGGTGGGGTGTTCTTCTTGTTGTTCCTTGTTCTTGTTGTTGTTCTTCTTGCTTCTTGTTCTTCTTGCCGCAGCTGTTTTCTTCAAAACGACCATCAATCAGGCGGATCGATCTGCAACTTGGTGGTGGTGGTGGTGACCATCTTGTACTTGATAAGTATTGACTTACACTGTAGCTGCAAGCAGGGGGATCCTTCTTGTTGCTGCCAGTGTGTGTGTGTGTGTGTGGGGGGGGGGGGGGGGGGGGGGGGGGGGGTTGATGTCAAAGTTTTGCCCTTGGGGGGGGGGGGGGGGGGGTTGCTGCGGCTGTTTTTTTTAAACGACTGTTTGGATTGATCCGCAACTTGGGGCTCTTCTTGTTGTTGGTACAAGTATTGTACTGGTAGTATTCTTCTTTGGTTTGTTAAAACCTCGTTGTTTTTATGACCGGCTGACCGGTATGTACCGTTGTATCATAGTCAGCTAGGCTTTTTCTCTGTCGTGACATTTTCTTCAGACGTGTCACACATATTACTGCCATATCATTCTTCGTAATACTCCATACCGGTAGGTTATCGTCCGACGATAATAATATCATTATGAACACGGGTGATGGTGATTGAAAGCAGTACTCGTTTGAATTCTATTCCGTGTTGTTAGATTACAGTAGGAAGATTGCAGTAATATTGATTAGATTCTAAAATTGTGACCATAATGATTAAGTTCTACCCGGACCGAACTGCACCTCTGTCGGTCCCTCTTTACGGGTCGTATATGCGTTGAGATGAATCGTATAAACAATTATTTGTTTTAGGCGGCTATCACGAGTGACTGATTTAGTCCGTCTGTATGTCCTTAACCGCGTGATTTCTAGAGTCCCCGTGTCTTCGTGGTAGTAACGTGATACTAGTAGAAGATACCTATCCCGCGGGTCTCATTTTTTCATCAACCCCATCTCGCCACATACACCTCATTGCTAGTTCAATTAGCCTGGATCCATTCATTAATTTTGTGAGTAAGTCCGCGATATTCGACTCGCCTGGCTCCTTTGCAATCCGGATAGTTCCTGCTGCTATGCACTCCCTTGCCTTATGATAAGCAACACTATTATGCTTCTTCTTACAAGGGCTTTCTGGTCGTGTAGTGTTCTTCACGACCGACTCATTGTCACAGTAGATATTGGTAGGTCCTTCTATAGGTACACCCATCATCCGTAGCTTATATCTTAGCCCCTCTACCATCTTGATTGCTATCCTAAGCGCGACTATTTCCGAGCCAAATGTAGATGTTTCAACAGTTGTTTGCCTCTTGGAGAACCACAAAATAGGTGCTCTGTTAACAAAAATAATGACTCCTGTATGGGATCTCCTGGTAGCCTTGCAACCCGCATGATCCGCATCCACAAAACATGTGGTAATAACTGCCTTTCCTTTTGGTTCAGGCATATCTGGAGGCAATAGCTCTTTGGCCTCTGGATAGAATTCACTCCAGTCGCACGACTGAAAATTTGACTCATCTACATCAGGCATAGATGCATCGAACACCAACTTAGACTTGCTGTAATTCTTCAAGTATGCAAACAAATGGAACAACTGGTTGAGATGACCTTCCCTGGCTTGCGCGAGATATCGAGACATAAGTGATACGGGCATAATTATGTCCAATCGACCGAGTTCACATATCCACCGGAGTATCCCAACTAAACCTTGATAGTAGTTTTGTTTCTCCGGATCAAGTTCTGGTGACGCATCTATCTCAGGCCTATATTCAGAGCTCAATGGTGACCTTGCTGTCTTGGGTAGTACCTTAAACGCGTATCTTCCAGTTAGTAGTTCTTCTTCAACTGATTTGATGGCCTTTGCAGTATACTTAGATGAAGCCATGGACCAGTACGGGTTACCGTCTATATAGGTCTTTCCTATATCAGCGCCCAAGTAGAAAGAAGGTTCTTCAACTGTTCCATTCTTCAACTTGAACTGCCTTTCTATCGCATCCATCTGGAACTTTGGGTCCATTCCACATACAAGGATATCATCGACATAAGCCACACAGTACTCGTAGTAAGCTGAGCCATCTGGTTTGAATGCAGATCGGAGATGCACGTCAGGATCTGCTTTGCAAGATACATAACCAAGCTCTCTTAAGTGACTAGCCAAGTGTGATCGAAAAGATGCCCCAGCAACCGGGAGTCCATATAAAGCCCTTACAATCTTGCAGGGCCTTCCACATAGTTCCGACGCGAACCCTTGGGCCTCTGTTGCTATTGTGAAGTACTTCTCCTTGATGGGTGCCGTTAAGTAAGCGTTCTGTATATCCGCGCTGAGTACATCGAGGTTGTTGAGTGCTGCCACTAGAAAGAACAATCGAACCGAATCCCTACTGGGTACACTGGAATAAGTATATTCCTTGGAGATTTCTGGGACTTTGTGACCGTCTCCAACTAACCGGGCCTTCCGTGTTAAGTCGATCTTGACGTCAAAGATCATATGCATGGTTATTTTGGTATGCCCCACTGGTATTTTGTCTTCCTCATTGAATTCAAAGGCAATAGAGCTGTTCCTCATTTCTTTTGCAATAGCCCGAGCCCAATGATCGGTCCCCGTTTCCCTATCAATAGCTTTTGCTTCCGAAATAGACTTAGGGAGCCGGACCCCGTACTTATGAGACTTGGTCCAGTACTTGGTTTTAGCGCCAGATAAGATCCGGCCCTTTTTCCGAAGTACTTTGTAAGCCCACCACTTAAACGCTGGCTCATTTATGACGCCTTCTTCACGGGCGTATATTGCTGTTTCAACCGGGAAGCTCTCCTTCATATCGCTTAACTTTGCCCAGGATGTAGTGCCATCCTTCCATCTAACAAGAAACCTCCATCCTTTGGTTGTTGGCTTTGTTCTAGTTTGTCCGGACTTTGTTGTATAAGTGGCCTGTTCGACAGTTAAGGCATCTGAATCCCTCTCAGAATCGATAATCTCATCCATCAGGCAATACATGCGCCCTTCGTCGTCAACGGAAGAATAGATACTCTCTGAAAGTGTATTGGCTGTATAGATTTCAATAGATCCATCCGGCATGGCGACCTCGTAAGACCTCGTGTCTAAGAGTGGATTGTTGTTCTTCTCGCCAATCAGCACACCATCCTTATCCCTGCAACGATTCTTAACTAACCCCCGGATATGTTGGTCCCCTATCTGCAGTAATACTTCAGTCCCAAGATACTCATCAAGGTCTTTATCAGATAGGTCATCGACATCCGGGGAAGAAGCCTCAGCTTCTGCCATGAGCACTTCATCCTCCCCCTCATATTTGCCATCAAATAGGCCCAGAGGTGGTTCGCCAAGTTCGTTTTCAAGATAAGTATCAGAAGGTTTAACCTCGTCACCTATTTTTGCGTTGATCTCTTTGTTGTGTGCTTCCAACTGTGATAGAATATCTGGATGTCTCCATTCTTCCTCAGATATAGCCCGGGTGCTGTTTGTTATGTGAACCTTTCCAGTCTTAAATAAGACGTAGTGACAATCTCCACCACCAAAAGTGTCTCCACATGGGCCCAGCCACCGGCCAAGCCTATTTGTTTTTCCATTTAAGTCATACCACCAAATAAAGTCATACCAGTCGTGGATCATATACAGGGTGATATCTGGGGTATACCCATGCACCAGTTCGAAGTTAGTCCTCCCCATTGAGGAAGGATCACTTGATGCCATGAGGTTCATCCGGCCGGCCGCTAACATTCCACAGAAGGCCCAACACCTCCTGGGACTGCCCTTCTTAGAAGTCATCCAACGGATTGCCCTTCTTAGGTCCCCGGCACTGTGTTCAGCTGTATTCTGCCAAGAGCAGTGAGGCTGTATGTATGTTTGTCGAATGCGATACTCCGACCGGAGCTTATTCCAACCGGTGTTGTGTGTCTCATGACTCCCCTGGGCCTTTGCCCCATCTGTAACAAGGTGTTCTGGGATTCCCACTTCATTTATAAAGCAAGATAAGCCATCATGACATCGGACCTCTCCCCTGACAGGATAGAAGGCCACATAGCCCTTTCCATTCGCAAAAATCTGGGCTGCTGTATCATTTCGAATGATACTGGGAACCTTGAACTTCATAGTGTCGGCATACCATCGGCCCTTGAGCATCCTCCTATTCCTCCACTTCTGTGTCTTCAGTCTCTTTGTAATAGGCTGGGACAGTTGTCGAATGCCATCTTGGGTAGTGACTTCAATAGTAGCCTTGGCCCGCTTCTCACTTATATTCCACATCTTAGCGATGGCCTTGGCATCATACCTGTCAACCTTGTCGGGTATCCTTATTGGAGGTCCCCATTGTCCCCGTCGTATGAAAGACTTCTTGTCAAGAGACATTTCTTGATCTAGGACATCTTGTTGGCGCCTTAGTAGCTTCCTTTCCTTGGTTCGAGCCTTGGCTTCCTGTTGAATGGCAAGCTCAGCTTCAGATAATGAAGTCTTGGTGGAAACATCAGAAATCATAGAATTTGCTGAATTTCGAAGATTTTCTTGGTCCTCCCCGGTGGTTCCAGCAAGAGCTGAAATGAATCGGGTGGAGACATCCGTTGGGGTATATCCGGTGCGTTGGGAAGGAACTCTATTAGTACAGACAGAAGCCAAATGGAGTAGCCGGTTTGTGTCATACCCTGTGCCGAGTGGTTCTGGATGAATCGTGGATGAATATTTGACTGGAGTCCCACAAGCCGGCAGGCAACCTGAAAGAGTAGCAACAACCCGCGGGAAAGAGGCATTGGTGGCTTCTTCCTCCTCTGCAAAGTGAGAGGAATAGGGGTCCCAGGTGTGGGTATCTGTAGCCAGTATATGTTCACAGGTTGCCAGTTCCTTCTTTGTAGGCTTTCGGGAATCAAAATAGGATATGACTCCTTCGACTTTGAGAGGGATGAATAGTTCAGTGTCTTCAGATTGGAATGTAATCCCGTGTGTAGAATTGGAGTCATATCGCCTTGGGGTGTCCTCAACCTTGTTGAAGTTGCAGTCCCGTACTTGATTGGGACATACCAAGCTGTGTTGCAACTTGGCGCCAAAAAACAAAGCCTGCCCAAACACCAAGATGTAAGTAATCCCATCAGTTGGGTCAGTCCAAGCTGTGGCGCAACGGGCAATAGGGACATTCTTAAGTGGTGAGTAGGTATCTGAAAATGGTGCAACATCCACATATGTCAAGATAGAACCCAATGAATCCAGTAATACCATGTTTGATCCCGCGGCTGTTGTATCAGCGTGGCTGTCCAACTCGCATCGACCGTTAGCTGGGGATGGTGAGCCAAAACTCTTGATATGGACTATCGGCCGGCCTACCCGGGATACAATCGACAGGCCCCGGCCGGAAAATCAATCTTGGTTCTTCTTCTTGTGAGTATGGCTACCGAATTGGTCGCCGGCCGGCCCCTTTGCTGTAGTGTTGTCTCCTTTGGCTTCAACAAGAGAGACCTGTGCAGACTTTGCAGGGGAGTTGAGAGCTGGGCGGAGAGCCCGGACTTGGTTCTTCTGGGCCGCAGACATAGTGACCCAGATTTCTTTTGGATAGATTTTACCCTCAAGAGGTCCATCGTAAGTACCGGAAGTCTTCTGTTTCTTGTTGCCAGATTTCTTGTTGGAGGAGGAGTTGCTGTCATTGTTGCGTTTGTTGCCCCTTTTTCCCTTGAAGGAAGAGATGTTTCTGCGATTGCCTTTGCGGCTGGTTTGTAACTTCTTGATACCAAGCGTTTGAGTGAAGTGGGCGGAAGCCTTGTCAAAGCTGTCATACATGCCGCCTGCTTCATTTAGGACCAATTGCACCGCCATCTCGAGTCTTGGATCCGAGATAGAGTGGCAGAAGTCAGTAACAAACTGATCTTCTGGTGGGAAGGCCTTATGTCGCAATAGGAACTCCTTTGCATCGTACCAACGCCTCTTGTGCTTGTCAAAGCTGTAGTTCTTGGTGTCCCCGGAGTAGGTGGAGCTCTGTAGGAAGGCCCTTTTTTCTTCTATGAGAAGTCTTACGTTCGTTGATTCATATGCCTGAGAATAGAGGGTGAAATATGCCTTCCTCCCATCCCCGTCCGTTCCAAGTCCTTGGATGTAGGACCAACCGGGACCCGCTCCCACCAATTTGAAGAGGATTCCCCATAGTGTATTGTTGTCTTTTGTCCAGTGGGACCCTGAGTGAACGGTGCAACGTATAGAGTATTCGTTCCAGTTGGCATATGTATCTGTTGGAGCAGACCCAACGGTCCCCCTTCTCTCAGCATCACCGACCATCGATTCCTTTCGAATTGTGTATAGTAGAGATGTTTTGGTGACACCCCTTTTGTGTCTAAGGTACTCCCTAAACCGTTCATCGAATTCCTTGAATTTCGACATTGCAGTGAGTGGTTCTGGGAGAGTCAGGTCCCCGGCCGCCGTGTTGCTGTCATCCTCCTTGAGAGACTTGAGGCGCTCCCGAGTCTTGGATTCTGCATCCGGATCAGCTACCCAGTCAACTGGGGTAGCTGTGGCTCCAATGAGGGGCTGAAAATCAATCCACGCCACAAACAACTTGAGTCGATCCCCAAAAACCCTCCCCACATACACTTGCTTTGGGTCCGGGCAGTAATTGTGTTTGGTCTTGTTGACACCATTCACCAGGGATTTGATAGCAGAGTCGTCCATGTCCCGCAGGGAGTCGGTACTGCTGTGGCCGGTCCGGAAGAGCTCATCTGCGGTGATCCGGTTCAACCCAAAGGATTCCAAGATTTCTCTGAAGACTACCTCTGTTGGGGTTAGAGTCCTTTCCCCTGCGTACCCAGGGATTCCCTCAAGTTGATTAGCGCGTTCTATTGCGTCTTGGACCTCTTGTGTGAGCGACGGGGCCCGGTTGGTATCCATCATGGTCCTAATGAATTCCATTTGCGCTGCCGTAAAGCCAAGATTGGCAGGTATGGCTGGTCCATTGTTAGCGGGTTCACCGGCTACTGCGTTAGCTGCTGCAGCCGCTGGATTAGCGGCCGCATTGTCATTGCGTTGGTTCTGTCGGGCTGTTCTTCCTCTCACCATGGTTGGTATTTGGTCCGGAATAGCTGTTTACTTGATCTGTAAGTGATATATGAATGATTTTCTGAGGGAATTCTGTATTTCACACGCAATCACCTCCCTCGCGATATCGCTAGTAGTGGATATTTCTCCCTGTGGAATTTGCAAACGTTTCTATTCCGAACGAAAATCACCCCGTTGCCCCTTACTTAAGCAAACTGTTCGGGTTCCGGTTTCGAATCATGGCCGTTGAGTTTACTCGTGCGGGAATATATTGACCGTTGGATCCGGCCCGCTGCATGTTCCCGTGGGATTCTGGGGCCGTTGAATTATTTTCACAGGGATTGGGACCGTTGATTTGTTTTCCCGTTATTTTACGGTTACAAGTCCATCGGGTCCCCCTATTCAGCGGGAGTTGAAATTATTGTAGAATAATTCAACTGCCATCTCCGTATAGTTCGTAGGCTCAGAACAGCTTAGTGTACACGTCTGTACGCTGTCCCACCTCATGTGAGTATCATATTGACTCGTATAGAGGAATCTATCCCTCCTAACTGTACTCGCACCTACTGCTATCTGTAAGCTTTAAGCTCCTAACTGTTGGTGTTACGGTTGTTGTTGTTGTTGTTGTTGGGGTCTTCTTACTCGTCTTTATCGTGTCATTTCGAGACCCCGTGTGGGTCTCTTCCATTGTTTGAATTGGGACACGTTTACGTTTGAATGTAGAGACTGCGGTTGTTCTGGCCCCCCCTGGGGTTCGAGGTGTTGTACTGATGGCATTTGCTTGTTCCCCTATGGCCATTATGTCGTTTGAGGGAAGCAAGAGGTATTAGCTCATGCCCGGCTGCACTAGTGCCATTACCCGTCTAAGTGCTCAAACATGGACATAGCCTTCAGGGGTCTTTGATTAGCCGGTGATCAGTCGGTAATCTTTCTCTCTTCGTCCATTGTCGTGTGGACACTCCTTATGTGGTTAGAACTGGGTCTGATAAACTTTGAATTCTATTCCGTGTTGTTAGATTACAGTAGGAAGATTGCAGTAATATTGATTAGATTCTAAAATTGTGACCATAATGATTAAGTTCTACCCGGACCGAACTGCACCTCTGTCGGTCCCTCTTTACGGGTCGTATATGCGTTGAGATGAATCGTATAAACAATTATTTGTTTTAGGCGGCTATCACGAGTGACTGATTTAGTCCGTCTGTATGTCCTTAACCGCGTGATTTCTAGACTCGTACCGGTACCGTATCCGTATTCTACATTCTCAGGACTTATTTGTTCGTAAGATTATCCTAATTCCAAAAAATAATAATCTTCTCTTGGATTTTTTTATTCTTGGATTTTTTTATGACGAAAAAGAAGAAGAAGAACAGCTGCTCGCGGTTGAAGGCATTGAAATAATGATTCCGCACACAGCCCGGGAAGTGTAATTTCAAATTCCCAGCCCCGTATTGTATTACGTACCGGTACAAGTTCATTCATGTTTTTTAAGTTAACCTTGAATGTCGAGGAATAATATTCACGTATATCACTATTCACTATTGATAGATTTGACGCTCATATAGTATTGTATGGCAATAATGAAAGGAAGAAGAACTGTTGACTACCGAAAGTACCGGTGCGATGAGCATAGAACAAAGAAGGAGGTGTGATTTGCGAATCGAAATTTTCTCTTCCGATCCTTTTGCCGGAGTTTTTTCGTTTTTAATTGCAAGAAACCTAAGTACGAAAATACTTGTACTCGTGATTACCGTAGCTTATATCTTTCATACAAAACGAGACCACTTGCGATACGGTATTTGCATTTTTGCGTTCTTCTCTCGTTCGATCGTGTCAATTTCGTGATAGTACCGGTAGTACGGTAATTTCGTACACAACATTACTTATAATTATTTCGTTCTCTCGTTCTATGGACCCATAGACTACGAATAGTACGGTACGAGTACCGTACTCGTATGTGTAGAATGAATGCAGATACAATATTATGGGTGCTTATATTATTCGTACAAATAGTACCGGTATCATTTCCTTCCTCGCTTGTTCCTTGGGTTAAGTTTTCGAAAGTCTTTCAATGGAATAGAGTCCAATAAGTACCGACATGTACTTGTAACTGTACACCGCCAGCACAGTACCGGTACGAGTACGTAACTCACATAAGATATATAAGCATGGATTAGGATAATTCTTTTCATCGACCTTCAACCTCACGACCGGTATCTTACCGGTACGGTACGGTACGTAATTACGAGTGAGTAAACTTACGAACAAATGAATCCCCGAGTTCCGAAAAAAATTGCAATTTTGTAGTACCGGTACTTCCTATCGGTAATCATGGTCACTCTCACACTCACTGGATTGTAAGACTATCTTACCGTACGGTGCGAGTAATTACTCATATAGTACTTCGTAGAACATTGTTTGCACCTCTCATTTTCGGCGTTCCACACCAGCAACAGTAACAGCAACAGTAACAGCAACAGTAACAGCAACAGTAACAGCAACAGTAACAGCAACAGTAACTCCTCTCTCTCTCTCCTCTCAGACAGACGCAGCAAACATCATGACACCATCTGGTCGACGACGACAAGAAGAAGAAGAAGAAGAGCAACAAGATGAAGATAAAATCATCGAGAGTGGTGGTGGTAGTGGTGGTGATGGCTTGAGTTTGAGTCATACAGGTGGCGCTTGCGACGAAAGCAAATGCGTCTCGAGAGGTCTGAGCCATCTCTATAATCACTCGTTTACTTGTTACGGTGACAACAAAGACTTTTCCATGATGTGCGCCGATGGATACCTGCCAAGGGTTGTCGGGGACGAACCATTGTTAACGGTAGATGGTGCAGATGTCGATGCTGATGCTGATGTCGATGCTGATGCAAACACAGATGCTGTATCCTCCTTTCAATATTTCACGTGTTGTCCACCGCATTACCCGTCCTCCGAAACTACGAGCGGAACAGGAACAGTTAAGGTTACCCGCCATTGCTCGGATCCTAGGGCGTTGCTCCCGGATCCAGTTGATGTTTCCGACTCCTCGGACGAAGTCAATACCAATACGAATACCAATACCAATACCAATACCAATAATATCAACACCGTCTGCTTGGAAAATGACACCCGGCAGTACTTCCGTCCTCTCAACGAGCCCATCATTTTCCTCCACGTGCATCCGGATGATTTCGTTCCATCGAGGTTTGAGGGACAGCCCTACGTGTGTTGTGATTTCGATTTCGATTCCGGTTTCGATTCGGTTCTATTATCGAACGATGGAAATAGCAACGCAAACGCAAACGCAAACACCACACTCCAACTGGATGACGATGACGATGCAACAGCAACAGCAGTGGATGATGCCGCCGAACTCCTCTTCCTGCGGGACACGGAATGTGTCCCCTATCGCAGCGAATTCTACGAGGAAGCAAAAGTGCTCAATTTCTACGGAAACATCCTTCCGGTCACGTGCGACTTTCCGGACGGTGGATTTCAATATCCCCGGCCCCTACCAAACACAAACACAAATAATACAAACAACAACAACAGTAACAGTGACTGGTTCCATTATCGGTGTTGCAGAACCGGGCCCGCGCAACTTCCACCGTTCATCAAGGACCGTGCATTCAATGCCACCGTGTGGCCGGCGGTCGTCTTGTCCACCATCGCGGCCATTAGTTCCCTCACCATCATCCTGGGATTGTCGACCCCGTTGCTGATACAATTGAGGAACGGGACGTATTACAGGGCACAACGGCGAGCGAACGGCATCAACGGCAATAGCAGCAGCAGCCGCAGCAACAACAACAGCGGCAGACGGTTTTCCCATCGCGCGCAGCAGCAACAACAAGACCGGTACACCACCACCCAACCGACCGTGTCGATCGTGCAGCGCTGGTCGCTTGCGTTGAACCACGGGAGCTCCAATGCCGTTTCGACGAGCTCCGTCAACAATTACAACAACCGAAACTCCAGCCTGGAAGTACAAGAGTCCCGCATAGTGCCGGAATCGCAACTCGATGCCGATAAAGATGCCGATGTTGTGGTTGCTACCGGTGTGGATTGTTCGGGAGGACAACAACAGCAACACCAACACCAACACCAGAAGGGCGACGGCGGCGGTGGCTCGCAGGAGTTGTGGCGCAGGGATTCCTTTCGGCGGTCGACTTCCTCGTTGATGTCTCTGACGATGACGAGAGCCGAACCAGCCTTTAGCAGCTACAATCTGTATCTCGTGTACCTCGCGATACCCGATTTATTCATGTCGGTGTACGAATTGGGCATGTCTTCGAGCATGATCCGACAAAAATTCAACCCGGGCTTTTACAGCCCGGTGATCTACACGAAACTCTCCATCTTCACGCACGAGTGGGCCATCAACCTTGCGTACGCAATTTCCGCCATCCTGTACATAAATGCCTTCGTGTCCTACGAGGTGCTGAAATTGCTGCGCTCCTTCAACGAAATACGGAGGGTCAAGCCACCCAGCGTCACGACGGTGACCGTTCAGTCGCTCTGCGTCTACGCCCTGGCGATCGCCGTGGCCGTCGTCGATACGTACATCCGAAAAGAGGCACGCAGAGAATTCCTAAACGGCAACAAGGAACGATCCGGCTTTCTACTCTTCGTCACCGACCTGTACTGGTACGTGTTCATGTTCGTGCCGATCATCTTCATCACGTGCGTGTGCGCCACGATCTTTTGGAGGAGGTACCTGCCCTCCGTGAACAATAGCAATAGTAGTAATGGTGGTTCGCCGAGGGAGAGAGCGCTGAGAGAACTGGTTTGGTACTTCGCCCGCATCGTTGCCGTCATCTTCGGGCTGTGGTTCCCGTTCATACTCCTCGCGGTTTGGTACGCGAAGAACCCACCCAGCGTCAACGACGAGTGGGTCGCGGCTCTCGCGTTGTGCGTCGGACCCATCGGGTCGCTCGTTACGACGTCCGTCATACTGACGCAGTCCAACGTGAGAAAGTACGTGTGGAGGCTGATCACCCTGACCTATCTGCGCGACTACTACCACTCGTGCCGCGAGCGCCGCGCGAATTACACCAACACCAACAACCATCGTTCCAACAACGTCGACGACGACGACATCGTCGTGGCGACAACAGCGGCGGGGAGGAAACAACACGTGATGTTGGAGCGAAGAAACTTGGGGTCACAATACGTGTCACAGCTATCCACAATGAATCAACCGCGCACTTCCGAACGACTCGTGAGTTTCGATCTCAGCGACGACTACGGCGACGACGACGACGACGACGGCAAAAAATCAAACTCCTGTTGTGTTATTGAACCAATAACATCATCCGATCTCAACGACGCAGAAGACGTTTCGGAAACAGAAGACAACGCAAAAGACGAGGAGAACAACAACAACAACAACAACAACACGAATTCGGCCTCGAATGGTGATACCGTCGAGCATCTTTCATTGGCCGACGCTTCTGTGTAGTAACTACTAGGTAGGAGAAAACATAGCTACATGAAAACTAAAGTGCAGTAATTATTTAAAGTACTTACGAACGAACAAATTCAAATACCGGTACAGTAGTAATGAGGGCTGTACAACACGGGAGGATTCATTCTACTATAATCTTACAACTCCTCGTGTGATCGTATTTCCTTATTATTCGTTGTAGTAACACAACAACAACGGCAGCTATCATAGAAATCGCATCAGCGTATTCGCTCAGCTTTGAGCCAAGTTCGTGCAGTTGTCTGTTTGTGTGTGTTTGTTTGTGTTTGTTTGTGTTTGTTTGTGTGTGAAGGTTCAATGTCATCGGCAACCGTGACAGTAACCATGAATGTGCCGACCGAATCCATGTTCAATGTGAATGTGCCTGGATATCGTCAATGCTGTTCTTCGACCAGACATCCGTAATACGAAAAAAAAACAAAAAAGAAAACACGAGGGAACCTGTTTTCATCCCGTTTATTGAACATACTAGAAGATGATAATATTGTTATTATTATTATTATTATTATTTGAAACCGTTACCTCTATCGTTACAAACAAAAAGACAGACCAATTGGTTTCCTCCCTGCTTTCTACTACGGTAGTTGTTAGGAAACGAAGTATTTTCGACAATGCCATGCAATCCACTACCGATCGCCTTCGCCTTCGCCTTCGGGTTCTTGCTCTTGTTCTTCATCATCGTCTCCATCCTCGATACCCTCGTCCTCGTCCGGTGGGAGGTCGTATTCCATGCAGATATCGTACCGCGAGGAGGGTGCCGAGGAACTCACGTACTTGACGAATCTCATGGTTCCCGGATCTCGATAGACCAGCGACAGGGTGTTGTTGCTGGCACTCACGCTCAGCAATTCCGTATCGTCTTCCTCGTTGTATTCGTCCGCGGCAGCGGCAGCAGCAGCAGCAGTTTTGCCATTCGAATTGGCGGCAGCGGCAGCGGGAGCTTGTTGGTTCTCACCGTCGTCGTCGTTGTCGTCGTTGTCGTCCATGTCCGCTTCGATGTAGCACTCGAATCCACCCGTGTCCCCCGATTCCCACACGGCCGTGTCGTAGTCGGTGGAATCTTTCACGAAACACATGGTCGCATCCAGGACGGATCGCTGCATCAAGAGACCGTAATGAGCAACGGTGTAGTCCAATCCGGGCCGAAAGCGTCGGATCTGGTCGTGGAGGATCCCGGTGGGTTTGTCGAGGCTCGTGACGCGCTTGAGGTATCGCAGAAAGGGTTGGGATTGGAAGACCTCGGTCCGAACCGTCTTCATGAGCGTTCCGATGGTGGCTTCCGACGACGACGACGACGGCGGCGATTCTTGCGCGTCCTTTGTTGCTGCGGTATTCTTCGTGTCGTCGTTGGTTCCGGTATAGGTGAGATATCGCTGCTTGTGGGCGGGTCCTCGTATTTGCCACTCCGACGTTACGCCTTGCCGGTAGTGTTTCTCCATTCCGTCGTCGTTCGTTTCGGAATCTTTTTCGGCAGCAGTAGCAGCAGCAGTAGTAGCAGCAGCAGTAGTAGCAGCAGCAGTAGTAGCAGCAGCAGTAGCAGCAGCGGGAATTTTCTTTTCGTCGTCGTCCTTGTTGCTTTCGTTGTAATTGTAATACGTGTTGGGTTCGATCGTCGGAACCCACTCCGGTAGCAAGAAATTTCGAAACTGTATCGTCGAGTTGTTTTCGAACTTGGTTTGGATTTCGTTCATGGAATCTTCCGTGAGGTATTCTTTTTTAATGTATTTCTGGAGGTAGGTTCGATCCTCGTCCGTAAAGGCGTCCGGATCGGAAGCGGCATCCGTTTCCTTGGCCGGAAGTTGTTTTTGGTCGGCGGTGGTTCCAACAGTTTCGTCGTTGTCGTATTCGTTGTCGTATTCGTTGTCGGGCGGCTTGAGTGATTTGAGTTGCTGCAGGGTAGCCTTTTGCAGTTCCTCTTGCGGCGGTGGATCCCTGGCGTGGTACCATCCCTGGAGGCTCAATCGCGGACGGTCCCCCGTCACTTCCTGCACGGCGTGAAAGGACCGTCCCGGCAGCACCTCGAAAAAGGCCATGCTGTTGAAAATGGGCCAGGCCCGTCCCACCGGCACCGGGCTGCTGCTGTTGTTGTTGTCGTCGTTGTTGTCGTCGTTGTTGTTTTCGGTTTGCGGGCCGTACAATTCCAGAGCCCCTCCCTCGGTGGGACCGTCCCAGTTTTCTTCCGTCAGGTAGATGATATAGGAAATCTTGCGGGTTCCGATCACGTCGTCGTGGCACAGCAAGTGACAGCCGGGTGCGTGGCAGTTGCAGGCGCAATCGATCTTGTCGGTGAGGGTCCCTTCTGGCAATCCGGCCCAGCTTTCCACGAGGGATCTCCATTCCTTCGAGTAGAGCAGGTCTCTCAGCCTGGCAATGGTGGGGAACTTGGTCACGTCGAGTTTCATCGCCGCGGCCTTTTCCGGATCGAGGTTGGCGAAATCGATGGACTGGTAGACCCGGAACAAATCGGACTCCTTGAAATTCACCTTGGTTTCGGCCTTGATTTCGTCCTTGCAGGCGTTGAGGAATTCCGGTCGAAAGACGTTGAGAATCTGGGAATGGGGAAAGGGCTTGGCGGTCTTGTAGTTTTCCAGGATGGAATCCTTTCGTTCCAAGAGATCGGGAGACAAGATGCTGCTTTCGCTCGGTGTCGTCGTTGTTGTCGTTGTTGTCTCGAAGGGAGACCCAGCAGACTTTGATTTGCACTCGGTCTTGACTCGCTTTCTCGGATTTCCGGCCTCACCGTCGTCGCCGCCCGAGTCGTTGGCGGTAACAACATCGTCGGCACTGTTTTGGGCCATTGCTGTTGTTGTTGTTGTTGTTGTTGTTGTTGTGCTAGTGCTTGTGTTTGTGTTTGTGAACGGAACGAATGGTCGTTGAGAAGATCTTTGAGTTTCAGTGATGATACCGCGTACGGTGCGGTAATCTTACTCTACTCTACTCGTACGGTAATGGTAATGGTAATTACCAAATGTCCAGTTGTATCATAGAGTCTGGACCACTCGGCCTGTCCTCTAATGCCAAGATCTGGTAACGTATCATCATGAGTGATGAGATACCGTAGCATGCCCGATAGTGTAGCATATTGGGCTGTTTTCAGTTTTGATGGGTTTCGGTTTCGATTGATGGGTGGTTGTGCATTGTGCATGCTTTCCTTCCAGTCTCAAGTCGTGCATTCAGTGACATGACTGTGGTACAAGTATCGTACGAGTGTGTGTGTGTTTATGACGAAGAGACAAAGTACCTAGGGCTACGTAGAATTTGTACCAGCTCCAAATGTTCAATATTGAAAACACTCATGATCAAAATTGGTCTCATGACTGATTCTGCACCTCTATCGGTTTGAAATTTCGACTCCGAATCGAAATTTCCGAGACGAATTTTGCACCTCTATTGCAGAAAAACTCGAAACTCGTCCTCCTCACTTCTTTCCTTCCTAATCCATCTACTTGCAACTGAATAACAAACAAATAACAGATACGAAGTACTAAATTAACATTGACGACGACGACTCGTCGTCGTCGACGCCCATTACACTGCTCTAAGCTCCAAATCGCGCGTTGGTTCCAAGCCCCTTGTTGCTTGCATCCTTTCTTTAATGTAGTATTCTTCAACCTTCCCAGCATCCAGGTCTGCTATCTCCAGCATCTCTGGAGTCACCTCCTTAATTGTTTGAACACACTTCTCTACCTTCTCTTCCATGACCTTTCCCAAGAGTGTTTCTTTCATGGTGATCTCTGCTTTCTCCAGCCGCTCCAATTCAGCGCCGTCCATCTCCTCACTCCTCTCGACCGTACCGGCCGGTGCATCATCCTTTGCTACTATAACTACTAGGGCAGCAACTATTTGCTCTTTTTTCATTCCAGTAGCAGCCTTCTTTCCAAACTTCCAATCATATATCACTTTCAAATGTTGCACCGCTAGTCTAGCGAATTCGCCCCCACACTTTGCAACTAAGGCCTCGGCAGCTCCCTTTTTCTTCGCAAAAGCAGCGGCATGCACCTTTCTTGTACTCTTCAGCATGGCAATTTTTTTCAAACGTTCCTTCAAGACTTTTGCTTTCCAAACCTCCTTGGAGTTAGTGACAAATCCACCGGTAATACGGAATTTCTGTCCTGCGGTATTTGCTTTTGCCAATTTCAATATTTGCTCATTCGAACCCTGTTGTAACTAGTAGTAGATGCAATCTTCCCTCTCTCGTTGTTTTGTGGCACCTTTGCAGCAAACGCTTTGCCTTTCAATCCGTATTTGGTGATGTACTTTACTGTGTTGCTGTTGCAAAGTTCGAGATCAAGTAACTTTCTCGTCATTGGATCCGCTGTAAGGTCTACAGAAGAACCATTTGGTAGCGTTGTCAACTCGTGAGCTACATTGCGATTCCCTAGACAATTGCGTGTGAAAGGGACGATACCAACGTGGCGCCAGATAGCCTTTGACTTTTCCACAGCAAATGAGTCGTGAAACGCGCTGTTCAAAGTGACATAATCTCCTCCCTTCTCGTACTCTGCCTCGCATCCCCCAAATACAAGCCGCGGAATATCGTGAGATCGCATGGTAAGCCCTCTTGCCCGGCGCGAGTCGTTCAGCACCATCTTGTGGTCGTGGAAAAGAGTTTTAAACAGTCTGTAGTTCTGGTCTGTTGGTTGCCAAATGTGAGTCATATTCGGAACTCCAGTAAGTAAATAGAGGCCTTCGGGGGCGGTAATAATTTGCAACTCATCGTCCTCCCTTCCCGGACCTGAATCAACCAACAACACTACTCGCTTTCCAGTGTTAATTTCCTTTTGAAACTGGCTGTTGAGCTGATTCAATCCAAAGGCAAAGAAGAGCAACAGAAGCTGTAGCTGCAGGCTGGTTGAGGTGCCGGTCTGTTATGTTCTAATATTTCTCTGATATCCACTATGACTCGATGCTAATCCAATCAGATCTATTCTGACTATCGACAAACGACGCAATCAGTTAGATCTTAGGCTTGTAGTTCTAGGTTTAAGGTTGAATAATCAAATAATCTAAAAGTATGAGCGATGTATCCTGCTGGAGAGCAAGACAGCGCTCGTGCTGCCGCTAATACAGCACTTTGTTACAGATATACGGTAAAATACCGTGTTACAGGGAAATATCGTGTTGCCGCTAATACAACATGTATTTTGTGCAGCAGACAAACAGGTTTGTGAGCAAGCGTCCGAACCTCTGCTGTCTTTTCTTGAAAACAGGACACTTGACAGAAGATAGCATATGCTAATATCTGGTATGTGTTCCTTCTTGGATCACTAAGTATCGAACTCGAGTGACAATTGATTCTTCTTGTCCAGTTAAGTATCGATTCTCGTCGATCGTAAGAATGAGTCCGGTATTTTGCGAGGTCTCATTATTTTCGATTTTGTACCTCTACCAACCTGGACACAAAAGGAATTTAACACTCCCCATGTGCCCGAGCTATATGCCATCCTAGCTAGGAGACGCTGATGTCATTCTGCAGCAAATCACCAGTATTGCCGCAGTAATGAAAGATGGGCTTGAGTAAAGGATACACTACTGAGTGGGTTCTTTAAAGCAGTGCGGACGCCAGATCTGTCAAGGAGTTTGTTAGTGATAGGGTCCCAGATTTTAAAACAGAGACTATGGCCCACATGTCCTGCAAGACCAACAAAGTGACCGAGACATTCGGTAGTTTGGGAGCCAAATTGGGTATCAGGAGTCTTGTAATAAACAGGTTCGAACCAGAAGAAACTGAGGTAAGGGCTAATATCACCTAAGGTGCCAGTGG
Source organism: Pseudo-nitzschia multiseries (assembly GCA_037355745.1). Classification (NCBI taxonomy): domain Eukaryota; phylum Bacillariophyta; class Bacillariophyceae; order Bacillariales; family Bacillariaceae; genus Pseudo-nitzschia; species Pseudo-nitzschia multiseries. Next base: position 2,567,228 of record CM074787.1, read on the forward strand.
CAATGAAGACAGGCTGCTTGTCAGAAAGATGTGGGTCGGATAAATGGTTCATGAGACTTGCAATGTATGTCATGCAGAGAAGCCAGAGATGAGATGGAGTTCCGGTGCCATCCATGATGCGATTGACAATGCGCTTGAAAGTTTGATATCTGCGTTTGAATAGATTCTGGTGTTGGTGATAGGGTTCGCTTTGCCATAAACCAATCCATAGCATCTTGAGGTAATCTAGAACGCACTTGCTAGATTGGTAGGAGCCATGGTCACAGAGGAGTCTGAGAGGTCTACCCCATTTTTGAACAAAATTTTGAAGACATGATAAGAAATCAGTAGTACTGCGCATTTCTTCCACATGAATGATATGGGATTTGCGACCAAAGAAAACTTGAGCGAGTTTGGAGCCACCATTTACAGCAGGGGTATCAGAGTAGATGACATCAGAGAGTATGTCATCATGAAACGGGCGGACATTCATGGCAGGTTGTGGTAACTGGAAGCGTTTAAAGAGGTTGCCATCTGGGCTAATGGATAAGGAGCCATATTGAGTGGAATTGTTGAAGGTGGCTTTAATGCGATCGGTGGAGATCCATCCGAAGAAGGGCTTCAAAGATAGATAGTCCATGTCAGTGGGTGAATGGATATGTGGTGCAGCAGTAAGATAGTTGAAAGGAGACCGGATGGAACATCGACTGAGTACTTCTTGGTGAATGTATTCTGCCGGGCTGATCCAGAAGGATGTATCATGATTATCCAATGCTTGGAGGACTGGGCTGTCGACGTGACTTGACATGAAGGAGTTGAATCAAGGAGGAAGTGGCATGATCAGTGCCACGTGGTGTGCCAAATTCATCATAATCTTGGTATGGGAGTAACGTGACAGTGGGTGGATATTTTTGAATGAAAGTGTCATCATGAGGGCTATATGCACCGTCAAGGACAGAGGGATTCCAATGTTTGTCACTAGTCATAGCAACATGAGGGAGTCGGGCGTATTCTTCACTGGTATATTTGCGCATTGCTATGTATGGTAAGCCATGTCGTATATTAAGTGGGAAGACGTGTCCATCAGTGGTGGTGATGACTTGCATGCCACCAGCCTTGATAGATGTGTCATCAACTAGAGAGAAATATGCTTCCATCTGGGGGGAGGATAAAATAGATGGGTGCTGCCCAGTATAAGCACATTCATGGAAGATGATGATGACCGGTCCTCTGTTGGAAACAGAGTAGGCGCCACATGTTGCAATAGGGATGTTCTGGATCTGGTGATTGTTGATCCCAGTGACGTTGACATTTCGAGGGGGAATGTCCTTAGAGATGAGACATGCATCATTTCCTATGATACAACCATTCGCGCCTCTGTCAACCATGGCATAACCAGGTGTGGATACATTGGTTTTGCTAGAGTGATAGACAGCAACTGGTGTTGCTGGTAAAACAGAAGGTTCACAGTCTGGTGGGGACCAATGGTGGAATTTTGCAGACATTGAAGGCTGTCCAACAGGAACATAAACATTGCCTTCTTTCTTGTAGAGGATATCAGGATTGTTGGCAAGGAAGCGAGCTGGGTGCGCAGGGGAAACAGATGATTTTAGTGGCCGGTTATCAGATTGAGAGGATGACTTGTACATGCCAAGAGATGTGTGAAACGCGGACCTAGCCGAGGTTTCTTCTTCTGGTGAGAGTATCTGCTCATCAGTATGATGTTCATAAGCGTGCCGTGTGATTGGCTTGCTAGAATTGGGGTCTGGTGGAAGCCCAACATCAAGAAGCTCGGATCTGACACATGCAACAAGTTTCTTCTTGTCATCAGCTGTGAAACCAAGCCAATGTTTCATACCTTGCTTAGAGAGTGTTTGCCAAACTGCAGATGGTAGTCGTGTGCTAGGGTCTGGTGTTCGCCCAGCCTTGCATACAGCATAATCCTGGTAGTCACCATCAAATTCAATAGGAGGAAAATATGAGGTAACGTCATCAGTTATGGTAGAATATGTGGGTTGTGTCATAGATGAAAAGTCATGACCATTCGCCTTGACAGATGTACGGCTGCTGGGTTGAGACAGGGATGCTTGGAAATCCAACCGGGTTGCTTCAAGGAGGAGGGTATTTTTCAATTCACTGATAGCAATGGCCTCATGCTGTCGAAAACGAATCATATCCTGAGCTGCAGGGGGATCATTGACTTTGCAGAATTGCTCACTGAGTTGGAAGTTGCTACTGCAGGCCTTGCAGAGTTGCGTCTTGACAGTATCGTAATCAAGTGGCCTTTGAGGATCGCGTAGCGTGTTGAGATGTTCCAGCTGAGCAAACCACTGGGTGATGAATTTGACTTTGGTGTCCTTCCATGACCTCAAATCGATATCCAATAGGTGCTGCATCACAATGAAGGTGTCATATACCTTGGATTTGGATTTGTCATGTAGGGCGACAAAATCAAAGAAGGCTTGTCTGCCATCTCTTGTGGTGGTATGGCTGAGCACGCAGGAGGAGGATAGGTTGCTTTGGAAGACATGAAGAGCAAGAGTCCAAGAGAAGGCACACTGCTTGTCATGTAGGGCATTTGTGTACCCGGTGAGTGATACGTCGGGGCAGTTTGGGTCGAGAAAGGTGCGAGTGTCTATATCGGATGTTTCTATTTTGGCCTTGAATTTTACAAGCCAATGCTCAAATCTTGCATCATTTTGTAGTGCTGGGAATGTGGTTTCATCCCTTGATTTCCTGATCCATGACTCGTATTTGAGCTGTTCGATGGATTTTGCCAATCGGCCTTGTTCGTCTGGTGGATGTGTTAGTATAGTGTGAGCCACTGCTCCACCATCAGCCGCAGATTCTCTTCTGCCCTTGACAATTCCTCTACAGTAATCCTTAAAGGCATCCTTGGTGTATTGATTGGGGTCTTCCCAGTCCAATCCTTGCTCCGTGAGATGTTGTCCAAAATCGATGACCCTTTGTAGATTCAGCTGCACGTGTCAAGAGAGTGGCGTTCTTGTTCCCCTCTCTAGGTATGCTAGATCACCAATGTTCTCGATGTACAGAAAGTCCAACCATGTTTTGTACTGGCTAGCAATGAGCGCTTCACACAAAGTGCTGTTGGATTCCTTTGTGGCATCAAAGGAGTCACGTAGGAAGGTGGCTAGTGGTTGGTCAAAGGATGGGAATAGGTCCGAGATGGGGACATCCTCTTCATCGTCTTGGTTGGTGTTATCCTGTTGGTTAGGCGCCATAATCGTAGGAAGTGGCGTTAGGGGTGCGCAATTTGCAGCACTGCCAGGTTGAAGCAATAGGAACCGTCCTGTCGTTTTGCTTCTTGTCCTTCCTCCAATGGGGACGTTGGACATGTAGAGTGATCACTTCAGGGATGCGAATTGAAGTCTTTGTCGTGTGTAGTAGTCAGATCAATCTGCTGTCGGATTGTCGTCTTCTATCCGGGAATGTGGTCCTTGTATGGAGATAGATTGCTATCGGTGTTCAAATACAATGGGCTTCTATTAAAGACTTCGGCTTCTCTGATGGGTGTCTTTCTTGTGTGTAATCGGATCAGAGATCAATCAATCGTCAGCCGTTGACGTTCATTCAATGATCTGCTGTCGGATTGTTTTCGTTCGCCGTCAAGTGCTTCTACTGTCGTCTTCTTCTTTTGCAAGCTTCAACAAGCTTGCGACTGTTAATCTGTTAATTTCCTTTTGAAACTGGCTGTTGAGCTGATAATTCAATCCAAAGGCAAAGAAGAGCAACAGAAGCTGTAGCTGCAGGCTGGTTGAGGTGCCGGTCTGTTATGTTCTAATATTTCTCTGATATCCACTATGACTCGATGCTAATCCAATCAGATCTATTCTGACTATCGACAAACGACGCAATCAGTTAGATCTTAGGCTTGTAGTTCTACAGTAGGACGCAAGGGCGTCCGGTGCAAGGTTTAAGGTTGAATAATCAAATAATCTAAAAGTATGAGCGATGTATCCTGCTGGAGAGCAAGACAGCGCTCGTGCTGCCGCTAATACAGCACTTTGTTACAGATATACGGTAAAATACCGTGTTACGGGGAAATATCGTGTTGCCGCTAATACAACACGTATTTTGTGCAGCAGACAAACAGGTTTGTGAGCAAGCGTCCGAACCTCTGCTGTCTTTTCTTGAAAACAGGACACTTAACAGAAGATAGCATATGCTAATATCTGGTATGTGTTCCTTCTTGGATCACTAAGTATCGAACTCGAGTGATGGTTGATTCTTCTCGTCCAGTTAAGTATCGATTCTTGATTGTAAGAATGAGTCCAGTATTTTGCAAGGTCTCATTATTTTCAATTTCGTACCTCTACCAACCTGGACATGAAAGGAATTTAACATCCAGGTACGGGGGCCAGATCCAGAAATAATGGCATGTATGCATCCTTCACTACCTTTGTAAACTCAGTACCATCCATCCCCGCACTAGCATTACAATTCACTGTAGTCCACCGCTCGGTTGGTTTGTTGAACCCCCATGTTCCAGTTACCAAATTATGTTCGAGCTCTTCCAAAAATGAATCCTGAATTCGCTTGTTCGAATCATCCTTAGCCATACTTTTCAACTGAAAATGGGGGGGGAATGGGATTTTCGAAAGCGCAACTACCACAGAGGAGTGTTATGCGGTGACTGCTTTTATTCGCACGGCTTGCGCCCACGGGAAGCTCCCTGCTACTAGGTCCATACTGGGTGATGGGTCAGTCCGCTGGACTTGGTCGTGGTCGTGTCCAGTGATAGCCCGGTTTCATCCACATTGATTATTTGTCAAAGTTGTTCAGGGGGGAAATACAGCTCTCCTTTGTGTCCCCCAGCAATAGCAACCTCCTCCTTCGCTGGCAACCATTTGAAGCCCATCTCGAGGAAAAATTCTTTTAGGGTTGTAAACCATTGATTAATATTTTTATGTGTTCCGTATGTTGCACAGCGTTCCTCCATCTGCGAATTCAGGTTAGATACTTCCACCCCATCTGCAAACCGTGGTTGCAGCCTTCTGAATAACGAAACAGGATCAGTCAGTGGCGCTGGAATGACACCGTTAGTGATGCACGTTGTGAGCTTCTGTAGGATTACCTGCCGATCAGGTTTCTCCTTCATCCCCACTGCGGTCAATGCAACATACGTTTCAATTGCATCCCCAATTGCATCTTCCACCGCTTCTGCAAGCACCGGTCGTCGCCCCCTACGTGGTGGACCCATGAGTCCTTCCCAAACTCGATTCCGCAATGTATTTGGATTAATAGTTACACCGTACAATTCACCTGGTGCTTGTATTTGCTTCTTGCCTCATTCCATGCGTGGTTGAATCAAACCCTGATAGCTTGCTCATTAGCTGAATCACATAAGACTTGGTGTGGAGTCCGCTTTGTTTGTTTCAGAGGCACCAACAATGTTGGTGGAGTGAGTTTCTTCTTTTTGCAAGGTGGGGGGTTCCTTTTCCAAAAACGCTGCTTTACTCGCTGCTGTGCTTGCTGCTGGTGCTGCTCCTGTTGCTAGCGCCGTTGTCGCCGTCGTCGAGGATGTGCTTCCATTGGTGTTGCTTGAGGCCCTATGGGCTCTTTTGTTGTTGTTGTTGTTGTTGTTGTTGTTGTTATTCGGCTTTTTTTTGGGAGGGGGGGTCCAACAGTCCACTTGGATTAGTTACAGGCAAAATGCTGCTACCATTTGATCCAGCAACAACAACAACAGCAGGCGGTGGCGGTGGCGGTGGTGGTGGTGGTGGCAGTGGGGGGGGGAGGTGGGGCAGCCTTCTTGTTTTGTTGTTCTTCCAAGAGTTTTGCCTTCTTGCGCGATACTCTCTTCTGTAGGGACCGATTCTTGCTCTCCTCCTCTGTAAAACGTGCAATTAACATAGCAGTCGCTGTAGTGATAGTACCAGTGTGTGAATGGTTTAGAATAACAGCCGCGTTATTTGTTAACTTGGACGGGGGAAGGGAGGCGCCCCTTGCCACAGCGCCAACTGTGTGTGTTGTTGTTGCTGCTGTAGGGGGAGTTTTTTTGCCCTGGGGGGTGTTGTTGTTGCTGCAGTTGTTATTTTTCAAAACGACCAGGAGGATCAATCTGCAACTTAGGGGGAATCTTGTAATTGATAACTATTGATTTACCCTGTAGTGGCGCTTGCTGGTTGATGCTGCGAGCAGGGGGATCCTTGTTGCTGCTATGGGGAGATTTTTCGACCTCAAAATCTTGCCCTTGGGGGTCTTGCTGTAGCTGTGGCTGTTTTTTTCAAAATGACTGGGTGGATCAAGCCGCAACTTGGGGTCTTCTTGTACTTGATAAGTATTGATTTACCCTGTAGTGGGGCTGTCTTGTTGTTGCCACGAGCAGAGGGATCCTTGTTGCTGGTATGGGAGGATTTTCGATGTTTTTTTTCGAACTTTGCCCTTGGGAGTGTTGCTGTTGTTCCAGCTGATTTCTCCTATACCACTCGGCCAATCGATTTGAAACTTGCGGGTCTTGTTGATCTTGTCGGTGTAAGGAAGGGAATGCCAAGTAGCGGGTCGATTTAATGCGATGGTTAAGGAATGGGTTGGTTGAGACTACTTGGTATTGTGATAGGTGTGTTAATGGAGCTTTTTTCAACTTTTTGTGATTTTCTTGACCAGAAGAATCATAAAGTCCGAAGGGGTTCCGGCGCGCGCAACCCCTGCAAATTGGGTATCTATGGATAGCTCTTGACCTTGCCAATTCTGGCGCGGTGATTACTTTGGTCAAGAAGTTCCAGCTGGAGAGTAAGATCAATAATACTAACAGGACCCAAATCAATGGGTGTAGGGGGTCAGAAAAAAAAGCTGTCTCAAAATGGTCACCCTATTTTATACACTTACTCGTACGGGGACAGGGGTCAACTTTACACTTTTAAAAGGTACATTCGTACACTTTTGAAAATCAGGTATTATGGTAGGATCAATATATATAGAGAGTATGAACACAAAAATATCAATGGCATCCCCAGCGCGGAGCGCAATGTCCTACTAGTGCCCTCTTCTTATAAGCCCCATCCCCTACTATTGCCCTCTTCTTATAAGCCCCCAACCCCTGCCCCAGTACTGTGTTCACCAGAGCAGCGCGACCCCAACCAACACCTTTGCAACTGCCTTAGCAAATAGATACAAGAAGCTCAACGTCACTTACACGATGCTCATGCTCGCGTCAAATCCTGCTATGTATTTAAAAAAAATTGAAAATGTTTTGTTGCGTGCATTACAAAAATTTCGCTACATTTTTTTGCATGCAACAATTTCAAGGAGGACTATTTTCGCACCAATAGTTTCAGCCCCAGTATTTATGGTTGCTTCACAATTTTTCTATTCTGCAACTTTGTTTCATGCTTACCCCAATAATATTTATTCTCCGTTCGATTGTTGTTTTTTTCATATGAAACTCATGTTTTGTCATGGTACCGGCCAGCATAGATGTGTACGAGTTCAAGAAGACCCTCACCAATAGTAGTATGTTGGTCGAAGTGACCTCCACCAAATACATCCAAGGAGGGGGGGGATACGCGTTCCTCTTAGAAACCGAAGCACAATACCGAGCCAGGGAGAAGAATCCTGATGCGGTGTACCCAACAACACCAGTGGAACCGCCTGAGCTCGACAGCTCGGTACAACTCTCCTCGTCGGACACATACAAATTATGGAAGAGAAGCCGGGCCCTATGCTATGTGGAGTGGAACAAGTACAATCAGGAAGGCCTGCTGCTGACCGACAAGAAGTTCCCCAACATGCTGGACGAATCCCGAACCGATTGGAGTAGTGGTAGGCTATGACAAACAATGTCTCCTCCAGCCATCTTGCGTCTATTTGCACAAATCAAACTCAATAGACAGGTTATAGTACGCCAATAGATGTCTCCACACGCTTGGTTTCCGCTCTTGTTGGAAGCACCTAGGACCAAGAAAACCTTCCAAATCAAGGAAACCTTCCAACTTTCCAGATTTCTGATGGTGCTTCCACCAAACCTTCATTATCCTCATTATCTGATGCCAAGCTTGCAATCCAACAGGAAGCCAAGAAGGCTCTTGGACCAAAGAGAGGAAGCTACTCAGAAGACAGCAAGATGTCCTTAACCAAGAACTATCTTTGGATAAGAGATCTCACATTTGTTGTCGTGGACAATGGGGACCTCCGATTTGCATTCCAGAGAAGGTCGACCACCATTTTGATTCTGAGGCCATTGCTAGTAAGATGTGGAACATCAGTGAAAGCTCGCCAAAGCAACCATTGAAGTGACATCACAGGATGACATCCACAACCTGCCTGTCTCGGCCTATCACAACAAGGTTGAAAACACAGAGGTGGCAGAACAGAAGGATGCTTAAGGGCTGGTGGTATGCTGATACTATGAAGTTCAAAGTACCAAGTATCATTCGGAATGATACAGCACCAGCTCAAGTCTTTACAAATGGCAAAGGCTTTGTGGCCTTCTATCCTGTCAGAGGGGAAGTCTGATGCCATGATGGCTTATCTTGCTTTGTAAATGAAGTGGGAATCCCCAAGCATTTAGTTACTGATGGAGCAAAGGCTCAAGGTAACCATGAGAGTTCCTCTGTTAGTGAAATTGAAGTTTTGGTGGAATTAGCCAAAATTCGGAGATTCTCAGAGCTTTCTTCCTCGTCACCGGTACTTCCAAAATAAGCTGAGTGTAACTGGTCACCAATATCTTGTTGAGTATACCCCAACCGTTGAGTGTGAGTGGTACAGATCTTTTGTAGATAGCTGAGTCAATACTCATCGAGCTTAACCCCTAGTATTAGCTTGTTCTCTGGATCATCCGTTGAGCAAATCTAAGGTTTAGTCTCTTGCATCGGTCCTCCTTCTGAGAGGGCTGCAACCACTTGTGGGAATGAACCTTATCTTCTTCAAAGTGAGAGGCGCATGGATCCCATGTATGCATGTCCATTGCAAGAATGTGGTCACATGTAGTTTGCTTGCGCTTAGTGGGCCAGCATGTATCAAAGTAGGATATACTAAGCCCATCAACGTGGACTGGGATTGTCGGTTCAAATTTGTTGGATCAAAAGATGATACTGTGACTAGAGGAATTGTTGTAACGCTTTGGTGTATCTTCAACCACATTCAAGTTGCAGTCCGAGATTTGGTTAGGACAGATCAAACTGTGCTGGAGTGAGTTGCCAAAATGGAGAGTTGGTCCAAACACCAAGATGTATGTGACACCGTCCATTTGGGTCTGTCCATGCAGTAGCACAATGGGAAATAGGGACATCTTTCTTTGGTGAGTAAGCATCAGAAAATGGGGTAACATCAGCAAAAGTAATTATAGAATCCAACAGATCAAGTAATACCATATTGAATCCCACAGCAGTCATGTCCGCGTGGCTATCTAGCTCACGACAGCCTGGCTTAACAGTGGACAACAGGCTCATCCCTTTGAGATGAACAATCCGCCGGCCTACCCATTATTCTATTTTAAGGCCTCGGCTGGTGAATCAATTTCTGGTGATATGGCTGTGACAGCCAAACTGGTTGCTGGCTAACGTTGGGCCGGTAGGTGGAGTTGCAGATGTAGATTTGAGTCAAAGAATTGAATCATACTAGACTTGAATCATGGAATTGAGTCATAGCATTGAATTGTGAATTGGAGTCAAAGAATTGAATTGTAGATTTGAGTCATGGAGTTGAATCATATACTTGAATTGCGGAATTGAATCAGAGAATTGAATGGTAGACTTTAGTCATAGTAGACTTGAATCATAGAATTGAATCGTAGATTTGAGTCAAAGAATTTAATCATATAGTACATTAGTCATATAATTGAATCATGGAATGGAATTGTAGATTTGAGTCAAAGAATGATTGACTTGAATCATATACTTGAATCATATACTTGAAGCAATAAATTGAATCATAGACTTGAATCATTGAATTGAATCATAGAATCAAATTGTCGATTTGAGTCATGGAATGGAATCATAGACTTGAATCATGGAAGTGAAACATAGATTTGAGTCATGGAAGTGAATCATAGACTTGAATAGTGTTAGTGAACCATAGACTTGAATCATAGACTTGAGCTGCATAATTGCTGAGTAATAGACTTGAATCAAAGAATTGAACTACATAGTAGGTTTGAGTCATGGAATGGAATCATTGACTTGAATAATGAAAATGAATCATATAATTGAATCATATAATTGAATCATAGACTTGAATCATAGACTTGAATCAAAATTGAATCATATAATTGAATCATAGACTTGGATCATGGAATTCAATCATGAAATTGCATCATAGACTTGAATAATGGATTTGAATCATTGAATTGACTCGAATCATACGTCACGGAATTGTAACAAATTGAATAGTAGATTTGAGTCAAAGAATTGAATGATGGACTTTAGTCATAGAATTGAATCATTGACTTGGATCATAGATTTGAATCATTGAAATGAATCATAGGCTCGAATTGTAGACTTGAGCCTGCAGAATTGAATCATAGACTTAAATCATGGAATTAAATCATGGAATTAAATCATGGAATAGACTTGAATCAAAGAATTGAATCATGAACTTGAATCATGAACTTGAATCATGAACTTGAATCATTGAAGTGAACCTTAAAATTGAATCATTGAAGTGAATCATAGAAATGAATCATGGAATTCAATCACAGAATTGAATCATAGACTTGAATCATGGATCTGAATCATAGAATTGAATCATAGATTTGAATCATAGATTTGAGTCATCAAAGTGAATCATAGAAGTGAATCATAGAAATGAATCATGGAATTGAATAATAGAATTGAATCATTGAAGTGAGTCAAACAATTGAATCATTGAAGTGAAACATAAATTGAATTATAGAATTAAATCATAAAAATGAATCGGAGAAATGAATCTTAGATTGAGTTAAAGAATGGAATCATTGACTTGAATCATTGACTTGAATCATAGAATTGAATGCTTGAAGTGAATAATAGAACTCAATCGTAGAAATGAATCATAGAAATGAATCATGGAATTGAATAATAGAATTGAATCATTGACGTGAATCATTGAAGTGAGTCAAAACAATTGACCATTGAAGTGAATCATTGAAGTGAATCATTGAAGTGAATCATAGAGTTCTTAAATCATAAAAATGAATCAGAGGAATGAATCATAGTAGATTGAGTCAAAGAATGGAATCATTAAAAATCATGGAATTGAATCATAGAAGTGAATCATAGAAGTGAATCATAGAAGTGAGTCAAAAAATTGAATCTTTGAAGTGAATCATTAAAGTGAATCATAGAATTAAATCATAAATTTGAATCATAGACTTGAGTCACTGCATTGAATCACATACTTGAATCACAGAGTTGAATCTTTGAATCAAGTCAAATAATTGATTTATAATATAATCGTACAATTTAATCATGGAATTTAATTGTTGATTTGAATCATTGAAGTGAATCATAGAATTGAATCAGCATAGAATCGAATCATAGAAGTGAGTCAAACAATTGAATCATTGAAATGAATAATTTAAGTGAATTGTAGAATTGAATCATGGACTTTAATAAAAGAATTGAGTAATATAATTTAATATTATAATTGAATCATAGAATTGAGTCATGGACTTGAATCATAGAATTGAATCATAGAATTTAATCCTATACTTGAATCATAGAACTGAATCATAGAACTGAATTATACACTTGAATCTTAGAATTGAATCTTAGAATTGAATCATGGAATTGAATCATAGAATCAAGACACATGCTTGAATCATAGAATTGAATCATAGACTTGAATCATTGAAGTGAGTCATTGAAGTGGATCATAGACTTGAATCATAGACTTGAACCACAAAATTGAATTATAGTCGTAAAATTGAATCATAGACTTCAATCATAGAATTGAATCATTGACGCGAGTCAAAAAATTGAATCATATACTTTAATCATAGAATTGACCTTGCATCAATTTCCACCATTAGTCCCTTGTTGTCAGTTAAAAATACGACAAAAAAAATGGCAAGTAGGTACTCTACAAAAGTTGTGGTACGGTTTGACCTAAAACCAAACACACCTCCACTACATTCAAATCCACAAGTGGTAAAAACCAATCCCACTTAAGGTCACGATTGAGCTGTTTAAAAAGTACAAACTAATGTGTCACAAAAAGAAGAACACTAAGTAAACACTTGGAATCCATATGTAAATTTGAAAGAATACATATAAATGCGCATGCAGAAACTACTTATACTGCTCATGAAATGCAGTACTGATTCAGAATGGTGTCTCATTTATTTCATTAAAAACACAAAGATACAATCAAGTGAAAGACCCATCAAATTAATTACTTAACCTTGCAAAATACCAATACCACTGAAAAGACCGACCAATACACAGAAGACCGACACAATACTAACACAGCAATACAGCAAGGATTGGTACGACAGTGCGCCATGGTGAAACAACACATAAGTGGGGAAGATCTCTACCATGTAATATAGGAAACCCCGGCACAGTGCAAAGTACATACATTAGGTAGCAAAACTAAGAGCGTCATACTGAGCTCACATCTCTTTTAATTTAGTAATGTATCCGGGTGATTTTTGAGTTACAATATCCCTTGGTTTTTCTCCTTTTGATCTTCAAGTCTTTGCTGCTTCCCAGACCTTTGATTCCAGTTTTTGCATGCGAGAATCCATTTGGAAACAACTCTCTTGTGATGATATGTCCAAATGGATCTCCTCCTTCCACCCTAAAGACCCCCACCACATTGTTAGTGGGCTGCAAACCTCTAATACTGCTGATGGTTCAACCCAAACTGTTGACACTGTCTTCGCCAAGAAGCCAATCACTTGTCGGTCATATTCTCGTGGCCTCACTTAGGATGATAATGACCTTTTTATCAATGATCTCAATGTTCCTTCTGACACTGACAAAATGAGTCCAAAACAGGAAGCGTTTTGACCCTATGCATTCCAGCAGGCCCTTGGTATCTTCAGTGCCACACACAATAATTCGCAAGCACATCCTAAGGTAGCACCTCCTAAAGACACCTAACCATTCTTGAAATCCTACATCTCTGCAGGCCACCCTGCCCGCTTCCTGGCTGATACCCCTGCTGATGTCTTATACAAGAAACAAGCAAAGCAATATTTACATTCCTGTCAGCCGCAGGCAGCACTATGAATTAACCCACATGCATCATTTCCTTATTGTTCCCTTGCAGGGGCATTTTTCTCGGTACAAGCCAGCCATCATGAATCTTCGCAGGGTACACGTTTTGCATATCAATCACAAGGCATCTAAACACATCATTATCTATGAGCTACCGGTACCGGTATGTACGTACCGGTACTCAGTTTCAATCGACCACAAGCGGTGACGTCAATTGTTTTTGAATTTTGCAGCGGGCGGTAGGGGTCAGAACGAAATAAGCTCTAGTGGTCTAGGGGTGATGACGTCTCGTTTACACCGAGAAGATCGGTGGTTCGATTCCACCCTGGAGTAACGTTTTGCAAAGTTTTGTTCATCACGTAATTTCACTTATACCACCCTCAACCATTGTATGTCGTACGTACTCGTACGAGTAGTCTATGGATTACGTTCAAGATTATCCAATTAGGCCTCTAACCACAACCGAAAGACCGAACAATCCGGAAAGAGCTCCCAAAGTTAGACCGGAACAACCAGAATAGATCCCTTGATGGATTATTAATTACTGTAGTTCGTAAGTTTAACAAGGATTGATTCGGTACCGGTAAGGTTAAACCGTCATAGCATCCTCCTCTGGCATATCTCGCTGTCTTTCCTACGGTCGAACCACCAAACAAAAGCCGTGATTCCACGCGTTCCGAAGGTTGATTTCTACTACGGTAGACCCTTGGACACAATTCATACAAGTCCTGTACTCATTATAGCCTAGGATTGGTTGGATGAGTCGAGACACGAACGAGTCGCAAACAAGCCGAGGGGTTTGCCTTGATGATGCACGTGTTCCTGCAAGAGGGTTGGTTCCTACCGGTAGGCTGCCATGGCTCGCGTGTATCCGAGAGGACTGCAAGACGAACGATTCGTGATTTCCTCCGTCCTCTCTTTTGCGCCGCAGAAATGCGCAAACAATGCACATTTCGTTTCGTTTCATTCTTGTCACACATCGATCGATCGATCGACGACTCTGAGAGATTTACTCTCCGCTCACGCCGTCTCCGTTGTCCGGATCGATGCCGCGACTCCCGCTGTCCTTGTTGTTGTTGTCGTTCGTTTTGTTCCCGGGATTCACACGGTTCGCCACGCTCTTGAGTGTGGTCCGGAAGCGCAGCACCCACGCCCGGACCGGTTTCGGCAGCGGCGGAACCTTCAGCTTTCCCGTCTCGAGTCCCTGCTGGACGAGCCCCGCGATGAACCCCAGGACCCCCCCGGCAATGATGAGGGTCAGCTCGTCCTCCTCGAAGATGGGATGGAGGAACCCGCTCGAACTTGGCCGGGCTCATGGCCTCCATCTGCGTCCGGAGCGTCGTCTCGAGGCCGAGGGCCCCGTCGACGTACCTGTGGAGCCCGGTCGAGAGGTGTTTCGGGAGGTGGGTGATGGCCGACTCGGTGACCCTCCCGACCGTTTCGGGCGACGGGAGTCCCCGGAACATTCCCAGGCTGGCAATGCCCAGGAGCTTCTTGACGTGGCCGCCCAGAACCTGCGACAACGCCGGTGTGGTGGACGGATCCGTCAGCACCGAGTTCCATATTTGTTCCGACGTGACGATCTTGCTGGCGAAAAACCTGGAAAACTCGGCGGCGACCTCCTTCTGGCGCGTGAGGAACATGCCCTGCACGACAAAGGGCCCGATCTTGGTCGGATAGACCGGCTCGAAGATCCACTTGAGTGCCAGCCAGTTGGTGGCGAGTCCGACGATGGTCCCCCCGATCGAGAGCGCCCATGGATTCTCCCAGACCAGCGCTACGGCCATCTGGATGAGTCCCAGCAAGAATCCGAACCACAGCCCCGAGTTGGTCAGAAAGTCTAGCTCGACCCTCCCGACCTTTTGAAAGAGCTGTCCGAGCTTGGCCCGGTCGAGCAGCATCTGGTCCACGACGCAATTCTCTAGGGAAAAGATGCGCTCGCTGTTGCGGATCAGGTCCTTGACGACCCCCTTGAGGATCTGTACGTTGGCAAAGCGGACCAACCCGGAGTACCAGGACGTGGTGGCGCCCTCCACCGCCCGCCACAAACCGAGAGGGAAAGGGGGCAGCCGATGCGGCAGCCGATGCAGCAGCGCAGCAGACGCCCCCCCCGCCGCCACGTCCGCAATGACGGATTCCCCCAGCTGCGGGACGGCCCCCGCCAGGTGCCCCGCGACTTTTCCGGGATTCAACCGGGCAAAGGCCTCCGGGACCGTCAGCAGCTGGGTCTGTACCATGTCCACCAGCGCCCGGGACATGGTTGCCGTCTTGCAGGGCACGATCCCCTGCCACCCCAGCAATCCCAGGGGCACCTCGGGCCTCCGCCAGATGGGAAGACCCCTGAACTGCACCGGATAGAAAATCATCTGCACCGCCAGGTAGTTGGTCAGCCACCCGACGAATCCGGCAATGACCGGTATCATCAGGTAGGTGCCCGGTCGGGCACGGAACTTGGCGGCGGCCTTGCGAAAAATATTGCTGTTGCTGTTGTTGTTGTTGTTGCTATTGTTCTGCGAGAGCGCCGTTTCGTCCTCGCGTTCGTGTTCGTCATCGCTCGCCGCGGTGGTCGTCAGCGAGGTAGTAGTGGATCGATGATGCCAAGCGGGGCGGTTGTTGTTGTTAATGTTGTAGTAGTTGCTGTGAGCGGGTGAGGACCAACCCGGAGCGGAGGGCAATCGGGATCGCAGCGGAGTCGAGACCATTGCCGTGGGGTTGGGCCGCAGCGCAATCGTCGGAGCGATTCGCGAGGGAGGAGTCGTTGTTGTAGTGGTAGTCGTCGTCGTCGTCGAAAAGGCTTGGACCGCGGATGGGCCGAATGCACCGCCGACAATACCAACGACGGCAACCAACAACACGCTCCATGCTGCCACTGTCGCTATCGCTGCCACCGGCCGGCAGCGGAGGGGAACCGCTCGGGCGCGGCGTTGTCGTCGTTTCCGGATCTCGGAAGGCTCCGACAACCGAACGGGAGAAGATGCTGCTCGGTGGCAATCGACGGTGGACACAATTCATTGTTATTATTTTTTGATTGTAACAACAACAGCGGGCGATGTTTGTTCGTTTGTTTGTTCGTTCGTTCGTTCGTTCGTTGTGGAATAGTGCGGAACAACGAATAATTCTGTGGCAGAATTCTACAATACTTGTTTGTGCTGTGCTGTGCTGCGCTGTGCTGTATATTCCGAAAGAACAGAAAGTTGGATTGTACGGTACGTACTTGTACTCTGGATCGATGGTGATTCCTTCTTAGTAATTATTTCGTCGTATGATATTATAGTAACAGCTCGGATTGGTTGTATCCGTTGGGTAGAATAATATTAGACGAACGGATGTGATGTGATGTGATGTGATATGATGTGATGCAATGCCGAGTGTCAAAAAAAAAAAAAAAAAGTAATCCGTGATGGATTGGTTCGTTTGGATGCAGCACCTTCGGCATCGTACCGTATCTCGTCGATGATGTTTTAGTCTTTCTGTTTGTCGTCGTTGTGTTCTGACTTGACCGCCTTCGATTTTGATCCCTCACTTCAACACGCACGAGGATACCAAAATCGGATACCCTTGCGCAATCTTACGGATACCGGTACGATACAACTAAGATTACTGGTACTCGTACGAGTATCGTACTCGTACGAGTACTCATACTCGTATCTCGTAGGAGTACGTACGAAAGATCCCACGTAGCAATAGTACGTACCGAAGGTAATCTTATGTGCACTAAGAACAATGCGCAAGAAAACCAAAGAAAGAAAAAATCTTTGGGTGAAGCCGAATGGGATGGATGCCAAAATGAAGGAAATGCGACCAAAAAACACCGGATTCATGCGCGCCAAGCTCCAAGCACATGTCCATGTCCATGTCCATAGTCCGAGCTTGAGGATACGTTCGTATACCGGTACGAGTTTATCTTCGAGACACGAGCTATTACCCTACCGGTACCTAGGAGCGAATCAATCGTTATTTGTTCCGATTTCCAATCGGAAATTGGAACCGAAACGGATGCCATACCGGTACGAGTACCGGATACGTACCGGTAATACTCGTAGTAGTGGTAATATTACTATCAACTGCCATGCGAGTTCGTACTCGTACGAACTCGTACTCGTACGGTCATACTCGTTCATACATCCTCCACAAACTTCTGATACTACCTCATACCGGTACATACCTGTACCGTAGATCATCACCGACGAGCAGGTCCGGCATCGTATCGCATGGTGGAATCCCCAAGAAGGAGCAACGACACGGAAACTGAAACCATCATCGACGTTTCCATTTACGCAGAACACACGTGATTCGATCACGACGAATTGGAATTGGAATTGGAATTGGAATTGGGATGTGAACGTGGATGTGGATGTGAATTTGAATTCGAATATGGATTTGACTGTAAATTTGAATGTAAATTTGAATAGGAATATGGATTTGAACGTCAACAGCATAGATTTGGTGGACGCCGACGATCCTGATCACGATCCCGATCGCAATCCCGACCCTCTCTGCTACACCCCCGAGCAGGAACAGCGGGAGCGAGAGTGGGACGAGTCCCAGGCCCCGGCCAACCGCGCCGCTCTTCGTGCCGTCCGAACCCACCTCCCGGTCGACATTCGCTCCCTGTCGAAATCCAAGCTAGCGGCCACCATTACCCCAAGGGTTCTCCCCGGGGACATTGTCCGAAAATTCTTCCGGACCAACGTGCTGCAGCAGCTGCGGATGCGGGTGCGAATGTGGATGCGGATGCGGATGCGGATGGGAATGCGGATGCGAATGCGAATGCGGATGCGAATGTGGATGCGAATGTGGATGCGAATGTGGATGCGAATGTGGATGCGAATGTGGATGCGAATGTGGATGTGAATGCGGATGCGAATGCGGATGCGGATGTGAATGCGAATATGGATGCGGATGCGGATGCGGATCCGTTGTCGCAACTCCGGCTTCAACTTCACCCTCGGTTGATCGAGGGATGGCAGGTGACGGGCATGACCCTGACAGAGCACCGGGCCGGGCCGTGGCGGAGCATTTCATTTCAGGGACCGTGGGTGGCACTGGTACGGGGACTACCTCCGCGCCAAGCGCGAGGCGGAGGCCGTTGCCGTTGCCGCGGAAGGTGGCAACGATCCGGGCGACGGGACTGCCGGCGACGAGGCCTCCAACAACGACAACAAGGACCCATCACCCGCCACGGACACAGCGGTCCTCCGCGATTCGTTGGGTTGCCCTTACCCCGACGACGACTACGACGACTACGATTCCTCTGGCACCCCACCACCGCCCGAGGATCCGGTCGACCTGGCGCGCCGGCGCTGGGCCTGGTACAAGACCAGGATCCGGGATCCACTCCGGAAAAAAGTGGAGGCCGGCGTTGCCCTCCCCAACACGGACCGCGGGCACTCGCACTCGTACTCATACTCATACTCGTACGGGGAGGACTACGGGTATCCACCCGGAGACGTCTACGAATAACGAAGTACTTTGTACGAAGTACGACTTACTTGTACTTTGTAAATACGGAGTAACGAATAACGGAATACTCTGCGGTACGTACCGGTACAGTACGTACTACTGGAGCGGGAAAGGGGGGCAAGAACAAACCTTCGCCATTCCTGTTGTGTCGCAACGTGGGCAATATGCTGCGATGCTACTGTCTGCGTGTATTATAGAGAGAGAGAGAGAGAAGTCGCAGCCACCAACCACCAACCATGGTTGAAGTGAAGACTGATGCGGTTGGTACGAATCAAATACAAGGAACAACATAATAAACAGCAGGAATCTGCGTAGACGTGACGCATTCGTGCCCGAGCTGGTCTAAGGGGTTCGACTCAAGTTCGAATATATTCGTATGCGCGGGTTCGAATCCCGTCGAATGCACATTTTGTCGCAAGCGGGCAGGATACCAGCCCCGCGCTGTTTTCCAGAGGCTGAAACGCCATGGAGAGAGTCTATTAGTATTGCTAATTTTGATAAAAATCCGAGAGTCTATTAGTATTGCTAATTTTGATAAAAATGGATTATGATCAGACCGATAGGGCGTAATCAAACGATCAACTCCTCAACAGCTATTGCTAATTTTGATAATAATGGAGTATGATCAGACCGATAGGGCGTAATCAAACGATCAACTCCTCAACAGCGACCGCCGCGCTTCCTCCGTTTCGAAACGAGTGTCGTGCTGTATTTGGTACCTTACGGTATGTAGACATTTTTTTGCGCGGTTCCTAATGAATCGACACCCTACGTAGAATATGTGTAGAATTAGTACGCGAAGAAAAAACATTCACACTATTTTCGAATTCCTGCGAGTTCGTACCGTACGTAATTATTGGAGGAATGTCGTGGCGTTTGTTTCCCTGAGCTGTGGTTCCTTCCATGGATCTCCTTCCCTCTTACAGTCACGATGCCGGCAATGAAAAGAGACCCAATGGTAGTAGTACTAGCACATGTTCTTGCTTATGTTTTATCTTCCGTGCTCCAGCAACGTTTGACAAGCAAGCTGTCCACTGCTTTTCTGGGAGTTCCGGCATGATGGCTGCTGGTGGTGGTGCTGCTGCTGCTGCTGCCTCAAAGACCTCTATTAGTACCTTTTGTCATCATAGCTTGTTGATCATCCGGCACCCCCACACACCCCTGTGGCATCCGTGCATGAAATGTTTGAACCAGAGCTGATTGGTAAGGGAGTTGGATAGTAGTATGACGGTTCCTCCAGCAGACCTTTGTTGTTGCTCTCTTGCAACAAAGCTTGACTTGCTCATACCCCCCCCCCCCCCCCCCCCTTTTTGCGAGTGCAAACAAAGCTGCAATATATGGCTGTAATTCTCCTCACTGTTTTGAACTGCAAAGACTTTGAATTGTAACCTGGTGGGTCAAGAGACCTGACTTACAGGGAACAGGTGTGGTCATTCCCCAGGAGTCCTGGTGCATTCTTCTAAGCCAAGGGTGTAGAGGGTGTCCAGGTAACATTTGGCCTCCAGCAGGTTGGAGTTATTTTGCACATACAACACGTGACAATGAGCATTGACCCCCCCCCCCCCCCCTCCCCCCCTTATTAAATTCATTTGAAGAAAGTGTCATATGCAAGGTAAAGGAAAAGTTACAGTCTGCTGTACTTGACAAAGGATACATTGAACTAGTTCATATACTATTAAATGGAATATAAACATCATTGCTTCCACAAACTATGGAGCCACCAACATTCAGATGGTTTATAACCGGACAAAATTGGGTCTGAATGAAGCCCTTTATTCCCCATAGTTTGCATTTCCTGCAGTAGACAGCATTGTAAGATGGGTAGTCATAGTAGGCTACTGGGTAGCAGACAAGGATTATGGGGAGCAATTCTGAAACTTTACCCTCTGCCCTGGGCTGAGAAGATACTGCAGAGTAGATTTGACCCACCAGTTCTTTGGGGAAGAGGACCCTGGCTATATGGAACACCTACTAGCTGCTGGGAGTTGGGCAAGAAGGAATGTAATGAGATTGAAGTCTTCCCCATGCAACTCTGTTCAGGGCTCCCTAAGGCCCCTGAAAATCATAATAGAGCACTCATTTTGCCTTGTTGAAAATAAGTTTCAATCTCCCTGGGACCCAAGGATATGACCCCCCACTCCAACCTTAGGTGCAAAAGATTCAAGCAATGGATCACACAACTCGGATATCTGCAACTATGTCAATGATGTACACATCATAGCAGAAACATAGGAATTGACATGGCTCTGTAGCAGCCAGATAGCCAAAGGATAATCATGACAGCGGCTACAATATGCCCCTAGAGAAAGGAGATCACCTAGTAGCCAAAAACCAGGGACTTGGACAGGGGCCAGCTGTCTACACCAAGGGTGAGAAAGTCTGCAAAAGTGTCACTGAGGAAAGATGGGAAAAGCTCAAATCTAGGATCCAATGCATTACTAGTGGAGTCAGCTCAGCCTGGAGGATGACTATTTGCTGTCTGCCTACCCAGAATACAATGCACAACCAAAAGACAATGGAATAGCACCCAAGGATTAAATCCACGTCAAGATCACCAAATCATGCGTAGGTTTTATTGTGTATGTTGCGCTGACTTACACTCTGGGGATTCCTTATCTAAAAGGACTATACTTGTCTCTCAACTCATGGCAAGAAAATCCTCCACGAACAACGGCGATTTGTCTTGTCCTCCAACAAAAACAGCGTTTCATCCCTCTCAACAACAACGGGGATTGTTGTGTGAGCCTGCTGTTGAGCACATTCCCCTCAATCTCCCTCTGATCTACATCTACTACCCCGATTGGTCCTCCGGCAATTGGTTCCTCCCTTTCCAAATTCGGAATCGCAATCGGCATCGCAACCGGAATCGGAATTGTTGGCAACAGCAATCCATCCACAACAACAGCAACAACAGCAGCAATTGGCAACAACGTCGGCACAGCAACAGCAGCAACAAAGTTGGTCACAGCAACAGCAGCAACAATCCCCGGCAACAGCAATCAATCCGCAACAGCAATCGATCAGCAACAGCAACAGCAACAGCAACAACAATCAATCCGCAACAGCAACAGCAACAGCAACAGCAAAAGCAACAGTCGAATCGTCGGCATGATTGTTTCTCTGATGAACGTTTGTTTGGTTCTTTCTTTGGCTCATCTCTTTGGTTGATTATTCGAATTGCATCCTTCGATTCGATTGGATTGTTCATTGTTGCCGCCAAGGCCTTGCCGCAGATGACGTCTCCAACAACAATGGGATTCAAAAGAATACCAAAGCAAATTGCAGAAAGAGCAAAACAACAAAGAGCAAAGAGACAACAGAAAGGTAGAAGTAGACAGAGAATGACTTCAAATTTTCTCAAAAAGGCGGCACCATCGACAACAATCCACCAAACTTACAACCGCTTGTCAGAGATAAAACCAAAGAAGACTCGTAAAAGTATAAAGGCACATCTCAAACATGTCGAGCAAACAGCATTGAAAACAGTACACAAAAATGGCTTTGAAGGCAAATTCATGGAAACAAGTTGGGGTTGGAAAACAGTTGGAGAGAAGGAATATCCATTGGCAGAAACTGTGTCTATTGACAGTTTCAAGACATTGGATAGTACCGACGAGAAGTTAGTTTTAGCGTACGCCGAATCAGAACCATCATTGCGGATCTTTGCGAAAGCTTCCAGACAATTCACAAAACAACGCTTGGGTACACCGGAAAATATAGAAAATACAAGAACGTTCACTGGGGAAATTGTGGAAGCTCAACCAAAAGTTGTACAAGGTAAAAAATGTGATAGTATAAACAAGGGGTATGGTATTATTGGGACAAGACCAAATTTATTGTCATCGGAAAATGTTGTGTATGTTTTCAAAAACAATGTGGACCCGACAACAAAAGAAAACCTTGAACAGACAGCCCTACACATTGTGAAGGAAATGCAGCTTTGTTTAAGTCCACTGGCCAAATTTGTCAACCTTGAAACTACCGTGATGAATGAGGCTGTTAGTCGTACAACACTTAATGCAATCAGTCATTACGCAATGGCCTTCTCTATTGGAAAGGATTATCATTCAAAATGCCACATCAATGCCGATATGTTCTACACTAGATTGACAGTTATTGCTCTGAAACATGTAAGTGATGACGAGGTTATATATTACTTTGTGTTCCCAAGATATGGAGTGAAAGTCCCGTTGCGTTCTGGAGATACTCTCCTGTTTAACCCTTCCGTGTACCATAGCTGTTCGAATCCTGAATCCTAAATACGAAGGATGTTATATTATGAGCGCCTATGTATCACGAAAAACTGTACTAAGAAGTAATCCATTATAATAATAACTTGTTACTCCCATAACTGTACTGTACCCTCCAAAATACGGATAAAGGGCATTTCGTGCAACGCCGTTGCAGAAAATGGAAAAACCAAAAATACACATGAAAAGGGGGGTACCTCAAAAACAACAAATGCACAACTATTAAAAAAAGAATTTACAAGTGCTACCCCAAAAACGAAAAAAAATTCTGCAAAGCCGTTGCAGAATAGTTGAAAAATGAGAAATACGCAAGTAAACAAGAATTGGATGACTGTACACTCCAAAATACGGAAAAGGGCGTTTCGTGCAACCCCATTGCAGAAAATGGAAATATGCAAAATACACATGAAAAGGGGGGTACCTAAAAAAACATAAGTACACAACTTTTCAAAAGAGAATTTACAACTACGATACTCCCCCCAAAACGAAAAAAGCACTTTCTGCAACGGCGTTGCAGAATAGTGGAAAAATGAAAAATACGCAAATCGATTTAAGTACAAATATCACTGGTTCAATTCATGTGATGCTTTCACCATCTCGTAATATTGATTCTAAATTCTTGTTTTCCAATGCAGCCATTGTCTCACGGAAATTAAACAACCATACCTCATGATTTCCCAGGACAAAGTATTGGTCAGGACTACCATGGTTTCTAACAACAGCAGCTTTGGACTCAATGGCGTTGCAGTCAAACAAATACAATTTGTTCCGCAACTCACCTTGCTTTACCAACGCATGCTGGGTTTTTTTTTCTTTATCCCTCTTGCTTAGTATGGGGTCTGCAGAAACAAAGCAATGAGCGACGGCGTAATAACCATCGTGCACTAATTCGAAACCACTAACGGAGCTACCCAGGGGGAAAGGACCTTCAAGGTAAAGCAGGCACAGAATCCAACATGGATAAACTTGAAGTCCACGCCCATCCAGGAGGTCGAGTTGAAAATTAGCCCAGTCGTACCATACATTGGACAATTGTCCAGAATCAGACTTAAACAATGGGTGGGCACAAAACAATAATTTCATCTAACAATATTTGCCATACCTCTTGTGCTCTGTGGTTCCAAAACGCTTGCTGGTGCCCACAGCCGGAAGGACCACGTCGCAACAAAATTTGAGAACATCAGATGGAAACCAGGGTACACTTGCGTTTTGTTTTCTTCCCACTTCATGTAAGGGAGACCATTCATCACACCAATCCAAAACGAAGACCCAGCTGACCAACCACCCTCCTTAGGATGATTTGGTCCGGTTATGGATCTATGTTCAAACAAATCAAATTCACGGTCAAGTCAATCAATAGTTCAATACTCCATCACTCGGTTGCAAGTTTGCTTGATTAGTGTGAACTTGTTTTGTTGAGTTCTCTTAGCAGGAGCCTTCACTTCAGTTTTATGATTGCTCTCACGTGCAGCAGAGTCCCATCCAGTTGGAGGACCAAATAATCTCATATACTGTGATAAATGAAAATACATGTGATTCTTCACCAGATTGTTACCCTCTCCCTTACTTTGTTGCAGATTGTTATTTATACAGTTGATGAAAAGAACAACCATTTTGTCAACATTCAAAACACCTTTCTTGTCTTGTTTGAAAACATCGTCAAACGTTCCAGCGTACTTTAGAAACTCTTCCATACCCAACAACAACTCAATGGCGTAAATACGTCGGTCAATTTCGTCTTCACACTTTCTGCTCTTGTTCTCAAGATTGGATGGCATCTTTCAAGACAACAACAATTGACGACCTCCAGCACACAGAAGTGACAGCATCTGAATATAAAGCATTCCAATGTACTGGTTACCCTCCTTCTTTGCTGTATGTATTGATTCTGAAAAATTGGTTCGTGGGAAGTCGCGATCGGATTGCCTCTGAACAGCACCACCGTAGTAACTGGCTAACCTTTCCATTGCACCAAGAAGCCGCTGGTTATTGCCTGAAAAGTCCTTGCAAAACATCTCTGCTGCACGCTTTGCACAACCAAGTTGGTGCATATGGAGTCTCTCTCCCAGCGACGCTAGATGAATATTATGTGGGTTTTCCCCAAAATCAAGATCATAAAAAGTGTTGCCGTTATGTACACCGTGGTGAGAGATGTTTTTGAAATACTGTTCAACATTCACTCCATTGTCAACCGTTGGAACAGTAAAATCAGATATATTCCAGAGACGAATGGATTGGTACTCTTCCCCATTTTGGTGCTTAGACACTTGCATGTTACCAGTTTTAACTGAAACAGGAACCTTCAAAACATTCACACGAGCGTTAATACCAAGTGCTCTGGGACAATTGCAATGCCTACAGATCATCTTTGAATTTGATGTTTGATAATGTCCACAAAGTTGGTCGTGCTGGGGAGTATCACCTATGAAATAAGCAACCACAAATTTCATTCGAACTGACCATTTCTTCTTGTTCCACGGCAAATTAGACCATTCAATACCATCCGTTTGGTTGCAGGCATCTTTCAAAGATGAAAGAGCGCAACAAAGGCCAGAGTGAAGATTGTTCACATTGTCAATTGATTCGGTACCTTTATCACCTGGACATGTTGGGTGATAATATATAGCCTCCCAGGCATCCGGTTGGGAGTTTCGAGTTAGGGTGTTGAATATGCCAAGAGTCATGTTCAGTGGGGTAAGAGTGGTTTGATCACTATTGTCAATTGCAATTCCATCCATGTAGAGAATAATAGGAACCAGAATTTCATTCGATTCGGATTTGCATCTCTTCTCCCAAGTGTTGATCCACCATTCACCGTGATGGAGTTTGTCAATATCAATATTGCCTTGAAGTTCTGGATAACAAACTGGTAAGGTTGGGTCTTCAGCATGGGGGAATGACAGATTGTCTTCCTTCACCAAAGTCACATTCGTTAATAGGGAATGAAGTGCTTTTTGGAACGACCAAATGTAGATTTGCTTGCAACTGGAAACGTCAGCACTCTGTGATTTCTTAGAAACACCAGTCAATAAAATGAGGTTCAAACCCATTGCCTTTTATTTCAGGCACAGTTGCGGAAATCTCCTTCATGACACTTGCCCTGGTCTTTATGAGATTGCCTTTAGTCCATGAAAATAAATTAAGCCGCTCCGATTCGATAGCCCATTCATACAATTCCTTCTCTGCAACTAATGGTATGCTATGATTCCGCATGATTTTCATTAACTTGATCTTGATCTTCAGTTCGTCAGATATGTTCCTTCCTACATTGGGTGTCGTAATTGTCGTGCTTGAATCGCGATGGGAACCGTCAACATCAATGTTGTTGCCTTCTTCATCATTGACACTCAAAGAGTGGGGGGCCTCTATGCTCTTGCTTCCTTCTCCCTCATTGTCATCATTAGGAAAGAAAAAATTGTCATCGGAAACAGAATCATCTTCATCCTCTATGTTTGTTAATTCCCGACCAATCAAGGCACATCCAATCGGTTCGACAGAAGGGTCATACATAACTTGATTGTCAAGCACCTCTGGTAATGGGCCGTCACTACTCTGTGGACCGTTACGGGTGTTTGTTAGACCTAATTGTTGAGTAGCATCCTCGAGCTTCTTGTTCTTCGATTTTCTAATGAATAAGGAAGATGCAAAATGATCTACCCCCAAACACCGGTAGTAATAAGAATAACATGTACCCAGATTACGTGAAATATGGTCCAGAAGACCGGGAGAAACAACTACTCCCGTATGCTTCCTTTGTCTTGCTGTAAACAAGGGGGGTTTCTTCTTCTTCTTCGTAAGCTTCTGCTTTCCGTAACCAGTAGTGATCAGAGGAGAGTCCCAGTAGCAACATACACAATATACCTAATATTTGGGAGTGCGGACCATCGTTACTACTAACGTCGTGCAATAGCCAGTAATAACAATAAAAATGAGGAACCGATTGAGATTGAGAAATTGCAACCATGCACTGATTGTTTCAGGCATAAAATTCAGCAACATGCCATCAATTCTGAAACAGATGCCAGTGGGGTAGGAGGAAAATGCAATGTGCATCAAAATATTATGAGTTCGACATTAATTTCAATAAATAGGGTGAAATTACAAAGGAGGACCAGTGGAGTTCTACCCAAATATGCGCATGATTCCGAAAGAACCCCGAATCTCGTTTGTGTGACGCAACAGTCTCAATATTCATCATTGTTCGCTCCCTACCTCAATGTAGCAAGAAATAGGTCAACAAACTAATTCTCGCTCATTTCATGGCGTACCGGTATACTCTGCCTGGTCCCTAGTACCGTAGTCGGCTGTGTATTAGTGTTCTGGGAGTACCGGTATCAAAACTAGTTGCAGGAGAATAGTGCTCAAAATACGAGTACTACCTACCGGTACTTCGTACATCGTCTCGACAGAAAATGAAGTACGTACTAGAAATCGCATAGAAAATATGTAATATAATCTACGAGTTGCTCGGCCGCGCGGTGTAATAAACTAGTAATCCGAAAATGGATTACAACAGTAATCATGTAATCCATTTTATTCCAGTAGAACTCAGTACTGGAAAACAATTATGGGCACGAGAGCGAGTGCAACGAGCTCGAGTGCCCATAATTGTTTTCCAGTACTGAGTTCTACTGGAATAAAATGGATTACATGATTACTGTTGTAATCCATTTTCGGATTACTAGTTTATTACACCTGTGTTCCACCGAGGCCGAAGTGGAGTGAAACGACACTGAGACCGAGGTGGAACACAGTTAGTAACACTCCTGAGGCCGACACTGAGAGCTTGCTCGAAGTGGAGACCGAAGGAGTGTTACTAATTCAGCAAAGGCAAGAGCACACTCGTAGATTATTTACGTAATCCTACGAGTAGGACCGGTTTTCCATGTAATTTGACCAGATGGATTGCTGAATTATTACACCGAAACGAGAGGAGCGACAGCAGCAACCGAACTACGAGCACTGCCTGCTACGATCTAGGGAATGGTGTGTTCTCGCTTTGGCGTCCGAACTACGAGCACTGCCTGCTACGATCTAGGGAATGGTGTTTCTTTTCTTTCGGGGGGCTTGTTGGATGGAAGATTTTCTAATGAGCTTGGAAGTGTTGCTTCTTGATGAGGCTGCTGCTTCTTTTATCAATTTTCCAGTGGGATCAAGATAAAGTTCGAATTTTTTGGTGGCCTATGTAAATTTCTGTTTTTGATGACAACTTACTTGGAAAATACTTAGTAAATATTGTTTTTTATTATGTCTTTTTTATGTCATTTATTTTTACATTTATGGTTCCCATGTATTTTCTATTTTCAAGACAAAGAAGCAGTCAACGCATCGAAAAAACTCTCCAAAAAACCCAACTGAAAGTGTAATCACTCCGCTGAAACAAAGCATACCATAATCCATACAACAACAACAACAACAACAACAACAATGGGGATGATGATCATGATGCTTACATTGCTCTTCTGGTCTAGTACTACTACTACATGATGGAGCATCTATCACGTTCCATCTGTCGGTGAACCTGGTCCAACTCGTTCTGCTTTGCGTTCAGCTCAATCTGTTTCAATCGTTTTTCATTTTCTAGCTTGGTGTGAAGGAGAGAAATTTTGTTGTTATTATCTGCTTCCATCCGGGCCTTTTCATTCCTCCACTCTAGCCGAGTGAGCTTGTAGCTATCTTCGACTTCCTTCTTTGCTATTGCAATCGCAGCTTCCTTCGATGCTCGGTGTTCGGCCTCGGCTTCCTTGAGCTGTCGTTGTTGTTGTTGTTGTTGTTGTTGTTGATGCCGGAATTTTTTTACAATCGTATCCCTCTCCTCCTTTAGTTCCAGGACTTGTTTCGACAAGTTCTCCACATCGTTGGTCAACTGTTTGTTTCTGTATTCGTAGTCTTCAATCTTGGCCCTTTGTTTCTTGTTTGTTTTCCGGAGATCCTTGGTGTCTTTTTTGCGTTTTTCAACTTGCTGTTTTAGGGACTCTTTAGAGGGAGAAGGTTTTGCGAGGCCCAGGCTGACTCGCGGTCGAGGTGCTGGGGGGTTTGGGGTGTTCTCTTTGTCTTCTGCAATTGTATCGACGCGGACAGTCACTTTGCTAGGAGCAGGT
The DNA here is from genome assembly GCA_037355745.1 of Pseudo-nitzschia multiseries. Lineage (NCBI taxonomy): Eukaryota > Bacillariophyta > Bacillariophyceae > Bacillariales > Bacillariaceae > Pseudo-nitzschia > Pseudo-nitzschia multiseries. The sequence goes on from CM074787.1 coordinate 2,596,181, forward strand.
GTTGGGTTTTTGTTGTTGCAAACCGTTGTTGGAAGATTTTGTTTTTCTTCTAACTCAATCACCTCTTTCTTTGGTTCATGGAGACTAGCACTCAGGACGCCCTGGACTGTAGCCTGTGACTTAGAGTTCTGGTGAATGTACGGGTGAGACGACTTGGCGCTCTTGTGTCTTAGATGATTCATTCGAACCTTCTCTGGAACAGCCAAGTCCGAAGCTAGGATAGTACAGCATCGATGCCGATTGTCATGTGGCGTGTACTTCTCCCAATCCTTGAAGTCAGCTACTTCTGCAAACTCTTTCACCCATTTTCTAAGACTGTCTTGTCCCACTGGACTCCTTGGCTTGAAGTAATACACAGATCCCTTCTTACGACCATTGTTGACATGACAAAAGAATCTTGATTGATCCGGTTTACATCTTTCTCTGTAAAAGGAAATCAACTTGATTACACAAAATGGGTTGCTTGTATCCTCAACAACCATCGGGAATTGCTTAGTTACTAGCGGATTGTCGAGTGATAGTTTGTGTGCTTTGTCAAATCCACCTCCCGGTGCAACAATAGCATACTTGAGACCTTTCATGTGTCCCCATCCAAAAGAACCCAACTTAATCCATGCCCACAAGAGAGAGGTTAGCTCGGTTCCTCCCCTTATTCCGAATTGCCGACCAAGTTCCATAGTTAGTAGCTTGAGTAGATCATGCATGTCATCGAATGGCTTGTAGATACCATCAGTTACAACCTTGGCAAACTTCTCATCAACGAACTCATCGAACTCAGCCTTGGTTCTCTTAGTTCCAATCGTTGGATCTGCTTCCCTTTTGTTATTCCAATCTTTCTGCAATACGCCTTTGAATCCCCCTTGAAAATTGAAATCAGCCGCAGCAAATTGAACATCCCTAGCATGAAAGGCTGAGAAGAGTTGTCGAACATACACTCCATGAGTAGTAGTATTCAATGGCTTACCATCCTTGGCATTGGCAATTCTTGTTGTCCAGATTTTCAATGCTTGATCTAGGATAGTTCTCTTGTGCATGTTCCGTGGACCGCTTACATTGTAGTAAAAGAGATAATCCACCTCTAGATGGTTCTTCATCCTCACTTCTTTAGTGAACATCTCATGTAGTACTGCATCTCCTGGGTTATTTGTTGTAGGATCTGTTGCTTCTCGGACAATTTTATGGAATCGATTGTGTGTGCTGTTCTTCATTTTCGAATACTTTCTGGTGATTGTTTCAGCCAAGGCGTACTCTTCTCCCTTCTCCCCAAAGGTGTTGAAGTGATTCGCATTGTTGTAGATCTTCTCTGTATACTCTTGGGCACTAGCGGTCATGTCGAAGTCATTCGTTGCTGTTGGTTGTTCTGTTGTTGTTGTTGTTGTTGCTATCGTTGTTCTTGTTTGCGCTTCTTTTCTTCCTCTTCTTCTATATGGGTTTCGAAGTATTGATCTAGGTGGCTCGATCGATACTCTCGCTGGTCTAGTTGGTGGCTCATCGAGTGCAAGATCGATTGTTTTTGTTGTTGTTGTTGTTGTTGCTGTTGGTTGTTGTTCTGTCATTGTTTCTTCTTCTGTTATTTCTTCTATCATGTTTTCGTCGCCGTCGTCGTCGTCGCCGGCCGCTGCTTGTTCATCTATTACAAGTGGAAGTTCCTTGTCTCCATCCATAATTAATTCACAACCTACTCTCCTCATTGCAACCTCCATTCGGGCTGTCATCTGTGCTCTCTGGTCCTCAGGTTTGATCATATCAAGTAATCCAAGAGCTGCTTCTTGGGTCAGCGGCCCCCGACTTTGGGATGGTGGCGTAAAGTCCCATTTATACTTCTCGGCCAAATCTGCAAACGATAGATTGCTGTCGTCTTGAGAGTTAGTACTGCTAGCAGGAGGTATATTCATCGATCACTTATTCAATCTATCAAGGAGTAAAGGTGGTGGTGTTGTTGAGGATAGCTGCTTCTCAGAAAAACTCTATTTTCAACTGAAATGTGAGCGTCTCCAACCAAAAGAAGATTCTGTAATCTGCGTTGAAACTGTCCAGAAAAGCTCAACGATCATTTCTACTGTCTTAGTACCGAGCTCGGTGGATTACTAAATTGGATTACTTGTTTTAGCGAGCTCTTAAGTAGATGAGAAGCGTTGACTTCTACTGTCTTAGTACCGAGCTCGGTGGATTACAACATTGGATTACTTTTTTTAGGGCCTGCTGGTGTAATCCGGCGAGGTGCTCATGAATTGATTAAAAATTAACTAATGTTTCTTAGTACGAGCTCCTCGAGTTTTGGTGTAATAATTTAGTAATCCATTTGGTCAAATTACATGGAAAATCGGTCGTACTCGTGGATTACTCCGAGTAAACAGTATGTCACGTGCTCGTCCTCAGAAGCCATGGGATTACGTACCGCTACAGTAATCGTACTATCGTAGAAATGTATTTCCATTCCATTCCAATCCAGCCCGGAATGATGCAGTATGAATATACCGTACAGTACTCTATAGCCGAAAGAACAATTATTTAAGCTTATAAAACACGGATCTTTGATGAGGAATGAATCATGTAATTGAATCGAATTCGATATTGCTTGTCGCGTGCACTGCAATTACGGTAGGTAGTACATTGGATATTTATTGTTGTTTCACCATCGAGGGCAGCATATTATTGTTGACTCACCATCGAGGGCAGCATATCTATTCAACAAGAAAAAATCGCGTCCAATCGCACAATCTTCCATGGCCCAGCAATCGAACCATTCTTTTTTTACAGTAATATACTTATACTCCTGAATTATGGACACGATACGACACGTCGTTGTGGTTATTTTTTTGTGGAAGAGTTCGCCAGCCAGCTAAGTAACGAATAACTCCACTCATCGCCCATCTTAATAGCGCTTAATCCGTACTGTACGGTACCAGGTACAATCCATATGGGTTGCCTCACGTCACTGATTTATGAATTGGTTCGATCCATCAGTGGGGCTGTGAGGAGGAGCGCGTTTCCATGTTGTTCTTAACAGAAGTACCGGTACTATAATACTGGTATTTTCGTATTATTTACGAAGTATTTGTTGTTTGGAAGGTTTTTTTTGACATGAAGTCGCGTCTAGAATACCGTAGAACATGGAACGGGAAATTGTCAATAACGGTAACACACTTATTTACGAACCGAGAAGAGTCGAAATCTTAGTCATCCAGCACGAAGCGTAATTACTCGCCACAACGGAGAAAGAACTTCTCGCTAGTACCGTACCAATTACTTGTATTAGAGTCGCTGGCCATAACAAAAAATCGGTTAGTCGACTCTGAATCTGATTCTGAATCTGAATCTGTATCTGCATCAACTGTGTCTGTATCAGGACACAATTCTTTATTCGGGATTCCATTGAATTCTGTTCCTGCCATTGTCATGAAGATCGCATACTCTTGCACCTCCGGTTTCTCGCCACCGGCAATCCTCCTGCTGGTGGCAGCAGCAGCAACATCATCATCATCATCATCTTTCACCCCTTCTGTCCTAGCCTTTCAGTCCCAGCCCCCGACACCATCACCTCCTGGTTCGTCTTCGTCTTCTGCTGCTGCTGCTGCTGCTGCTGCTGCTTCGAGTGCTTCCATTGGCAACGAGAACAAGAATAACAACAATTCCCCCAAGGTCCCCCATGTTCCCACGACCCACCGCCGCACGCCGCTCTCGGAGATACAATCACAAGAACGAAGACCTAGAGAGGTCCCGATGCCCTTCCGGTGGCCGATCGTCGGAAACATCCCCGATTTCTACGCCCGCGGCGGCTCGGACGGCTTTTCGGAAGTCCACGAGAGCCTATACAGGGACTACGGACCGGTCTACGGCCTCGATTTGGTCAAGGATACCTTCATTGTCGTGGCGGATCCCCGGGTCTACGACCAGGTGTTGCGCAAGGAGGGCATCTTCCCGATCGGAGCGGCCGGGTCCGTCTCGACCTTCAAGGACTACTACGACGAAAACGATCTCGATCTGCCCATGAAGAGTTTGAGCACCGGGGAGGACTGGAAGGACTGGCGGATGGCGACCAACCCCGATCTGTACGTGCTGTGGGACACGTACCTGCCGGCGATTGCCGAGGCGTGCGCGTCCATCTCCAAAGTGGCCGGACGGGAAACCACCGGGCCGAACAAGACGCTGTCCTTTAAGGATTTTGTCTCCCGGTCCGCCTTCGACATGTTCTCGGCCGTTCTGTTTGGATCGTCCCCCCAAACGACCAACACTCTAAAAGCAAAGAGAGAGGACGTCGAGTTCGTCACTGCCACCCAGACGGCCTTTGACGTGACGGGGGCGATCATGACGAATCCACTCGAAAAGATCTTCGAATCCGATCTCTACAAGACCTTTGTCGTCAACATGGACAAGGTCTATGCGACCGGATCCGATCGGAGCCGGGCCTTTGCGGCGGAGGCACTGAGAGGAAAGGAGCAGCGTGAAGCAACGCTTGACACTCTCGATGCTGATGCCTCGGAAGCTACCAGCGGATGCCCCGTCGCCGCGCTGCAGCGAACCGTAACATCATCCGGCAAAAAATTGTTGTTGCAGCGCCAGAAACCCATCCCTACTAGCTTTGCCAATCCGTCCTACATCGAGCGGCTAGTCGAACGCGGTGTGTATTCGGTCGACGAGATCGGACAACTCGCGGCACCGCTCCTCATGGCGGGGGTCGATACGACAGCCTACGTCATGGGATGGTTCTACCTCAACCTGGCGTCCAATCCGGACGTCCAATCGAGACTGGCGGACGAGTTGAAAACCGTGCTGAACGGGGCGGACGTCACCACCCCGGAGCAGCTCGAGAGCCTGCAGTATCTGACGGCATGTCTCCGGGAATCCCACCGGTTGACCCCGTCGGCACCGATTTTGACCAAGAAACTAGCCGTGGACATCGAATTGGTGTCGCTGGGATTTGGCGATGGCAACAGCAGCAACAACAACAACAACCAGGACCGACGGGGAGACACCTATTTGGTCCCGGCCGGCCGGAGCATCTGCCTCAACCTGAAGGGCGTCCCGATGGATCCCAAGTACGTCGAGGATCCCCACGAATTCCGTCCGGAACGCTTCTTGCCGGACGCCGTCGCCGCACGGAAGGGGACCCCCTCCGAGCTGCTCGACCACCCGTATTTGGCGACGCCCTTTGGACGGGGCAAGCGACGGTGTTTGGGGGCGAACGTCGCGACGGCCGAGCTGATGGTGTTGGCGGCGCGGCTCGTGCAGGACTGGGAGATTGCGCTTGAGGATCCCTCCCAGGCGGCGGGGAGTACGACCAAGAACTGGAAGACGATCCAAAAACTCATGCTGGTGGCCGATCCGTATCCCGACATGGTCCTGACACCGCGGCGGCAACAGCAACATCAACAATAATGATAATGATAATAAACAACAACAATAATCACCACAGTACTAATGATCACCACAATAACAATCGTCACCGCGGAAGGATCAGCCATAAAGAAGCTCGGCAACACGTGACGAAACATGACGAAACATGACGAAACATAATTTAACATAACATACACCACCACTCTCTACCGCAGCACAACACAACACAACACAACACAACACAATTCAGTGCACGAATTCTCGACTCCAGGGAGGGCTCCGCAACCGATTCCGGGATCCCTATATTCCCATGGGCATGCGATACTACTTTCTGTACACTGTATATCATTTTTTAAATAATAATACTACCCACCATGGACTACGTGTAGTGTATGCGTGCGTGTAGGTCAGACATAACATCAACATACGGTAGTCATCATCATCATCATCAAGATCAACAATATCGAGAGATTCTACTAGATAAAGTACTGATTACGAAGTACTTACGTTGCACGACCTCAGAACAGCAACGGTCGCTTCGTGATGACACGACAGGATACAACACGAGACATAACATACATCACCATCATCTACCGTAACACAACGACTCCGGTGAGGACCATCAATTCTGGGATTCCGATGGGTGTACGCATTCAACATATCATAAATAATAATAATACTGCCCATCATGGACTAGAGTACGCGTACGATAAACATAACATCAGCATACTCGTAATCATCATCATCAACGATGAATAACAACAATATATCACAGTATATAATAATATATATAACTGGTTACAAAGTACTAACGTTGCTCGGCCTCATTCTATCCCATCTAACAATGCTAGCAATACAGGATCGATGTAATTGTCGACGATATCGTCGTCGATGTCGATGTCGACGAGACCTTGCTCCTTCCGAAATCTATCCCTCGTCCGTTTCTCCAAGTCGGTTCCGGTTTCGGGCTGCTTTCGCAACCGGTCGACCTCGAGGCACAAATCGTGGAACAATTCCCGCCCTTCTTTCATCCAGCCACGCTGCCGCTGCCGCCGCTTTTGGCTGCCAACCAACAACAACTCATCATTGCAGAATCGTGTCGTTTTCCGCTCCACGGTATTGCCGAGCTTCCGCTCCCTCCGATAGTTCCACACGTCGTGCTCGTTGTAGATCACCAGCAGCGCAAAGGCCTCGTCCGTCACCGAGAAGATGTCGCTCAGCAATTCGTTGTGGTTTCTCTGCTCGAAGTAGTTGTTGGTCGGGTTAATAGCGGTGAGGATTCGGGTCACAAAGTAATAAAAATCTTCGTTGTCCTCGGTGCCGTACCTCCGGTACCCGGCATTCACGGTAACGCTTCCATTGTCACCATCATCACCACCATTACCATTGTCACCACAAACCAACCCAACGGTGCCGGGGAACGAAGCGGGCACCAACCCCTTTTCGATATCCACTGCAAGAAAGAAACCAAGGGAACATAATGCAGACGCAGAAGCAGACAGCAACACAGCCATTATTATTTGTGTGAGTGAGCGCTTCCCAAATGTCGAAATGCCAGTAATGTTTTCGGAGACGACGAATTGTTTTCGAACACAATTACCGTAAGCTATCGAACCTTCGGTAGGTGACACTACATAACAGTATCATCCGCTGCTGCACGATTCCGATTGATTGAATACCGTTCTTGCGTACCGTTCTTAGTTACCTTTCCAATGCCGTCGTGCCAGCGCTCGCGAGTTGCGCCGCAATTGGGAGAGCGATTTGGGGACAAGGTCCGTGAAGAACCCAGAGAATGTTTTGATGAACATATTGTCTGGCGGTCTCATTTTCGGTCTCGTTACCATGTTGGCCCGGACGCATTTTTTCACAATCCTTGATGATGCCGCATCGCTGGTCGGAAATTTCAAGGTGCGATAATAGTGTCTCCTGGTGTAGTGAGTCATTTGCGTTTCCATATCTGGTGTCACGTCACGCAAAAAAGACATACTGATTTTGGTCTCTTGTTCCACGGCCTCTGCGGCGGCGGTTGTGGATGTGAGTCGTCTCCGCTTGCTCGCGTGCTCGTCGCTACCATCATTGCTGCTGCCACTGCTATTTCCATGGTTCCCACGGAAGGATTCGGATAGGCAGCACCCTTCGGAGAAAACGGTCGACACACTGCGGTCTTCCACCACTACCGAAGCCACGGGGGGAGCCTGTACCTCAAAGTGGCATTCTTGTCGTTCCCGGAGAGCGTTTGTGCCGTGCATGGTGTGTTTATTTATTTATTTGCATTGTTTGTGGTTCGATGATGGATACCGGTACCGTACATCGATGGTGTTATTAGTCTAACAAACTAGGGAGGGGATGGTTTGTCGTACGAAAATTGTGAACATGTCATGTATTTCGTATCTTACTTCGTAGTCGTACGAGTACAAGTACAAGTACGTACATACTTCGCGTTTATTTTACAGAGAATGTGAAGCTCCCACTTCGCGCCATTTTTTTTCTCATCCTGAGTATCCGCGCCATTTTTTCCCTCTCATCATCAGTAGACATGTACTGGAGTCTACACAGACACAAACAAACACACAGAATTTTTACACAGGAACCTTTCAAATCAGCTTTTTTACTGCATGCGCGCAAACTACCGGTAGCTGGCAACCAAGCAGTTTTAGTAGTACTACCACTCTTGCTTGCTACCTACACACTGGTTACTGAATAAGTACTCGTACTTTGTAGTAGTAGATTTAATCGTGGATAGTTTTGCCAGAATATTACTAAACAGACGAACCCATTCTCAACGGACAGTACTATTGCTGATTAAGTAACAGAAAATAACTATGTGATTTTTTTAGTGAAACAGGGCCAGCATCCTACTGTCAACTTACTATCAACTTACCAACAATTATGGTGGTACATTGTTGGTAAGTTGTTGGTAACTTGTTGGTAACTTGTTGGTAACTTGTTGGTAACTTGATGGTAGCCTCCTGAGCTCCTGCCCAATGACGTCAAAATTCCAGTCATGTTGCCAGCCAGCCTTTGGATCAGTTTGCAAATCACTACTAGTAGCAAGAAATACTTTGTACCGTATGACAAACGCCACAAACACCACAAACACCACAAACACCACAAACACCACAAACCACAAACCACAAACCACAAACCACAAACCACAAACCAAACACCAAACACCAAACACCAAACTGAACACCACGAACACGACCATGGAAGAGATCACCAAGGAAATTGCAAAAGAAACCCTTGGTTGGCCTGAACGAAGGAAATGGAACTCAAGAGATATGGATAGGAGGTCCAGATCTTGTTTTGGGTGTCCTAGTAGTAGTAGTGAAGTAGTAGCTATTTGGAACAGGATTTTAGCCCACGGACCCATTGAATCTGGTGGAGGGCCAAAACATCTGCTGTGGGCTCTTGTTCATCTTAAGGTATATTCAACTGTAGAGATACACTGTTTGATTGTTGGATGGCCGTCTACAATTACCTTTTCAAAGTGGGCTTGGTATTTTGTTAGAAGAATTGCTGAGCTCAAAAATGAGTTGATTAGTCTTGATAATAGATTTGAAGGTCTTAATGGCGTTGCTCACACAACCTGTTTCATGAGTGTGGATGGAACTGACTGCCCTGTCTTTGAGCCATGGCCATTCTCCAAAAAGATGTCGTATTCCCACAAATTTAATGAACCAGCTGTCAAATATGAGGTAGGAGTCTGCTTGAAGACTGGATGGATTGTTTGGATCAACGGACCATTTGTTGGAAGCAAAAATGATGGAACAAGAATATTCAAAGAAGGATTGAGTAGTCTATTGCATGACAATGAAGCAGTGGAAGTTGATAGGGGCTACAGGGGTGATGATAAGATGAAGCTCCCAGATATGGGGTTTACTTGGATAGAGAGGAAGATGAAATCAAATGCTCGGGCGCAGCATGAAACTGTAAATGGTAGATTGAAGATATTCAATTTTCTTACTTCATATTTCCAGCACATGAAACCGAATAGACAGGGGATGATGCAGAAGCATAAGATATGTTTTGAAGCTGTTGCTGTTATTACCCAGCTCAAGTTTGTAAGTGGTGAGACCACCTTCAAAGATGGACTTGAATACAATGTAAAATACTTCTAGGCCTCAATAAAATAGTATACTTCCTCTCTAGCAAGAAAAAAAACTACTGCACCAATTTCTATTAACATTACTAACACACCTTTCTCTCTAACTCTTCCAATGGAAGTTGTTCTGGAGGTGCAAAAAAGGTGTCTGCCCCTACCATACTAGCAACAACCACTACAAATTTTCACAGTACCGGTACTTCAGAAAAAATGACTCACTATGGGAGAAGAAATACGTACCGGTAGGCATGTTCCAAAGAATTATTATTTATTTTGTAGTGACTCACCTAACGCTGAGCCAATTTCCATCCATGGATCAAATTGATTTCCTATTACATTTGCTTTCCTCATGAGATACAATGATGATGATCTGTGTTTCCATTTGAAAAGTGTTGCTGGTTGGCATCGTTCTGACCAGTAGCAGGAAGAAGCCGGCAATTGGCATTGTCATTGCCGTCGTTGTCCTCCTCCCTGTCGTCGTTGTTGTTGTCCCCCAACCATGGTGGAACTCTTTGGGAGGTTGAGCAACTCGAGGCCACCTGGACCCTGCTTGAAAACTGCCAAGTACATAATCCAGAGAAGTAACGGCAGCCTAGCCCTCTTACTTAATAGTCAATCATCTTGTAATTAGTTTGCATCAACAGGACACTTAAAGACCTTGGCCTTGTACTTGTCTTCTGCCTGATCCATAGGTTTCCTGAATCGGAACAAGCTTTCCGAATAAACAAACCCATCTTATTTTTCCAAGTTCTTTGAGTTCTTCCCCATTTCTGTGTACACTTGGTGTCCTTCTGTATAATTTTCAATGGTGTTGCCATGGGCATTGAAGCTAACATCCAAGCCAGTCATTAACAGAGCATTCTGCATGAAAATCGGCCACTTGAGCTTGATCTTCAAGGTCTTTTCATCAACCCAGTGCAAAGAGTAGTTGGTTTCCTTTGTGCCACTGTAAAGGGGCATCTTCATCAAACAGTAGCCATTCAAGACCTTGAGCTTGTGATCCCAGACGGGCTAAGCTTCATCACATGTACCAGAATAGTAGCAGATCTTACCAATACTCCTAGAGGGTGCGACTCCCTTCAAAAGAGGTCCCTCGTCCCTAGAACAAGTTGGTCTGACATTGAGACATGTATGCAGACAACTTCTGTGGCTTAGTACAACAAGGGAACCAATGGGTAGAATACGGGATTAAAAGAATCACATTTACCTCCTTAGATCAACTCTTATGACTTTTAGATAATCATGATACCCTATTCTGACAGGAGCCAGCCTCCTTGAAGACGTTGTAACTCAAAAATCGACCGGATAAGAAATAATGTTTAAATTAAAAGAGAAGTGAGCTCATCATGACACTCTTAGTTTGCTACCTGATGTTTGTAATTTCCCACTGGTGTGTACCGGGGCTCCCTGTATTTTTACATGTAAGAGATCTTCCCCGGTTATGTGTTGTGGTAGCAATCCTTGCTGTATTGCTGTATTAGTATTGTGTCGTTCTTTTGGTATTGATTGTATTTGTATTGGTCTTTTACAAGATTAAGTAATTAATTCAATGGGCCTTTTGCTTGATGGTATCTTTGTGTTTTAAGGGAATAAATGGGGCCCATTCCAAGCCGGTATCACTTTTTCATTATCGCCATAAGTAGTTTCCTCACGGGCTGTTATGTGTATTCTTTTTGAATACACATATGGATTCCAAGTGTTTACTTATCGATCCGGTTTTTAATGATATCTTGGTTCGTACCTTTTAACCTGTTTCTTTGTGGTGTTAAGTGGAATCGTTTTTACCAATTAAGAAGGATTTCAATGTAGTGGGGGTGCATTTGATTTAAGATGAATATTCGCCGTATTTTTTTAAACCAACAACAGAAGAATCTCAGGAAGGTGGGGGGCATAGTGTGGACTGCAGAAAAAATCATCCTAGGCTGGCTCATCAACTTCATCCACAAGACCATCTACTTCCCCTCTCATCGCATAGCAAGGCTCCATGAAAGCCCGGGCTCCATAAAAACCCAACAACCAGCAGTGCACCATCCCAATCCAAGACTGGCACAAAATCCTTGGGGAGCTCTGCTCCATGTCCATGGCACTGCCAGGCTCATTGGGCTTGTTTTCCCTCCTCCAAGAGGCCTTCAACCACCAACAACAAGGAAGATAAAGGCTCTGTCTTACCCATGGAGTCAATGGCTTCCTGGAAGATTTCATATGACTCACTCAGGGCATTCTTGCTAGTAGTAGGCATTGTTTCCTTACCGGATGGAATGGTGCAGCCCATCATGTGGATATTGTTATTAAAATCCCAGGTCAGTTTTGCGTTGTTGTCTCAAAGTTAAATTAGAGTTATTTACAAGTATGAGCCTAAGGTCCATTTCAGCCCTGTTCGCTTGAAACCTATGTTTGTCATGTTAATCCTTGCGCTAACACTTGTATAGTGCATGCTGTGTTCATTCTTCCTTTTTGCTCGATTCTGATTTGCTAGATTGAACCTCACCTTATTATTCATGTATGGTGATTTCATCAGTCTTAATGCCTGGCTGGAGTAAACTGCATTTGTCGTTTTTATTATTGAGGGGCACATTGTGTGAGTGATATCAATGAGATAATGCCAGAAGGGTGGTGTGTGGCTACCTACTACGTCACACAAACGAGATCCGGGGTTCTTTCGGAATCACACGCATATTTGGGTCAAACTGCACTGGTCCCCCTTTGTAATTTCACCCTATTTATTGAAATTAATGTCGAACTCATAATATTTTTATGCACATTACATTTTCCTACCCCACTGGCATCTGTTTCCGAAGTAGTGGCATGTTACTGAATTTTATGCCTGAAACAAACAGTGCATGGTCGCAATTTTTCAATCTCAATCGTTTCCTCATTTCTATTGTTATTACTGGCTATCGTACTAACGATGGTGACGACACCTAAATATCAGGTTTATTGTGTACGTTGCTACCGGGACTCTCCTCTGATCACTATAGGTAGGGGAAAGAAGAAGGTTACCAAGAAGCAGAAACCCCCCTTGTTTACAGCGCGACTAAGAAAGAAAACAGGAGTAGTTGTTTCTCCCGGTCTTCGGGACCATATTTTGAATGACGCATCATGCTATTCTTATTTCAAGCAATCTTCGGGGCTAGTAGATTTTGCATCTTGCATATTCATTAGAAAATCGAAGAAGCTCGAGGATGCTACTCAACAATTAGGTCTAACGAACACCCGTAATGGTCCACAGAGTAGTGACGGCGCATTGCCAGAGGTACTTGACAATCAAGTTATGTACGACCCTTCTGTCGAACCGATTGGGCGTGCCTTGATTGGTCAGGAATTAACAAACATAGAGGATGACGATGATTCTGTTTCCAATGACAATTTTTTCTTTCCTAATGATGACGATGAGGAAGAAGGAAGTGAGAGCATAGAGGCTCCCCACTCTTTGAGTGTCAATGATGACGAAGAAGACAACAACATTGATGTTGACGATTCCCATTGTGATTCAAACACGACAATTACAACACCCAATGTAGGAAGAAACATATCTGACGAACTGAAGGTCAAGATCAAGTTAATGAAAATTATGCGGAATCATAGCATACCATTAGTTGCAGAGAAGGAATTGTATGAATGGGCTATAGAATCGGAGCGGCTTAATTTATTTTCATGGACTAAAGGCAATCTCATAAAGACCAGGGCAAGTGTCATGAAGGAGATTTCTGCAACTGTGCCTGAAATAAAAGGTGATGGGTTTGAACCTCATCTTATTGACTGGTGTTCTAAGAAATCACAGAGTGCTGACGTTTCCAGTCGCAAACAAATCTATGTCCGGTCGTTCCAAAAAGCACTTCATTCCCTATTAACAAATGTGACTTTGGTGAATGAAGACAATCTGTCATTCCCCCATGCTGAAGACCCAACCTTACCAGTCCGTTATCCAGAACTTCAAGGCAATATTGATATTGACGAACTCCATCATGGTGAATGGTGGATCAACACTTGGGAGAAGAGATGCAAATCCAAATCGAATGAAATTCTGGTTCCTATCATTCTCTACATGGATGGAATTGCAATTGACAATAGTGGTCAAACCACTCTTACCCCACTGAACATGACTCTTGGCATATTCAACACCCTAACTCGAAACTCCCGGCCGGATGCCTGGGAGGCTATATATTTTCATCCAACGGGTTCACGTGATAAAGGTGCCGAATCAATTGACAATGTGAATAATCTTCACTCTGGCCTTCGTTTGGCTCTTTCTTCTTTGAAAGATGCCTGCAACCAAACGGATGGTATTGAATGGTCTAATTTGCCGTGGAACAAGAAGAAATGGTCGGTTCGAATGAAATTTGCGGTTGCTTATTTCATAGGTGATACTCCCCAGCACGACCAACTTTGTGGACATTATCAAACATCGAACTCAAAGATGATCTGTAGGCATTGCAATTGTCCCAGAGCACTTGGTATTAATGCTCGTGTGAATGTTTTGAAGGTTCCCGTTTCACTTAAAAGTGGTAACATGCAAGTGTCTAAGCACCAAAATGGGGATGAGTACAAATCCATTCGGCTCTGGAATATATCTGATTTTACTGCTCCAACGGTTGACAAAGGAGTGAATGTTGAACAGTATTTCAAAAACATCTCTCACCACAGTGTACATAACGGCAACGCTTTTTATGACCTTGATTTTGGAGAAAACCCACATAATATTCATCTAGCGTCTCCCGGAGAGAGACTCCATATGCACCAACTTGGTTGTGCAAAGCGTGCAGCGGAGACGTTCCGCGAGGACTTTTTAGGCAATAACCAGCGGCTTCTTGGTGAGATGGAAAGGTTAGCCAGTTACTACGGTGGTGCTGTTCAGAGGCAATCCGATCGTGACTTCCCACGAACCAATTTTTCAGAATCAATACATACAGCAAAGAAGGAGGGTAACCAGTACATTGGAATGCTTTATATTCAGATGCTGTCACTTCTGTCTGCTGGAGGTCGTCAATTGTTGTTGTCTCGAAAGACGCCATCCAATCTTGAGAACAAGAGTAGAAAGTGTGAAGAGGAAATTGACCGACGTATTTACGCCATTGAGTTGTTGTTGGGTATGGAAGAGTTCCTAAAATACGCCGGAACGTTTGACGAGGTTTTCAAACAAGACAAGAAAGGTGTTTTGAATCTTGACAAAATGGTTGTTCTTTTCATCAACTGTATAAATAACAATCTGCAACGAAGTAAGGGAGAGGGTAACAATCTGGTGAAGAATCACATGTATTTTCATTTATCACAGTACATGAGATTATTTGGTCCTCCAACTGGATGGGACTCTGCTGCAAGTGAGAGCAATCATAAAACTGAAGTGAAGGCTCCTGCTAAGAGAACTCAACAAAACAAGTCCACACTAATCAAGCAAACTTGCAACCGAGTGATGGAGTATCGAACTATTGATCGACTTGACCGTGAATTTGATTTGTTCGAACATAGACCCATAACCGGACCAAATCATCCTAAGGAGGGTGGTTGGTCAGCTGGGTCTTCATTTTGGATTGGTGTGATGAATGGTCTCCCTTACATGAAGTGGGATGAAAAAAAAAACGCAAGTGTACCCTGGTTTCCATCGGATGTTCTCAAATTTTGTTGCGACGTGGTCCTTCCAGCTGTGGGTACCAGCATGCTTTTTGGAACCACGGAGCACAAGAGGTATGACAAATATCGTGAGATGAAATTACTATTTCGTGCCCATCCATCGTTTAAGTCTGATTCTGGACAATTGTCCAATGTATGGTACGACTGGGCTAATTTTCAACTCGACCTCCTTGATGGGCGTGGACTGCAAGTTTATCCTTGTCAGATTCTGTGCCTGCTTTACCTTGAAGGTCCTTTCCCCGTGGGTAGCTCCGTTAGTGGTTTCGAATTAGTGCACGATGGTTATTATGCCGTCGCTCGTTGCTTTGTTTCTGCAGACCCCATACCGAGCAAGAGGGATAAAGGAAAAAAACACCATCATGCGCTGGTAAAGCAAGGTGAGTTGCGAAACAAATTGTATTTGTTCGACTGCAACGCCATTGAGTCCGAAGCTGCCGTTGTTAGAAACCATGGTAGTCCTGACCAATATTTTGTGCTGGGAAATCGTGAGCTATGGTTGTTTAATTTCCGTGAGACAATGGCTGCATTGGAAAAGAAGAATTTAGAATCAATAGTACGAGATGGTGAAGACAGCACATGACTTGAACGAACAAGTTTATTATCAGTGATATTTGTACTTAAATTGATTTACGTATTATTCATTATTCCACTATTCTACAACGCCGTTGCAGAATTTTTTGTTTTTGTTTTGGAGGAGTACTTGTAAATTGTTCTTTGTAAAGTTGTGTATTAATGGTTTTTGATGTACCCCCCTTTTCATGTGTATTTTGCGTTTTTCCATTTTCTGCAACGGCGTTGCACGGAATGGCCTCTTTCCGTATTTTCAAGGGTACAGTCATACAATTCCAGTTTTCTTCAAAATGGTGCAATTGCGTTTCAAAATAACAGCAGGAAGCCAGCAGCAAGCAGCGGCGTTTCCAGCGGCGTTATGGACCAGCAGGAAGCCAGCAGGAAGCCAGCAGTGAGCTGAAGTAGCAGGAAGCCAGCAGTGACCAGTGGCGATAGGGTCTAGCGAGAGCAACAATAACAGCGAATAGCGAGAGCAACAGCAACAGCGAATAGCGAGAGCAACAGCAACAGCGACTAGCGGAGTGGCGTTTTGGAGGAGCAGCAGGAAGCCAGCAGCAAGCATCGGCGTTTGGAGCGGAGAAGCAGGAAGCGAGCAGCAGACGGTGTTTTGAGTGGCTCTGCGGGTGGATTGCTGTTGTTGATTTGTTGCCGCTGATTCATCCTGTGGCTTCGTTTTGATCATTGTTGCTGTTGCATATCTATAACACTATATAATAATTGAACAAAATGGGTGAGTATCTATTGATGTAGTACTAGTAGAGTAAATAATAACAACAGAATAATATAATCTACATGCCACTAACCTACACTGTTGGCGTTCAATCAATTCGATGCTGACAATTTGTTGTTCCGATCCGTTGTTCCACCTCAATGAAAGATTCGCCATACCTCTAGTATTGTTCCGATTTGTGTTCCGGTCGGATGTTGCAGCCTCCAAGGAAGACGGCGACGCACCTCTAGCGACACCAGGAAAGATTTGCCACACCTCCTCAATCCGTTGTTACGATCCCTCCCTATGAAAATAAGAAGAAAAAATAGAAGTGAGGAAATACAGCATCATCAGCAATGCAACAGGCGAGCACCAATGTCTATCTATCTCACGTTGTTGCCTTCCACTCGGCGTTGCCTTTGATTCGAATTGTTGGTGCCGATTCCGATATGTTGTTGCCATTACGTTGTTGCCAATACGTTGTTCAGACAATTGTGCCGTTGATTTGAAGAAATCTTACTCCTATGTAACGAAAAACTGGATCTTGTTCCTGATGATATAGATATGCAAGGGATGCAGATTTTGTGCTTTCAAGACGTCTATGTTTGGGTCGCGAATCCGAACAAGAATATCTTTCCAGCAACTAATCACTCGTCCGATGCACTCTATTGTCTTGCAGTACAAGGCAGTTACTTCGCACTAAAATATCTCAAACCTGAATCAGCCGGCCTAATGCTATTACTAGCACTTCGGAGGGATTCTACGTGCTCGGACGGAGTGCCAATCGTACAAGTACGGTAAAGCAACTCTGCTTTTGATAAGTCGGGGTTAGAAGATTATGAAGGGAAAAGAAAATCACACTGTAAAATTAATCACACTGTGTGTGTGTGTGTGTGTGTGAGTTTTTTTTTCTTTCGTGAAGTATTTTTTTGCGAAGTAGATTTCTACACGATTTTTGTACTGTTCGAATTTTTTTTTTTCGTGACACCTTGACACCCTGACACCTTGACACCCTGACACCTTGACACCCTGACACCTTGACACCCTGCTTCTTTCTTCCTACGTACTTCGAATTTTTTTCTTTCTTCGTACCTACACTACACCGTACTTCGAATTTTTTTCTTTCTTCGTACATACTTCGAATTTTTTTCTTTCTTCATACCTACTTCGACGTACCTACCGTACTTCGAATTTTTTTCTTTCTTCGTACCTACCTACCGTACTTCGAATTTTTTTCTTTCTTCGTACCTACCTACCGTACTTCGAATTTTTTTCTTTCTTCGTACCTACCGTAATTACTGGTATTGAATTTGCGTAGCATTCTACTACAGTAGCTTTGTACACACTTTTTGTACTAGACAATTCCTGGTATTGAATTTGTGTATACTGACTAAAGTATCAGCCTGTTTCTTGTACAGTTTGTTTTGTAGTCTACCCCATTCATAGTATGAACACTATTCATCCTGAAATTGCAGTCAATGCCACACATTTGCACTCAAAACTGACTAGGAATCACTATTTTGGTACATGCATGTCCAGGGACAAAAATTATTCTAAAATTCATACTGACTAAAGTATCAGCCTGTTTCTTGTACAGTTTGTTTCATAGTCTACCCCATTCATAGTATGAGCAATATTCATCCTGAAATTGCAGCCAATGTCACACATTTGCACTCAAAACTGAGTAGGAATCACTATTTTGGTACATGCATGTCCAGGGACAAAAATTATTCTAAAATTCATACTGACTAAAGTATCAGCCTGTTTCTTGTCCAGTTTGTTTCATAGTCTACCCCATCCATAGTATGAACACTATTCATCCTGAAATTGCAGTCAATGCCACACATTTGCACTCAAAACTGACTAGGAATCACTATTTTGGTACATGCATGGCCAGGGACAAAAATTATTCTAAAATTCATACTGACTAAAGTATCAGCCTGTTTCTTGTCCAGTTTGTTTCATAGTCTACCCCATTCATAGTATGAACACTATTCATCCTGAAATTGCAGTCAATGCCACACATTTGCACTCAAAACTGACTAGGAATCACTATTTTGGTTAATGCATGTCCAGGGACAAAAATTATTCTAAAATTCATACTGACTAAAGTATTAGCCTGTTTCTTGTCCAATTTGTTTCATAGTCTACCCCATCCATAGTATGAGCAATATTCATCCTGAAATTGCAGCCAATGTCACACATTTGCACTCTAAAACTGAGTAGGAATCACTATTTTGGTACATGCATGTCCAGGGACAAAAATTATTCTAAAATTCATACTGACTAAAAAATCAGCCTGTTTCTTGTCCAGTTTGTTTCATAGTCTACCCCATTCATAGTATGAACACTATTCATCCTGAAATTGCAGTCAATGCCACACATTTGCACTCAAAACTGAGTAGGACTCACTATTTTGGTACATGCATGGCCAGGGACAAAAATTATTCTAAAATTCATACTGACTAAAGTATCAGCCTGTTTCTTGTACAGTTTGTTTTGTAGTGTACCCCATCCATAGTATGAACACTATTCATCCTGAAATTGCAGTCAATGCCACACATTTGCACTCAAAACTGACTAGGAATCACTATTTTGGTACATGCATGTCCAGGGACAAAAATTATTCTAAAATTCATACTGACTAAAGTATCAGCCTGTTTCTTGTCCAGTTTGTTTCATAGTCTACCCCATTCATAGTATGAACACTATTCATCCTGAAATTGCAGTCAATGCCACACATTTGCACTCAAAACTGAGTAGGACTCACTATTTTGGTACATGCATGGCCAGGGACAAAAATTATTCTAAAATTCATACTGACTAAAGTATCAGCCTGTTTCTTGTCCAGTTTGTTTCATAGTCTACCCCATTCATAGTATGAACACTATTCATCCTGAAATTGCAGTCAATGCCACACATTTGCACTCAAAACTGACTAGGAATCACTATTTTGGTACATGCATGTCCAGGGACAAAAATTATTCTAAAATTCATACTGACTAAAGTATCAGCCTGTTTCTTGTACAGTTTGTTTTGTAGTGTACCCCATCCATAGTATGAACACTATTCATCCTGAAATTGCAGTCAATGCCACACATTTGCACTCAAAAACTGAGTAGGAATCACTATTTTGGTACATGCATGTCCAGGGACAAAAATTATTCTAAAATTCATACTGACTAAGGTATCAGCCTGTTTCTTGTACAGTTTGTTTTGTAGTGTACCCCATCCATAGTATGAACACTATTCATCCTGAAATTGCAGTCAATGCCACACATTTGCACTCTAAAACTGAGTAGGAATCACTATTTTGGTACATGCATGGCCAGGGACAAAAATTATTCTAAAATTCATACTGACTAAAGTATCAGCCTGTTTCTTGTCCAGTTTGTTTCATAGTCTACCCCATCCATAGTATGAACACTATTCATCCTGAAATTGCAGTCAATGCCACACATTTGCACTCAAAACTGACTAGGAATCACTATTTTGGTACATGCATGTCCAGGGACAAAAATTATTCTAAAATTCATACTGACTAAAGTATCAGCCTGTTTCTTGTACAGTTTGTTTTGTAGTGTACCCCATCCATAGTATGAGCACTATTCATCCTGAAATTGCAGTCAATGCCACACATTTGCACTCTAAAACTGAGTAGGAATCACTATTTTGGTACATGCATGGCCAGGGACAAAAATTATTCTAAAATTCATAATGACTAAAAAATCAGCCTGAGACTTGTCAATATTGTTTCATAGTCTCCCCAATCCATAGTTTGAGCAATGTTCATCCAAACATTTCAGAAAATAACACACTTTTGCACTCAAAAAGTAACTGAGAAACACTATTTTGGTTACTTGTTCATAGTACAAAAATCAAAAAATAATAACCAAAAATTACGGAGACTACCCTTTGTACACCACATCTCTACGGAGGAATCGATCCACTGGACACGTTAACATCTATATCAAGAACCAATCATATCCTGACGAGGAAAGTTACACTACTTAAAGTTAGTCTGTTTTTGATGGACTAGTACAAAAAGACGTCGCTACATTCGAAAAATGTACTCCATAGAAAATAACAAAACAACAAAAAGGGCTTTTCCTGCAACACCGTTGCAGAAAATGAAAAGATAATAGGTACGAGAATCAATGCTTGGGCTACGTACGATTACCCTCAGTGGAACCTACGGATTGTGGTCCGCGCCAAAATTTTCAGGACACCACATTGCAGAATATCACGGCACGCGCAAACAAAAGATAGGCAGGCGCCAGTAAAACAACACTCACAGGTAGTACAATTAATAGTAATACAGCACTTCCCGGGAGGCAGTAAATCAAGCACTTACAGCGCGTACAGTATGAATGAAAAAACATGCCAAACGCTTCCTTCAAACAACATTATTATCATAAAAATAGCGCGCCAAATCAATCAAAGGAAAAAACGGTAAGTTGAGGTGCACGATTTAACAAAAAAATAATGGTAGAACTGAGTAGTTGCAGTCCGGTGACAGGTAAAACCATTGTTACCAATAACACAAACAGCCCGCACAGCAGTGTATCGGGAAGTGACCGAACAAACACAAACGATAGCCAAACATATAGAACCACCAACAGTAGCAACAGAAATATTCTACAGACAACAAAAGACTCCGATAACAATAACTTGGAAAACAACATTGTCAAACACGTCAAAGAAACAGCGTTCAGGAAATTTAAATTCCCGCCAGAGAATACATTTGTGAAGGCAACGATATTCAACATTGCAAAACTAACGAATGACAATGAAATACCAAATACGATCGCTATAAAGGAACAAAAGTGGAGTGGAATTTATTGCCGAGCAGTCACTACGTGTAGACACAATGCTCAAACTCTTGCCAGGAAAAACTACAAAGGTAAGCAACCAACAATAAAATGATTGCCGGCATGCACTCTTTCATAATCCTTTCTAACATTTTGGTCATATTAACACTGACATGTAGACGATAAAAGGAACAACCAGATACCAGATAGTTTCCCAGGAACGGTTCTAATCACGGACACCCAAGACGTGAACTCAGAAAATAGGTACCAATTGCACAAAGACTATCGGCGGAAAAGTTCACCAGAATTCAAATACTTCATGAAAAGAATTCTTGGAGCGGTGTCACCAAAACAGACAGACTTCAAAAGAAAATCAGTCAGAATGACAGTCAGTAACATTTTCACCCCAAGCGATGAAGCTTTTGCATTGCTTTTCCTTTACAACGACTATGACTCGTGGCTAAACACAACAAAGGGCACAAGGTTGAGAAAAAAATTCACTGACGGTAAGTCAGGAAATAAGGAGGGATGGAGTAACGAGGGACAAGATCTTTACGAATACCTAGTAAGCGAATTAGAAGAACGAAGGGAGGAACAACAGTCGAAAGAATTAGAGACGGAACTACTTAAAATGTACCAAAAACAAAATGGCAATCATAAACAACAAGATAAGGAGGAGGATGAAGAAAGTAAAAAGGGAAAAAGACGGAAGAGAAAACGTAGCTTGCTTCAGATTCTCGGCGAGGATACCGAGGAATACAAATTATACCTCGAATACATGAAAAATGAACCAGAGTAATTGGTGATAACAACATCATGAGAGTAGCACGGCTAGTTCATTATTATTTTATGGTTTGCACAATATTGTTCCGGGTCTTCTGTTCGAATATAATACAATAAACGAGGTATTTGCAAAAGCTGATAAAATACTTTCATATTCGTTACAAAATATGTTTGTTGTATTTCGGTATTTGATATGCGTAGCGTGAATATTGTGAAATGTCGGAGATTATTGCAAATGCAGATAAAATACTTTCTTATGAGTACAAAAATATGGTTGTTGGCTTTTGATATTCGATAAATGTAGTGTGGGTATTGTGAAAGCAACATAACAGAATACATTGCTGGTTATCAAGAAGCTCGTATATTTGTTAAGAAATTTGTATCAACGCTACAACAATATCAGTGTACATAGAGGATATTATTACAAAACATGACGAGTTTCGTGTGGAAAAAACAAAAATTGAATGGCGAATAAATATTATCGGGGTAAGCATGAAACAAAATTGTAGAATAGAAAGATTCTGAAGCAAGCATGGTACGAGGGCTGAAAAAAACGGTGGCGAAAATAGACCTACTTGAAATTGTTGCGTGCAAAAATAGGTAGAGAATTATTTATTGTGGGCGCAACAAAACGGTTCGGAATTTTTAAAAACATCGCAGGAATATGACGAAAGCATGAGCATCGTTTATGTGACGTACCTGCAGGCCCTTGATTCTAGTGGGATCATAATCCTTGCCCTTCTTATTCCTGTTAGTGACACCCCCCCCCCAATATGATGTTTACCAGTATGCACATTATAACTTCCGGTGATTTCTTCATGTTTACCAGCCCCAATGACACTTTCACTATGTGCCAAATTACCGGTATGTTCATTATTATTACTGGTGATATATATAATTATCGGTGATTTCCTCATGATTACCAGCTGCAATGATACTTTCACTACCATTACATTTACAGGCATTTTAGCCGATCCTCTTCTTCTGTCCACCATCTGTGGGTAGTGCTGGATTCTGCCCATCCAGACTAGTAGCGAGTCTCCTTATGACCCGTTTCTCTACATCCAGGTATAATATCTCAATAGTGGAGGGACATAATCCCTTGTGGGTTCAAGCAGCCCTGGTTAGCTTCAGCAAGAACCCCACAGACACTTTCAACAACAACGACTTGGAACTTATGGGGTCTGTTGCACACAATGATGGCCTCACCCAAGCCCCCGCTGATGTTGCCAAAGGACTACTACCCAAAATTGCGATGACAACACCGCAGCTGTGTATTGGCAAAAGGAGCCACAATGATGCCTGGGTCACACGCCTACTTGCTCCAAATCCAAGCTAGCCATCAAAGGATGCATTGCTGTGCACCACTTGCGACTGAATCCTTGGGCCAGCAAACCACCTTATGAACCTACTCTCCCAGTGCTTGATGTCTGACACTTCCATGTACACCACTTTTTAACACTACTTCTTCTCACAGTGCAGACACACCCTGGCTCTTATGCCCCCTGCAACTGCCACTGTGTTTTGTACTGTCACTAAGCTCCATTATGCTGCAAGCTGCTGGTATCAATTGTGAGCTAAGGATGGAGCATCCAGGGAGGAGTTGGAAACTTTCCTGCATCTTTTGATTGTTTTTGAGCCAGACCTATATCCCACATGGGACTCTATGCTGCCTACATCATACGTCTTCTTCTGGTGGAAGATTGGACTCATTTTCAAACAAGTTTTTATGAAAAAATATGGCATTGTTGTTGCTGCTTCCCCGTGGTGTTTGTGTGTGTGTGATTGTTAACAGGAAAAGTGGCTGCATTTGAATTGAAATTCAAGAAACAGTGCAGGGTCTGGTTGATTGTTATGAACCTTCTTGGAATGACATTGAAGGGAGTGTTTGTAGGAGCAGGTGGTATTCTCCTCTTGAGTGGTAGATTTGAATTAGAGACTGTTGGTATCATCAGCATAAAAAGGAGTACTGTTTGGTAAACCTGCTGCTGTATTGTGCCCAGAGGAAACGATGAATTTTCAATCGGGTATAGATGATATATGAACATCGCTAAAAGCAACTCCCCCCTACAAAAAAGTGTTTTGTTGCTTGGATGAACTCCTTCTCGTGGCAACATAGTGTCTTCCTTCAAAAGATTACAATACTAGATTCTGGTTGCACCAATAGTAGTCACGGGCAAACTGGGAAACTCCCAGGGGTCATTATAACAATCATGAATGCACCCCAACCAAATGCACAGTGTTTGAAACGCAATGTAATTTTGGAGCAAAATATTCCCTCTGGTTGGCACAAACAGTGTACGCAAAAGCCTTGTATGAATACAGTAAACAAAAGAGTTTTGATTGATGCAGAGAGAACAATAGTGAAACTAATCGTAAAACTATTACCCAACAACATTCAATTAGGAGCAACTCCAAATTTTTTAATCCCCATGTACTACTACATCATGTTCAGTCCTTTCCCTTTATTATTTCAAGTAAATGGTTATTTTGTATCATGCTTTAGACTGTTCAGCAGAACAAGACTGTTTCATTATACTAGTTTAGATCCACCTCCGGTGGTTAAAGTTACTTCAATACGTATTGATTAATTAATTAATCTGCGGTGCTGAATAATGTAAATATGGTGTGCATGTAGGGTACTGCAAAGCGTCTGTCATAGTATGTTGGTCTACACAAAGTAAGATGGGTATATTGGCAGCGGCCACCCAATCCACTCTACCTACTGTAGTACACCTACTAGATAAAAACCAATTTCCTATTACCATTTTGTAAGCAGGTCATCGTCAATAGGCAGCGGAGTAAATGTGCCAGTGGAGGATACTCACGACAACAAGGCTGCACGTTTCTCAGGAATCTCCAGAGCACACAGCACAAGAATTCTTGGCTACTAGCCATTTCATCCATGATGTTTCCAGAACAAGAACAAATATAACTAGTAGTACCAGATCTTTCATTGACTTGACACCATGGAACAAACAAAGCCACAAGAATGGTAGGCAGATAGAGAGCAATGGCATAAAAACCTTGGCCATGATGTATACCAGAACCACCACCCAAAAGGAGGTAGTAGAAGAAACCATGATGGCAATGTTGTAGTAACATGGTGTCCCAAAACAACTATCAACAACAGACCATCATCAAGAATGTGATGTTGCATTCCATAATCTAATTCTAATCCAGAACATTCTGTTGTTTGCAGCAGGACACTTTCTCACTTTGCTCCGTGCAGTGTGAAGTGGAAACTCATGATTCTCATCAACACAGAACACAAAGAACTAGTAGTAGTGTAGACTTGCAGGTATTCACCTTGCCCACCAGCCACTGGTGACCTTCTTGCACATCACATTACTACTGCTAGTAGTAGTAGTACTACTACTACTACTAGCGTCCGATAACTGTCACGCGACCCAACGCGACCCCTCGCAAGCCCTATTTTTATAAAATCTACCCTGCTTTTGTTATGCGCAAGGGCAATTTTTAAAATTCACAATTTTTTGTGGTGAAGAGTTTCAACCCCCCTCAGGTTGCGACAAAAACTCTCCCTGAGGACTCAAAATGTCCCTTGATCTCTCAATTTTTGACTAAATTGATTCAAAAAACTATTTCTCGCTACCAAACTTCCTAACCTTAACCCAAGATATGAAATACAATTAATTTCAGAAGTGTTTGTTTGCTATGTTCCCGCGTTGTTTCTATGTCATGCCGTGTCTTTTTTCATACCATCATGCCTTTTCATGCTCGCTCCGATAGCATCATGCTCACGAAGAGTGGAAGTGCAGATGGATGGGACTTAAAAGGACGGCACGTGTTTGCTAGATTGTGCAAGAAGGTACAAACGTTAAGAGAAGATCCCGAAACGGGTAAAAATTTGGAGAAAATGATGCTGGAAAGATTCAAGTCAGAAAATAATCCTACCAGTACTGTATCAAAAGATGGTGGCACTGTTGCCAGTAGTCTTGCTGAAGAGGAAAATGAGGATGACAACTATATTGATCCTGTATTGATGCAATTGCTTGGCGGAATGGAGGAAGCTTAGTATGTATTGTTGTCAGAATCATTACTGTTCATTGTGTCAGTCCATTGACTAATTTGATGACAACGCGGGTGGGTTCACACCTAGTACGACACGGGTAAATCTTCGGGGAGAGTGATTAGGGTAAAAGGTACATATTCTACATACATTGCATACCGTTGCAATAAATAGTACATTGTGTGACACAAATGATTAAAATATACAGAAAGGAGTACTCATACATATCATACATATTTTGCATATGATACTACTAGGCAAATTCTTGACCCGAATAATTCAACTGTAGTGGTAGGTAGTCGCAAGCGATGATATTAAATTTTAAGGGTTGTGTGTCGCGAGCACAAATATTAAATTATAAGGGTAGTGTGTCGCGAGCACTAATGTTAAGTTCTACTGGTTGTGTGTCGCAAGCAAAGGAGATAAATTTTAAAGGATAGTGTGTCACAAGCCTAATTATTAAATTATAGGGGTAATGTGTCACGAGCAACGGAGATAAATTTTAAGGGTTATGTGCCGCGAGCACTAATGTTAAATTTTACTGGTTGTGAGTCATGACCTTGCGTATTTAATTTTAGTAGGTGTGATTTGCAAACATACGGGTAGCTTGTATTAAAAATTAATAATAATTATTCATGACCCAAGGAAAAAAATAAACGCGAACCAGGGGTTAAGAGTTAGAAAAATGAGTATGATACGAAGCTACCGAATCACAGGGGGGGCTCAGTTGTGAGTCATGACCTTGCGTATTTAATTTTAGTAGGTGTGATTTGCGAACGTATGGGTAGGTTATATTAAAAATTAATAATAATTATTCATGACCCAAGGAAAAAAATAATCGCGAACCAGGGATTGAGAGTTAGGAAAATGGGCTTGATACAAAGCTACCGAATCACAGGAGGGGCTCGTGTCAAAATAACACACAAGCAAGGGTGGCGAAAGTACCTTGCGACGAAAAAAAAGGGTCCCGTGACAGTTATCGGACGCGGACCTAATACTATTCATCACACACTTCACACCGATACCGGCAAAGAAACCGACACACACACTATTCACTCCTGCTCCAGAACTACTACTAGTACTACTACTAGGACTGCAATTGAAATAGCTACTACTAGCTGCAGCAGAAATACACTAGTACATTACAATGATGAAAAGAGGCGCAGAATAATTGGAATTTGACAGACAGGTCCAGCATACCGTACAGTATCAATTTTTCTGGGAATTTTTCTCTGTTCCTTTGCCCAATATCTCTAATATTGTACGGTACTTCGTACTACTACTCAAACTCATTGATCCATGTACGAGTAGTACTAGTATTACCTCGGATTACCTAACTACAATAAGATCTTATGTATGTAAAGGGTCATTCCCAAAATACTTTTCTGTGTAGCATCCAGACTTCTGTTTTTAGTATTTTGGGAATGAACATTTTTGCACAGATATTTTGGTGGGCTAGTGTATAAAATCTCATTTTGGAATGTGGAATCTCATCGTATGGACAATAATAATAGCCAAGTTTGTCTTCTTCATACAATTTAAAATGTGGGTTTAATCCGTTCAGATTTTTCAGTGACTTCACGATCAAATTTTTCATTTTCAGCGACTCAATGTTTCAGCGACTCAACTGACGATAGGTACTCAACGGACAACATAAATAGTTGCCGATCCGTTGACTATGATGTCACTTGAGTTGCTTGTTTGCTTGTATCTTTTAGAAGATGAGGATGATGATGATGACGACGAGGATGACGTGGAAGAAAGGCGTCAAAGAGATGGGAGAACACCAAGGATAGCCCTACGTCGTCATTCCGAGTCTCCCTTTCTTTATCTATTCAACTCTGGCAACAAACAGGCTCTTCTCAACTGCTGCGGTGTCAACCACGAGGTCTTTAGAGAGCTTCTAATTCTATTTGAACCAACATTCGATAGTTACACGGTTGATAGAGACACCAACGCTATTCGGAAGAGGAAGGTTCACACAAATGGAGTATGGAGTGGAAGAAAGCGCGAGGCAAATGCAACATGCTGTCTTGGTCTAGTACTTCATTGGTTTAGAACACGAGGATCCATTGCAAGATCCATGTCAATGGCATTTGGGCTTACCTCTACTGTTACGTACAAATGGTTGAAATTCTCCAGAAAGGTTCTTTTATTCATATTGCAGAATCATCCAAAGGCAATGATTATACTTCCAACTGAAGAAGAATTGGAGGAATACATCAGCGCGATTGGTGCCAAATATCCCAGACTAAGAGAACACCATGTATGGGGTGCGGCCGATGGACTCAAAGTCAAAATTCAGCAGTCTTCCAGCAATTGGTTGATTCAGAGTCGGTATTACAACAGCTGGGTCTGTGACACGTATGTCAACAGCATCTTTGTCTTTGCAGCCGATGGACGGATCTGGATTTGCAGTTACAACTGCCCCAGTACCTGGCACGGCAGCACAATTGCGGATCATGGTGTTTATGATAAAATAGAAGAACTGTTCCTGAAGTTCCGAGCAATGGTTTGCGTTGACTCTGCATTTAGGGTTGCCACAGGGAGACACAAATGCCTTGTCCAAAGTTCGCAGCATGATCCGGATACCATAGAGGCTATTCTGTTGAACAGAGAAGCAACATCCCTTTGGCAGTTTTCAGAGTGGGGGATGCAAATGATCCAGGGGCAGTTTCCACAATTGAAAGACAGGCTCCAATTGGAGACATTTGGCGATAGGAACAAGGTCATTTTGAACTTGATGATGCTTCTGTACAATTACCAAACAAGTACCATTGGTCACAACCAGATCCTGAATGTTTTCATGCATAAGAAGGACAGATACTTCTCTTATGCCGACAACCTACCGGAAGATGCCACCGGCATGTTTGACTAGCCAAGCGTTGACCCGTTGAGTTGGTGCTCGGTAGCCATTGGGTTCCGATGGACTTGGATGTTTTGACTTAAGGGTTTGGTGTGGTTCTTTGATGTTCGCATTTTGCTTTGAGTGGTCGAGTAGATTGTTGTTGAGTGGGACCATGGTCAATTTGGTCGATCGATCCAGCATTGCAAAGTCTAAAGTGTAAAGATTAACAACCAATTAGTAGCAGAGATTTGGACATAGCTTTCGCTTTTCCTAACTTTATGAATTATGAGCTGAATTAGTATGAGCTTAGAGGAGCTTGCTAAAGCTTGCTGGAAGGACACGAGTACAGTACTTTATACGAGTAGTTTTGATCGATCTTACACGAGTAGTTTTGATTGATCCAGAGTAGTTTCGCTTTTGGTGTTTGGGTTCTTAAAAACCGCACAACTCGTTAAGAGGGGTTCAACTCCTTAAGAGGAGTTCAACACAGCGCCAGACGGGTTAATCCCATCAGTTCTTCCATACATGGAAATGGGAATCGAAATGGAATCAAGGTGGGAATCGTTGACTCCCATCGAGTTGATTCCGGCTTTCATGTAATACCAACTTTGCGATTTTGCATGAGTTATTACTAGTAGTTACTAGTAGTTACTAGTAATACGTTATTTTCACTAGTACTTCTTCATTATAATTCATTATTTCATTTTCTTTCCAAGTTGCAAAACCAAAAGCAACGTGTTAGGTGTTACCACTAACTAATCTACTAATCTAATCCTACTAATCCTAATCTTCCAATCGACAATTGAACCAACCATGGTGGTACTTTCCAAACAAGAACAAGAACAGGAGCTTCTTCAGGATCTTCTATCCAAAGTCAAACAACAGCACTGACAACGTCAAGCCAAAATCGAATGACAACACCGGCAACAGATTGACTGTTGGGTTGGCTGAGTCGTTGTTTGCGAAGGTTGACCAAGTGGTACTATCGGAGGAATGTTATCATCGTCAGAGCCGTCACCATCCTTGTCGTTCTCACTACTTATGTATTCATTGTCTTCCGTGTTGTTCTGGTATCCTGTTTTCATTTTGTATGGCTCTTCTCCGTCACCAACTCCTTCCTTGCCCTTAATCAACCACTTGACCCTCTCCACCAACTTTACTTCCTCGGGGCAATTTGGATCGCCAATAGGTTTTTTTTACAATATAGATCGTTGCATTTCCTACGGAGGTTTTGAACACTTCTGTCAGTATCAGGGAAGTTGTCTTTATAGATTTGGGCCACTTGTGCCCATTCCTCGGGACCAACAGGAAGGATTGCTTTGAGGGTGTGTAGAAGTTCCAAGACTTCGTCCCTTCTGCTGTAGTCCCCCCCCCCCCCCCCCCTGACCTGCGTCCTTTCTTTGGCATTGCTGTTGTTGTCTGACCAGTCTGCAGCGATTTAAAATTTATGTACGGAGCTGAATATGTATCTCCTCCCCCAACGTTGTCACATAGCAGAACAAACAACAGCAGATAAAGCATTATTATTGAGACAATTTGGTTGTTGTGGTGCGTTTGACAATATTTTGTACTAGGTACTCGTACTGTAATCAGCCAAAATTGGCGATCCGATCCGTTGGATGTGTGATTAGTCCGTTGGGGGTGTATTAGGGAATGAGAAAAATTTCAGTCAGGGATTTGGAATAAAAAAGTGTGTATTACATAGATCTTAGTCAACATTGACAAAGATCTATGTAAGAAATAACTGGTCAAGTAAAAAATTCCCGGTTTATGTAGTACATAGAAGTATTTCGGGAATGAGTGATTCCCAGCAATAATAAAGTAATAAAAGTTTGCGACCAAAGTAATAAATCTATTCACATACGAATAGATTTATTCCATATTTAATATAATTTGGCAGTCGAGACTGTCTCTACTTTCAAGACTTTATTAGCTGAATAAAAACAGAATAAACTCGAACGGAATCACTAAAATCAAATATTTTAGTCACCCAACGCATGTGCACCTCTTGCACCTCCCTTGCTGGCATGCTTTTTTGGTGGGGCGAGTAATGATTAAACAGAGGACAGTTACTGTTTCTTATTTAAAAAATTCCAAATTCCAAATCCGTCAGTTAATAAAAATGTTTGTCGGTTGGGTGAACCAAAAAATCTATTCATCTACTCACTCGTGAATATATTTTTATTACTTTGGTCTTTTATTACTTTATTATTGCTGGGAATCACTCAATGACCCAGTGGGTGATTCCCGAAATACTTTTTTATAACGTACATAAACTTCTGTTTTTAGTATTTCGGGAATGAAAATTTCGTACATAAATTTTTTGGCGGGAAACTGCATAAATCTCATTTTGGAATCTGGAATCTCATGACATGGACAATAATATTAGCCAAATTTGTCTTCTTCATACGATTAAACATGTGGGTTTGATCCGTTCAGATTTTTCAGTGACGTTCAGATTTTTCAGCGACTTCACGATCAAATTTTTCATTTTCACCTACTAACCATTTCAGCGACTCAACCGATGCTAGGTACTCAACCGACGATAGGTACTGCTACTCAACCGCCAACATAACAAATAGTTCTTGCCCATCCGTTGAATATGTCACTCGAGTTGCTTGTTTGCTTGTATCTTCTAGAAGATGAGGAGGATGACGATGACGATGACGCTGCAGAAGAAAGGCGTCGAAGAGATAGGAGAACACCAAGGATAGCCCTTCGGCGCCATTCCGAGTCACCCTTTCTTTATCTATTCAACTCTGGCAACGATCAGGCTCTTCTCAACTGCTGTGGTGTCGACCACACAGTCTTTCGAGAGCTTCTTGGTCTATTTGAACCCACATTCGATAGTTACACGGTTGATAGATACACCGATGCTGTTCGGAAGAGAAAGGTTAACGCTAATGGAGTATGGTGTGGAAGAAAGCGCGAAGCAAACGCGACTTGCTGTCTTGGTTTAGTACTTCATTGGTTTAGAACACGAGGATCCGTTGCAAGATCTGTGTCGATGGCATTTGGACTCACCTCTACTGTTATGTACAAATGGTTGAAGTTCTCCAGAAAGGTTCTTTTGTTCGTATTGCAGTATCACCCAAAGGCAATGATTAGACCTCCAACTGAAGAAGAATTGGAGGAATACATCAGCGCGATTGGTGCCAAATACCCAAGACTAAAAGAACGCCGTGTCTGGGGTGCCGCCGATGGACTCAAAGTCAAAATTCAGCAGTCTTCCAATTGGTTGATTCAGAGCCGGTATTACAACAGCTGGGTGTGCGACACTTATGTCAACAGTGTCTTTGTCTTTGCTGCCGATGGGAGAATTCGTATTTGCTGTTACAACTGCCCTGGTACCTGGCATGACAGCACAATCGCCGATCATGGTGTTTATGATAAAATAGAAGAACTGTTCGTCAAGTTCCAAGCTATGGTTTGTGCCGACTCTGCATTTAGGGTTGCCACAGGTAGACACCAATGCCTTGTCCAAAGTTCACAGCACGATCCGGATACCCTAGAGGCTATTCTGTTGAACAGAGAAGCAACGTCCCTTCGACAGTTATCAGAGTGGGGGATGCGAATGATCCAGGGGCAGTTTCCACGATTGAAAGACAGGCTCCTATTGGAGACGTTTGGCGATAGGAAGGTCATTTTGAACTTAATGATGCTTCTGTACAATTACCAAACAAGTACCATTGGTCACAACCAGATACTGAATGTTTTCATGCATAAGAAGGACGGATACTTCTCTTACGAAGACAACCTACCGGAAGACGCCACCGGCCTCTTCGACCGTTGAGCCGTTGAGCAGTTCGCATTCGCAGTTCGCATTCGAATTCGAATTTCGCTTTGCGTGGTTGAGTAAATTGTCGATTGTCGATTCCGAGTAGATTGTTGGACTTGTTGAGTGAGACCATGGTCGATATGGTTGATCGGTTGATCGGTTGATCGGTTGATCGGTCGATCGGTCCAAAGTGGATTGTCGGTTCTCCACCATGGTCAAGTAGTATCGATTCTCTCCATGGTTGAGGATCCTAAGTGTAGTAGATAATGATTAATAATTTACAAATTAGTACTAGTAGATTTGGACATAGCTTTCGCTGTTTGGTAACTTTTGGAATTATGAGCTTCTCGAGTTACAAGTAATACGAGTAATACGGGGAGTAGTTTCGTTCAAGATGGAAGATGGAGTAGTTTCGCTTTTGGTGTTCGGGTTCGTAAAAACCGCACGACTCCTCAAGAGAGGTTCAACTCCTTAAGAGGGGTTCAACACAGCGCCGGACGGGTTAATCCCATCAGTTCTTCCATACATGGAAATGGGAATCGAAATGGGAATCGACGTGGGAATCGTTGACTCCTATCGATTTGATTCCGACTGATTTGAGACTTTCATGTACTGCCAACTTTACGATTGTATGAGATATTACTAGTAGTTGCTAGTAGTTGCTAGTAATTCATTCTTTTTACTAGTAATTCATTATTTCATTTTCTTGGCAAGTTGCAAAGCTCATAATTTGATTTCTTCCAAAGTCAAAAGCAACTTAACTTCCAAAGCCAAAAGCAACATCATGGTGGTAGCTTCCAAACAAGAACATGAACAAAGACTTCTTAAGGCTCTTAGAGCCAAATTTGAACGACAACACGAACAACGACTCTTACGACAGATTGTTCAAGATGAACGACAGATTGCTATATACAAAAAACTGATTGTTAAACACCAGCTACAGATTGATAAAAACCGGCAACAGATTCGACAGGATCTTTTGCACCGGACTCTCGAAGGCCGAACCAATCAACGACTCTTTCATTCATCAGATTCCGATTCCGACTCTGATTCCGACTCTGATTCCGATTTTTCTGAACCTACGCCGGATGTTCCTGCTATTTTTCCGGATCCTCCTCCTGCTCAACCTCCTGCTCAACCTACGCCGGATGTTCCTGCTATTAAACAGGAACAAGACTCTTAAGTGGAGTCGGCCGGGGGGGGATTTGAGTTGGAGTTGTTGGGATTGCCGGGCTGGGGGGGATTTGAGTTGGAGTTGGAATTTGAGTTGCTGGAACGAAGCCCGTTTAGGAGTATGGTGGCAACATCTACTATGGCGGCCTTCAGCGATTCCAAGGCAGCCTCTCTTTGTTCCCTTTCAAGCCGTTGATACTCTATTCTTTGTTCCCTCTCGCGCTCGGAATTCTCTCTCAAGAAATCAAGAATTTCCTGGCGTCCGTTGGTGCTGTTGCTGTCGGTGGTGGTCGTGCTGATGTTGGTGGCGTTCCTGCGGTACTGTCTCTTTGATCGCGGAGTACTGGTGGGAGAAGGGGAAGCACGCGTGGCAGGAAACCGTTGAGATGAAGAAGAAGAGGAAGCTGACCGAGACCGAGAGCGCGGAACAACAATTCTTGCTGGTGGTACGTTTATGGGAGTCGTTGGTGTATTGTTTATGGCAGTTGGTCGTGTATTGAGTTCTGGTTCTTCTTGGGTTGGTTGGGAAGGTTGACGAAGGGGCGGTTGTGTTGGCTGGGTTGGCTCTGTTGACTGTTGGGTTGACTGTTGGGTTGGCTGAGTCATTGTTTGCGAAGGTTGACCAAGTGGTGGTATCGGAGGAATGTTATCATCGTCAGAGTTGTCATCCTCCTCCTCACCACTACTTATGTATTCTTCGTCTTCCGTGTTGGTCTGGTATCCTTCTTCCATTCCATATGGCTCTTGTCCATCACCAACTCCTTCCTTGCACTTAATCAAATACTTAACCCTCTTTGCCAACTTCACGTCCTTGGGGCAATTTGGATCCCCGGTAGGAATTTGTTTCCGATATAGACCGTTGTATTTCCTACGGAGGTTCTCAACACTTCGATTGGTATCAGGGAAGTTGTCATTATGGATTAGGCCGACTTGCGCCCAATCCTCAGGACCAACAGGAAGGATTTCTTTGAGGGTGTATAGAAGTTCCATGACTTCTCTTCTGCTGTAGTTTCTTTTCCCGGTCCTTTTTCCTGCTGCTGTCTTCACCATGATCGCTGCTTTATTACGATATAAAAATTATGTCCGGAGCTGAAGAATATGTATCTCTTCCTCCGTCGTTGTCACATAGCAGCAACAACAGCAGATACAGCAACAACAGCAGATAAACCTTTTATTAGAAATTCGGTTTGGTTGTTGTGGTGCGTTGGACAATATTTTGTACTAGTAGTACTCGTACTAATACTACTCGTACTGTAATGAGCCAAAATTGGCGATCTGATCCGTTGGATGTGTGATTAGTCCGTTGGGGGACTGACAAAAATTCAGTCAGGAGTTCCGTTATAAAAATTTGTAACGTTACAAATCATAGTCGACGTGAGCTCACGTCGACTATGATTTGTAACTTTACGACTGGTTAAGTAGAAAATTTCCGGTTTATGTAGTACATAAAAGTATTTCGGGAATCACCCAGTATGTACGCTCACCTGTTGAAGAGAGAGAGAGAGAGAGAGTGACCAAATTTTACACCCTCTCAAATCCAATAATAAACAGAATTTTCCGAAGGAATCAATGAATCCCTTCGGGTTGGTTGTACTCGTACGTTCATGTGTCCCAATATCCGTTGCGTACAATCGGAACCGCAATCTACTCAGTTCGCCGGGCGGTCCATCGGCTTACACGTAGTGTCGGGGGTCATAAATAGTGCTCTATCTTCCGATATTGACACGGTGGTACTAACCCGGCTTGCGCAAGCAAAATAAAAAATTCCGATCGGGGTGAGGTTTACAATGCGGAGCACACGCTCCCAGTCCCGCACAGGCACGATAGAGATACGGTAAATCGTACTGCCAAAACACCGAAGACACGAACGATCCAGCCAACTCACCTCGTCGGCCATGTGTGTCATGTTGTGAGTATCCATGATCCAGCCAAACCAGAACTCGTTCAAAAATCCCTTCCCCCCGAGACGAGGCACGTGCAAATCTCTCTCACTATGATCGGTGAGCCCGGGGCGGAGTCTGTTACTCACAAGACCCACCCCCATCACAAGAAAACGCAGCTCAACACAACTCACTGCAAACAAGAAATCCATTTTCATTATTCCTTCGTATTATTATTAGTAGTAGTAGAAATATTATTTTTACTTTCATTGTTACACATAATTTTGAGTTGAAGAGAGACACAAAGGATCACAAACAAACCACCACACCACACCACACCACACCACACCACACCACACGACCTTGTCATTATAATCCTGATTCTCTCCATCATCAGTTACAGCAGCCGCAACCGAATCCGACATCGAAACGCATCCGTCGCTGCCACTGCCACTGCCACCACCACCACCACTGCCACTGCCACAGCCGCTGCTCATCACCATGCAAATCTCATCGCCGACATCGTCCTCGTCATTGTCATTGTCCTCGCCCTCGACCCGGGTATTATGGAAGAAATCCGCGATTGCTCGATTGAGAAGACGCTCGTTTTCGCTAGCAGCAGGGAACCAGAATTCCTTCCGGGTGTTCCTGGTGTTTCTGTGGACGGCTTGCTTCTTGGTCCTCGTATGGATCTGGAGCGGTCCGCCTTCCTTTCTCGGAAGCAACAGCAGCAGCAGCAGCAGCAGCAGCAACAGGAACAGGAACACCCTGGGCGGTCCCAGGCCGCTCCGGTCGTCCTCCCTTCGCTCCGTGCACGGTCACGGAGACGATCACGAAGACGATCACCACAAGCTCGATTCCTATTTCGGAACCTATGCCAACGTCTCGAAGAACTTTGACTGGAGCGATCTTCCGATCTCGAACGGCGTGGAGGGCAACTGCGGGGCCGACAAGTGTTTCTGGCGGTCCGTCTCGGATCCAACCACCGTCGGCTATCTGGTCGCCTCGGCCCGGTACCACTACGATCGCATGCGCAAGGCCTACGACTTTGCGGTGGACGTCCTCGATGCGACCTGCCACGCGAAGCACCTGTACCTGGAACCGCCCGAGTTGGTGAGGGTGGAGCACGGATTCGCCGAGCACCTCAACGGCCTCCGCCAGAACCGGCACTACGAGTACGTCGACAAGATCGCCCCCAAGCCGGACGGATTGCGGTCCCGGTCCGATCGGATCGTCTACGACGCCACCGATCCGTATCTGGTGGTCCAGAAGGTCCGGGTCGCACCGGATCCCAGCCTCGCCTTTGGCTACATGGCCCGCAAGTGGGACCTGCTGGTGGTGGAGGACCTGCCCAGATTCCGAACCCTCCTGGCGGAGAGGGGAACCGACCTCAAGACACTCGAGGCCAAGCTCGAAACCGAGCGCCGCAAGATCGAGTGCGCCATGGACCACAGCCCCACCTACTGGTACGACCTACAGGGACTCATCGATCCCGACGGGAACTACCACCACATGGACGTCGACTCGCAGTTCTGGGTCGGCGTCGGGGATCCAACGCAGCCGGTCGACGACGACGAGGGAGTCAAGATTGTCGACCAAAAAGAAACCTACGACCAGCGCCACGAGCTCATTGGAAAGTTCAACGAGATGATCCAGCGGCTGGTTCATCCCCCGCCGGAGGGAGTCGACGAGCTACCGGCGTGGGACGACGACGGCACCGCGTGAGCGAGTGCAGCGAAGGGAAGTGAAGCGAAGCGAAGTGAAACGAAATGAAATGAAATGGATATTTGAGTGAGTGAGTGAGTGAGTGAGTGACGCAACAGCGAAAGCGCGACGGGGTGGCTCATAGGCTGCGCTATCCCATTCTATCCCGAGAACCAAACCCGGGCCCGAGACCTCGCGAATAAATTCAATTCAATTCAATTCAATTCAATTCAATTCAATTCGTTACGAAGAGACACGGTAGGGTGGGGTAGGGTGGGGCGGGAGCCATCACGGGACGAATGCAATGCAATGCAATCCAAAACAAACAAGAAGCGTGAATCTCCGATGCCGTGGCGTCCCGTGTCGTGGCGTCAACCTTCACGACGAACCCCGTTGACACAACACCCGCCAAGAACGAACGATCCCGGCGTCGATACAGCACGGCACGACACGGGGCCGGGAAGAACGAACAACGGTGTCGCTGTCGCTGTTGCGTCGCGTCTCGTCGCGTCTGCCAACTTTAGACGCAATGGCCCGCTCCGCCCCGCTCCCCGAAGCCTGTGCGCCACCAGTACATGGCGTACCGAATGCATCGTCCGGCACCGATTGGGTGGACGGAAGGAATCGGCCGTCCCCTCTGTTAGAACCATAATGCATTGTACTCATAATATGAATAGCAGCAGCAACAAACAATGCCGTCGGCAGAAACCCCGGGGAGACTCTTTTTTTCCTTTTCTCTTCTACGGTCCGATTTACAAGCATTGTATGATGATGTAGCGTTCGCTTGATTTAGTGATTGATTATATTGATGGATTGATTGCCCCTCTTTGTGGAACAGACAACAACAACAACAACAACATGATGCATCCTAGATTGTATGGATCCGGAACTCACCCCACGATTGTATACACGTGCCGGTACTCGTACACATCGCGACAATAAATCAGCTGTGTTGTGCATCATCTCCTTTGCATAGCATGGTACCGGTATCGGCATTGTTTTGTTTGCTACATGCTACCGTACTACGAGTACTGCAGTATGCACAGCGAATAGAATAGAATAAAGCAAGGCAGAACCTTTCTCCATAACACAGAGATCCGATCCGATCCGATCCATGGGTATGGTAACAGCAAATGAGATAGGGAGTGTCGGTTTGCCGAATACTGTACCGTATATATTTCTAGCGAGTGACGAGTGACCTGTTCGACGCGCAGTGAGATACAGTATGCGCCAACACTCCTCTCACTCTTCAATCAACAGCTATCCATGATAGTTACTTAACATTATTTAAGCATTGCTACTGTAGCCAGAGGAGTCTTATAAGCTATGTACCATGAACTCTAGTAGTAACCCCGTAACCTTTGTCAACACCAAAGAATTGCAAGCTTGTTGTTTTGTTGCTTGCTTGCTTGCTTGGATCGATAGTATGTTTCTTCCTCAAAACACAAGAACAAGTAGCATACCGAACCTGGACGGTACGGTACGGTACGATACAATACAGTATTTACCCGGAACAAAATTAGTATCATCCGACGATACCGGCACCGGCACCGGCACCGTCGTCAAGACTCGCCGGATCGAACTTTGTTTGTTCATGTACCATTTACGAACGGTAAGAAGCTGAACACGGAAGAAGTATGAACTGTACGGTACGGTACGAGTAGTTGGTGCACGATGTGTGATCAAAAAACTACGGTTCCAGATGATCCCGTTGAGCAAAACCATTTCAACCAAAAAGACAGCTTTCGCAGTTATCTCGCGAGCCGGAATCGAACCAGCGACCGATGGATATCTTTACACATTCTACAGTCCACCGCTCTACCAACTGAGCTATCGCGAGATTGTGCTGCTGCTGTTAAGGCTGAGGCTCTCGCTGTTCTTTATACATTTTACTTTTAGCATTGGAATTACTTAGCTGTTCGAGGATCGTTCGATTGATGATTATGTACCGGTCCGTATCACGAGTAACTTACGGTACTTCTTATCAGTTCTTGCATCCAGGTGCATCCGCGGTACGGTACTTGCACTCGTACCCGATCGGAATTCGGGAACGGTATGAATGAATAGATATACGAAGTAGTACTCGTACGTACCGGTTCGTAGTCCGTGTTGATGATTTCGGACCGAAGCCGACGAAGCAAACACTACCGGTACGTAGCCTACAAGCGGTTGGTGGTGGAATGCGACGGATTCAACATGGATGCGGCAAAAAGTAATTACTCCTACCGTAATACAATAGGTAGTACTCGAACCGTACTACGGTAGCATCGTAGGCACTCGTGTCGACCCGACAAGATACGGCTGATACATTTTTTGTCGTACGGTACCTAAACACCGTACGGTACAAAAACGTACGATACTCGTACCGTACTGTGTGTACGATAGTGATACCGGTACGACTGAAAGAATTCGAATGGATCCGTCACCAGGGATCAATAATGATGAACCACCACCGTACGAACATAGATACGGTACCGTAGGTATTTCATACCGTTCATACCGTACGTCCCACAGTAGTAGAAGTACCGGTACGGTACCGGTACCATGCAAAAGGGGGCACTGTGGTCGCATCGTTCTGTTTTTACGCGCGACGAATTTTCGAACTAACAATCCTTCGATTGGCTTCTCCTACCGGTACCGTACCGGTAGGCCGTTTGACTGGTAACGGTACCGTAGTGGCACAGCTCTCCACGCAAGATTGAGGATTGATTTTGATTGATTGATTCGATTCCTTCCTTCCTTCGCGTTGTCGCGTGTTCGTTCATACGAAGTACAAGGTACAAGTACTCGTACTACTTCGTAGTACCGATACCGGTAACTTGTACGGGTGCCGTCCCAACGGACATTTTTACTTTTTCTTCTTTTTCTCCCCTCCGCGCATTCGTGTTTGACTACTCGTACACACACATGGCTGCATCGCTGCGAAACAAACAACGACTTGGGACAATCCCATCGAATTGAATCGCATCGCATCTCATCGCATCTCATCGCATCGACCGACAGATCTCTAGTCATCGTCATTATCATCTTCTGGTAAGTGAAACCAATCGTTTCGTAGGATCCATCCACACCCAAAGCAAGCAAAGAAGCAAGGCATAGCGTGGGTTCCGGCATCCATTCCAAAATCATCGCCGACAAGCCTACACTACACTACATTACTCGTACCGTACCGGTAGCAACAAACAGCGGAGTCGAAACCCGTCGTTCGTTCAGATCGACGAGGAAACCCAAAAAAACAACACGAAACCAAGGACGACAGACGTCGCGACCACGATAGCGGCCGTTGTGAACGACTAACACGAACCAAAAAAATAATATCCCGTTGTCATACCCCGAACCCTTTTGGATTTTTGTGATTCGACCGTTGGGTGCGCGTTGGCGAACATGCCGGCGTGTTTCGCCATAAGAATTCGTTCAAGAATGCGCGCAGAGAGGAAAACTTTGTGGCCACACAAGCGTGTACATCTGGTATGGAAGGGTACAGAGGGATGGTTTCGGAAGGCTCCGGAATTGAATGACCGTCGATGTCGATGCCGTTTTATGAGATCCTTGTACTGCTTTGCGTGCTCTCTCTCTCTCTCTTTTCCTGCTTTTGGTTTTGTTGGTCTACCGTAGTTTGAATTTGGTTGTTGCCCTTGTTGTCGTCTGCCGTTCCAGTCCACTCCAGTCGTTCTCGTCGTTATCATCATCGTCGTCATCGTCATCATCAATATCATCATAATCAATATCATCCGGTCATCCTCTCTGTCACTAACTACTTTCATTTGTGTACCTGCCGTAAATAGGCACCGATCCAACAACAACAACAACAACAACAGCAACAGCAACAACAACCAGAATCGAAACGAATAGTTCCCATACTGGTACGAGTATCCCGATACAGACACATACACAGACACAAACGACACAGAAGGCACATACCGAAACAAAAGAAAAGGACTTAATTTACGTCTTGACTTCACATCATCTTTATCACTACTAATTTTGAGTCTTAATATTCCACAATGGCGGCACGAGTTGACGAAGAATACGACTACCTCTTCAAGATTGTCTTGATTGGGGATTCCGGAGTCGGTAAATCCAATCTTTTGAGTCGATTTACCCGAAACGAGTTCAACCTCGAATCCAAATCGACCATCGGAGTGGAATTTGCCACCAAATCCATCCAGGCCGAGGGAAAAACCATCAAGGCACAGATTTGGGACACGGCCGGACAGGAGCGTTACCGAGCTATCACCAGTGCGTACTACCGGGGAGCCGTCGGTGCCCTCTTGGTCTACGACATTTCGAAACACGGA
This sequence comes from Pseudo-nitzschia multiseries, assembly GCA_037355745.1. Lineage (NCBI taxonomy): Eukaryota > Bacillariophyta > Bacillariophyceae > Bacillariales > Bacillariaceae > Pseudo-nitzschia > Pseudo-nitzschia multiseries. The sequence continues at coordinate 2,637,838 of CM074787.1, forward strand.
ACCTTTGAGAACGTCGAGCGATGGCTCAAGGAACTCCGGGACCACGCCGAAGCCAACATCGTGGTCATGCTCGTCGGAAACAAGAGCGATTTGCGCCACCTGAGAGCGGTCGAAACCGACGAGGCCATGTCCTTTTCGGAGCAACACAACCTCGCCTTTATCGAGACCTCGGCCCTCGATGCCTCGGGAGTCGATACGGCATTCCAGCGCATCCTGACAGAAATCTACCGGCTCATGTCTCGGCGAAACGTTGCCGCCGAGGAAGCCAACGCGGGAGGACCGTCCCTGACGGCCGGTCAATCGATCAGCCTCGGCGGTGGAAACAACAACGCCGGACAAGGAGAAAAGAGGGGTTGCTGCTAAACTTACTAACTCACCTAACTCACTAACTAACTAAAACTACCGTACAAACCGTCGCGGAGTGGAGTTGAGTGGAGTTGAGTTGAGTGGAGTGGAGTGGAGTGAATTGCAACGAAGGGACGGATCGGAATGGAATGGAATTGATTGGAGGGATGTCTCGGATGGGGATTGCTCGTTTCCCGGGACATACGGTTTGGTCTGGACTGGTCTAGCCGGGCTGGGCCTGGCCTGGTCGTTGGCAAATCACTCGTGCCGTTCTTCTCTCGCGCCGCAGAATGATTCCGATTCGTTTCCTTTCCTTTCCTTTCCATGCCTTGCGTCACTTTGGATTGCATTGCATTGCATTGCATTGCGTTCCATCCGATACAATGCAATCCTGTTCGGTCGGTCCGTTCCACTCACTCACACTCACTCACACACACACACACACAGCACACACATCTGTTTTGATTGTCTTTTGGTCACAACAAGCACGTCTACCCTCTATACAATTGTTATTACACTATTACACTATTATACTGTACCTACCTATCCATCATTTTCCTGCTTATTTCTATTGATATTATTACTTCATTATTTATCTACGTGTACAAGTACAATTACAAGTAAACGTACAAAAAACACAAACACGAACCCACACCATTGCAAACGAGCACATCGTGGACACGAGATCCTCGAATGAATCGCCGTTGCCAGGGATTTTGTGGGACGATCGTTGCCTATTATTTTTTGTATTGCATTCCCCCCCCCCCCCCCCCCCTCCCCCATGTAACATAGTATGTAGAGACCGAGCATCCTCCTCCGGTAGAAGAAAGGAAAGACAGGGTTTTGCTTGTTCCGGTACGGTACGAGTGCGGTTCGGTACGAGTACGGTTCGGTACGATCCGAATCCTTTCATTCGCGGTTTTAGCAGCTGTCTCTGTTGTCGCAATACAGTACTACAGTAGTGGCCTACTACTTGGCTTGCATGCTTCCTTGGTTTCTGCAGGGTACGTAGTTGCAGTGACAGTTGCAGTTGCAGTTGCAGTGACAGTGACAGTGCGGTGCAATTTGGGGTTTTCGAAGACACACTACTAAGATTACATTAAGTTTGTTACGACCTGCTAGTACAGTGCCGTTTTGGAAACCATCGTGTTCCGTGACGTACCGGTACCGGTACCGGTACAATACTAGACAGGAGGAGTGTAGTTAGTGTACGTAATGCCCTACCCCCTACCTACCGTGATTGTACGAGTACGATACCCACTGTATACAGAACCGCCAAAACATAATAATCGAGTGGATCCGTTCGACCGACCAACTCACTCCACGCCATTGAAGTACGGTACAATATTATTTTATTGTTCCGGGGTAATTACGAAGGGCAGAAGGTACGGTAGTACGTACCGTACAGCACGGTGCGTCCCCCGGCTTTTTCTGCGTTCCCAACACGGTGGATTCCAGTCTACAGCATTGCAATGCAATTGCATTGCATTGTATTGCATTGCATTGTATTGCATTCCACGCAACCAAACGCAACGCAAACCAAACCAAACAACGAATACTAGTCACCCCTGCGACCTGCGATATATAAAGTCTCGCAAACTCTTCGCTACTATGTTGTGTATTATAGTATAGTATGGTATAGTATACTCACATTGTTGTTTCACAAGAGCTACATTCCCGAAACGAGCGAGTCCTGCACAAACAACAAACAGTTGTTGTTGTTCCATCACAACTAAATGGCATACACCAAAAACCAATTCCAGCATTGGATTGGGTCTCGTTTTTTTTTCGTTGCTACCGATTGCAATGCAATGCAAACATAGCAGAGCTGTTTGCAATCCATCCTTGCGCCAGTCAGCCAGCCAGTCAGTCAGCCAGCCACAACCGACGATACTGTACAACGCAACGCAACGCAACTAGTTAAACGAAACACGGTATTATGGCATGGCACGAGATGGCATGGCATGACATCCTATGGCTGCTCGTCCTCGTCCTCGATCCCGCCTCTGGGAAGTAACAGCAACACAAATTCTTCTCCTTCGCGAATGTCCCGAATCGTTTCCAACGCAATCCATTTCGATTTCGATATCGATATCGATTTCGATATCGATGGTACAGATTTTGGTTCTGTTGGTCGTTGTTGTTGCGGATGGTGGTCGTGGTTTTGTCGCAACGAGGAGGGATCCCCGGAGCCCCGCGGTTTGCACCCGGTCTCGTCGTTTGCGTCGTCTTCCTCGTGCGATGCTCGCACTACCAATCGGCAGTTGGCTCGGGACTTTTCGTCCGTGCGTCCAATGGACGGTGGCACCCGATCGTAGTATCGCGCCGGAACGTTGTCGTCGTCGTCGTCGTCGGCATCCCTACCGTGGTGGCTACAATCCCCATCCTCATCGTCGTGGTCGTCGACGGGTGCTCGATCGACCAGCAGCACCGTCCCCTTGGGGATGAACCCCTTCGCCCAGGATGAATCCACGTTGCTCATCGACTCGTGTTCGTGTTCGCGTTCGCGTTCGTGTTTGTGTCCGAGTCTATTATCATCGTCATCGTCATCGTCGTCGACGCTCTCGTCGGGTTCGATGCCGCTGCCGCTGCCGACGCTGTAACTATCCCCCGAACCGTTTTTGTCGTCGTTGTTGCTGCTGCTGCGCCTCGTTCCGGTTCGGGTTGCGGTTCCGGTTCGGGTTGTTGGATCGTCCCGGAGGTACACGTCCCTGGCAACACTTACGCTGCAACAACAACTGCGGTGCCCGGGTGAACAAGACGATGGCGGTGGTGGTGGTTGGGGAGGAATCGACGTGCGGTGCCACCACAGACGGGTGTTGACGACCAGGACGTCCCCTTCTTCCAGGCAGACGCGGTAGTAGTGCGAGTTGTCCTCGTCCTTGTCCGTCTTGAGGGCAACGTCGTAGTTTTCGTCGCATTGTTCGATGAGCTCTTGTGTCGGTCGGAGGTGCCACACCTTGCGGCCCTCCAGCTGCACGTGGACGGTTCCGTCGTGGGCCACCGCGTCCGTGTGCTCGGGGCGACCGGGCAGGCTGTTCCGATCGTCGTCGTCGTCGTCGCTGTTGTTGTTGGTGGTGTGCGCGCGGTTGCGGCCCACAAAGATCCAGCAGTGGGGTGCTACGGTTGCCACTCGGATGTTGTTGTTGTTGTTGTTGTTGCTGTTGCTGTTGTTGCTGTTGCGGTTCTCGCCCGCAACAGTTGTTGTTGTTGTTGTTGTTGTTTTGTGGTCCTCGGTTTGTTGCGGTCCGGGAAAGAGCAGGGAATAGGGAAGTCTGTTCGTTGCATTTGCATCGGCGCCGGCACTCGTCACCAACCATTCCTTCAGACGCTGTGTAAACTTGGTAACGGCGTGATTGGAATCGTCTTGTAGGACAAAGGAACAGTATCCATTCGCTGCCGCTGCCGCCGCCGCGATTGGTTGTCTGTTGTTTCGTTTGCTGTTGCTGTCGTTGTTGTTGTTGTCGTTGTTGTTTGGATACAGAGTTGTTGTGTCCTGGAGAAAGTCCAGTGGAGACCCCGAATCCTTCGTCCCGTTGTCGTTGTCGTTGTCGTTGTAGCTCTCGCCGTGGTTGTCTTCGATGTTCCACGAATTTTGATCCCTGGAAGAAGCCGATTCGTAGGTTTCGCGAAGCAGACCAAGGACCGAGGACGGTGGTGTCTGTGTCTGTGTCGAGGAATGCGCACTCGAAAGTTCCACCGGAGAATCGGTAGATCTATCATTGGCTGTTGTTGTTGTTGTTGCTGTTGTTGCTGCTGTTCGTGGATGGCTCGCGACGAGGCTTGTGTTTGCGTTTGTGCCGGTTCGCCTGGTTTTGGGTGCCCTTTCCCCACTCTCTGTGTTCGATTCCGGCAGCAGTGAGGGTGATGGTCCCCGTTTGGATCGACCTTCGGCTTGGATTTCTCTTTCCACTTTTCTTCTCCGTCGGAACCAAACGCACTGGAAGACATCGTAGACGGCACAAAAATCTTCCAGCGAAGGAGGCAGAACAGAAGGGCGGATGCAAGTAGAAGTATCTGTGAACAAGGTCTCAAAGTCAAATGTCGGAATATGCTCTAAGCGAGACATGGCACTGGTGAAAAGTCCTTTGCGTACGAAGTACGGTGTCACATCGTCGGTGGTTTCTGGAGCTCTTTGTTGATGTTCTTGTTCTTGTTCTTGTTATTGCTATTGCACAACAGCAGTGGAGTTTGTGTTCGTCTATTACGGAGTAGTGTTATTATTTTTTGTCCCGGATTCCATGATAGACTTGCGGTGGTGGGATTGTGCTTGATTGCTTGCTTGCTTGATTGGTTGATTGATTGATGTTGTCTTCATGGTCTGGCCCTTGACTTCGTACCGTACCGGTACGTACTGTCGTATCTCGTCTCTCCTTCTCCCGATACACATCCAACCATAATCACACAACACGTCACTTTTGTATATGAGAAGCTTCTCCCAATCTAATACGATTGAATACAAAAGTATCCAAAAACATGTTTCTTTCTTCAGATTTATCCTTCCCACAATTCTAAACTCTTACTAAATCAAACTACTATTACACGTTCTCTTTTTAGAGGCTTACTACGACACTGTTTAGCTAAACAGTAGAATAAACGCTTCTATTCGATATTAATCCTTCACTATTACTCGAGTATTACAATTCAACCCTTTACACTCTAATCAACGCTTTTCCTCACCTGTACTAACTATCAACATTTCTATTCACAATGACTACTTACAATCTTATCCCCTTCAAGTTCGATTTCGATCCGAACACGATTGAAAAAGTGGAATACAAAACTTCAAGAGTCAAAGATGGTATCACCGAAACAACCAAAGTGAAAGTCCCCATCATTTCACACTCTTCCACTCATATGCAAATCATTCACTCCATTCATGAATTTAACAAGGCCAGACGAACCCTCAAATGGGACGATGGCGCCAAGCTCTTCAACAAGTTCCCAGACATCCTCAATGACTATGCTGACGATGCTTGGTTCACTGAACAAATCGAAGACCTTGAAGAAACAGAAGACAACTTCGATATTGTCATAGGACAATTCATCCAATTCAAGTTCTCCAACAACTTTGAGGCCTACCGCAATCACAAACGATTCATCATCAATATCAAGAAAACTTCCAACATGACAGTCAACAAGTTTGTCTCAATGGTATCTTACCATAACAAGAAAGCCATTCTCCCTCTGCTTCCCGGTGCAGCTCCCGATGACCCAAATCTCGCTATTATTGATGGCGAAGACTTCAAGAGCTTGATCTACAAATCAATGCCTGAACAATGGAGACGCACCTATGAAGAACACAATTCACCCTTTGACGATGAACTCCATCAAATCATCACCAGAATGGAAAGACTACACCAAAAATCCATACATAACAACAACAACAACAGCAGCAACAACAATACCAACAATCAAAACAACAACAAAAACAAAAACAACCGCCGCAACAACAACAACAATTACAACAATTGCTGAAACAACAACAACAATGGCAATCAAAACAACAATTCGAACAACAACAACCAACGTAACAACAATGACAACAACAAACAAAGACTACAATCTTCGGACCCTTGTCCTATACATCCAGCATCAAACCACACATGGGGACAATGCTTCCAGAACGCGAGCAATCCCAACAGAAACAGCCGCAATAACAACAACAACAACAACAACAACAATCAAAACAACAACAACAACGACTCACATGTCAACGACTGTTCCGAAGATAACAACAACAACACTCCACCTACTCCTCCTGATACAGAACAACACATGTGCGTTGTTATTCAAGAACACTCCGAGGCCCCAGAAGAAATTTGGCATGATCTCTTTCATGTCGACATTGAAGCCGACTCTGAATATTACGATAAAGACATTCAACGGTTCCCGTCATACAACAACGATTCGTGCGTTGAGATTCCAACAGAAGAATTGATCTGTATCAACAACAAGCCTAACAAGGAACCACTCACCGGCTCTTGTGTCATATCTCCTAGCCCACCTAACGGCTACACCGAAAACTTCACTGCTCTCTCCAAACCAAAGGAACCTCAAGATCTTGCTCCAACAACCATCACTACTTGCAATCAAGTAAATGAACACAAAGGAAAATACTACTTCAAGACACTCTTCGATTCGGGATCAACCGACAACCTTATTCTTCAATCATCCCTTCCACCAACAGTCGTCCTCCATGATCTCAAAACTCCGGTCAACATGATTACCACCAATGGCCAAGCCAGCTGCTCCAAGTATGTAAACCTTCACATGCTTCCTGAGCTATCCTTCTCACTCCTCATCAACAAGGTCAAGTGCTATGTAGTCGACGCCAAGATGAATTACCATTTCATCCTTGGTCAAAAGACTATGAAGGATATTGGAATCAAAATGGATTTCGAAAACTCAACCATGACCTGGTACGAGAAAACAATGCCATTCCATCCACCCAGTTACTTTCATGACAAGACTATCATCCAAAGAGTCATGTCCAACAAACCATACGTTGTTGCCGAATGCTACATGAACCAAGCCAACCAACAAGCTTACGTTGATGGAGCAACCAAATACGAGAAGACTGACCTACCCAAACGAGTCTCTGAACAAACTCATCTCAGTTCATACGAACAAGAGCGTCTCCTCAAGATCCTCAGCCCACATGCCAAGCTATTTGAAGGTCTCACCGGCCGCGAACTAGAAATCTTTCCGGACAAAGAATTCCACATCAACCTTCAAACGGATGCAGTTCCGTTTCATATCAAGCAACCATACTCCATTCCCATCCACCAGCAACAAGCCGTCAAAACCGAACTCCTTCGACAAGTCAACATTGGTATCCTTGAATGTTGCTATGCTACCGAATGGGGAATGCGTACATTTGTGGTACCCAAGCCAGATGGTTCCTGCCGTCTAATCAGTGACTTTTGTGAACTCAACAAGGTCACCAAGAAACTTCATTACCCACTACCAAAGATTCAAGATATATTCCACCAACGTTGAGGCTTCAAATACCTTACACTCATCGACGTCAGCATGCAATTCCACACCTTCAAACTCGATGAAGAATCCAGTTGGAAGTGTGTCCTTGTAACTCCTTTTGACAAATTTCGCCTTCTTCGTCAACCCATGGGCTTCCTAAACTCTCCATGTTGGGCCCAGGGTTGTATGGAACAAATGTTTCTTCATCTCCCTCAAGTCGAAGTCTAGTACATTGACGATATTGGAATCTTCTCTGATGAACCCAATGCTCACTGCAAGACCATAAATGATGTCCTTTACCTACTAAAGGCCCATAACTTCTCAGTCAAGCCAGCCAAATGTCACTGGTTGAAAAGCTCTGCACCATGGCTCGGACACATCATATCTTCCGATGGTGTTAGACCTAATCCTATCAAGATAGAACCCATCCTGAAGCTTACTTTCCCCAAGACCATTACCCAACTCAGATTGTTTATCGGTATGCGCGGACGCCCTGAAGTTCTTGCTCCACTCACAGCTTTATCTGGCCAACAAAAGGGTAAGCTTGCGCCCAATCAAGCACTTATCGAAGCTTTTACACGTGTAAAAAGCTATGATAGTTGAAGATATTCTTCTCAGTTACCCTGATCCGAACAAACCATTTCATGTCTACACTGACGCCTCTGATTATCAGTTAGGCGCTGAAATTGTCCAAGACAATCTGTCTGTTATTCTCAAAAACTAACCAAGGCTCAACTCAAGTATCCTACCATCGACAAAGAAATGCTCTGTGTAGTCAAAGTCTTGAAAGAATTTTGACCTATCCCCTGGGGCGCCGAAATTATTGTATGGACCGACCATATCAATCTCACTCGTCAAACTATCACTTCCAATCAAATCATGACCTGGCAAATGCTCCTTGAAGAATTCTCTCCAGGTTCTCAAATACATCAAGGGCAAAGAAAATGTCATTGAGATGCACTCTGGTGACTCCCCATGCAAGAAGACACCAAGGAACACGACCTTGAAGATTCTCCTCCTCTCGATCTCTCCGATCTCTTCATCAACTATCCGGAAACAATCCCTGAATACCCACTAGCCCTTCCACACCTTGCACAAGCACAACTTGCTGATGAAAGTATCATCCAATACAATTCAAAATTTCAATGGTACAGATATATTCGTATTCACTAACCACAATAACCAAACCAAAATTGTTCTCCCTGCAATCCTCAGAGCCAACACCATCAAATGGTACCACCATGTCCTTGGGCATGCTGGAGCAAGTTAGATCATCACCACCATGGTCAACTAGCCACTCGACAAGAAACGCACGTACCCTGGGATACCATTGCCATCGGCGCAATTGGTCCATGGTCTATTGAACTCCCTGGTCATCCTCTAACTATCCAATTCAATGCTTTTACTATCATGGATATGTCAACAAATCTCTTGGAAATCATTTGATCTCCTCAAGTCAATCCTACCAGCCTAATTATGGCAGTCCATGCACTCAACAATGCCTGGCTATCCCGATACCCTCGACCCAACAATTGTCAATTCGACAGAGGAGCCTTGCTTCATTGGCCATGATTTTCAATTTCACCCTGAATATCTTGGTATCAAACCCAAGATGTCCACAACCAAGAACCCATAATCAAATGCTGTTCTTGAACGTGCCCATGATACCATCAAATCAGCCATGCGCATTGAACTGAACACAAATCCTCCTCAAGATCTACAACAAGCTCATGATCTTATCGACAACATCTTTGCATCCACGCAAATTTGCTCTTCGTTGCACTGTCCACAAGACCTTTGGCATCTCTCCAGGTGCCCTTGTATTCAACCGCGATATGTTTCTTCCCATCCCTATCATCTTTGATATCAACATCATTCGAAACAAACGCCAAAACATTATCAACAAAGATGTCCCTTCGTGAAAACTCTCATCGCAAACAACATGACTTCGCTGTCAATGAACAAATCATGATCACCAAACCAAATGCAGATGCTCTTCATGCCAAGAACATTGGTCCATTCACCATTGACCAAATCTTCACCAACTGGCACCATTGCCTACTGGAAAACTCCACACCTCAAAGAAAGAATCAACATTCGCCACATCAAGCCTTATCACCCTACTCTTTGACTCATTCTACGAGAAGGAGAAGAGTGTCGTATCTTGTCTCTCCTTCTCCTGATACACATCCAACCGTCATCCCAAATACGATTGATCGGAATTCGAACTTTAATCACACGTTTCAATTCCGAGAACACGTCACTTTTGTATATGAGAAGAAGCTTCTCCCAATCTAATACGATTGAATACAAAAGTATCCAAAAACATGTTTCTTTCTTCAGATTTATCATTCCCACAATTCTAAACTCTTACTAAATCAAACTACTATTACGCGCTCTCTTTTTAGAGGCTTACGACACATACGGTACCTTGAACCTGACGGGACAGAAATAATCCCAGAAAAACGCACATACCGTCATAACGTATGTACGTACGTACACATGTAGGTCGTATTCTTTTGTTTTCTGTCTTTGATTAACCTGTTGTGTTGATCTTGATGGACCATGGGCAAAGGAAAAAATGATGCAGCGATACTACCGTACTGCCTAAATTACGCACTCCCATGGGATATGCCTGCGGTTGGGCGGTGTCCTGCTCAAGAACAGGTAATCTTATCGGTAGTCATGGCGGTTAGAGAAATAGAAGTAGAAGTAGCTGATAAGAATTGTGTTGTGACTATGTTGTGACTACGAAGTCAAGCCGCAGGTTTTCCGTTCGTAGAATCCAGTACGGTATGTACGTACCTTATTCAACCAACTCGTACAAAAATAGACTTGTTCGCGTACCGTACGGTACGATGAGTTTTGCGAATCCTTTGAAGTTTGTTCCAGTGCCTTACTCAAAAAATAATACGGAGTACAAGTACCGAAGTACGAAGAACGAAATTACGCCGTAAACTCTTACGAGCAACAACAGGTATAGTACGAACCGGTACCTTACCGCGTAGTAAGACCGTTTGATTTATTTGAATCAATCATCAAAAGATTTACTCGTGGCCGGTACGAAACTACGGTACACTGAAAATTACTCCGTACGAGACAAAATTTAGAAGACAGCGTACGACACACACACAACACACACACTCTCTCTCTGTCAAACACACACACTTCACACTCGTTTGGATCATCTCTCGAACAAGATCGGTATTAGACTCTCGATATAAATACCGAAAGTAACTGGGAACTGCAGATTGTCCTTTGTTCCTAGTTTCGGCTTTCTGTTGGTACTCTGCTCTGATCTGATCTGATCTGATCTGATCTGATTTGTTCTGATCTGATCTATTCCATCAATCCTGTCCAGTTCCACAGTGAGGAACTTACCGATTATCACCATGAACAACACAATCATGGAAACAATGAGCAACGTAACATCAACGACTGGTTACGACTACGTCACGAACGCCACCAACGCCACCGAACGCCACGAACGAGTCGGTTTCATCCGCCGTTACGGGTACGCTCTTGTTTGGCATTGGGTGCTTGTTTTGTTATTTGGTGTTCTTCGGACTGGCCGTTCACTACGATTTGATCGAGGATCTGGCACCACGGGCCGCCAACCGGCCAAAATCGGTGATGAAAAACGCGCTTCTCGAACGCATCGACACAAACAACCCGCACAGGAACCGATTCTATTTCTATCCCCTGGCGTGGATCCATTGGGCCTTCCAACTCACTTACCGCGAATGCATGTTTGGAATTCCCGGAACCGGAACGCGGAAGGATGGATGGGAGGGTCCCCTTCTCAAGACCAATCTGGACGCCGTCATATTGCTCCGATACCACGCACTCTTGTTCAAAATCGGGTTGATGGTAGCGACCCTGTGTTTGTTCGTCATCCTTCCGATCAACATGACGGCCAAGTGCGATCCAACTGTCCTTGGCGCTATATCCTGCATGCTTCATAAAAGTCATCGCGGCGGATTCCGCGGGACCACCATTGTGAACATTCCCGACAAATATGTACGTGCCGTAGCAGCAGCAGCAGCAGCAGTTGCAGTTGAAGTTGAAGTTGCAGTTGCACATCAAGCACCCCTAGACTTCTAGGGATGGTGATCGTTGTTTTCTTTTCTTTTCTGTTTTGCATGTTTGTTTGTTTGTTTGTTTGTTTGCTTGCTTGCTTGCTTCGATCATTGTACCACCTGCCTTATCATACGTCGGACTGTACTTGATCCACTTGCGTTTCGTGTGCCGGACGCCGTCTTCTCACACTTCCTCTTTTTGGTTTTTGGTTCGAATCGAAACGCCATCGCCATCGCATCGAAATCACACTACACACTACACGCAACAACGACAACAACAACAACAGTACAACGAAAACAACTTTAATGTGTCCCAAGCCTCCATTGAGCTTTCTACCTCGGTCATTGTTACTGCGATCAGAGGATCTGCGGGCATAACCGACAGTAATTCAAGTGATGTCGACGGCGGGAAAGAGGATTCACAGTTGACTGATTCCCGCTGGCTGGCCAATGAAGTGTGGGTGAAAGACCAAACTTGGAGGATCGTCGCGACTCTAATCTGCTGCCTGATAACCTACTTGTACACGTTTTACTTGTTGACCAAAGAATGGGTCGAAGTAATTGCTCTGCGAAGAGCCTTTTTCCTGGAAGGCAATCACCGCAAGCAGCGCTTACGGGAACTCAACAAACTAGAACTCGAATTTTTTTCCAAAAAACGTAAACATATTACCCATTGTCGTCAGAAAGAGGAGGGCGAGGACGAGAACGAGAACGAGGACAAGGACGAAAGCATTTCTATGGATGCGGATACCACTTCATCAAACGATGGCGAAAATAGTGACTCCTGCAACCAACAGAAATCAGAGAGAACCATTCCTCCATTTATGACGCACCCGGAAATACGAGAAACACCACCAAGCGTTGGAATGTACAGCGTTCTGTTCAAATTGCCCAATTGTATGATCACATACGATACGGACGGCGCCAAGTCAGGTAGAACGACAACTGGTGGCCACGACCAAATTTTTTGATGAGGTCGTCCCAGCGATGCCCGGATATGACTCTTCGGTGGTAGCTGCGACGGTGATCCCCGACGCAAGGCTCGTAGCGAAGGTCTGGAACTGCTGGACAGCATGCGAAAAGAAACTGCAAACCCTGCGATACATTAATAGCTTGATCGCCCAGGCCGAACAAAAGTTATCGACGACCGCCGAAACGCAGAAGAAACTGCGTTCTCCCCTGCTGACGACCCCGACATCGGCTGATCGTCAGGATGTCACCGCATTCGAAAACGAACCGGTCAATGTTACATCACTCGAAGTTCTGGAGGCCGGCGGCGACGTCGAGATAACCACAAAGGACGCTGATACCGAAAGGATGGCCAATGTCCCATCACGGGCTTCTTCGATTCCTCCCGTGAAGCGCGAGTTCACGTACGCAGATTTTGACGTTGTTAAATACGCCAAGTCTGTCGGATTCAGCGAAGAGGTCGATTTTATGTCAGACTTTGTGATCGGGATGGGCATTGAAGAATTCAATGTATTTACCCACAGTTGTGCGATTTTGGCCGGTGGTCCCAAACTCGAAGGAACAATTCTCTCAATGTACAGTGTCGAAAAGCTCAAGGAAGAAAAGGACGAGCTCATTGCAGAACTCAAGACTCTCCAGCACCAATTGGCTTGTGCCCGAGCAGATGTCGTGAAAACGGAAGACGTCGAGTTGTTGGAAGAAGAAGAGCATAGCTGCCTCCTCACGGCCGGAAGAAGCGAAGAAGGAGTACTAAATCGAACAAGTGCCTCGGGTCAAAATTATCTACCCAACGAATGGGGGATTACAGAACGTGAGATTCAGATAATGTTTCCGTTTTCGGAGTCTTCCAAGTCGAGACAAGAATCCACCGGCAAATTCCAAACCTTTGTGTTGAATCTGAACCGAATTATGTTCGGGAGAGAGAACGCCACCTTTACTCCTGACATTTATGGTGTCAAAAACGACGACGGAAATGCCTATAAGACGGACATAGGTTATCCATCATACGCGGTAGTAACTTTCATGTCGCGCCATTCGGCAATCATTGCTAGACAGTGCCTTGCCGATGGTGTGACAGATAGCTGGAAACAAGTTGACGACATTCCGATTTACCCTCTCGCCGACGCCCCGCAGCTGATGTGGTTTCCTCGGGGATTCATGTAAGTCCGAAGTTGCGTTGCTTTTGTTTCGGGACCTATTTCTATCTCGCAGTAGAATACTGTGCGTCGTTTCTTACTCTTTTTTTTGTTTTTTTTGGCTCATTGTTGTTCAAACTAGGCGCCCCGTGACTCCAACCATATCCGTAGGTCGATTTGATGTTGTCAACGTTTTTTCCGCCTGATCGCATTCCCGCAGTTTTCATCCACAACCGCACTAATTTCCTTCCTTGCTTTGTTTTTTCCCCTCAAATTTCAATAGTTTTTATCAAAGAAGATTCGCCGTTGGATGTACGTTGGACACGAAGAGAAAACTAAATTCGACGTAGCCTGAATCGCCGTTTCTTTCAATTCATCTCAACATCCATTGCTTGATATCTCTGCATTTGCTCTCCTATTGTCACTTCCCAGCACCTACACATTTGTGATTCTTTTTACGTGTTTTTACATTGGAATTATCGATCTTGTCAACGAGCACATTTGGAATCCAGACAAAGTTGTTGCGTTGTTCGGCGAGGCAGCTCAGGCTTCTTTAAGCAAGTACTCAAGTTCCCTGTCGGGTCTTACACAGATTTTGCTCTTTAGTGTTTGTCCTGTAATCTTCCGAATCGTTGCCAATTTCGAAGGTTCATCTACCAGTATGCAGAAAGCAGAACAACGTGCCTTGATGTATTTCTGGTACTTTTATATTATCGCTCGATTTATGGGACAAATCGTATATAAATCCACTTTGCTATTTTTACGTGGCGGTAAGTTCGTTCGTGTTTTTACAGTATTCCAAACCACAGGCAGATTTTGAATCGATCACCGGTTCCTCACTCAATTTTTTTCGCAAAATTTTATTCGGAAAACAGAGCAAGGTCTTGAGAATCTTGTAACCGGAGCGATTAACGAACTGGCGCAGACGACTCCTACTGAGTTGGGTCGCGCTGCACTGTCATACGTAATTTTTTCAGCATTCGTTTCTTGGCCTGCGCTCTACTTTTTGCAAGCTGAATAATTTTCTCACCACGGTGTTTCGCCTTAATTGGATCAACCGCTTATTGAAAGCAGGGTAAGAGCAACTCGTTGCTGCGCATGGTTCTTCACTGCTCTGTGCACACAAGAACGCATGTGCGCTAATCATATTGTTTTCGACTTTGATCATGATTTCGAATTCTCCCATCAGTGGTCCCGGACCAGAAGTCCCGTACCGCATTTATGTCGATAGCGGCTATATACTTGCATGCATGACGGCCCTGGCACCAGTTTGTCCTTTGATCGGACCTTTCGCGCTATTGTACTTCATCATCTTGGCACCCATGCTCCGATGGCTGATGATTTTCGCATACAGGCCAAAATTCGATGGTGGAGGTGACAAGTGGCCAGAGCTGTACCACATCGTTTTGACATCGTTAGTTTTGGGACAGGTAAGCAAGATAGACAATGGTTGAGGCGCCCTTCGACTCTGCCCACCTTTCTCACACGTATTGAATATTGTCTTCGTGACATACACATTGAACATGGAAATACGTTTAGTTGATGACTGGGATTTCGTTTCTTTCCAAGGGGAATATCTACGAAGGATTGATTGTTGCATTCTGTGTCGTTCCAACCTTGCTATACAATTCTATCATTCAAGATAGATTTTCGCGTCAATTCAACTGATGCATCTCTTCTGCAGACGGGAAAAATCTACAATGTCAGGAAGTCAGAAAGTGGTTCGATGGCAGGAACGAGAAGAGTTCCGACGGTTTTTGGTAGACTGCCACAAGGCGAGCTACTTACCGACATGCTTATCGGGTGGAAGAGAGGATCTGATTACAGCGCAACCCGCAAGTGTTGTACCCACCCCCGAAGAGGAAGGAAATGCCGGCAGTAAAGTAGCAGTAAGCAGGCGGACTTCGCTTGAACGCCAAAAATCCCTAAAGGGAGGTAGCCTGCGTCGCCAGCGGTATAATATATAAGCTGCAAGATGTATGGTCTAACATTAATTATGGTCTATCGTGTTGTGTTTGGATCGCGTCACATATTATGTTTGTTCACAAACGCATTCAACACCCTGTGAAAATTTGATTCTCCACTGGTTCTTTTCGTCGAGACTACAACATAGTACGGTGTCATTCCGATGATATCCGAAGTATATTACAAGCAATAATAAAGAGAATCTTAGTTAGTGTTGAATGAACGTGTATTCGGTACGAAATTACGTCAAGTCTGAAAGAATACAGAAATACAAATAATCCTATTGACTAGATTAATTTAAAAGTATGATATGATTTCATATCTTGGTTGATTAAACTCCAACATCATGTCTTTCTGTTATGATGATTGGATGACCTTTTGTCTCAATCTTGATTGGTTGGATGACCCGAGGTGTTATTTTGAGTTCCTCAGAATATGTCCCCCAAAAGATTTTCTTCAACGATCACACATCCATCCATCACATATATATCGTATGTTTGTATATTCACATGCGCGCGTTGTTTCTCAACACACTCCCGTTGCTTAGTGCCAATCACGTTGGCCGATTCAGTCGTGTTCTGGTCAGGCCGTGTCTTTATTTGCTGGCCGGCGTGTTGGCCTGAGCAATGCTCTTAGTCATGACGCGCGCCTGTCGCGCCTGCAAGTATGCAGTGCAATATGCGGTGTATTCACTGTTGTCTGCAATTCCCATAATTGTATTCCTAAATTTCCGGAACAATGATCCTTGCAATGGTTTGGTGAAGTAATCTGCAATCATCTCCTTGGTAGGACAATATTCGATAGTAACTTCCCCTTTGGCGACCCTGTCGGTGATGAAGAAGTATCTAATGTTGATGTGCCTGGTCCTCTTGGTGCTGGAGGCTTTACCGTTGCGTTCGAGGCGGATTGAGCTTTCGTTGTCTTGGTAAAGGATGTTTTCATTTGGGGCAAGCATGCCTGTACTAATCTGTCCGACTGTTTCCATCACGTGTTGTCCTTGTGCCATTAGGAAGTATCTTGCCCAACAGATAAACGACATGTTGTCATCCACTCCCATGACTTCTGCCTCCGTTGAACTCTTTGTGTTGATCTTTTGTTTGGTGGAACTTGCGATAATGGCTCCATGTCCCATGGTTAACATACCTCCAGAATGACTCCACATATCCGCGTGTACGGCAAATGCTGCATCGGCGTACCAGTGTAGGTTCCCCGTTCCATCATGCCCCAACACAAGTGGAAGGAATCAACTCTCCTTCAGGTATGACACGACCCGCTTCAACTTCTTCTGATCATCCACGTCCGGGTCCTTCACTCTGGTGCACAAGAAGGCTATTGCGGTTTGAATATCTGGCCGTGCCCGCTTCGATGCAAACAGGAGCTTCGCCACGTAGTGGTGGAACGATTCAGACTCGTCTTCGCTCAGTTTCTCTGCCATCTCATTGACCTGGAACAGGTGGTCTGCAGCAGGGGTTACGGCTTCACACCCGTCTAGTGCTGGGGGTAGACCCTAAAGTATATCCTCAATGTAATCAAACATGGTGAACTTCACCTTTCCGGCCTCGGTGTAGTCAATGGTCATCCCCACGTAGTCATGGACTTTTCCCCTTGTTTCTGTGAGGGGAGATATCTTCCCAAATTCGGTGTTTAGATCTGCAATGACTTGGGTAACAACATTGGGGTCTTTGTGGGAGATCTTCAAATCATCCACATGCCACACAATGGTACATTGATGGCCGTCAATCATCTTGTTGACTGTACATTGGACGTATGGGTTCGGTTCATAACCTTGCCTCCCTAGCTCACTCAACAATTTCTGCCAGAACAGCAGGGCAGCTCAAAGGGTCCGGTATATGGCCTTCCTGGCCTTGCCAATGAGAGCCTTCTTTCCATTCCTCATGGTATTGGTTGAGGCTGTGTCTCCATCCACTCCTGCTTGAGTGTCCGTGTGGCCGTCTTCCTGTTTGATCATATCCGGATGAATATCTTGTTCCAATTCCGCAGTTGGTACCGGCTCGTCATCGTTGATTGGGATATAGGAGTCAGCCGTTGCTTCGGCCTCATCAATGACACCGACCAAGCTCTCTTCTTCTTCATCTCCCCCTGAGTCCACATAGGAATGATCCGATGCGTCGTCGTCATCATTGTTGCTTTCTGTGTCCAAGTCAAGGGTGGTGATAGCTTGATCACCTGCGAACGCGGCCCCGGTTGGCATCCCCTGCTCCAGAGCACTTGTTTCTAAGCTGTCTATGACTATTTGGGGCATGGGAATGGGTGTTGCACGCTTTTGATGTATTCGCTGTCCGGTGTTGATGTCGTAGGCATAGAATCCTTCTGTTAGCTGTCCAGTAGGCCGCAGGTACACGACATCCACAGTGCGCGGTTTCATTGTGTTATCAGTATCCTCAGAGTGGGCCTGAATGTACTGTAGAAACTGGAACTTTCCATGAGTCCTTGCGTTGCATGCAACACCGGTGATGAGTTCCTGAGCAGACATGGTGGGTGACACTCCGGTCGTTCTGCAGTTCAACCAGAACACGGTTGCATATACGAGTTCAATAAGACATCGTCTAGGCAGTCTGGTGATGGGAATGTTGTTCATTACGCATTGGATATTCTCCTTGAGGGTACGGTTGCTTCTTTCGATTGTCGGTTCATGCTGTCCGGCAGGCACACAGTGCACGGTGATTGGGTAGTCCATGTCAAGTAGATTCTCCCTGATACAGTCAAACTGGTTGTCCGCATGTACTTGAGTTACCCGGAAGCCTTGGGACGCGTACTGTCCGGCTATTGTTTTGATTGCCTTGGCCAGAGTATGGTGCTTCATATTGTTGATGGCCACTGCAGTTCGAAAGCGGATGTGTTGGGATATGGACACTAGGAATTGGACGCTGTTCACCGTAATGATGTCGACAAACAGGACTATGTCGTGGTACACTTTGAGTATGTCACTCGGAACTGGTGTGATGCCTTCCCTGGTGTGGGGGGATTGTTGTCGAACACTCTTTCCTTTTAGGATACTGCTGTGTTTTCCGTAGATCTTAGCCATTATACTGATATCATGTCTCTTGATTGGGCAGTCCTTCACTATGTTGTTGTCAATCATCTTGATGAGTTCTTGGGTTGTTGGGAACCCAAGGATCTCTTGTAGATCCCGGGCCTTCTTGGCTCTGGACTGATCTAGAGCTGAGTATGAGTCGGCCTTCCCTTTGACTGTGTCAATGGCCAGAACAGTCCCATTGTGCTCCCGCATGTCGCAGTAGTATAGATTACACGGCGACCTCTGAAACCTTCTGGTACCACCATCTTTGTGTACATATAGGGCGTTGTCTATACCTGTGTCCATTGTTACCCGGAATCGATCCGATACTAGTGCAAGGGAAAGTACATTGGCTAGACCATCCCCGTAGAACCAAACTGTTCCGAAACCCGGGAGGTCTGCAATCAAGTTGGTTCTTGACACTCCGGAGTTGCAGTGGATGTTCATGAAACTGTTATCTGGGGCCTCCCGAATATTGTTTACGAGTTCTGCATTTACGATTAAGTTGAGAGATGACTCGCTGTCGAGAAGGATCCAGTAGGGATCCACTCCTCCTTCAGCTTCGGATTGAGTGAATAGATATTCCATGTTGGTGCTAAATTGGTAGTCGGGGGGGCTATCCCCTTCCTCGTCACTGTTGGGGTCTGAAGTGGTTCTGGGAACCAGGTCTGGTATCTTGCTGTCATTACTGTCATGAGTTGATGTTGATGATGTGGATGATGATGTTGTTGACTCGTCACAGCTCTCGATGTTGTATTTTGACACCATTCCAATGTTCAGGAACATATAGGTGGTTTGTTTGGATGGGGTGAAGGTCTCTCCAGACTCCACAGCGGTCCTGAGGAGCTGCCGACTGTGTTGATCAGCAGCCAGATTGGTGGATCCTCCGGCTCCTTGCTGGGCAAATAGACTTGATCCTTGGTTAGGTGAAGACTCATCCTTCTTTCGGTCTCTTTGTCTACCATTTTGGTTTGTTCCCGCCATTGCTGGGGTGTTGCAACTGCCGTTTCAAGACTTCAACTTCTTTGAGTCCTTGAACGCCACAACCATATCTAGTGCTTCCACACTGGTGGCTGGGTAATTGTTTTGCTGCAGGCCGTAGTTGCCGGCAAGAACTTGTCGGAGATTGCTGATGTCAGTGTCTGTGCCCTCTATGATCAATGCAGCCAATGCCCGCTGCTCAACCGCATGGTCAATGGCTGCCCTTGTTGGTCCGGAGAGAGCGAGGTATGCCGAGTAATCATAGATCGAGTAGGGAGGGTTGTGCTCAAGCTCGTATGAAACTGTTGCCTTGCAAACCAGCGTTCCCCCTAGGGACTTCACGACATCGAGATTCTCTTTCACCATTTTCACATATGATGCGGCATCCATGTTGCGTTGTTGGGTACAGAGGAGCTTACGGATTGCTCTAAGTACGTTGGTGATTGGATGGACCTTGGTTCGACTGGATTGAAAGCATAAATCTCTAACAGCCTTCAGAAGCTCCACAATGCATTTGGAGCTGTCGATGGTCTTCCAAGACTTGAGACCTTTTAGCTTTCTATGCTTCTTCAGGGATTGAGGACACAATTCACAATGTAATGACTCACTAAGAAAAAATGACTTTCTATAAAGAGATTACTGAAGTCCCCAAATGACCGTCAGTGGCTGTGTTGTATCCACTGAAAATCTACCACAGGAAAAATTCGTGTCTGTTAATTTGTGTTAATTTTTGCGATTCTCAATTGTTATCCGACGCATAGTAATGCGCATTTGCAGTTTTTTTAAGTGGCGCGCAGTTACCAATTTGTCTAGCGTTGCGCATTTTACACGGTGGTGTAGGTAGAGGCTCACTCATCATGGATGCGACTCTCACGGAGAATCAATCGTATTCAATCAACAGGCGTTGTTTGTTGCTATATATTGCTTCGTTTTCCTTCACACGCATTGCTTCCAGAAAGATTGGAGCTTCAATTGTTATGCGACGCGTTGGTCTAGCGTAATACGTTGTAAGTAAGTAGTCTTGTTTTATTATTATTTTATTTTATCTTATTTTATTTTATACTGTTTTATTTTATTGTATTGTATTGTATTCTATTCGTCGGCGATGAGATCGACAAAGGGTTCCAGGGACGACGAGGATTCCGACGGCGACGGCGATACCGGATGCACCGGGGAGGGAAGAGGAACGGGAACAGGAACCGCAACGGCAACAGTTGTCGCGAGACCGCCCTTTTTGCTCTTTCGTTTCGGGCGATGGAACAAACTCCGTGCCTTCTTTTGTTGCGTCTCCGGTTGTTGTTTGGATTGGGATGATATTATCCGGAAGGAAGACCGCGACGGTGTCTGCGTCTGTGTCTGTGATGCGGCTGCCGATGCCGATGCCACCACCGAGGGAGCAGCAGAGGATTTAGCCGTCGCCGTTGTTGCCGTTGTTGCCGTCGATGCCGACGACAACAACAGCTCCGGAAGGGTCGTTTTCAGCACCGAATGGACCTCCCGCATGGACGGCCGGTTCCGAATGTCTCCGAAACTGGTTTCGAGGAGTCGCTCGAGCTTGGTCGGCCAGTTCCACGAGTCGCGGATCGGTGGACGGTACCCCGGTACGCTCGAGTGGACGAGGTGCTCGTGCTCTTCCGGCTTGAGTTCGTCGTAGGGTTTTTGGAGCGTGAGGATCTCGTGCACCAGAACGGCCACCGTGTAGACCTCGCTGCGGAGATTGTAGGATTCTCCCCGGGCGATCTCGGGTGCCATGTACCTGGGCGAGCCCATCTTGGCCGTCATCTTGAACAATTTCGGTTTGTGTTTGTTGTTGTTGTTGTTGTTGTTGTCTCCGTTGTTGTCTCCGTTGTTGTTGCGGTGGCGACTGGCAGCAGCAGCAACAACAGCAGCAGCAGCTGCTGCATCGTCGGAAGACGACCACGAATTGGAATCGGTTGTTGTTGAGGTCACTGTTCCTGTCATGGAGGTCTTGCTGCACCGGGTGCTTCTTGTATGCACGGATCGATTATCGACACCCACAATACAGGAGGAACTTGCTGCGGATTCTCCTGCGGTCTGTGTCGAGTTGTGTTGTTGTTCTTGTTCTTGTTGTTCGTAATTTTCGCCATCGTGGCCATCGTCTTCGTTCGGTACGATGCGTGCAATGTCAAAGTCAAAGATCTTGAGGGACAGCAGGTTTTGCCCTCCATTACCGTTACCGTCACCGCCATTGCCGCTGTATTTCGGATCGTACGTCACACCGAGATTGTCGGGTTTCAGATCCCGGTGCAATATCCGGTGTTTGTGCAGGTACTTGACGGTGTCGGTCAATTGGAGGAGCAACCGCACGCGATCCGAAAGCTGGGCCCTGGGCCACTTGCGTGGATACGGATGATTATCATCGGTATCGGCTATCGCCATTGCTATTGCCATTGCCATTGCCACTACCCCTGTAGTTGTGTTCGCGTCGTTCGTCGACCACCGCCTTGCCGGTGCCGGCCGTCCCGATCGTGGAATCTCCGGAAAGCCTGTTTTGGTTGTGGTGAAGGTTGTTGTTGTTGTTGTTGTTCGATTTGCTGCCGAAACTGCCACCAAACAGCGTTCGTCGCCAGCGACCGGACGAAACAGAGCTCGAGAATGAGCCCGAGCCGTGGTGACGACGGCAAGAGCCACTATTGCGATTGCGATTGTTGTTGCTTGTTGTTGTTGTTGTTGCGATTGTTGCTCTCCCGGAACTCCGCTGCCGCTGCTCGTATGGCTTTCTCTTCTTCCTGTTCCTGTTGTTCCTGCTGCTGCCATTGCTGCAGCCACCGTCTGAGGGTTCCTCCCCGGAGCCGTTCCAGTATCAATACGTACCCGTCGTAGAGCTTTCCGTTTCGTCCCGAGAGTCCCGCAAAGTCGTGCCATCCCGTCGGTGAGGTCCAGGCGTGGATCTTCAGAACGTGGGGGTGCGACAAAGCGGCCAGAAACAATCCCTCCCGGATCAATCCCGCGGCTGTTTGTTTGTTCGTTCGTTGATGTTCGTTCGTTGATGTTCGTTCGTTGATGTTCGTTGTGAGCCAGTACAGTACAGTACAGAGCAATGAAATGAAATGGACAGAAAGCGAGCGAGCGGAGCAATGGGGCCGAGACGAGACGAGACGAGACGATCGAAAGCAGGCAGATTGTGTGTGTGTGTGTGTGTGAGAGAGAGAGAGAGAGACAGAACAAAAGAGAAACAAACAAGATTCTTTGACGCGCACACACGGTGCATCGCATCGCATCGCATCGCACTGTACATGTACAGTACAGTACAGTACTGCACTGCACATTCAACACGAAGGTGCAACAGCAAGTACGTACCACAATTCGCGAAGAGTCTCGGGTTCTCCATCAATTTTGGTTGCAATATTTTCACGACCACGTTGTCGTGATCATTGAGGGGATCGTTGTTATCATTGTCGTTGTCGTGTCGTGTCGTCGTTGTTGCTGTTGTTGTTGTTGTTGCTTTCATCACCGGTGGTATTCTTTTGGGTATCGTTGTTCGAAGGATTGGTGTTGGTGTTGGTGTTGGTGTTAGTGTTATTACCAGAGTTGCGGCTGCGCCGCCGCAGGCGTAGATTGTTCCGCATCTCCTTGCGCACCGCCGCCATTGCGGAGAGAGCGCCATTTGCATTCGCATTATTCGCATTTGCATTATTCGCATCCGAATGCGAATATCGTCGTCGGCCATTACTTTTGTTGCTGCTTTCCACTGCCGCCGCTGTTGCTGTTGTTGTTGCTGTTGTTGCTGTTGCTGTTGCTGTCGTTGTGTCTCCTACGGTTTTTCGTCGCCCGAGCCGCAGGCTGAGACTCCGGCTTCGACTCATGCGGCCGCGGCGGCTGCCGTTGCTAGTGCTTGTTGTTGTTGTGCCATTGCTTCGCCGGCTGCTGTCGTTGTTGTTGTTGTTGTAATTGTTGTTGTAATTGTTGTTGTAATTGTTGCTGTTGCTGTTGCCGGGAAAGGATTCCGCCAATACAGATTCGCAAGGATCAAAGCTACAGGTGGTTTTACTTTTACTGTTCCGACGGCTGTTTTCGACGGTGTTGCTGATGCGGTTCGACGATGTGGACGTGGAAGTAAACCCGGACCGTTTCCCCGCCCGTCGGGATTGTTGTTGCTGCTGTTGTTGTTGCTGTTGTTGTTGCTGCTGCTGTTGTTGTTGCTGTTGTTGCTGTTGCTGTTGTAATTTGTGTTGTATTTTTTGTTGCTGTTGCCGGAGTCGGAGTCGCTGTCGCTGCAAATCGATCGAATCCGAATCCTCCAAGCAGCTTCCCTCCTCCTGTTGTTCTTGTTGTTGTGACGTCTTTGGCCTCCGGCGGCGGTGCTGTTCCAGCATAAAAACGGACGAGAAACTCCCCTGGCCGAGGCACGCACCGAGCACTAGATCGGTTCCATTGATGCATTCCGGGGCCACCCGATCGTGGTTGCAGTTCTTGTTGTTGTTGCCGCTGCTGTTGCTGCTGTTGCCGCTGTTGCTGTTGCTGTTGCTGTTGCTGTTCTGCTGTTGCTTTTGTTGTTGTTGTTGTTGTTGCTTCCTCTTGAGTTTCTTTTTGCGTTTTCGTATCAGCTTGTCACAAAACTTGATGAGACCGGACGAGTCCACCTCGACGCGGGATCGCACCCGTTTCGAGAGTCGTTCCAACGCTTTCGGGTCCCTTCGGTACTGAGCGTTGTAATAATTGATCGAGATGGAGGAATACTGTCGCAGCTCAAAGTTTCGCCGATCGCTATTGTTGTTGCTATTGTTGGTATTGGCGGTGGTATTGTTGTTGTTGTTGTCCGGACATTTGTTGGTGTTGCTGTTGCCGTTGTTGTTGTTGTTGTTGTTGTTGTCGTTGCTGTTGTCTTTGGACAACTGTGATGGTGATACGGACGACACCGAGAGGGGCCTCGAAAAATGCATCGGTTTCGTAGTGTTGCAGTTGTCGATTCGGGTGGTGGAGGACTGCGAGGTGTTGCAGTACGAGTGTTGCGAATGAACAGACTGTAGTGAGTGCGACTGTGAATGTGTGTGCGAGTGTGAGTGTGAGTGCGACTGCGAGTGCGAATGCGAATGCGAACGTGACTGCGAGTGTTCGTTGTCGTTGTCGTTGTCGTCGTCGTTGCCGTAGTCGCTGTCGTACTCGTTGCTGTTGCCGAACGCTGCCGCCGCTGCTGCAATGAGTGAAGATTCCGATCGAGACGTTCTTCGGTGGTTGCTGTTGCTGTTGTTGCTGTTGTTGTTGCTGTTGCGTTGGTCTTCGATGTTGTGGTTGGAATTGTGGTTAGTGTTAGGAAAGTTGTATTGCTGTAGCGCACGCCGTTTGTTGACGAAGGAACGTCGTTTTGGTTTTGGATTTGGAATTGTGGAACAACTGTTGATGTTACTGTTGCTGTTGCTGTTACTGTTGATGTTACTGTTACTGTTGATGTTACTGTTCATATCACATATAACAATGATGGGTTCGGCGGTTTTGCTTCTGCCATCGCTGTTATTGTAGTTCTTGTATTTATTGTAGTTCTTGTTGTTCTTGAAGTTCTTGTTGTTTTTGTTGTTATTCTTGTCGTCGTCGTCGTCGTCGTCGTTCGAGAGTTTCTGCACAAACGTTCGGATGATCTTACTGCTGTGTCGGCGTCGTCGTTGTCCTTTTCGTTGTGCCTCCGCCCGTGCCTCCGATGATGATACTAACGGTGTCATTTCGTTTTGTCTTCTTTCGTCTTTCTTGCGTGTCAACGTCGGAAAGTATGGCGAGGATGGACAATAAGAAAGTAACGTTGCGTTGCGTTTGTTTGTTTCGTCGATTCGATTCGATTGATACCGAAAACAAAAGTTCCAACAAACAGAGAGAGACAAATTCAGAGAATCAGTCCGAGTGTGTTGTCGGTGGGTTTTGTTTCGGTATACAGTACGTAGTATTTATGTATGATCCTGGTTTTTAGTTCTATGATATTTCCATTTCAATGGAATCCAGAACGTGGATTGTACCTGTGTTGTGAGAGTGTGTTCTCAGTTGTGCGTGTTGTGCTTGTGTTCAGAGAAACTTCCGCAAGACACACAACAAGTACCGGTACGTAGTATTATGGTGTGATATTATGATATGATATTATGGTACTCGTACCGTATGGTGTAGTGTGCCAGGTTTGGAAAAGCGAATGCAGCAAGCCCGGTATCGTATCGTACGGTACATCTGAAACAGTAACATCCACTCTACAAGCACAAGTATATGCCGGGTATGGATGAAACTGGAACTGGAACTGGAACAAGGGTATTGTATGTTTTTGTCGGCTATATTCTGCACCCCGAAGAATTTTCTATTTTTTTACATTCTCGACAAAGTTTTTTGGGATACAACAAGCTCATACCGGTAGGTTCGTACTCGTACTCGTACTCGTACTTGCACCCTGTCCGATAATCACCCGTACTAGGTAAGTACGAGTACGAGTACGAGTACGAAGTACGAGTAATCTTACGACCTACCGCTACAATAATCATCGGTACGAGTACGAGTACGAGTACGAGTATTACGAGTACGAGTACTCGATACGCTACGAACCGATACGCACAACAATGCGCAGCAGCACCCAGCCAACAATGAATCCGGTTCGTTGTGACCATTGAACTTTCGCTGGGGTACCGTACCGTACCGTACCGTAGAGTAGCGGACACCGGAAAATTATTCAGACGAGCCTGCCAGTTTAATTTATCAATTCGATTCCGAAACACATCAATTCGAATGTAAAAGGCATAATTCATGCAAACAATTATGTGCCCGACCGTCGCGAGAGCAAGGGGGACGGGTTTCAATGATAGTATGATGTGATGTGACATGTTTCGACCGCACCGTACCGTACCGTGCCTCTCCAACACGTACCGTACGTACCGTACCGTACACAGCAGTACACGGAATAACCCCGATCCCGCGAACGACGGAAATAGTTAGTTTAGAGCAGCCGATAAGATCCCGGACGATTTCGGTAGGATTCCTTTAATGACTTATGGCGGAGGCAAGCAGGATTGAGATATCATGGTTATGTACCAGCGTGTTGTTTGTTCGGCCAGAGAATCCCGTCGATTCTTGACAGAAATTTCCGGCAATATAATATCCGAACCCACGAAAATTCAACTTCAAAACCGGTTTTTTCCATGGATGTTGTTGTACCGTACCGTATAGTACCGTATAGTACGAACGGTATCGGTACGCACGCTCGTACCGGTACGTTTCAAATCTTATACCGAACCAGGGTCAACCAGCAAGACCCAACATCTATGGATTCTCCAAACATGGCCACTTTATTGCAAATTTGGTGAATAACTTGTTTCCGGAGAAGAACGATCCTATGTGTTGTACCACTGTAATAACGTCGAAACCAATTAGTGCCTTGTACATTATTGCAGAAAACTCTCGGGGAAATTGAATTGAATAGCAAGATGCCCGAGGAGATCGCCGGTACGTACGCGAGTATCGGATCGTTTCGTTTCGTTTCGTGCACAATTTTGGTCAACGTAACAGTAGTGCGGTGTAAGATTACCGTACCGCAACAAAGAATTTTTATCCATTCATTCCATTCCGATGACAACAATCATCAATGGCATATTATTAATGGTATCAAAATCATAACGATAATACCGGTAGATACGAGTACGAGTACTACCGTAGTACTATCACTCGTACGAGTACCTACAGTACCTACCGTACACATACATGTTTTGGTTCTTGCAACGGCCGGTTTAGAAGAAGTATCACTATTTTTACCAGAATCCGTCAGTTGTCAAACTGACTGACAGACCTGTGCATGCGCAGTTTATAGTACGGAGTAGTATAATAACCCAGTTATTTCATACTAAAAATAAATAATAACCCTACTTATTATTTTTTCTGTCAGCGTAGCTTTTGTACTAACTTGTACTAACTCAACGGATGACCACCAAAGTCAAACCCGAACCGGAAGTGGTGATTCCCACTCCATCAGTTTTCAAATCGATACGAAGAACTGAAGATCAAACATAAATTAAGACAGCCCTACCCGCTGGGACTAAACGCGCCGGCCGAGGTAAATCCCAAAACTTTTTCTAAATTGATCATTTCTGTTTTTTGATATTCAACTACTAGTACTAAACACGACGCGTTCTTCGATACTCAACTAAATGGGATCCATTTCCACGATCGTCCGTTGACACGAGGATTGGTTGGAGTGATTTGCAAAAGGAAACTCTAATTTCGAATTTCGAAAATACAAAGCACGTGATTCCACTACGCAACATGCGATATTACTAGACGTCACACAAACGAGATTCAGGGTTATTTCAGAATCACGCGCATATTTGGGTCGAACTCCACTGGTCCCCCTTTGTAATTTCACCCTATTTATTAAAATTAATGTCGAACTCATAATATTTTTATGCACATTTCATTTTCCTACCCCACTGGCATCTGTTTCCGAAGTAGTGGCATGTTACTGAATTTTATGCCTGAAACAAACAGTGCATGGTCGCAATTTTTTAATCTCAATCGTTTCCTTTTTTATATTGTTATTACTGGCTATTGTACGACTTCAGTAGTAACGATGGTCCGCACTCCCAAATATCAGGTATATTGTGTACGTTGCTACCGGGACTCTCCTCTGATCACTACTGGTTACGGAAAGCAGAAGGTTACCAAGAAGAAGAAACCCCCCTTGTTTACAGCGCGACGAAGAAAGAAAATGGGAGTAATTGTTTCTCCCCGTCTTCTCAACCATATTTCACGTAATCCGGGTACATGTTATTCCTATTACTACCGGTGTTTGGGGGTAGATGATTTTGCATCTTCGTTATTCATTAGAAAAAAGAGGAAGAAGCTTGAGGATGTTAGTCAACAATTAGGTCTAACGAACACCCGTAACGGTCCACAGAGTAGTGACGGCGCATTACCAGAGGTGCTCGACAATCAAGTTATGTATGACCCTTCTGTCGAACCGATTGGGCATGCCTTGATTGGTCGGGAATTAACAAACATAGAGGATGACAATGATTCTGTCTCCGATGACAATTTTTTTTTTCCTAATGCCGACGATGAGGAAGAAGGAAGTGTGAGCATAGAGGCCCCCCACTCTTTGATTGTCAATGATGAAGAAGGCAACAACATTGATGTTGACGATTCCCATTGTGATTCAAACACGCTAGTAATTATGACACCCAATGTAGGAAGAAACATATCTGACGAATTGAAGGTCAAGATCAAGTTTATTTTGCGTTTTTCTATTTTCTGCAACGGCGTTGCACCAAATGCCCTTTTCCCGTATTTTCAATGGTATACTAGTATGGTACAATCATACCCCCCTTCTCATGTGTATTTTGCGTTTTTCTATTTTCTGCAACGGTGTTGCACCAAATGCCCATTTTCCCGTATTTTGGATGGTATACTAGTACGGTACAGTCATACCCCCCTTTTCATGTGTATTTTGCGTTTTTCTACTTTCTGCAACGGCGTTGCACCAAATGCCCTGTTTCTGTATTTTGGATGGTATACTAGTACGGTACAGTCATACCCCCCTTTTCATGTGTATTTTGCGTTTTTCTATTTTCTGCAACGGCGTTGCACCAAATGCCCTGTTTCTGTATTTTGGATGGTATACTAGTACGGTACAGTCATACCCCCCTTTTCATGTGTATTTTGCGTTTTTCTATTTTCTGCAACGGCGTTGCACGAAATGCCCTTTTTCCGTATTTTGGATGGTATACTAGTTTCCTATTTCTTCTCTGCTTCATAGCTCTTTCTGAATTTCTCATGGTCAACAAGGATGCCGTTCCCGATGGAGTAGTAGATGAATTGCTGGAGATTGCGGTTGCTGTTGCTGACGATGTGTCAAATCGTATGCTGCCACGGGATGTGTTGGAGGAGGAGGAGTGCTGTTGATGCCGATGCAGATGCCGATGCCAATGGTTCAATCGTTCCTGTTGGTGGCTGTTGCTTTTGCTTTGCGTTTTGATCGTTCCCGGTTTTGGTTGGTTCGATCGTTCCGGTTTGCTCAATTGCTGTTGATTGCTCTCTGTCGCCGCTCTGTGTTGCTTGCTATCTGCCGCCGCTATTGTTGTTACCGCTGCCATTTGCAATTCGGTTGCTGTTGCTGGTCTATGAAAACATGTAATAATTGAACAAAATGGGTGAGTATCTATTGATGTAGTACTAGTAGAGTAAATTATAACAACAGAATAAAATAATCTACATGCTGACCTACACAGTTGGCGTCCGATCAATTTGTTGCTAACGATTTGTTGTTCTGATCTGTTGTTCCACCTCAACGGAAGATTCGCCGCACCTCTATTGTTCCGATTCCTGTTCCGGTCCGATGTTGCAGCCTCCAGCAGGGAAGAAGAAGATGCACCTCCAGCGATACCAGGAAAGATTCGCCGAGCCTCTATTGTTCCAATTTGTTATTCCGATCCATCCCTATGAAAATAAGAAGAAAAAATAGAAGTGAGGAAAAAGAACATCATCATCAATGCAACAGGCAGGCAGCAATGTCTATCTATCTCACGTTGTTGCCTTCCACTTGGTGCTGCCTTCGATTCCAATCGCTGTTGCCAATATGTTGTTCCGACAATCGTTGTTGGTGCTGCCGTTGATTTGCAGACTTGTAGTAATTCCTATGTCACGAAAAACAGGGACTTGTTCCTGTTGATATATAGGCAATTGATGCAGATTTTGTGCTTTCAAGATGTTTATGTAAGGCGGCCGTCCAAACAAGAATATCTTTCCAGCAACTAATCCCTAATCGAATGCTTTCTACTTCTTTTGCAGTACAAGGCTGTTATATCGGACTGAAATATCTGAGAACGGATCGTTGTGCTCGTGACATCGTCGCCCTAAGGCATGTGACGAAGAGGGTCGGATCCCACGTTCTCGGACGAAGTGTTGCTTGCAAGAAACAACACTCTACTCAGATAAGTTGGAATATGAGCTCGTTCAATTTGATTGGAAAGTGAACTAAATTCACTTTTCGAACAGTGTGAGTGATTTTACAGTGCACTTTTTTCTAAGTACTGAATCTACATGAAATTCGAATCTGTTTGAATTTTTTGAACGAACGTTCGAATTATTTTGGAATTAGTACTGAATCTACATGCTAGCTAGTACGTACTGAATGCTGTATGTGATCCGTTTGAATTTTTTGAACGTTGGAACGAACGTTTGAACGTTCAAACGTTCGAATTATTTTGGAATTACTAGTACTGAATCTACATGCTAGCTAGTACGTACTGAATTTTTTGAACGTTCAAACGAACGTTCGAACGTTCGAATTATTTGGGAATTACTAGTACTGAATCTACGTACTAGCTAGTACGTACTGAATGCTGTATGTGATCCGTTTGAATTTTTTGAACGCGAACGTTCGAACGTTCGAATTATTTTGGAACTCTTAGTACTGAATGTACATGCTAGTACTGAATCTACCGGTATGTGATCCGTTTGAATTTTTTGAACGGTCGAACGTTGGAATTTTCTTCTTAGTACTGAATCTACAAGGGTAGATTTCTACACGATTTTCGTACTAGATAGTATTTTTTTCTTCGTACGTACTTGGAATTTTTTCTTTTTCTTCGTACATACTTAGGGTTAGGGTTAGGGCTTCGAATTTTTTTCTTCATACGTACTTAAGTAGAACTTATTGGGTAATGACTAACATTATTCTAAAATTCATACTGACTAAAGTATCAGCATGTTTCTTGTCCAGTTTGTTTCATAGTCTACCCCATCCATAGTATGAACACTATTCATCCTGAAATTGCAGTCAATGCCACTCATTTGCACTCAAAACTGACTAGGACTCACTATTTTGGTACATGCATGTCCAAGGACAAACATTATTCTAAAATTCATACTGACTAAAGTATTAGCCTGTTTCTTGTCCGGTTTGTTTCATAGTCTACCCCATCCATAGTATGAGCAATATTCATCCTGAAATTGCAGTCAATGCCACACATTTGCACTCAAAACAGACTAGGACTCAATATTTTGGTACATGCATGTCCAGGGACAAACATTATTCTAAAATTCATACTGACTAAAGTATCAGCCTGTTTCTTGTCCAGTTTGTTTTGTAGTGTACCCCATCCATAGTATGAGCAATATTCATCCTGAAATTTCAGTCAATGTCACACATTTGCACTCTAAAACTGACTAGGACTCACTATTTTGGTACATGCATGTCCAGGGACAAACATTATTCTAAAATTCATACTGACTAAAGTATCAGCCTGTTTCTTGTCCAGTTTGTTTCATAGTCTACCCCATCCATAGTATGAACACTATTCATCCTTGAATTGCAGTCAATGCCACTCATTTGCACTCTAAACTGACTAGCCTAGGACTCACTATTTTGGTACATGCATGTCCAGGGGGGACAAACATTATTCTAAAATTCATACTGACTAAAGTATCAGCCTTTTTCTTGTCCGGTTTGTTTCATAGTCTACCCCATTCATAGTATGAACACTATTCATCCTGAAATTGCAGTCAATGCCACACATTTGCACTCAAAAACTGAGTAGGACTCACTATTTTGGTACATGCATGTCCAGGGACAAAAATTATTCTAAAATTCACACTGACTAAAGTATCAGCCTGTTTCTTGTCAATATTGTTTCATAGTCTACCCCATCCATAGTATGAGCAATATTCATCCTGAAATTGCAGTCAATGCCACTCATTTGCACTCAAAACTGACTAGGACTCACTATTTTGGTACATGCATGTCCAAGGACAAACATTATTCTAAAATTCATACTGACTAAAGTATCAGCCTGTTTCTTGTCCAGTTTGTTTCATAGTCTACCCAATTCATAGTATGAGCAATATTCATCCTGAAATTGCAGTCAATGGCACTCATTTGCACTCAAAACCGACTAGGACTCAAAATTTGGTACATGCATGTCCAGGGGGGACAAACATTATTCTAAAATTCATACTGACTAAAGTATCAGCCTGTTTCTTGTCCAGTTTGTTTCATAGTCTACCCCATCCATAGTATGAGCAATATTCATCCTGAAATTGCAGTCAATGCCACACATTTGCACTCTAAAACTGAGTAGGACTCACTATTTTGGTACATGCATGTCCAGGGACAAACATTATTCTAAAATTCACACTGACCTAAGTATCAGCCTGTTTCTTGTCCGGTTTGTTTCATAGTCTCCCCAATCCATAGTATGAGCAATATTCATCCTGAAATTGCAGTCAATGCCACACATTTGCACTCTAAAACTGACTAGGACTCACTATTTTGGTACATGCATGTCCAGGGACAAACATTATTCTAAAATTCATACTGACTAAAGTATCAGCCTGTTTCTTGTCCAGTTTGTTTCATAGTCTACCCCATCCATAGTATGAGCAATATTCATCCTGAAATTGCAGTCAATGCCACACATTTGCACTCTAAAACTGACTAGGACTCACTATTTTGGTACATGCATGTCCAGGGACAAAAATTATTCTAAAATTCACACTGACTAAAGTATCAGCCTGTTTCTTGTCCAGTTTGTTTCATAGTCTACCCCATCCATAGTATGAACACTATTCATCCTTGAATTGCAGTCAATGCCACTCATTTGCACTCTAAACTGACTAGCCTAGGACTCACTATTTTGGTACATGCATGTCCAGGGGGGACAAACATTATTCTAAAATTCATACTGACTAAAGTATCAGCCTGTTTCTTGTCCAGTTTGTTTCATAGTCTACCCCATCCATAGTATGAGCAATATTCATCCTGAAATTGCAGTCAATGCCACACATTTGCACTCTAAAACTGAGTAGGACTCACTATTTTGGTACATGCATGTCCAGGGACAAACATTATTCTAAAATTCACACTGACCTAAGTATCAGCCTGTTTCTTGTCCGGTTTGTTTCATAGTCTCCCCAATCCATAGTATGAGCAATATTCATCCTGAAATTGCAGTCAATGCCACACATTTGCACTCTAAAACTGACTAGGACTCACTATTTTGGTACATGCATGTCCAGGGACAAACATTATTCTAAAATTCATACTGACTAAAGTATCAGCCTGTTTCTTGTCCAGTTTGTTTCATAGTCTACCCCATCCATAGTATGAGCAATATTCATCCTGAAATTGCAGTCAATGCCACACATTTGCACTCTAAAACTGACTAGGACTCACTATTTTGGTACATGCATGTCCAGGGACAAAAATTATTCTAAAATTCACACTGACTAAAGTATCAGCCTGTTTCTTGTCCAGTTTGTTTCATAGTCTACCCCATCCATAGTATGAACACTATTCATCCTTGAATTGCAGTCAATGCCACTCATTTGCACTCTAAACTGACTAGCCTAGGACTCACTATTTTGGTACATGCATGTCCAGGGGGGACAAACATTATTCTAAAATTCATACTGACTAAAGTATCAGCCTGTTTCTTGTCCAGTTTGTTTCATAGTCTACCCCATCCATAGTATGAACACTATTCATCCTTGAATTGCAGTCAATGCCACTCATTTGCACTCTAAACTGACTAGCCTAGGACTCACTATTTTGGTACATGCATGTCCAGGGGGGACAAACATTATTCTAAAATTCATACTGACTAAAGTATCAGCCTGTTTCTTGTCCAGTTTGTTTCATAGTCTACCCCATTCATAGTATGAACACTATTCATCCTGAAATTGCAGTCAATGCCACACATTTGCACTCAAAAACTGAGTAGGAATCACTATTTTGGTACATGCATGGCCAGGGACAAATATTATTATAAAATTCATAATGACTAAAGTATCAGCCTGAGACTTGTCAATATTGTTTCATAGTCTCCCCAATCCATAGTACTATGAGGAATATTCATCCAAACATTTCAGAAAATAACACACTTTTGCACTCTAAAAGTAACTGAGAAACACTATTTTGGTTACTTGTTCATACAAAAATCAAAAAACAATAACCAAAAATTACGGAGACTACCCTTTGTACACCACATCTCTACGGAGGAATCGATCCACTGGACACGTTAACATCTATATCAAGAACCAATTATATCCTGACGAGGAAAGTTACACTACTTAAAGTTAGTCTGTTTTTGATGGACTAGTACAAAAAGACGTCGGTACATTCGAAAAATGTACTCCATAGAAAATAACAAAACAACAAAAAGGGCTTTTCTTGCAACACCGTTGCAGAAAATGAAAAGACAATAGGTACGAGAATCAATGCTTGGGCTACGTACGATTACCCTCAGTGGAACCTACGGATTGTGGTCCGCGCCAAAATTTTCAGGACACCACATTGCAGAATATCACGGCACGCGCAAACAAAAGATAGGCAGGCGCCAGTAAAACAACACTCACAGGTAGTACAATTAATAGTAATACAGCACTTCCCGGGAGGCAGTAAATCAAGCACTTACAGCGCATACAGTATGAATGAAAAAAACATGCCAAACGCTTCCTTCAAACAACATTATTATCATAAAAATAGCGCGCCAAATCAATCAAAGGAAAAAACGGTAAGTTGAGGTGCACGAGTTAACAAAAAAATAATGGTGGAACTGAGTACTAGTTGCAGTCCGGTGACAGGTAGAACCATTGTTACCAATAACACAAACAGCCCGAACAGCAGTGTATCGGGAAGTGACCGAACAAACACAAACGATAGCCAAACATATAAAACCAAAGACAGTAGCAACAGAAATATTCTACAGACAACAAAAGAATCCGATAACGATAACTTGGAAAACAACATTGTCAAACATGTCAAAGAAAAAGCATTCAGGAAATTTAAATTCCCGCCAGAGATTACATTCGTGAAGGCGACGATATTCAAAATTGTAAAACAAGCGAATAACAATGAAATACCAAATACGATCAATATAAAAGACCAAAAGTGGAGTGGAATTTATTGCCAAGCAGTGACTGCGTGTAGGCACAATGCTCAAACTCTTGCCAGGAAAAACTACAAAGGTACGCAACCAACAAGAAAATGATTGCCGGCATGCAATCGTTCATAAGCCATTCTAACATTTTGGTCATATTAACACTGACACGTAGACGATAAAAGAAACAACCAGATACCAGATAGTTTCCCAGGAACGGTTCTAATCACGGACACACAAGACGTTAACTCAGAAAATAGGTACCAATTGCACGAAGACTATCGGCGGAAAAATTCACCAGAATTCAAATACTTCATGAAAAGAATTCTTGGAGCGGTGTCACCAAAACAGACAGACTTCAAAAGAAAATCAGTCAGAATGACAATCAGTAACATTTTCACCCCAAGCGATGAAGCTTTTGCATTGCTTTTCCTTTACAACGACTACGACTCGTGGCTAAACACAACAAAGGGCACGAAGTTGAGAAAAAAATTCACTGACGGTAAGTCTGGAAATAAGGAGGGGTGGAGTAACGAGGGACAAGATCTTTACGAATACCTAGTAAGTGAATTAGAAGAACGAAGGGAGGAACAACAGTCAAAAGAATTAGAGACGGAAATACTTAAAATGTACCAAAAGCAAAATGGCAATCGTAAACAACAAGATAAGGAGGAGAACAAAGAGGGAAAAACACGGAAGCGAAAACGTACCTTGGTTGAGATTCTAGGCGAAGATGATGAGGACTACAAATTTTTCATGGAATACAATAAAAACGAACAAGAGTAATTGATGATATCAACATCAATAGTAGAACGGCTAGTTCATTATTATTTTATGGTTAGCACAATATTGTTCCGGGTCTTCTGTTCGAATATAATACAATAAACAAGATAATTTCAAAGGCTGATAAAATACTTTCGTATTTGTTACAAAATATGTTTGTTGTATTTCCGTATCTGATAAGTGTAGCGTGAATATTGTAAAATGTCGGAGAGTATTGCAAATGCGGATAAAATATTTTCTTATTAGTACAAAAATATGGTTGTTGGATTTTGATATTCGAAAAAGATAGTGTGAGTAACGCGAAAGTGACGTAACAGAATACATTGCTGGTTATCAAGAAGCTCCTATATTTGTTCAGAAAATGGTATCAACGCTACGACAATATCAGTGTACATAGAGGATATTATTACAAAAGATGAGTTTTGTGTGGAAAATAGCAAAAATTAAATGGCGAGTAAATATTAACGGGGTAAGCATGAAACAAAATTGTAGAATAGAAAAATTTGGAAGCAACCATGAAACAAGGGATGAAAATATGGATAGGAAAATAGTCCTACTTGAAATTGTTGCGAGCAAAAATAGGTAGAGAATTATTTATTGTGCGCGCAACAAAATGTTTCGGAATATTTTAAAATATCGCACGAATTTTACGAAAGCATGAGCATCGTTTATGTGACGGATAACAACAAGTTATTCCACTTCATAATTTCTACTTTTGCAACAAAGAGCTCAGCATAATGTCAAATTTGGAACTAAACTCTGCATCTTTTTTGGCTCTGCTGTAAACTTTGCTAAGCCAAATAATCTTGGAATCGAATGGACCATGGAATTTATTCCTCCTCCACCACCAATCTAAACTGATGCTAAGCAAAACAATTTTCGAATCGAATTGGCCATGGGATTCGTCTCCACAATCAACAATCGACTCGCACTCCTCTCCAATCAACAATCAACTCACTGCTCTCCTGCCTCTCCTCCAATCAACAATCGACTCTCCTCTCCTCTCCAACAATCGAATCGACTCTCAAACACTTCGCAACAACGTGTTCAGTGGTGACAGTGATGCTGCTGTTGGTGCTTCCTGTGTTGATTGGTTGTCGGTGGTGGGACTAACAAGCAAGTCTAAAGGACTTGCCTTTCAAAGATGGGTGTGGATTGTTGAAAGGGTCCTCGTTGCCTTCATTAAGTTGTCACCTTCTTCCAGTACTGCCTCTAAGGATTCCCCGGCAACAACTCTACTCTACACATAATTGATAATGCACTTGAGTCGGGAGAAATGCTTCTGGTTGGCTGAGTTGTAATGCTTTCTCCATCGACGACTGCCAGCACTCTTTTTAAGGTCTTCCATACCCCCAGCAACAGGGAAGTCAATGTCAGAAAATTCCCCAAGTCCAAACCACTCATTCCACATCAAGGAAACCGTCTTGTGGTTACGGAACAACCCTATTGTTGGACGAGTATCCGGTGAGTTGTCAATTGTTGGTTCTGTTGGGGTTGTTGGTGTCGGTGTTGGCGGCAGTTGATACGCATGCATGTGCTGCAGGAAATGGTGAACTTGGGTGTTGACAACAACACCTTATTGTTCTTGTCTGAAGCCAGTAACTGAAGCCTTAACCCTCCTCCCAACATCCTTCCAAACATTGTGGACTTCTGAATGAATGTTGTGCAGCCGGTCCCGAACCCCTGGAAGGGCAACATCGATACTCCTTTTGATTGAGGTAGTAGCGGCTCCCATTGCTGCTTTGGCGATGACCTTGTCAATGAGTGTTGCTTGATAAGTCTTGAATAGTTTGGTTTGGAAGACAGGCAAAGAGAAGAGCCGGTTTTTCCTACCTTGGTGTCTCAAGATGCCTGCGTCCTGCAGTACCACGCATTGTAAACGGCTTTTGGATTTTATTGATGGTGCTTATTGCCTTGTCAAGGAAGAGGAAGACTTGACGACGAAGCTCCGGAGGTGGATTGATAGTACTTCTTGCCAAGAAGAACCCCCCTTTATCTTGCGAGTGCCCAGCCAAGGCCCTCATAGCCTTCAAAGGGAGTTTGGAAGAATATCGGTCCTCTCTGACATCAACATTCCAATTGCCACCAATCATTTTGATGTATTGGGAATCGGCCTCTTGCATCTCACATGCAACCGCACTGGTTCCTCGGCCGAAGTGAACAAAATGCTTCGAAGCGATTCCCAAGACCTTGCATGCGTCTTTCGTTGTATTGGCAAATGCTTGGTCCCTGATCAAGTCTCGATTGTCAGATTTATTACTACAATCTGTGACTAATTTGACGTCAAACCAATTGGCATTACTTGCAAAGTCATAGCGAGCAAGCTCGCCCGTTGAATGGAATTGTGCCATCAGATAGAAGCCCAACGCACCAATTGGGCACATGTTAACGTTTTGATGTCTCATAACGCGCCCATATAAAGTTTTCTGACCATTCGTTTTGCCTGTTATTATTTGCATAATTAGGATCTGGCAGGCGTGTGTGCCTTCATCGTATTTGATAAGGTCACACAGATCGGACAGATTGGATTTGAATAAGGACTCACTGCAGAGAACACCTCCATGTGTCATAAGGAAAGAGTATCTGTCTCTCAAGGCTGCCACATGATAATTTGGTTTGTAACAATTTTTATAGAACAAGAAATCCTCTATCTGCTTGATGTTTTGCACATTCATGTATGGTGAAAGTGCATTATCTATCTTCTCATCGAATCTCATTCTTTTTATCTTCTTCTTTCGGACTTGAACAACTCGCAGCAGTTGGGTGACTCTTTCAGAGCAGATGTGTTCCTTGGTAAGAT
The DNA here is from genome assembly GCA_037355745.1 of Pseudo-nitzschia multiseries. Taxonomy (NCBI): domain Eukaryota; phylum Bacillariophyta; class Bacillariophyceae; order Bacillariales; family Bacillariaceae; genus Pseudo-nitzschia; species Pseudo-nitzschia multiseries. The sequence goes on from CM074787.1 coordinate 2,676,765, forward strand.
TGTTGGCGTTTTGACTCCTCTGATGCCTCAATATTTTGAGGATGGAACACAAGTATTGATTCACAGTGTCATAACCTACAGGATCATAGTCCATCTGCTCCAGCTCCGACAGCGATTTGTGATCCATGTTGTTACTACTACTTTTGTTGTATTTGGCCATCACGGCCCCATAGTCGGTGGCGTCAAATATTTGTGGCATTCCCCCCTCCCTCTTGGGATTCTGGCCTCTTCTCCTACGGGATCAATAGGCCTGATAGAAAAGGAAGCCAAACGCCTTCTCTTCAGTTACTGTTTGTGGATAATCGAGGTAGCCAAATATGGTAGTGCAAAACTCAAGGAACTCTGCCCCTTTGTGACCGTAGGCAAGTTGGGTATTCGCTGGGACACCATTGAGGTCATCCTATTGGACATGTTGTGCTGCTCTGGCAAATAGGCCGCTTGTGTAGAACATTTTTCTTGCTGGAGACCAAGGGGAGTGTTTTGTTGAGGGTAGTGATGTTATTTTGGGTGAATATTGATAGTGTTGGTTGTTTTGTCGTCATTTTTGTTGTTTGGTCTTTTGGTCGTTTTCAGCGTTTTTTGTGTCTTTGCGTTCTTCGGTTTGTCAGGATCGAAGTGTATGTGTTTGTTGTGTTTGCGTTTTGCTGCTGCTCAGGCTGGGCGAAGTGCAAAGTGACACCTTTAATCTGATTGGCTGAAGAATTGGGTCCGGCTTGGTCACTTGGTCGCGCAGAAGGTTTGCCCATGGTTGAATTCGGTTGAATCTGATTGGATGGTTTTACTGTAAAGTGGTTATCTTAGAGTGTCAGAGATTTTGACCGTTATGGTTAAATCACGCGCTTTTTGCTAAGAGGGGTGTCGGACACTGCTCTGACATACTTATAATAATCTCTCATTATTTTTTAAGCGTGGTGAGAAAGTATCAAATCGAATCGTATCGTACGGTGTCGTATCCCGCCACTCCGTCATCCGTTACGTGTCTCTCCATTAATAGTAGGATTGAATCGGAATCGGAATCGGAATCGGAATTTCAATCACATGATCCAATTCCGAGAACACGTCACTTTTGTATATGAGAAGCTTCTTCCACCAATCCAAATATGATTGAATACAAAAGTATCCAAAAACATGTTCCCTCTCTTACGATTTATTGTCTCACAATCCTACTACTAAATATCTACCAGTTCAAATTACTAGTACAATACACATTATCTCTTTTTAGAGGCATACGACACTGTTTAAACAGTCAAATAAATGCTTGCCTTCTATTTGATATTCACCTTTTACTCAACTATTATTCAACACTTTCCTCCGCTTTTTAACTTATCCAACTCTTCTTTGTTCCCGTACTAACTTCAAGATTGTTGTCCACAATGACTAACTATTCTATCATCCCCTTCAAGTTGGAGGACTTTGAGCCCAGCCAGCAGTACCATCAAAAGATTGAGTACAAACACTCACAAGTCATCAATGATATTGTATCACCAAAACTACCAAAATGAAAGTCCCTGTGATCACAACCGCATCTACTAGTACTCATATGCAAATCCTACATTATAGTATCCATGAATTCGCCACAAAAGCCAGACAAAAGAAATTCTCAAGTGGGATAGTACTGGCTGGACCTACTAAATTCTTCAACAGTTTCCAGACACCAGACATCCTCCATGATTATTCTGATCGAGCCTACTTCAATGAGCAAATTGAAGAGAGCAATAGAGGACGCCAAAGATAGTTTTGACATCATCATCATCCTCAACAAATTCATTCAATACAAGTTCTCCAATACTAACTTTGATTCTGACTATCGTAACAATCACAAGCGATTCATCTTCAACATCAAGAAGAATACATCCAACATGCATGCTGACTGTCTACAAATTTGTCTCAATGGTACTAGATCCTACCACAACAACAACAACAACAACAACAACGTCATTCTTCCTCTCCTTCCTGGTGCTCCCGCTGAAGCAGCACTCACCATCATTATCGATGGTAAAGATTTCAAGGGTATACTAATCTACTGTGAATCCATGCCAGCTGAATGGAAGGACACCTATGAAGAACACAATTCTCCCTATGACAATGACCTCACCCAAATCATTACAAAAATGGAATGTCTCCACCAAAAATCCTTAAAAAATTGAACGATTTTTAGAGTAACAACAACAACAACAACAGCAGCAGCAACAACAACGGCAATCAAAACAACAATTCGAACAATGACAACCATCGCAACAACAATTCCAACGATAATTGTCGCAATAACAACAGCAATCGGAACAGCAATTTGAAAAGAAAAAAAAGAAGGAAAAAAAAACAGCAACAACAGCAACAGCAACAACAACAACAAAACCACCAACCGAATCCAAGATATGGATCCTTGTCCAATTTATCCCAATGAAAATCACAAGTGGAGACAATTTTTCCACAACGCAAACAATCCCAACAGAAACAACCACAACAACAACAATAATTGCAACAACAATGACTCCTACTATGTCAATGACCATTCCAACAAGAATACAAACAATCTGGCTCCTCCTGAGCCACCCAAATCAGAACAACACATGTGCGTTGTTGTTATTGACAACCTCTCTGAGTTCCCAAAAGAAATTTGACACTATCTCTTTCATGTTGATGTTGAAGCCGGCTCTGAATACTACAACAATGACCTTCAACGGTTCCCATCATACAGTACAAATGACTCCTTTGTTGAGATCCCAACTGAAGAAATTATCTGCATTGATAACAAGCCCAATAGAGATACAATGTACAACAACTCTTATGTCATTTCTCCCAGCCCACCTGCTGGTTTCACCAAAAATTTCACAGCTCTCACCAAGCCAACAAAAGAACCTCAAGATCTTGCTCCTACTACAATTAATGCATGCAACAAAGTCAACAATGAGCACAAAGGAAAATTCTACTTTAAAACCGCTATTTGGCTCTGGATCAACTGATAATCTAATTCTCTAATCCTCAATCCCTCCAATTGTCACTCTTCATGATCTTGAAACTCCTATCAACATGATCACCACCAATGGCAAGGCTACCTGTTCCAAGTATGTAATGCTCTACAATCTTGTGCTTCCAGAACTATCCTTCTCTCATGATCCATCACATCAAATGCTTTGTGGTTGATGCCAAAATGAATTACCAATTTATCCTTGGTCGAAAGATGTTAATTTCCTTTCGAAGTGGCTGTTAAGCTGACTTGATCCAAAGGCAAGGAAGAGCAATAGGGGCTGTAGCTGCAGACCGGTTGAGGTGCCAATCTGTTGAGGGTCCAATATTTCTTTGATCACCGCTACGGCCGGGTATTCTAGTACAACACGCGGCCAGATCAATTCTAACTACAGGTCCCCGGCCCAGTTAGTTAGATCTTATGCTTGTAGTTCTACAGTAGGTTGTGGGGCAACCATGCAAGGTTTCAGGTTGTTAATCAAATAATCTAAAAGAATAAGCAAGTTGATTGCTAAGTATCAAACTTTGGTCGTAAGAATGAGCCTCGTATCATACATACGAATAACACATAGCCTGTAGAGTCTCATTATTCTTGATTCGTACCATACATTGTGTTAGACATGAAAGGAATTTAATAAAAGACCATGAAAGATATTGCTATCAAAATGGACTTCAAACACTCAACCGTAACTTGGTTTGAGAAAATGATGCCGTTTCATCCCCAATGTTACTTCCACGACAAGACCATCCTCATCCAAAGGATCATGTCTAATCAACCATATATTGTCTCTGAATGCTACATGAACCAAGATAATCAACAAGCCTATGTTGATGGTGCAACAAAATATGAAAAGACTGATCTACTCAAGCTAGTCTCTGAACAAATCCATCTCTCTCCAGATGAACAAGCTCAAGAACTTCTTGCAACCCTTCGTCCTCACCAGAAACTATTCCAAGGCCTCACTAATTGTGAGCTTGGAATCTTTCCCAACAAGGAATTCCACATTGATCTTCAACCCGATGCTATCCCTTATCATATCAAGCAACCATATTCCATTCCCATCCATCAGCAGCAAGCAGTCAAAACTGAACTCCTTTGACAAGCCAATCTGGGCATCCTCAAACATTGCTATGCCCCCAAATGGGGAATGCCTACCTTTGTAGTGCCCAAACCAGATGGGTCCTGTTGTCTTATCAGCAACTTTCATGAACTCAACAAAGTCACCAAGAAACTTCACTATCTATTAAATTCCTTTCCTGTGTAATCCAACACATGGTGAATAACGAGGATAATGAGACTCCACAGGTTATGTATTATTCGTATGTACCATACAAGGCTCATCCTTACGATCGAAATGGCTCATTCTTACGTTCGCATGACTCATTCTTATGATCAAAGTTCGATACTTAGTGATCGAAGAAGAACACACACTAGAGTTTCGTACATGTAACCTTTTTTCAGTGTGCTGCTTTCAAGAAAAGACAGCAGAGTTTCGAAGCGCTGCTCACGAACTTCTTGTTATCTGCTGTATGCAAGTGAAATTACACGCTGTATTAGCGGCAACAGCGTATAAAATTATTCGTATCGATTACGTGTTGTATTGGGTGATTCCCGAAATAGTCAGGGTAGGGGCCCAGATTTTTGTATTTCGGGAATGAAAATCACCATACCCAGATTTTGGCAGGCCAGTGTGCAAAGTCTCTTTTTTGGAATAAGGAATCCTTCACTTATTCATCTATGGATAAAATAAATTAGTTATCAATACTCCTTAAGTGATAAGCATGCGCGCGCAGGAAACAAAAAAAAATCCCATGCGCGATTTCAAGAAAATCTGGGTACTAGGGACCCAGATCCTGGTCGACGCGAGCTCACGTCGACCGGTATCTGGGTCAAAATGGTACAGAATTAAATCTGGGCCCGGGCCCAGATCGAATCTGGGCCCCTACCCAGACTATTTCGGGAATCACCCATTAGCGGCAACACGATCTTTAGAGTGGTAGCTCTCCAGCAATCCGATGCGCTTACACTTTTAGATTATTTGATTATTCAACCTTAAACCTTCTTGCGTCGGCTCCCTGATTGGGACCCATTGTAGAACTACAAGCCTAGGATCTAACTGGCTGTGCCCACCGGTAGCTAGAATACTAGACCCGGTTGAGCCTAGTACTGCAAGCTCAATTGTAGTGGATATCAGAGAAATATTAGAACAAACAGACCGGCACCTCAACCGGCCTGCAGCTACAGCCTTCATTGTCTTCCTTGTCTTTGGATCAAGTCAGCTTGACACCCGCATTCAAAAGAAAATTAACACTATCCACTACCAAAGATCCAAGATATCTTTCATCAACACGGCGGTTTCAAATACCTAATGTTCATTGATGTCACTATGCAGTTCCACATTTTCAAACTCAATGAAGACTCCAGTTGGCAGTGTATCCTTGTCACTCCCTTTGGCAAATTTTGTCTACTTTGTCTGCCCATGGGTTTCCTTAACTCTTCATGTTGGGCCCAAGGTTGTATGGAACTGATGTTCCTTCACCTCCATCAAGTCAAAGTTTACATCGGCAACATCAGTATTTTTCCGATGAACTTAACACCTATTGCAAAACAGTCAATGAAGTTCTTTATCTACTAAAGTCTCATAGCTTCTTGGTCAAACCAGCCAAATGTCATTGGTTTCAAAGCTCTGCACCCTGGCTAGGACACATCATATCCTCTGACGGTGTCAGACCAAATACTATCAAGATTGATCCCATTCTAAAGCTAATCTTCCCCAAGATGATTGCCTGACTACAATTCTTCATTGGTATGATTAACTTCTATTGTAACTTCTGGTGCGGGCGTTCAGAAATCCTTGCTCCACTCTCAGCTCTCTCTGGCCAACCCAAAGGCAAGCTTGAACCCAAGCCAGAACTTCTTGCAGCTTTTAATAATGCAAAAGCTATGGTAGCCGAAGATATCCTCCTCAGATATCCTGACCCTAATAAGCCATTCCATGTCTATTCTGATGCTTCTGATTATCAGTTGGGCGCTGTAATTGTCCAAGCCAATCACATCATAGTCTGTTTTGCCCAAAAACTAACCAAGGCTCAAATCAAGTATCCTTGAATTGATAAAGAAATTGTTCTGCGACATAAAAGTCTTCAAAGAATTTTGACCTATCCTCTGGGGCGCAGAAATCATTGTATGGACTCATCACATCAATCTCACTTGCCAAACCATCACTTCTAATCAAATCATGACATGGCGCATGCTTCTTTAAGAATTCTCTCCTGTCTTCAAGTATATCAAAGGCAAAGACAATGTCATTATAGATTCAATCTCTTGTCTCCCTATCCAGGATGATGACAATGATCCAACCAACACAGTCCCTGAAGAATCAAACTCTGTTACCAATACAAAGTATCCAACCTTTTCATCAATTATCCTGAAGCAATTCCTTACTATCCACTATCCTTTCCTCAACTCGCTGTCACACAACTTGCTGACAAAAGCATTCAAGCTACGATTGATTTTACATCATTCTCAAGCTATGATTGATTCTACGTCTTCATTCCGGATATCGTGTTGGTTTTGATCTTCCATTCCATCAATTTCTATGATTCAACCTTCAATCAATCGTCTTTGATTTGATACTCACTCGATTTCTATGATTTGTCTACGATCAAGATCTATGATCTGATGTGTATCCACAGTCAATCAGTTCCAATGGCTTGATCTATGCAAACCGATGCCTAATCATGGGGCATCTTGATCTATGCAAATCCATGCCCAATCATGTGGTATTCTTCTCCTTTGGTATTCTTCCTGTGATAAAGGTTTCTTCCTTTCTCCTGAGTAAGAAAATGGGCATATTGCATGCTTCACATGTATCTATTGATGTAGAGTAAATGATAACAAAAGAATAATACAATTTACATACACCTACAGGAACAATATTTGTTGTTCCGGTCCGTTGTTTTGATTCATTGTTCCTTCATTGTTTGAATCCCTTGTTCCAATCCGTTGTTCCGACAATCATTGTTCCGGTCCGATGTTCTGATCCTCCAGGGAAAACGCCACACCTCAAGGGAAGATTTGCCATTGCACCGATGATTGTTGTTCAGGTCCGATGTTCCTGTCACAACTGAAATAAGAAGAAAAACAGAAGTGAGGAAATACAACATCAGCACCATTTGCCAACCATTTGTTGTTGCCATTTACCAATGATTCATACCATTTGTTGCCGATACATTATTCCGACAATCGTTGTTGCTGCTGCCCTTGATTGGAAGACTTCTAACTCCTATGTCACAAAACACAGTATCTTGTTCCTATTGATATAGAGGCAAGGGATGCAGATTTTGTGCTTTCGAGACACCTGTGTTTGGGTAGCCTATTCAAACACTATCTTTCCAGCAAATAATCTCTCGTCCAATGCGTTTGAATGCTTTTTTCAGTACAAGGCTGTTATTCGGACTAAAATATCTTGAGCCTGAATGAGCCAGCCGGCCTAATGATCAAAGAGTTTGGTGGGATTCCGCAATCTCGTAGCGGAGTGCCTAAAGCAACTCTGCTCAAGATGAGTTTGGTTTTGATGTCTCTCAACTTTATGAATGGAAAGAGTTCCTTTTTTTGGCCCATAACAGCAACAATACCATGCACAGTGAAAATTTGTAGCCCCACAAGCCATCATAGTCTCTTTCAAATGAGTGGCCAGGACATAGATCTGTTTATCTGCCTGCAAGTGTGAACGAGAGGCTCATACATGGTCTGTCTCTTCTGCATTTAGCAGTTGTGGGGAGAAACAATTCCCGTGGACTCAATCCCAAGACCTCACCATAATATGCTGAGCGTTACCACTGATCTACTACATGAATATACAACGCTGCATCAAAACAGAGTATAAGTACCAATTTCAACTCCCTTCTACTACATCACACTACATACTATGCTGTACTGGCAACTAAGTATAGTTGCTGAGATATAGTATTACCTTAGTAGCTTTGGACAGCTGAGCATGATGATAAGCTTTTCAGCGGAGCTGAGCTTAGCTGAGCTTATCATACTAGGAATGCTGAAATTTGCTGAAAGATAAGATTAGGCTGATCTTGTTTGCTAATGAATCCAAAATTCATAATGCCTAAAGTATCAGCTTGCTTCTTGTCCTTGTTGTCCCATAGTCTACCCCAGAAACAACATTACCACACACAATAGAGACTTTTTTTGGTTCTTGTCTCTCCAAATGGCACACAAGAGAATATTTTTGTTGCAAAACCATGGCATAAAATTACTTATTAGGTAATGACTCACAAAGTATTAGGTCCAGGTCATGAATAATTTTTTCATGACTCATCTGATGCATACTGGGAACAACATTGCCACACACAATGCTGGAAATGTTTTGGTTTGACTCTCCAAATGGCACAAAAGAGAATATTTTTGGTGCAAATCCAGGGCACAAACTGACTTCATTGGGTAACAGCACTAATTTGCAATTAGAAAGTAGAAAATCAGACATTTTTGGTGATTTGTCCATGAATATTGTCCCTGTTATGGATAAGATGAATGAGGAAAGAAATATAAGTGAGTTATCTTTGATAGATTGTGTGTCACCACCTTATGAGTGCATTTGGGTTGTTTATTTGGAAAAAAATGAACACCAAATTACAAGTTAGAAATAAGCAAATAAGATCTGTTTTGTGATTGGTCCATGAATAATGTTCCTGTTGAGGATCCTGTTATGGATAAGATGAATGAGGAAAGAAACAGAAGTGAGTTTTGTGTGATGGTTTGTGTGTCACAACCTAATGAGTGCATTTGGGTACTGGATTTGGAGAAGATAAAAATACACACTAATTTGCAATTAGAAATTAGAAAATCAGATATTTTTGGTGATTAGTCCATGAATATTGTCCCTGTTGCAGATAAGATGAATCATGAAAGAAACAGAAGTGAGTTTTGTGTGATGGTTTGTGTGTCACAACCTAATGAGTGCATTTGGGTCCTGGATTTGGAGAAAAAATACACTACTAATTTGCAATTAGAAATTAGAAAATCATGATATTTTTGGTGATTAGTCCATGAATATTGTTCCTGTTATGGATAAGATGAATGAGGAAAGAAACAGAAGTGAGTTTTGTGTGATGGGTTGTGTGTCACAACCTAATGAGTGCATTTGGGTACTGGATTTGGAGAAAAAATACACACTAATTTGCAATTAGAAATTAGAAAATCATATATTTTTTGTGATTTGTCAATGAATATTGTTCCTGTTATAGATAAGATGAATGAAGAAAGAAACAGAAGTGAGTTATGTGTGATGGTTTATGTGTCACAACCTAATGAGTGCATTTGGGTACTGGATTTGGAGAAGATAAAATACACACTAATTTGCAATTAGAAATTAGAAAATCAGATATTTTGTGTGATTTGTCAATGAATATTGTTCCTGTTATGGATAAGATGAATCATGAAAGAAACAGAAGTGAGTTATGTGTGATAGTTTGTGTGTCACAATCTAATGAGTGCATTTGGGTCCTGGATTTGGAGGAATAACACACACTAATTTGCAATTAGAAAATAGAAAATCATATATTTTTTGTGATTAGTCCATGAATATTGTTCCTATTATGGATAAGATGAATGATGAAAGAAACAGAAGTGGTTTATCTTTGATAGTTGGTCGTGTGCCACCACACAATGAGTGCATTTGGGTCATGGATTGGGAAAAACAAGAATACACAATAATTTGCAATTAGAAATTAGAAAATAAGACATATTTTGTGATTTTTCCATGCATATTTTTCCTGTTATCATGGATAAGATGAATCATGAAAGGTACAAAAGGGAGTTATCCCTCATTGATAGTTAGTGTGTCACCACATATTGGGTGCATTTGTGATGTTGATTTGGAGGAAAAATACACAATCATTTGTAATAACAAATATAAAATAAAGACATTTGGTGTGATTTGTCCATGAACATGGACCCTGTTATGCATAAAATTCATGATGAAAGAAATAGAAGAGAGTTGTCAGTGATAGTTTCTGTGTCATCAGCTTATGAGTGAATTTGTGTTGTGGATTTGGAGGAGAAATACACACTAATTTGCAATCACAAATTAGATAATAACTACTTTTTTTGTGATTTGTCCATGAGCATTGTTCCTGTTATGGATAAGATGAAAGACGAAAGAAACAGAAGCAAGTAATCTTTGATAGATTGTGTGTCACCACCTAATGAGTTAATTCTTGTCCTTGACTTGGGGAAAAATAGGGTGTGGGTGTCACATCATTTGGTAGAATTTTCTACCTACATCAGTACATTGTTATCGTACAAACTATTAGTAGTATTGAAATAAGTAGTGAATGTAGTGAAAAAAATTGGCGCACCTAGGCGGACAGTTCTTTTTGGTTGGCCCAGGCTCACAGGCCCGCTTCTGCAAAGAGAAATCTAATGCAAATTGCTGAATTCATACAATCACTGCAAAAACACGCCATGATAAAAATTCACAAAATTGCCAAAAACATCGATGATTGGAAAAATCTCAATTCAAGATGCTGAAACAAAAATGGTCAAAGCTCCCCAAGCCAAAAGTAACACGTTTGTAAGAAAAGAAAATAGAAGCTCTGACAAACGCAGCCAGGGACGGAGACACTAGAGATACTACTACCAAAAATACAAGCATTACCACCATGTCCACCATGAAGCCCCACAATGGCTGCAACAACACAAGAAAGCCCCACCGCTGCGGAAAGAGAGACACCACAAAAAAGAAAAGCTGAAAAACATCAGCGTCATGGACAGCAACAGTGACGCACAGTGAAAGTGACAGTGACAGTGACAGTGATTCAAGTTTGGTTGGTGAAGACAATGTTGGGAGCTCCAACAAGAATACAGATAGTAGTGTAAATATTCACGGGACAAAAGAAAAAATACTACGGACGGCGGACGACAGAAAAAGACCAACGTGACCCTCCTGGTGCAAAAGCTAGCAGAGGGTTTGACTGAGAAACCAGAACTACTAGAGAAGATACTGACAATGATGAGTGATAGTAAGAAGGGAGAGAATTCTAAAGAGGATGCTGCAAAAACCACCAACACAGTTCCATTCAAGACAGTGCGGAGCAGCAATAGCATGGATAAAGTGAGTACACTGAGTTATGGTAAGTATACATATGTCAATGGATGATATGAAAGTGATGAAAACACATAGAAAGACAACTGAGAGACAGGTGAGAGACTATGTAAAGGATAAAGGGTATGGTGGCATGAAATTTCTGTTTTCAAAAGAAATGTCCAAAAGAGTGATGATGCAAGGCATCAATGCGGGTCCCATCTCCATTATGAAAGATATCCCCGTTAAGGCATTCTGTTGATATTTTGATAATGCGGTACCTAAAGCCCTGGAAAAATTGAGGCACAATAATCAAACATTGGCAAGAAAAAATTGGTTTGGTAAGTGTCGGTGTAATGGTTGAATTGGACGGAGATTCTTGTGCTGTTGACATTCTTCTGTTTGTGCCTACGTCCAATGTACTACTAACCACACCATACTATGATATCATACTGCCATTTGTTGTCATCACCACAGCTGATCGTGAAAAGGCAAAAGTGCCAGCATCATTCCCTGGTACTGTATCTCTGGATCCAGACTTGGTGGAAATTACAGCAAACAAGTACCAGCGATATGGAAATGCAGATAATGAAGAGTTTTATTATTTTGTGACAAGAATCCTGTCCGTTAATCCAGTGGGGACAAACTTTAAGCAGAGGAAGGCAACGGAGCTTATTAGTGACATCTTTTCTGTTACGGATGAGGCTTTTTCCCTAATGATCATTGACAATGAGTACAGCAATTGGGAAAAACAGAAGCAAAGGAAACTTGATGGAACAGACAAAACACGAAAAAAGAAAAAATACATGAGAAAAAATATTGTGATTTGAAGAGTGGAAGTGCAGATGGATGGGACAAAAAAGGACGGCAAGTGTTTGCTAGATTGTGCAAGAAGATAAAAACATGAAGAGAAGATCCCAAAATGGGTAAAAAATGGAGAAAATGATGCCGGAAAGATTCAAGTCAGAAAAGAACCCTACTGTATCAAAAGATGGTGGCACTGTTGCCAGTAGTCTTGCTGATGAGGAAAATGAGGATGACAACTATATTGATCCGGTATTGATGCAATTGCTTGGCAGATTGGAGGAAGTTTAGGCATTTTTTGGAATCGTCAGTGTTCATTGTGTCAGTCTATTCACTACTTCGATGCGGGTTGGTTCACACCTACAACACGGGTAAATCTTCTGGGAGAGGTGATTAGGGTTAAAGGTACATATTATAAATACATTGCATACCGTTGTTGCAAATAGTAGATTTTGTGACACAAATGATTAAAATGTACTGAAAGGAGTACTCGTACCTATGATACATATATTGCATATAATACTACTAGTACAATTCTTGACCCACATAATTCAACTGTAGTGGCAGGTGGTCGCAAGCCCTAGTGTTAAATTGTAAGGGTTGTGTGTCAGGAGCCCAAGTGTTAAATTAAAGGGTAGTGTGTCACAAGCAATGGAGATAAATTTTAAGGGTGGTGCGTCACAAGCCCGATTGTTAAATTTTACTGGTTGTGAGTCATGACCTTAGGTATTTAATTTTAGTGGGTGGGTGTCGCAAACACAAGAATTTGATTGTACGGGTAGGTTTTATTAAAAATTAATAACAGTTATTCATGACCCAAGGAAAAAAACATCATGACCCAGGGATTGAGAATTTAAAAAATGTGCATGATACTTAGGCTACTGAATCACAGGGGGGGGGGGGGGGGGGGGGGGGGTTGTGTTAAAATTACACACAAGCCAGGGTTGCGAAAGTACCTTGCACAAAAAAAAAGGGTCGCGGGACAGTTATCGCATGATATGTACTTACAAAATTTCTCTATTTTTCTTACCGCAATAAGCTTGATCACATGCAAGAAGATGGGGCATATTAAATTCCTTTCGTACGTACCGTATGTAAGGAGACTACAGGCAGGTACTTTAACTTACATACATATATTCCTACCTAACTTATAGTACTACAACTGGAGTGGTACAATACAACTGATCGAGTCACATGCACCTTTAGTGTTTGGAATAATGAGACTCAGTGGTTATGCACCTCTGTACACAAGATTGGAGTATCCCTGTAAGCATATTATTTTCCTTCTGAATCCGATTCGTTGAGAGTCTGATTCAAGGACTTTTGACGAACAGCAATGCTGTGTTAGTGTGTTAGTAGACGAACGATTGTACTCTACGCGTGACAATTGTGTTTGGATACTTTCGGCAACGGATAATCGGACTACAGGCGAGACTAGGGAAACGCCAGATCTCCTCTTGCTGTGACTTATTCAGATTGCAGCGAGACAGACCTTAGTATGTAGATTACAAGTAGTTGGTAGCAACTAGTGTGAATTTTGGGATATAAATCAGTTGAATGTTAAAAGTATGAGATAAAGTGAAATCTTGCCGAAATGCAAGATATCTCTTTTATTGAGATGAATACGTTACAACTGCTGTTGCGTAGTGCTGAGATTACTCGCTGATTATTTCCGTACATGTATTAGTCGTTGACCATATATATTTGTATGCATGTATATGTATTGTGTGAGAATCACATGCCAACGGTTTTCTTCTCTTTGTTCCGTTTGCCCTAATGCAACCATTGTAGAACTACACACCTTAGGTCTATCTGACTGTGCCGTGATAGGTAGTCAGAAGAGACCCGCTTAGCCCTAGCTTTGCCGTAGTGGAAGAATCAGTTTGGGAATCAACAGATCGGCACCTCAACTGGCTGCCCCCCCCTCCCCCCTCCCCCCCAACAGAACAGCTCCTGCTGCTCTTCTTTGCCTTTGGATTGAGTCAGCTCAGCAACTCATTTCAGAAGGAAAATAATAACACCCTCTCAGAAAAATAGGAGTGACAGCAGCGTAGCAAGTGTGAGAACCGATTTCTTCAATAACCACTTTACAAGCCCATCCGGCAAGTGCCTCCTATCATAGTTCAATGGGTCCATCAACGCAAACTGAATCCTGCTTGACAGCCAGGCAACATCATGCAACTGCATATCCAATTCAAAGCATCCCCAGAACATATGAATCCATCCTGAGGGACAAAAAGTCACCATACACTGCAGCACCAGAAATGTGGTGGTGAAGCACCATGTGGGCAATCTCCCTGGATTTGGCACTGTGTGGTATCAGCAAGGAGGGATGGCCAATATTCTATCTCTCAGCCTAATCTAAGATGGATACAGGATCACCTAGGACATTTTAATTGCCCAATCCTTCATCATACACAAGGAAGATGGGTCAACCCAACGACTTGATCACACCAGCACCTGTGGCCTGTACTCTTGTGACATTAGTAAAACACGCGACATGATCCTTGCCATCATGACAGTCCAGGGACAGAAGGAATTCTACTCCGATTTAGACATCCGGTATGCCCCCAACGCCAGGAAGCTGCAGGAAACGCTGGGGTTCCCGCAAAGTAGTAGCGAGTACCTCAAAATAATTGACAACAACCTCCTCCTCAACTGTCCTGTCACGCACCGCAATATACTTGTATCCGAGGGCATCTTCGGAACCAACACCAACACGATCAAAGAAAAAACGGTCCGCAGACAACCAAAACAGGTGCGCGAGGACACAGACCCAGTCCTACAAGACATATTGTCCCAGTACAAGGAAGTTATCCCTGGCATTGATGTTCTTGTTTATACTGTAAACAGGATCAAGTTCTTCTGATCCATATCCCGACGTCTCAGCTTCCAAACCACCAGCCGCACCACACCCAATACAAAGCAGGGTACCCTGCTACACTGCGCGAAGTCAATCCTTGTTGGTCTGGTGGTGTATGCAAGGCGAGTGTTCGCTCGTCGTGACCCAAATATTTGGACACAACAAATTTAACTGTCTCCACGATGATGACCTGCTAACAGAGAACCCACCGGTCAAATTCCGTGGCATGGGCCGGGACCAGCATGAGGAGCCCTTAGCAAAGAGAGCGAGTCCGCTGGTGCACATTCTCGGCCGTTCCATTCCGCTCGATGCCGGCACAGCAGATGATGATTGAGTTGGTTAGTAACGGAGTCAATTTTTGGCTCAACTGTAACCGGCGCAACAGAAGTGGGATATCCAAAACAATCACCCCGTGTCATCAGGCGTTGTTCGGCTCGATGCACAGAAGCACTGCCGAGGATTCGAATTTGGGGACTATGTCCTTCTTGGACACGAAGAGGGTGGGGACAACTCAATGAACCCTTGAGCCCGCGATGCGATATATTCCTGCGGCCGGCTTGGTGATCAACATGGGGTCGTGTTCCTGTTTAAATCTGGCAACAGAGCGCAGGATCCGCCGCCGCCGCCGCCGCACACCCGCACACATGAAGTACTTCGTATTTTATTTATTCATTTATTATGCTATTATACGTATGGCACGAATGGATGTCGTGCGGTGCGGTGCGGTGCCGTGCTTTGCACCCGCAACCGGAAAATTGGTTTCGATCCGGTAGACTCACATCACACGTGCATCGCTACAACTACACAGCTGCCACCCAAAGGCACGGCATGGTACGTACCCGGTACCGTGCGTGCAAGAATCGTCCACCCGCCTACACGTACCGTACACCGCCAACGCCAACCAATTGCTAGAAATTGCGTTGCGTTGCGTTGCGTTGCATTGCAGTACAGAACATCGAGTCGCATCGCATCGTGCTATGCAATTCGTGTGCGACGGTACACAAGAGTTCGCAACCGGTAGTAACGCCCCGACGAACCATTGCTGTCCCAATCTCTGTCTGTCTGTCTGTCTGTCTCTCCATTCCCTTTGGGTTCTCCCGGTCCTCCTTCTCGTCGTTCGGAGGAGCGCGGTATCGAAACTCAACTTTAACTCAGCTCAACCTCTATCCAGTCCACTCCAATCCACTCCAACCCCGGTTGCCTCCCATACCGACAGACAACCGACCCAATGGCGCAGAAGGATAGCGGGAACGAGTTCCCAAACCAACCACAATGGACGCTGGGTGCATTGCATTGCATTGCATTGCGTTGCGTTGCATTGCGTTTTTCACGAGACGCATTCTCCAAACGCGCGCGCTGCATCGCTCCAAACCCTATCCTATCCTATCCTGTCCTATTCCGTCCGCTACGCTGCGATGCTTCTACTCCCCGGGCAGACAGCTCCGATAGGTCAGCACCGCCGCCAGTGCTATGGACGGATTGTCGTAGGGTCCGCAGATTCCCTCCGTGACGGCGACCACCGCCGCGATTTTCACCACCGACGGCCACTCGTCGTCCCCCGCCAGGACAAGGTCCCTCGCGACGAACCGCAGGGCGTAATACCCGGCCAGCGCCGCCAAAAAACACGCCGCCGACCCGCTCAGCGTCTTGCGATCGTTCGGTCCAAAGGGGACCGTCGGGTAGCTCCCGATCGGGGCGTAGTACCCGACCAGCGGGGCGATGCCGTCCCCGAATCCCAGACAGGCCATGGTGACGACGCCGAGCTGGGTCCGAAAACCGACCAGCCCGACGGTCGTCATGATGAGCGTGAACAAGAGCGGTCCGTTGAGGAGCTCGGACGGGCTCCCGTGCCGGGTCATCGTCCGGACGTCCGGATCGTTCGCGTCCCTCAGAATGGCCCCCTTGACGAATAGCTGGACGCTGTAGATGGCCGGGACCAACACGTTGAGTTTCCAGGTCCAGTGGTCCTCGCGAAACAGCGGCCAAAAGACGATCCAGGATCCGGCCGCGACGTGGATGATCTTGCGGGAAATCCGGGGGGCCACCAAGCGTTTGGCGACCAGGAAATCGCAGGTTCCGACGACGGTCTTGACGTAGACCACCGTGAGGAGGGCCACCAAAACGTTGTGGTGGACGGGGGATTCGGGGAAAAAGTCTCCGAGCGGCGGCGGCGACGGCGACGGTGACGGCGACATCGTGTTGCTTCTGTTGCTGCTGTTGCTTCTGTTGCTGCTGTTGCTTCTGTTGCTGTTGTTGCTATTGATGTTGTTCCTTCGACCGAATGTGGAATACGATAGGCAAGATTACCGGTTCCGTAGGATCGGTTCGGAAAGCTGGTTCAGAACGATTAGGATTCTGAATGTTTGTTAGTGTAATTACCGGTACGAGTAGTGCAAAAAATAATAGACGTTCTGATACAGTACGAGTACGTACCGGTAAGACTTGGCGGTACGTAGCAGAGTTGAAGATACCGTACTCGTACTCGTACTCGTACTTGTAGTCCAGTTTGACACAATCAATCTTTTGTTGTCACCGTGTCCTGAGTTACTCCTAAATACGGTATTACGATGTACCGTACGTACTCGTACTCGTACTCGTACTCTCACCATACAGCGGAAATACCACAATTGTGGTATTTAGCCTGGCACTACTGTGGCACGTAAGTAGGAATTGGTACGCTTAATGGTACATACCTCTAATGACTATTTCTACTGTTTTTTCTCTGTAGAAATCATGTCGTACCCCTAAAAAAACATGTGTACCGGGCGAATTTCCATACACAGTATTGTTGCATTTTTAGTGGTATAAGACTCCGTGTAACTCTTAAGGAAATACCACATATACCACAAGTACTTTTGATGACTGTTGTTCTTTACTCTTCTTTCTAAGAAAACCCCCCGGAGGTGCTTTTCTTTTTGCTCACTTTTTTGCTCACTTTTTCGTGACGACCAATAAGACGGCCACGATAAGACGACCGATAAGAAGACGACTACTCGTACTATTATTGCTCCTAATCAGTCCCCTCTGAGTAAGCTACTACTACTAGTGTGCTGTATAATATTTTGGTACTGTATTAAGTTTGGTCTACATGTCTAAGAAGGGCCCGCTTTTTTGTAGGGCCGATCACCATTCCCCGTCACAGCGCTCCAAAACGCTGCTGCAAACGCCGCTGCTGGCTTCCTGCTGCTCCAAAACGCCGCTCCAAACGCCACTCCAAACGCCGCTGCTTGCTTGCTGCTGCTCAAAACGCTGCTCAAAACGGCGCTCGAAACGGCGTTTGATTGCAGTTCGAATACCCTTCCGGATCGAAAACCAAGTAGAGGAATGTGTAGGTATTTGAGTTGGTGTCATTTTGTACTACTTGTACAGTACCGAACCTTCATGGTCTGTTCTATGGAAGGAGAAACAGAAGGGTCGTCAAAATCGAATTAGTGTCGGTTTTTCCGTATCTTCGTATACTTGAATCCCTCTTGTCAATTGCCATTCCAAGTCAAAAAATCAGTAGACGAACATGATGGTGTTCGAATGCGGTAGTATCTGTACATGTGAACCCTCATCTTCCCTTCTATTGGAGGGGAAACAGATGGGTTGGTGAAGGGCCGTCATCGGCTCGTTTTTTGGGTATCTTCATTTCCCTTGTTTGCCATTGAACTGCCGTTCGAATACCCTTCCAGATCGAAAACCAAGTAGCGGAATGTGTAGGTATTTGAGTTGGTGTCATTTTGTACTACTTGTACAGTCATCAACATTCATGGTCTGTTCTATGGAAGGAGAAACAGAAGGGTCGTCAAAATCGAATTAGTGTTGGTTTTTCCGTATCTTCGTATACTTGAATCCCTCTTGTCGATTGCCATTCCAAGTCAAAAATTCAGTAGAGGAACATGATGGTGTTCAAATGTGGTAGTATTTGTACATGTGAACCCTCATCTTCCCTTCTATTGGAGGGGAAACAGATGGGTCGGAGACGGGTCGACGACGACGACGACGTATCTTTGTGTGTTATTTGCAGTAGAATTGCGGTTCGAATACCCTTCCGGATCAAAAACCAAGTAGCGGAATGTGTAGGTATTTGAGTTGGTGTCATTTTGTACTATTTGTACGGTGGTGAACCTTCATGGTCTGTTCTAACGAAGGAGAAACAGAAGGGTCGTTGGAGGGTTGCGAAAATGGAAATTAATGAAGAACGACATGGGCGATTTCGATGATCGGACTTCCCGTAAAAAAAATTGTCTTCGTGAGTTTTTTGGTGTGTTTTCAGGGTCTTTTGTCGTGTTCTTTTTTTGAAGGGACTTCGGTGTGCGGAGCACACATATGTTTATTTCCTGTAGACTTCTACATGGTTTTGGTACTGGGTATTAATTGTGGTATTTTTATCTTGTACACTCACCATACAGCGGAAATACCACAATTGTGGTATTTAGCCTGGCACTACTGTGGCACGTAAGTAGGAATTGGTACGCTTAATGATACATACCTCTAATGACTATTTCTACTGTTTTTCTATGTAGAAATTATGTGGTACCCCTCAAAAACTGATGTATGGGGCGAATTTCCATACACAGTATTGTTGCATTTTTAGTGGTATAAGACTCCGTGTAACTCTTAACGAAATACCACAAATACCACAAGTACTTTACATGACTCTTTCTAAGAAATGTCCCCGGAGGTGCTTGTTTCATGACACATTTTTTCGCTCACTTTTTCGATAAGACAATCATAGATAAGACGAATACCGGTAAGCGCCAATCCCCCTATTATTGCTGCGATATCGGTCCCCTCTGAGTAAGCTACTAGCCTAATAGTGTGCTGTATGACGTCACACAAACGAGATTCAGGGTTATTTCAGAATCACGCGCATATTTGGGTCGAACTCCACTGGTCCCCCTTTGTAATTTCACCCTATTTATTAAAATTAATGTCGAACTCATAATATTTTTATGCACATTTCATTTTCCTACCCCACTGGCATCTGTTTCCGAATTAGTGGCATGTTACTGAATTTTATGCCTGAAACAAACAGTGCATGGTCGCAATTTTTCAATCTCAATCGTTTCCCCATTTTTATTGTTATTACCGGCTAGTGTACGACTTCAGTAGTAACAATGGTCCGCACTCCCAAATATCAGGTATATTGTGTACGTTGCTACCGGGACTCTCCTTTGATCACTATAGGTAGGGGAAAGAAAAAGGTTATCAAGAAGAAGAGGCCCCCCTTGTTTACAGCGCGACTAAGAAAGAAAACGGGAGTAATTGTTTCTCCCGGTCTTCTGTCCCATATTGCACATAATCCGGGTACATGTTATTCTTATTACAACCGGTGTTTGGGGGTAGATGATTTTGCATCTTCGTTATTTATTAGAAAATCGAAGAAGAAGCTTGAGGATGTTAGTCAACAATTAGGTCTAACGAACACCTGTAACGGTCCGCAGAGTAGTGATGTCGCATTACCAGAGGTTCTCGACAATCAAGTTATGTATGACCCTTCTGTCGAACCGATTGGGCGTGCCTTGATCGGTCAGGAATTAACCAACATAGAGGATGACAATGAATCTGTCTCCGATGACAATTTTTTCTTTCCTAATGATGACGATGAGGAAGAAGGTAGTGAGAGCATAGAGGCCCCCCACTCTTCGATTGTCAATGATGAAGAAGGCATCAACATTGATGTTGACGATTCCCATCGTGCTTCAAACACGCTATTAATTACGACACCCAATGTAGGGAGGAACATATCTGACGAATTGAAGGTCAAGATCAAGTTAATGAAAATCATGCGGAATCATAGCATACCATTAGTTGCCGAGAAGGAATTGTATGAATGGGCTATTGAATCCGAGCGGCTTAATTTATTTTCATGGACTAAAGGCAATCTCATAAAGACCAGGGCAAGTGTCATGAAGGAGATTTCTGCAACTGTGCCTGAAATAAAAGGCGATGGGTTTGAACCTCATCTTATTGACTGGTGTTCTAAGAAATCACAGAATGCTGATGTTTCCAGTCGCAAACAAATCTACGTCCGGTCGTTCCAAAAAGCACTTCATTCCCTATTAACAAATGTGACTTTGGTGAAGGAAGATAATCTGTCATTCCCCCATGCTGAAGACCCCACCTTACCAGTCCGTTATCCAGAACTTCAAGGGAATATTGATATTGACGAACTGCATCACGGTGAATGGTGGATCAACACTTGGGAGAAGAGATGCAAATCTGGATCGAATGAAATTCTGGTTCCTATTATTCTCTACATGGATGGAATTGCAATTGACAATAGTTGTCAAACCACTCTTACCCCACTGAACATGACTCTTGGCATATTCAACACCCTAACTCGAAACTCCCGGCCGGATGCGTGGGAGGCTATATACTATCACCCAACATGTCCCGGTGATAAAGGTGCCGAATCAATTGACAATGTGAACAATCTTCACTCTGGCCTTCGTTTGGCTCTTTCATCTTTGAAAGATGCCTGCAACCTAACGGATGGTATTGAATGGTCTAATTTGCCGTGGAACAAGAAGAAATGGTCGGTTCGAATGAAATTTGCGGTTGCTTATTTCATAGGTGATACTCCCCAGCACGACCAACTTTGTGGTCATTATCAAACGTCGAATTCAAAGATGATCTGTAGGCATTGCAATTGTCCCAGAGCACTTGGTATTAACGCTCGTGTGAATGTTTTGAAGGTTCCTGTTTCAGTTCAATCTGGTAACATGCAAGTGTCTAAGCACCAAAATGGGGAAGAGTACCAATCCATTCGGCTCTGGAATATATCTGATTTTACTGCTCCAATGGTTGGCGAAGGAGTGAATGTTGAACAGTATTTCAAAAACATTTCTCACCATGGTGTACATAACGGCAATGCTTTTTATGATCTTGATTTTGGGGAAAACCCACATAATATTCATCTAGCGTCTCCCGGAGAGAGACTGCATATGCACCAACTTGGTTGCGCAAAGCGTGCAGCAGAGACGTTCTGCGAGGACTTTTTAGGCAATAACCAGCGGCTTCTTGGTGAGATGGAAAGGTTAGCCAGTTACTACGGTGGTGCTGTCCAGAGGCAATCCGATCGTGACTTCCCACGAACCAATTTTTCAGAATCAATACATACAGCGAAGAAGGAGGGTAACCAGTACATTGGAATGCTTTATATTCAGATGCTGTCACTTCTGTCTGCTGGAGGTCGTCAATTGTTGTTGTCTCGAAAGACTCCTTCCAATCTCGAGAACAAGAGCAGAAAGTGTGAAGAGGAAATTGACCGACGTATTTACGCCATTGAGTTGTTGTTGGGTATGGAAGAGTTCCTAAAGTATGCTGGAACGTTCAACGAGGTTTTCAAACAAGACAAGAAAGGTGTTTTGAATGTGGACAAAATGGTTGTTCTTTTCATTAACTATATAAATAACAATCTTCAACGAAGTAAGGGAGAGGGTAACAATCTTGTGAAGAATCACATGTATTTTCATTTATCACAGTACATGAGATTATTTGGTCCTCCAACTGGGTGGGACTCTGCCGCGAGTGAGAGCAATCATAAAACTGAAGTGAAGGCTCCTGCTAAGAGAACTCAACGAAACAAGTCCACACTTATCAAGCAAACTTGCAACCGAGTGATGGAGTATCGAACTATTGATCGACTTGACCGTGAATTTGATTTGTTCGAACATAGACCCGTAACCGGACCAAATCATCCTAAGGAGGGTGGTTGGTCAGGTGGGTCTTCGTTTTGGATTGGTGTGATGAATGGTCTCCCTTACATGAAGTGGGATGAAAAAAAAAACTCAAGTTTACCCTGGTTTCCATCTGATGTTCTCAAATTTTGTTGTGACGTGGTCCTACCGGCTGTGGGCAGCAGCAAGGTTTTTGGAACCACGGAGCACAAGAGGTATGACCAATCTCGCGAGATGAAATTATTGTTTCGTGCCCACCCATCGTTTAAGTCTGATTCTGGACAATTGTCCAATGTATGGTACGATTGGGCTAATTTTCAACTCGACCTCCTTGATGGACGTGGACTGAAAGTTTATCCATGTCAGATTCTGTGCCTGCTTTACCTCGAAGGTCCGTTCCCCGTGGGTAGCTCCGTTAGTGGTTTCGAATTAGTGCACGATGGTTATTATGCCGTCGCTCGTTGCTTTGTTTCTGCAGACCCCATACCGAGCAAGAGGGACAAAGGAAAAAAACACCATCATGCGTTGGTAAAGCTAGGTGAGCTTCGGAACAAATTGTATTTGTTCGACTGCAACGCCATTGAGTCCGAAGCTGCCGTTGTTAGAAACCATGGTAGTCCTGACCAATATTTTGTGCTGGGTAATCGTGAACAATGGTTGTTTAATTTCCGCGAGACAATGGCTTCACTGGAAAAGAAGGATTTACAATCAATAGTACGAGATGGTGAAAACAGCACATGACTTCAATGAACAAGTTTATTATCTTTTCCCGTGTTTTGGATTGTATACTAGTATGGTACAATCATACCCCCCTTCTCAGATGTATTTTGCGTTTTTTTATTTTCTGTAACGGCGTTGCACCAAATGCCCTTTTCCCGTGTTTTGGATGGTATACTAGTATAATACAATCATACCCCCTTATCATGTGTATTTTGCGTTTTTCTATTATCTGCAACTGCGTTGCACCAAATGCCCTTTTCCCGTGTTTTGGATGCTGGTTTTCCTGTATATTTTGTGTTTTTCTATTTTCTGCAACGGCGTTGCACAAAATGCCGTTTTCCCGTATTTTGGATGGTATACTAGTACAGTACAATCATACCCACCTTTTCATGTGTAATTTGCGTTTATCTATTTTCTGCAACGGCGTTGCACCAAATGCCCTTTTCCCGTTTTTTGGATTGTATACTAGTATGGTACAATCATACCCCCCTTCTCATGTTTATTTACCGTTTTTCTATATTCTGCAACGGCGTTGCACCAAATGCCCTTTTCCCGTTTTTTGGATTGTATACTAGTATGGTACAATCATACCCCCCTTCTCATGTTTATTTAGCGTTTTTCTATATTCTGCAACGGCGTTGCACCAAATGCCCTTTTCCTGTATTTTCGACGGTATAGTACTAGTACGGTACAGTCATAAATTTTTTGTCATGAGTATCAAGTTATTATTATAATGGATTACTTCTTAGTATAGTTTTGCGCGATACATAGGCGCTCATAATATAACACCCTTCGTATTTGGGATTCGAACAGCTATGAAACACTAACGGATTAAAGAGCAGAGTATCCCCAGAACGCAACGGCACTTTGATGCGGTACGTTGGGAAGACAAAATAATAAATCACTTCGTCAGCATGCACTCCTGACGGAGCTATGACTGTTAAACGAGTATAATTCATATCATCATCAACATGGCATCGAGAATGGTAATTTCGACCAATCGAAAAAGCTAATGCCTGTTTCCCAATGGCATTGAGCTGCGTACGAGTCAGAATCTGAGACAACACATCCATTTCATCCTCAACAAATGGTTCGATGTGTGTTAAACTATGATGCATATGCTTCACAATTCTCACTGTCGTGTGTTCCAGCTCCAGTTTCATGTTTGGTTTCACATGACTTTTGAACACGTACTCACCATTGTTGGAAGACAATCTTTCTGGTCTAACTCCAATGATAGCATAATCATCGTTGATACTGCCGCGCTTCTGACCTCTGGCAACTGTCGGTTTGGATCCAACAATTTCCGGAGCAAACTTTCTTAACAGTTTGATATTATTCTTCGTAGCAAAGTGTCGCTTGGCAAATTTTCTGGAAACTTTTGCGAAAATGCGCAACGACGGATTATTCTCGTCAAACGCAATAATATGCTCGTCGTTTCTACTATCCAATCTATCGAATTTATCTATCAACAAAGCCTGTTCCGGTTGATACTTTTTCTTTCCTCTTATTTTGCCACCCCAGTTTGTCTCCATGTATTTTCCTTTGACCACAGTTGTTCTGTCTTTGTTTTTCAACGCTATTGTACTGACACAATCTTTGCAAGTACTACGCCTATTTGTCCTTTCCTTCTTCATTGGTTTTATGTCGGACAACTTTGTATAAGTTTTATGGCTCGTTGACACAGGTGCTGCAATCCTAAGAAAGTTCGATGACATTCTCTGCTTTCTTCTTTTCTCATGTTTCCTATCTCTTTTTTGCTTCATAGCTCTGTCCGAGAACTGATTTGTCGTCATGGTTGGAGTAGGTGTAGCAATTGTTGCTCTTGCTGCTTTCCGCTTTTCGCTTGACACTTGCCGCTGTTGCTCTCGCTGCTGCTTGCCGCTTGCCGCTGCCGATTGCCGCTCTTGCTCACGCGGATGTCGTTGCTCTCGCGGCTGTCGCTGCCGATTGCCGGTGTTGCTCTCGCTGCTGCTTGCCGCTTGCCCCTGAGGCTGTCGCTGCCGATTGCCGCTGTTGCTCTTGCGGCTGTCGCTGCCGATTGCCGCTGTTGCTCTCGCGGCTGTCGTTGCCGATTGTAGCTTTCGCTGCTGATTGCCGCTGTTGCTCTCGCGGCTGTCGCTGCCGCTGCTGCTTTCCGCTGTTGCTCTCGCTGTCGCTCTTGCGGCTGTCGCTGCCGATTTCCGCTGTTGCTCTCGCGGCTGTCGTTGCTCTCGCGGCTGTCGCTGCCGATTGCCGGTGTTGCTCTCGCTGCTGCTTGCCGCTTGCCCCTGAGGCTGTCGCTGCCGATTGCCGCTGTTGCTCTTGCGGCTGTCGCTGCCGATTGCCGCTGTTGCTCTCGCGGCTGTCGTTGCCGATTGTAGCTTTGTTCGCTGCTGATTGCCGCTGTTGCTCTCGCGGCTGTCGCTGCCGCTGCTGCTCTCGCTGTTGCTTTCCGCTGTTGCTCTCGCAGCTGTACACGATTTTATTCGAATATTTGGTATGATAATTGATCAAAATGGGTGAGTATCTATTGATGTAGTACAGTAAATAATAACAACAGAATAATATAATCTACATGCTACCAACGTACACCGTTTGCTTCCTTTCGTTGTTGTTGTTGTTGATTGGTGGTGTTGCTGTGTTGTTGCCGTTGTTGTTACCTTCGATTCTGTGTTGACTTCGATTCAGTGTCGCGTTCGATTCGTTGTATCCTTTGCAATTATAGGAAAGATTTGCCACACCAGGAAAGATTGGTTCTTCCGATTCGTTGTTTCCAATCCCTTGTTTCAAATCCGTTGCTCCGATACGGTCCTATGAAAATGAGAAGAAAAAGAGAAGGAAGAAAATACATTATCAGGAATGCCAGAAGAAGTAAGATCATTGTCTTTCTCCTCTCTCATTCTTACCGTTGCGATTGCCAATTTCTAATCTGTTGTTTCCAATCTGTTATTCCGTTCCGGTCCTATGAAATAAGGAAGAAAAACATAAGTGAGGAAATACATTATCAGTAATGCCGGTCGAGGAAGTATTATCATTGTTGTCTATCTCATTCGTACCGTTGCTTGTTCTGATTCGTTTTACCGTTGATGTCACCGATACGTTGTCGTTGTTCTTTCTGCTGCCGTTGATTTGCAGACTTGTAGTAATTCCTATGTCACGAAAAACAGGGACTTGTTCCTGTTGATATATAGGCAATTGATGCAGATTTTGTGCTTTCAAGATGTTTATGTAAGGCGGCCGTCCAAACAAGAATATCTTTCCAGCAACTAATCCCTAATCGAATGCTTTCTACTTCTTTTGCAGTACAAGGCTGTTATATCGGACTGAAATATCTGAGAACGGATCGTTGTGCTCGTGACATCGTCGCCCTAAGGCATGTGACGAAGAGGGTCGGATCCCACGTTCTCGGACGGAGTGTTGTTGGAAAGAAACAACACTCTACTCAGATAAGTTGGAAATTGATGTTTGTCGGAAAGTGAAAAAAAGTGACCGAAGTTAGTGCGTGAGCAACATACTTTCATTGTAAGCTAACTACTCCGTACAAAGTACTTATATCAAACTTCGAACGTAAGGACGACATCGGTTCGATAGATCAAGTATCAACATTCGAACGTAAGAATGACACCACCAGTTCCATACATTTTCTGCTAAGTAAACAACTTCGAACGTAAGAATGATATTGGTCCGTTAAGTATTATGTTCTTTTTTTTTTTTGCAACGGCGTTGCAACAAATGGTCTTTTTGGTATTTAGCGTGATATGGATCATACAACAGTACAACAAACTTCGAACGTAAGAATGATATTGGTTCGTTAAGTATTTGTACCAGTTCCACCAAATCATCCAAGATTGGATGAGTGAGGCATACTATGTTACACCAAATGCAAGCATCCGTTTGTAACTTATCCATTATACTTCATAGTTCTTTATTCAATCAATAATATGCGAAATATTGATCATGAAATTGCAGCCTAATTCGCACAATCATAAACATACTAACTAATATTACTAGGACTAATAAATTTTAAAACTGACTCAAGTATAAGTAGAAGATTTCTGGTCAATTCTGTTTCATGCAGCCAATGCCACACATTTGCACTCGAAAACTGCCTAGGAATCACTATTTGGGTACATGCAGCAATGCCAGAGGGGACTAAAATTGTTCTAAATCTCATACTGACTAAAGTATCAGCCTGTTTCTTGTCCAGTTGGTTTCATAGTCTACCCCATCCATAGTATGAGCAATATTCATCCTGAAATTGCAGTCAATGCCACTCATTTGCACTCTAAAACTGACTAGGACTCACTATTTTGGTACATGCATGTCCAGGGACAAACATTATTCTAAAATTCACACTGACTAAAGTATCAACCTGTTTCTTGTCCAGTTTGTTTCATAGTCTCCCCGATCCATAGTATGAACACTATTCATCCTGAAATTGCAGTCAATGCCACACATTTGCACTCAAAACTGACTAGGAATCAGTATTTTGGTAGCCTAGGACTCACTATTTTGGTACATGCATGTCCAGGGACAAACATTATTCTAAAATTCACACTGACTAAAGTATAAGCCTGTTTCTTGTCCGATTTGTTTCATAGTCTCCCCAATCCATAGTATGAACACTATTCATCATGAAATTGCAGTCAATGCCACACATTTGCACTCAAAACTGACTAGGACTCACTATTTTGGTACATGTATGCCCAGGGAAAAACATTATTCTAAAATTCATACGGACTAAAGTATGAGCCTGTTTCTTGTCCAGTTTGTTTCATAGTATACACCATCCATAGTATGAGCAATATTCATCCTGAAATTGCAGTCAATGCCACACATTTGCACTCTAAAACTGACCAGGACTCACTATTTTGGTACATGCATGTCCAGGGACAAACATTTTTCTAAAATTCATAATGACTAAAGTATCAGCCTGTTTCTTGTCCGGTTTGTTTCATAGTCTACCACATTCATAGTATGAACACTATTCATCCTGAAATTGCAGTCAATGCCACACATTTGCACTCTACAACTGACTAGGACTCACTATTTTGGTACATGCATGTCCAGGGACAAACATTATTCTAAAATTCATAATGACTGAAGTATCAGCCTGTTTTTTGTCCGGTTTGTTTCATAGTCTACCCCATCCATACTATGAACACTATTCATCCTGAAATTGCAGTCAATGCCACACATTTGCACTCTAAAACTGACTAGGACTCAATATTTTGGTACATGCATGTCCAGGGTCAAACATTATTCTAAAATTCATAGTGACTAAAGTATCAGCCTGTTTCTTGTCCAGTTTGTTTCACAGTATACAACATCCATAGAATGAGCAATATTCATCCTGAAATTGCAGTCAATGCCACTCATTTGCACTCTAAAACTGACCAGGACTCACTATTTTGGTACATGCATGTCCAGGGACAAACATTTTTCTAAAATTCATACAGACTAAAGTATCAGCCTGTTTCTTGTCCGGTTTGTTTCATAGTCTACCCCATTCATAGTATGAACACTATTCATCCTGAAATTGCAGTCAATGCCACACATTTGCACTCTACAACTGACTAGGACTCACTATTTTGGTACATGCATGTCCAGGGACGAACATTATTCTATAATTCATACAGAATAAAGTATCAGCCTGTTTCTTGTCCGGTTTGTTTCATAGTCTACCGCATCCATAGTATGAACACTATTCATCCAGAAATTCTTGCAGTGAATGCCACACATATCCTTCAATTGAATCGAATGAAACACTCTTGTACTCAAAAAGTGACTAGGAATCACAATTTTGGAGCATGCATGACCAGGGACAACCATTATTATACAATTCATACTGACTAAAGTAATAGCCGGAGAATTGTCATCAATATTGTTTCATTGTCTCCCCAATCATTAGTAGGAGCAATATTCATCCAAAAATTTCAGAAAAGAACACACTTTTGCACTCAAAAAAAAACTGAGAAACTCTATTTTGGTTAGTACTTCTTCATAAGAATATCACCAAAAATTACAATAATATGCCGAAACTACTACCCTTGGTACAGGTCACTACGGGGGAATCGAACCAGTGGACACATTCACCTCTATATCAATAACCAATCATACGTGCTCGGGGAAAATTACACTACCTAAAGCTGGTCAGTTTTTGAATCCTACAATTTGTGTGCACCGTCCCAATTCAATAATAAAAAAATTATAAAAAAATATAACGTAGAACACACATTTGACATATATCTACGGGGGAGTCGATCCAAAGGACACGTTCACCTCTACCGGTATATCAAGAACCATTCATGTCAAAACGAGGAAAGTTACACTACTTAATGGCAGTCTGTTTATGAATCAGACAATTTATGTGCATCGTACCAATACAATATTAAAAAAATAGTACTAAGGAACAAGTACGAAGAATACATCTTGTACACATCTCTATGGAGGTATCGATCCACCTGACACGTTCATCTCTACGATACATCAAGAACCAATCGCATGCAAACGAGGAAAGTTACACTACTTAAAGCTTGTCGGTTTTTGAATCAGACTATTTACGTGCATCGTCGTAGTGTTGGTGCCGGTACGTAACAATAGTAAGAATTATGCGTGTTCGGGAAAAAGAAGCCACAACCAAAAACTGAAAGTTACAACGCCTGGAAAAAACAACAAATACCAACTTTATGATTCGGCGTTGGAGTACGAACGTTAGGTGTACTGTGGTACAAATAGGTGCATGACTGCGTTACAAATGGAAAATAACAGGAAAATGAAAAACAAAAGACCTAAACCGACACACAGAACAACAGTTGTGCCAACCCGGGGTACTGTCTTGTCCAAGGATTACAACAAACAGATGCATGAGCTAAAAAACGATGACGTAAACAACGACGGAAACCCATTTCTATATCATTTTGAAACAGGATTTGATGCCTTGTGTGCCAAAAACGGACACTTGGTTAACACAATCCTTAGTGGATGCCAGAAGATAGAAGAAGTGCGACAAAGACTCAACAGCAAAAAAGGTCATTTCGAGGAGGACGAAGCTTTGAACATTTGGGAACAATGCTTCAAGTACATAACCGAGGAAGTATTGTCCGACTACAAAGAAGGGAACACTGACGGGATGAACCATGTATGGGCAATGGGAGTCATTCTTGCATACATTACATGTGGTTATCCCGCATTGAAAACATCAGAAGACATTAAGTGCTACGACAACGTGGGTATTGGACCGGAAGTAAAATCAATAGAACGAGAGAGAATGATACAAGACGGTCGTACTTTCCCGGCAAAAAAATGGAGTAATCTGACGCCGGAGGCAAGAGAACACATAAAAGAATGTATACATTACCACCCTGGGAACCGTCCTTGTATGACGTACATTTGGTTCAACAACTGGCGCAAAATGACGAATGAGGCAATCATCGAAACTGACAGATTGGAATGGTATTGCAGATCAAAAGACGATAACGAGTGGTACTCAACACAAGAAATATTGCCGCCAATTAAAGAAGAGAACATAAATAACAAAGACACGAAAAACAAATGTACCAAACATAAGTGGGATTCGTTCATGAACAAAGCAAGAAAACAGTCAAAAAAGAAAAAACGGAAAGTAAAAGAAGTGACAAACAGGGGGGAAAAGAGCGAACAAGACGAAAACGAGTGGAAAATTAAGAAATGGCTAAGTCTTTACGAAAAACGATGGAATTCGCCGGAAGATTTAGAGGAATATAACAACTATCCCGTTCCTTGTGGAGCATGGGGACGCGTGAAACACTAACTCTGCAACTCTGTAAGGATTCCATTCCAACAAAAAAACCAGGACAATATCAAAGGTATCACCGGTACAAATTAAGTGCAAAAATTAGAACGGAAATTATGTAAAATATCGCCTTAAAAAGTCGATACATTAAAAAAAAAATACTCATCAGAAAGCAACAAAACAACAACAACAAAATTCCCTCCGTTGAACCTACAAATTGTGATCCAATCCATAATTGATTCAGGGGGGAGTGTCAACCACCCAAAATATAGAATTTACTGCAACGCCGTTGCAGAAAATTGAAAAACAATAAGTAAATAAATACAGAATGATACGGTACCGTAGGGTAAGTACGGTAGGGTAGGGAAGATCAAAATGTTCGGGTCCGCGCCAAAATTTTGAGGACTCCACATTCCAGAATATCACGGCACGCTCGAAAATAAGATAGGCAGGCGACAGTACAAGAACAACACTCACAGATAGTACAATTAGTTGAAATGCAACAATTCCTTGGAGACAGTAAATAAAGAGATTACAGTGTGTACAGTAGGAATGAAAAAAACATGCCAAACGATTCCTACAAACAACATTATTATCATAAAAATAGCGCGCCAAATCAATCAAAGGAAAAAACGGTAAGTTGAGGTGCACGAGTTAACAAAAAAATAATGGTAGAACTGAGTACTAGTTGCAGTCCGGTGACAGGTAGAACCATTGTTACCAATGACACAAACAGCCCAAACAGCAGTGTATCGGGAAGTGACCGAACAAACACAAACGATAGCCAAACATATAGAACAACCAACAGTAGCAACAGAAATATTCTACAGACAACAAAAGAATCTGATAACGATAACTTGGAAAACAACATTGTCAAACACGTCAAAGAAAAAGCATTCAGGAAATTTAAATTCCCGCCAGAGATTACATTCGTGAACGCGACGATATTCAAAATTGTAAAACAAGCAAATAACAATGAAATACCAAATACGATCGATATAAAAGACCAAAAGTGGAGTGGAATTTATTGCCGTGCAGTGACTGCGTGTAGGCACAATGCTCAAACTCTTGCCAGGAAAAACTACAAAGGTACGCAACCAACAAGAAAATGTTTGCCGGCATGCAATCGTTCATAAGCCATTCTAACATTTTGGTCGTATGAACACTGACACGTAGACGATAAAAGAAACAACCTGATACCAGATAGTTTCCCAGGAACGGTTCTAATCACAGACACACAAGACGTTAACTCAGAAAATAGGTACCAATTGCACGAAGACTATCGGCGGAAAAATTCACCAGAATTCAAATACTTCATGAAAAGAATTCTGGGAGCGGTGTCACCAAAACAGACAGACTTCAAAAGAAAATCAGTCAGAATGACAATCAGTAACATTTTCACCCCAAGCGATGAAGCTTTTGCATTGCTTTTCCTTTACAACGACTACGACTCGTGGATAAACACAACAAAGGGCACGAGGTTGAGAAAAAAATTCACTGACGGTAAGTCTGGAAATAAGGAGGGTTGGAGTAACGAGGGACAAGATCTTTACGAATACCTAGTAAGTGAATTAGAAGAACGAAGGAAGGAACAACAATCAAAAGAATAAGAGACGGAAATACTTAAAATGTACCAAAAGCAAAATGGCAATCGTAAACAAGAAGATAAGGAGGAGAACAAAGAGGGAAAAACACGGAAGCAAAAACGTACCTTGGTTGAGATTCTAGGCGAAGATGATGAGGACTACAAATTTTTCATGGAATATAATAAAAACGAACAAGAGTAATTGATGATATCAACAGCAATAGTAGAACGGCTAGTTCATTATTATTTTATGGTTTGCACAATATTGTTCCGGGTCTTCTGTTCGAATATAATACAATAAACAAGATAATTTCAAAAGGCTGATAAAATACTTTCGTATTTGTTACAAAATATGTTTGTTGTATTTCCGTATTTGATAAGCGTAGCGTGAATATTGTAAAATGTCGGAGAGTATTGCAAATGCGGATAAAATACTTTCTTATGAGTACAAAAATATGGTTGTTGGATTTTGATATTCGATAAATGTAGTGTGAGTATTGTGAAAGCAACGTAATAGAATACATTGCTGGTTATCAAGAAGCTTGTATATTTGGTAAGAAATTTGTATCAACGCTACAACAATATCAGTGTACATAGAGGATATTATTACAAAATATGAGGAGTTTCGTGTGGAAAAAACAAAAATTGAATGGCGAATAAATATTATCGGGGTAAGCATGAAACAAAATTGTAGAATAGAAAGATTCTTAAGCAAGCATGAAAAGGGGCTGGAAAAAACGGTGGCGAAAATAGACCTACTTGAAATTGTTGCGTGCAAAAATAGGTAGAGAATTATTTATTGTGCGCGCAACAAAATGTTTCGGAATATTTTAAAACATCGCACGAATATTACGAAAGCATGAGCATCGTTTATGTGACGGATATTTTGGTACTGTATTTAAATTTAGTCTACTATGTATCTACCTTGGTGGCAACGTTGGTTCAGGGAAACAGATGGGTCAGGGAAGGGCCGTTGGCTCAATTTTTTTGTCTCGTTGTCTCCTGTTATTTGCAGTAGAATTGCCATTCGAATACCCTTCCCAATTTTTTCGTCTCGTCGTATCGTGTTATTTGCAGTAGAATTGCCGTTCGAATACCCTTCCCGCTCTGGCAGCTTCCTGCTCCTCCACCAAAACGCCGCTGCTCGCTGCTGGCTTCCTGCTGTTTGAAACGCCGCTCAAAACGCCGCTCGAAGCGCTGCTGCTGGCTGCTGGCTTCCTGCTGCTCCAAAACGCCACTCCAAACGCCGCTGCTTCTTGCTGCTTGCTGCTGGCTTCCTGCTGCTGGATTCCTGCTGCTCGAAACGCTGCTCGAAACGCTGCTTGAAACGGCGTTTGATTGTCGTTTGAATACCCTTCCTGATCGAAAACGAAGTAGAGTGATGTGTAGGTATTTGAGTAGGTATCATTTTGTACTATTTGCACAGTGGCGAACCTTCATGGTCTGTTCTATCGAAGGAGAAACAGAATGGTCGTCAAAACAGAAATGGCGTCCCCCATTTCTTCATACTAAATTGCCATCTGATAGCCGTTTGATTGCCATTCCAGGTCGGAAAATCAGTAAAGGAACATGCTGGCGTTTGAATGTGGTAGTATTTCTACATGTGCACCCTCATCATCCCTTCTATTGGAGGGGAAAAAGATGGGTCGGAGAAGGGCGTGTTGTCGGCTCAATTTTTTGTATCTTCATCAAGCGTGTTATTTGCCGTATGATTGCCATTTGAATACCCTTCCCACTCCAAATCAAAGTAGATCAACGTGTAGGTATTTGAGTTGGTGTCATTTTGTACTACTTGTACAGTGGTGAACCTTCATGGTCTGTTCTATGGAAGGAGAAACAGATGGGTCGGAGAAGGGTCGTCGTTGTCAATTTTTCGTATCTTTGTGTGTTATTCGCAGTAGAATTGCAGTTCGAATACCCTTCCGGATCGAAAACCAAGTAGAGGAATGTGTAGGTATTTGAGTTGGTGTCATTTTGTACTATTTGTACGGTGATGAACCTTCATGGTCTGTTCTATGGAAGGAGAAACAGAAGGGTCGTGGGTCGTGAAATTAATGACATTGGTGATTTCGATGATCGGACTTCCCATTAAAAAAATTTGTCTTCGTGAGTTTTTTGGTGTGTTTTCAGGGTCTTTTGTCTTGTTCTTTTTTTGAAGGGACTTCAGTGTGCGGAGCACACATATGTTTATTTCCTGTAGACTTGTACATGTTTTTGGTACTGGGTATTAATTGTGGTATTTTTATATTGTACACTCACCGTACTCTCTCTCACCGTACTCGCAATCTTACCCGTACCGTAGTTGCCCCAAACCGAACGCGTGTTCTTTGTGTGTGTCTCCCGAAAGAAGAACGACAATTCAAGTTGTTGCCCAGGTAAGATCTTACGTACGGTAGGAGTTCGTACTCGTACTCGTATGCTGTAACGGTACCTATCGGGTATCTTCCGTCACCTATGGATGCGAGTACGTACCGTACGTACCGTCAGATTACGAATCGGTACGTACGTACTCGTACTCGTACTAATGGGATGTCGTATGCCTCTAGTAGAAGGTACTAACGTAGTAATATAGTAGTGTGTAGGTATGTATGTGTAAATGGATTAAAACTAAGATTGTGAGCAAGCTGTCAACATCTCCGAGCGCTGAGGAAAGCTTGTCGTTATTTGCTAAACAATTGCAAAGGCACTGGACTTGAAATCCAACGGTCTTGCACATACTACTACTAGAGGAATTAAGATATCATGTAAATCATCCAGACTTCAATATTGAAGCCCGGCTGGCGTGGCATTATGTTGTTGCTGACATGCATCAGCTTCCAGATTTTCTTGGATCATGGGAATTCAATCGTGAGGGTTGTAATACCACACTCTTTTTCTTCCCGTGAAAGCTTTACTTGGTTGCACAGATTTTTTGGTGGTCGTGTGCAAACAGCAGTATCCCACAGAGGATAGGAAATTTTTAATTGGCGTGACAGACGATATGGTTTGAGGTTTCGAATGCTCATCCATTGGACGACATGGTTCCCTAAGAGGAAGGAAGCTGTACCATTCGTATGGATTTGCTGGATAGTGTAGGGGCCTTTGCTTCTTGCTTCAAAAGCTCCAGGAAGTTGCTTTTCATTTTTCATCATAATTTGGTCTCCAACACTATAATCATGAAGCTTTTGATGGCTACAATTTTCTTTCATAGTATTCTTGTCGATTTGCGCTTGTCTTTTATTGCTGACCATGGCCAAGCAGGTGATTACAGGGATCAGTAAGAACATATCGCAGTGGAACACAGGGACTCCAGGTGTCATTCCAAAGGTCTTGTTGATGGTTGATCTACTAACAGCAAACTGAGCAGATGCAAAGACACTATCGATGATGTTGGTGGTGGCTTCCTGAAGGGTCTGTGGTGGATTGGTATTGAGCTCGGTTTGCATTGCTGACTTCATGGTCTCGTGTACTCTCTCAAGGACCGCGTTTTGATTGTGGATTGCAGACAGAGCAAACCTTGGCCTTGATTCAAAGAAGATTGGCAAGGTGGAGTTGGAAGTCGTTGCTCATAAAGTTGGCTCCTTGATTGATGATGCAGTTAACTGGCTTTGGAGATCTGGAGAGCCAGCCATTATCAAGCGCATGGTCTGCCATGAGGCCGGTTGGGTTCACTTGTGGTGCTCTGATCATTTCAAGGAGGTTGGTGCACATATCCATGATAGTGAATCCATTGAAGGTGATTGTTCCATGGTGGCCGGGGATCTTGATCTTCCAAGGACCAATTCCATTGATTGCAACGGTATCCCAAGGAACGTACTGGTGTTTTTTGGTTGGGAGTTGGTCATGGCTTTGGTGGCTAGTCTTGTATCGTTGGCAAGCGTCGCAGGCTCTGTAGAAGGAGTTGATTTGGTCCTTCAAGTTTGGTGCATATACAAATTGGTTAATGGTTTGGTACATCTTTCGGCGCCGGCATGGCCAAGCACATGGTGGTAATATTTGATTCTGCTGGCTTGTTGTACTCGATTTGGAGGGAGCAGAATTTTCTGGCAGTCGTTGGATTCAACAACTCGCAAGCCGGTGCTGTTGAAGTTCTCTGTGGAGTACCTTGGGTTGGTTGAGATATTGGTGTTGGCAGCTTTGTCTTGTGCCAGCTGATTGAACGTGAAGGGGTAAATGGGAATATTGTCTGGGTAGTTGAAGAGCAAGTCAGAAAGGGAGCATACAAACATCCGTTGGATTGTCCGTTGGGGCAATGTCTGAATCCATTGGTGTTAATTTCCTCTGCTGTCTTTTCTTG
Source organism: Pseudo-nitzschia multiseries (assembly GCA_037355745.1). Classification (NCBI taxonomy): domain Eukaryota; phylum Bacillariophyta; class Bacillariophyceae; order Bacillariales; family Bacillariaceae; genus Pseudo-nitzschia; species Pseudo-nitzschia multiseries. Next base: position 2,713,502 of record CM074787.1, read on the forward strand.
AAAACAGCACACCTAATAAAAGATTGCATGTGTGAACCTCTAGTATCTGTTCTTTTTCAATCACTAAGTATCGAATTCGAACGTAAGAATGACGATCGCACCTCTGGTTTGGTTGCACTTCTAGTTCGTACCATACAGTACGGTAGACACAAAAGGAATTTAATAGTTGGGGGAGTCGGAGATTGCTGGAGTGGGAGCTGTGAGAGCGTGTCGGAAATCACATTATCTTGGGTCTTGGATGTATTTGAATACTTGAGAGAATTCTTCAAGGAGCATGCACCAAGTCATAATGCAATGGCTTGTGAGGTTCTGTTGGGTTAAGTTGATGTGGTCTGTCCATACTATGATTTCTGCACCCCAAAGAATGGGTCAAAATCCCTTGAAGACTTCAACAATGCAGAGCATCTCTTTATCAACCGTTGGGTATTTACGTTGCGCAGTGTTGAGTTTTTGAGAGAAGCAGAGGATAATTCTTCCTTCTTGGATGATGACAGCACCAAGCTGGTAATTAGAAGCCTTGGTGTAGACGTGGAAGGGCTTGTTTGGATCAGGGAAGGCAAGCAGGATATCTTTTGCAATGAGGGCCTTGGCTTTGTTGAAGGCTGCAATGAGCTCTGGGGTTCAAGAGATCTTGCCTTTGGATCTTCTGGAGAGGTCTGTAAGTGGGGCAAGGACTTCTGCGCGCTTTGGATAGAAGTTTCAATAGAAGCTGATCATCCCAACAAAGGATTGAAGTTGGGTTGTTGTTGAGGGAAAAGCTAGTTTCAAGATGGGGTCTATCTTGTTTGGATTGGGCCTGACTCCATCTTGGGAAATAATGTGGCCAAGCCAAGGGGCCTGTGATTGGAACGAATGGCACTTGGAGGGCTTGACAGCAAAGTTTTGGGCTTTGAGCAGGGAAAGAACAGAAGAGACAGATTTGCAGTGAGATTCAAGGGTGCCCAAGAAGATTCCAATATCATTGATGTATACTTCAATGTCCTTCAAGTGCAATATCATCTGTTCCATGCATCCTTGTGCCCAACTTAGAGAGCTGACAAAGCCCGTTGGCAATCAGGGAAGTCCGAATTTTCCAAATGGTGTAACGAGGACACAAAGTCAAGTGGACGCTTCATCTAGCTTGAAGGTGTGGAACTGCATACTAACATCAATGACGGTCACGTATTTGAACTCTCTTCTTCTGTGGAAGATATCTTGGATCTTTGGAAGTGGATAGTGGAGCTTTTTGGTAACTTTGTTGAGCTCCCGAAAGCCGATGATGAGCTGACAGGACCCATCTGGTTTTGGAACTATGAAGGTTAGCATTCCCCATTCAGTGGTATAGCAGCGCTCGAGGATGCCAAGCTTGACTTGTTGGTGGATTTCCTTTTTCACGTCTTCCTGTTGGTGAAGTGGAACTGGATATGGTTGTTGATGTAATATGGCTTTGCATCTTGCTGGAGATTAATGTGGAACTCTTGATTAGGGAAAATGCCTAATTGCTTATCATTCAAGCCTTCAAAAAGTTCTTCATTTTCAATAAGGATATTCAGCAAGCAGGATTTCTCATCGACTGAGAGTTCTGCAACTAACTTGTGGAGGTCTGTCTTCTCATACTTGGAGGTGCCATCAACATACGCCTTTTGAGTGGCTTGGTTGGAGTAGCTTTCAGCAACAGAGTGTGGCTCTGCTGACATGGCCTTGTGGAGCATTGACTTGTTATTGAAGTAGTTTCGCAGGTGGAATTGTATGGTCTTTTCATATCATTCGATGGTGCAAGCCTCAAAGTCCATCTTCATTCCAAGGTCTCTCATGGTCCTTTGGCCAATGAGGAGGTGATAGTTGATGTTCTGAGGGACAACAAAACACTTGATTTTCAACACTTTCATGGAATAGGATAGCTCCGGAAACATGGTATTCTCCAAGATCACATAGTGATTACAAGTGTTTTTTCCGTTGTTTGTTTGCATTTGAATTGGTTTGGTGAGGGAGAGCTTCTTGGCATTAGAAGGAATTGCTGAGTCGACAATGAGATTGTCTGTGGATCCGGAGTCAAAGAGTGTCTTCAGATAGTATTTGCCGGATACGCCATTGATGGAGTTGCACACACTGACTGTAGCTGGTGCAATATCAATGTCATTGGCAGTGTTGCCTACTATGTCGTTGTCAGAAGCAACATTGCTATCATTGTTGTGGCTAGTTGAGGTTTTCAATTCAGAGAATCGTTGAAGATCTGAGTCATAGTACTCGTCATCAACATCCATATCCACATGGAATAGGTCTGGCCAAGGCACTGGTGGAAGATTTTCTTCTGGCTCATTAATTGATGAAGACACAGATGTGTTGCTCGGGATCATGTGGGTTGTTATTAATTTCCTTCTGAATCCGATTCGTTGAGAGTCTGATTCAAGGGCTTCTGATGAACAGCAACGCTGTGTTAGTGTGTTAGTAGACGAACGATTGTACTCTACGCGTGACAATTGTGGTTGGATACTTTCGGCAACGGATAATCGGACTACAGGCGAGACTAGGGAAACGCCAGATCTCCTCTTGCTGTGACTTATTCAGATTGCAGCGAGACAGACCTTAGTATGTAGATTGCAGGTAGTTGGTAGCAACTAGTGTGAATTTTGGGATATAAATCAGTTGAATGTTAAAAGTATAAGATAAAGTGAAATCTTGCCGAAATGCAAGATATCTCTTTTATTGAGATGAATACGTTGCAACTGCTGTTGCGTAGTGCTGAGATTACTCGCTGATTATTTCCGTACATGTATTAGTCGTTGACCATATATATTTGTATGCATGTATATGTATTGTGTGAGAATCACATGTCAACGGTTTTCTTCTCTTGTTCCGTTAGGAAGACTCCATGAAATGTTTATCATTAAGGTCAGGAATTGCTCCCGTAGCTCGTGTGATATTTTATGAAATCAGAGTTTGCTCACCGAAGAACAATGGCAATATCGTAAGACAGGGATTGCTCACCGTTTATGCGCAATGGGAATCGATGCGCCGTGGGAATCGATATGCCGTGGGAATCGATTACTTAGATGGATACGGGACTCATTGATTCATGCGCATAACAAATCTACCCTTTGGTAGCTTTGGTACTTCTGGTCACGAAAGGAATTTAATACTCCCCATGTTTCCTCGTGAAGGGTCATCACGCTCTACATGATGCTTCCATCATCCTGGAGAAGGTCGCCAGTATTACCACAGAAGTGGAAGATGGGCCTGAGCAGTGGATACACAACTGAGTGACTCCAATGCTTGGTGAGAATGTCTGCACAGTTATCCTTACCTGGGATGTGCATCATTAAAATGAAACCTCTCGCTATCATGCTCCGTACGTAGTGAAACGATAGAATGTTATGACGTTTATGCAACCTTGCGTAAGGAAACGTCGACGTTTGGATCATCTTTTCGTTGTCACCCCAAGAGTATGAGATATCATGCACTCGTGTTCCGAGGTATCGGAATGAGTGGCGTAGATCGACAATCTGTTCGATGCAAGTTCTTCCTGCAACAAATTCAGCTCCAAAGGTGGCTGTTTCCGTAGTAGACTGCTTCTTCGAGAACCACATCATGGGAGTCTTGTTCGCGAAATGAAGAATGCCGGTAACTGCCTTGCCACTGAGAATATCATGCATGAGGTTGGCATCATAGAAGTGTGATAACACTACTGTCTTTCCAAGCGGTGTAGGAGCGTCGTCGGGTAGCTCCTCAGAATGCTCCCCATAGACGGTGTTGGACCAGTCGATGGTGTCGGGTTTAGTCAATATAAAATCGGGCGGTTCCACGCAGAATCTGATTTTGAAATGTCTAAACTTGGAGATATATCCATAGATACGTTTAGCACGTTCGAGATGCCCATCTCGTGGCTGAGCTCTGAAACTTGAGAGCGTCATCACGGCTGTTTGTACATCAAAACGGCCAATAGCGATGATCCATTGCAGTGAACCGATCATACTTTGGTATTTCTGTATACCGGTTTCTTCAAGAAATGCTGAGGAGTCCAATTCAGGATGATCGTTCTCCGCGATGGGTGATCGGAACCTAGTGTTAGGTTTGCATCCGAACATTTGTTCGTAAGATGCTTCCATCTTTTCGATGAACTTTATGGGATTCATGCACAGAACACCATATTCGTCGCGCTCAAATCCACATCCTAAATGAAAGTTCATAGGTCCGGATCCCTTCAATTTGAAGTTATATGGTGACGATTGCAATATCTTCAAGAAGGAATTGGGATCTGCCATGCAGAGACATAGGTCATCGACATATGTGCATATAAGCTCATATACCCGTTCACCATGCTTGTTCGTTCCGGGTTTGAGGAATATTTCCGGTTCTGCGCGGGATCTTTCGAAGCCGAGTTCGATGAGGCAAGCCGCGAGTAAGTCTCCAAAGCACTTGCCTGAAGACCTGAGACCATATAGGGCTTTGTAAATGACCAACAGGTGACCCTCCAACGATCCGAATTCGGGACCTGCCTTGATGCATACTTTCTCGCAGGTGACTGCTTCTAAGTAGGCGTTACCTATGTCGGTGCCCCATGCTTCTAGATCGTTGAGTTCAGCTAGGAATAGGCACATACGTAGACCGCGAAGAGATACGACGCCTGCGTAAACACTGTGGATAGGGGCCTCAGTGAGATTACTGTTAGCAACGAGGCGAGCCTTGTGTCTTCCGTCGTGTTTGACAGCGTATATCATGTGTACCTTGATCTGTTGGAATCCCGTGGGAATGGAGCTTGTCTTGTATACGCCTTTATCAATGAATGTATTGTATTCATTGAGTTGTGCCATTTCCAGAGTGGTGGCATCTTCCCATTTGGTGTTTCCGTTGGCTTGATCAAATTGGAGGGCTTCTTCGTGGCTACGAGGAACTTTGAATCCATATTGATACTGTGGAGTGGTACGGAAGGAACGTAGTTTGGCTTGGTGCACGAGTCGATCAAGTTTCTTGGTTCGTCGGGCTAGGTTGGTGATTCTTCTGAGACGTTTCCAACCCGGGAGATCAAGCAAGTTGTTGTCTTTCCCATATTTTGCAACGGTGACCGGGTCGTCGGCTGCAATGTTGGCCAGAGGTTCATATGTGCGTTCCATATTCTCCCATTCAATCCAGAGGTTATACTTGGAACCTTTGTATTGAGGATGCTTGTTATCCAGTGGACCTTGGTGTCCTAGGATGCGGCGAAACGACCAGAGTTTGCCGTTTTCTTGTGTTGAATCACGATGTATGTAATTCATGACGTCATTGTATGCAATGATATCATCGACTTCGTCATCGGAGTGTTTACACTTGAACTTGATGAAGTCTTTATTGCGTTCCAGGCTGTCTTCAACATCGACAATGGTAAGACGCTTCCGGGTGCCGTCGAGATTGGTTACAAGGAAGGAACGTCCTTGTAGATCGGCAATCGGGATCGTAGGAATGGTAATAGGTTTACCGTCATCATCAAATTGTGCGTTACCTTCTTCGTCGGTAACAACTACTTGTGATGGGTCTACGGAAGGAGTAGCGGGGTTTGTGTGTGGAGGTGCGACGTCACTAACATCAAAGTATGCTAATTCCGGTGGGTCATAATCATCTTCAGTAAGGAGGACGCCGTCGGATGTCTTGCTGAAGATGTGTGTCGTAGGAGGACCATCAAGACTCTCCCCATAGTTGTTAGGGAGTGGAGAAGGTGACCAGCTCGGGCTGTCATCGACCTTCTTATAAATAAAGCTCGGTAACGAGGGGTGGGCGGGTGGTTGAAGAATTGGTTGAGTGCCAGATGCGTGGGGCGTGGTATCTGTTGGTGCAGATGGAACGGTGTCATCGGCGGTGTCACAATCAGCAGGTGAACCGTTAGGGGAAACTGAGCTGTTTGGTTTAGTAGACTCGTCAATGAGTTTATTCTGATTGGTATGCTCCCCATGTTTGAAAACTGGAGCTTCTCCAGTGGCGTATATACGGGGTAAGGAATCTTTTGCATTACGCCATTTGATGAAACCATCATCAGTAAATAAGCCCGCGCGTTTGTTACGTGACTCAGGTGTAAGAGCAGATCGAACACCAGACCGGTCTAGTAACTTGTTGGTAACTGGGTCCCAGATGCGAAAGCAGAGTCCATTGCCAACATGTTCGGCGATGCCGACGAAATGACCTAGGCGTTCGGTAGATTTGGTACCGAAAGGAGAGTCATTTGTCTTGAAATACACAGGTTCAAACCAGAAGAAACTGGTGTATGCGCTGATGTCGCCAATTATACCCGTGGCAATGAAGATCGGTTGTTTATCGGACAGCGTAGGGTCAGAGACAACATTGAGGAGACCCGCGACGTATGTCATGCACAGTAACCACATGTGTGGTGGTGTGCGGGTACGATCCATGACGCGATTGACAATGCGTTTGAACGTTTGGTATCGTCGTTCGAATTGATTCTGGTGTTGATGGTATGGTTCACTTTGCCAGAGTCCAATCCATAACATTTTGAGGTAATCCATGACTTTCTTACTTGATTGATAGTTACCGTGATCACAAAGGAGGCGGATGGGCCTGCCCCATTTTCGAACAAAGTTCTGAAAGCAGGATAGGAAATCGCCGGTGGTACGCATTTCTTCAACGTGAATAATATGCGATTTGCGGCCAAAGAAGATCTGAGCAATCTTGGACCCACCATCAATTGCTGGGACATCTGAATAGACTGCATCGGACATAACATCGTCATTGAAGGGGCGAACGTTCATGGCCGGTTGAGGGGAATGAAACCGTTTGAAAATGTTACCATCAGGGCTAACCGCTAACGAACCGTATTGGGTTGAGTTTTCAAAAGTAGCCTTGATGCGATCGGTGGAAACCCAACAAAAGAAAGGTTTGAGGGATAAGTAGTCATGTTCGTTGGGGTATCTTTCGCGGGGCGTAGCTGCAATGCGCGTAGTGTCACTGGCTGTACAATCTGTCGGAAACGCAGTGACTGTTCCAGAGACTGCGGTTGGCGCGCAGCATGCGAGACGTTCTTGATGAGCGTAGTCAGTGGAAGTAAGCCAAAAGGAGCGATCGTTGTTCTTATGATCATCAATTGGAAGAAAGGGAGATTGGGTGGAATGGCTGGAATACGAGCTGAGGGATGTGACCGTGGAGGACCCGGGAGAAACAGATATATCGAATCCTTCAAGGCAGCGTGGGTTCCCATATTCGTCGTAATCGGCATAGGGGAGTTGCTGTGGTTGGGGAGGATATTTCTGGAGAAATTGTTCATCCTTTGCACTGATCGTGGTATCGAGAACAGATGGGTCCCAATGTTTATCGGACGTCATGATAACATGTGGTAGCGTGTCAAATTCGACAGTCGTATACTTTCGCATCGCAAGGTATGGTAAGCCGTGTCGTATGCTAAGAGGCAGTGCATAGCCATCGGAGGTGGTGGTGACCTGTCCTCCGCCTGCTTTGATGGACGTGTCGTCTACAGTGGAAAAATATGCTTCCATCTGGCCGGATGACAATATAGAAGGATGTCGTCCTGTATAGGCACATTCATTGAAAATAAGAATGACGGGGCCTCTGTTCGACATGGAATATGCTCCGCATGTAGCAATGGGAATGTTTTGTACCTGATGATTGTTAATGCCGGTGACGTTAACATATCGTGGTGGAATATCCTTGGAGATGAGACATGCATCATTACCGATGATGCAGCCATTTGCGCCGCGATCGACCATGGCAAAACCAGGGCTAGTAACCGTAGTTTTGTGTATGCGGTATGTGTATGACGTTACGGGACCATCATTAGGAAAGGTGAGATCATCCTCGGGAGTATACCACTGGTGAAAATTGGCGGAATACGATGGTGTTCCGACAGGTATTTGAGTGTCACCGTCCTTTTTGTACTGAATGTCAGGGTTGTTTGAAAGGAATCGAGCTGGATGCGCGGGTGACACGGAAGACTTGAGAGGTCGCTGGTCCTTAGACGAGGAGGTCGTTGATTTGTATACACCTAGAGATGCATGGAAAACGCCTCTACGATCATTCTCTACAGCAGGATGTAGGTCTGCTGCGGAATTGGCATGCTCATCCTTGGTCGAAGTATCGTCTTCTTGAAAAGATACCGAGTGTTCATGTTGGTATGCCTTTCGGGTAATGGGTTTGACACTGTTGGGGTCAGGTTGGTTAGTGTTAAGTAAGTCGTGTCGCAATGAGGCAACCACGATTTTCTTTCCTTCCGGAGAAAAACTGAGCCAACTCTTCATGTCCTGACGTGACAAGGCCTTCCATATGTTTGTAGGCAACCTTGTGGTAGGGTCAGGGGTACGTCCAGCCTTAAACACAGCATAATCTTGATAGTCTCCTTCAAATTCGATGGGAAGAGCATAGTCATCATGGTGTTGGATCGAGTCAGAAGAGAAATCATGAACGTGTGCACGTACGGTCGACCGAGGAGCAGACATCGCAGACTGGGAATCAAGTCGAGTTGCTTCGAGTAAAAGCGTGATTTTAAGATCGTGGATAGCAGCGGCTTCGGCAACTGCATCCGTTACGGTGCTATTCGTCCCACCTGGATCCTTGACTTTGGCAAACTGTTCGCTTAGCTGGAAGCTGGAATAACATGCCTGACACAATGCTGATTTTACAGTGTGATACTCGAGGGGCTTGTTGGGAGGACAGAGCTTGTTGAGGTGATTCAATTCATCAAACCAATGTGTGATGAATTTCACTTTGGATTCCTTCCAATTGTTGAGGTTCAACTTGAGCAACGCTTGTAGCTGGGTCGAGTTGTCGTATACCTTTGCTTTTGATTGGCTATGAAGGTTTATGAAGTCGAAGTAGGCCTGGCGTCCATCACGAGTGGTAGAATGACTGTGTACACATGATGCAGAAAGGTCACTCTTGAAGACTTCCAACATTAGTACCCAGAAGAAGGCACATTGTTTGACGTAGAGATCACGGGTGTAACCCACAAGCGTGGCTGGAGGCCAAGTTTCATCGAGGAATGTCTCTGTATCGATGTCGTATGCCTCGAGTTTAGCTTTGAAACCGACGAGCCAGTGTTCGAATCTCGAGTCATTCGTGAGGGGTGTAAAGGACTTTTCATCTCGTGCTTTTCGGCACCATGATTCGTACTTTACCTGCTGAGGGGACTTTTTGTTACTTCCCGCCGGAGGAGGTGGTGGGTTCAGAACAGATTCGTTACGTAAGCGTTGGGCACGCTCTCCGCGGAATGCCTGGAATTCCATGTATGTATATGACTTTACATCTTTCCAGTCCTTCTCGTCTTCTCCTAGGTCGACACCTTCTTCTTGTAGGTCGATAGCGAAGTCCGCAAGTGCTTCTATGCTCCTTTGGATGGATCGAGGGATATGCGTTGCCAATCCTCGCTCCATATAGGTAAGTTCGTGTGCAAAATCCGGTTCGATAAGTGCGTTGAGGAACAACTTCCACTCGCATAATCCGCCTTCTTTGAGAGCTAAGCACAACTTGCTAGTAATCTCACTTGTTACGTTGAGTAATGATATGAGTATCTTTCTCATATCAGCATCGAAGCTGGGAAAGCGTTCGATAGTGGTGACTTCGGCGTCATTCTTCTCTTCGCCTCCGAGTGCATTGACGGCCATTACCGGTACCGGTATGTTCGGCATCTGTGGTGGTTCGGAGCCTTGGAAGGAAGTGCGTGGTAACTGAGAATGGGAACTGCTTCTTGTGCGATGTGCGACGTGCATATGCCAGCGTAGGGATTATGTTCAATTCCGTTCCTGTTCCTTCTTGTGTGCAAGCCTTCTTAGAGCTTGCGACTGTTAATCTATTAATTTCCTTCTGAATCCGATTCGTTGAGAGTCTGATTCAAGGGCTTCTGATGAACAGCAACGCTGTGTTAGTGTGTTAGTAGACGAACGATTGTACTCTACGCGTGACAATTGTGGTTGGATACTTTCGGCAACGGATAATCGGACTACAGGCGAGACTAGGGAAACGCCAGATCTCCTCTTGCTGTGACTTATTCAGATTGCAGCGAGACAGACCTTAGTATGTAGATTACAGGTAGTTGGTAGCAACTAGTGTGAATTTTGGGATATAAATCAGTTGAATGTTAAAAGTATGAGATAAAGTGAAATCTTGCCGAAATGCAAGATATCTCTTTTATTGAGATGAATACGTTGCAACTGCTGTTGCGTAGTGCTGAGATTACTCGCTGATTATTTCCGTACATGTATTAGTCGTTGACCATATATATTTGTATGCATGTATATGTATTGTGTGAGAATCACATGTCAACGGTTTTCTTCTCTTGTTCCGTTAGGAAGACTCCATGAAATGTTTATCATTAAGGTCAGGAATTGCTCCCGTAGCTCGTGTGATATTTTATGAAATCAGAGTTTGCTCACCGAAGAACAATGGCAATATCGTAAGACAGGGATTGCTCACCGTTTATGCGCGATGGGAATCGATGCGCCGTGGGAATCGATATGCCGTGGGAATCGATTACTTAGATGGATACGGGACTCATTGATTCATGCGCATAACAAATCTACCCTTTGGTAGCTTTGGTACTTCTGGTCACGAAAGGAATTTAATAGTTGTTGCCATAGGAGGATGAATTGCTTGATTGATTGCTAGCACTAGTGTTGCTATTGAAGTTGCGATCATCCACATGTGCATCATTGCTGCTATTGGGATTAGGTCAATTTGGATTCTTGGCATTAAGATAGCACTGCCCCCAAGTGTGGTTGGTACCCGGGTGAATAGGACATGGTGAGCCGTCCGATACTCTTGTGGTTGGATTGTTGTTGTTATTTCCGGGGCTGTTGTTGGAGCATTGTTGTTGGTCTTGGCCGTTGTTGTTGTTGTTGTTGTTGTTGTTTGATTGATTGATTATTATTTTGATTGTTGCGGTTATTGCTATTGCGGCGTTTACTGTTGTTCCAATTGTTGTTGCCATTGCTGTTGTTGTTGTTCCTGTTTTGGGAGGAATTAGTATCTTTTTGATTATTTTTCTTACTCTTCTTATTTTCTTTGTTTTGGCATCTCTCCATTCTTGTCACTATCTGTGTGAGAGTGTCTTCATAGGAAGAGTGGTGTTCTTTGTAGGAATCCTTCCATTTGGTAGGCATGGGTTCAAATGCCAAACTTTTGAAGTCTTCATCATTGATGCTTGCTGCATTCTCGTGTGGATGTCCTGGAAGCAGTCAAAGGATCACATGGTTGTGGAAGGCGACCATGGAGACAAACTGGTGTACAGTCATGTTGGTAGTCTTTTTGATGTTGTTAAGAAACCTGTTGTGGCATTGATATGCGTCGGTGTTGTTGTTGTTGAATTTGTGGGTGATTGGAAAGTTCTCTACAGTTTGGTTTAGTATGTTGGATGATACATACTCATTCCACCAATTCCTATTGGCGTAGTCTCTTAGGAGATCAGAGAACCTGTCATATTGCTTTGGTCCCGTTGTTAGGTCGTGTGTCTGAGTGCTGTCCTTGGGTGATCGGATCAGGGAACTATTGATTGTTGACTGCTGTTGTTGTTGATTGCAATCGATGATCTTCTGTCAGATCGTTGGTGTTATTTCTACTGTCTTCTTCCTTTGCAAGCTGCAACAACAAGCTTGCTACTGTTAATCTATTATTTTCTTTTGGAAAGTGGTTGCCGAGCTGACTCAGTCCAAAGGCAAGGAAGGTTGACGGTAGGGATGTTCCTGCCGGCCGGTGGAGGCGCCGGTCTGTTTGTTCTAATATTTCTCTGATATCCCGTGGGCGCAGTCAGCAGTTAGATCCTAGGCTTGTAGTTTTACAATGCTAGGCTGCAACGGAGGCAACCAACAACGTAAGGTTTAAAGTATACTAATCAAGTAATCTAAAAGTATAAGGAGTGTGTTAGCTTGCTGGAGAGCAAGCTATCACTTTAAAAGTCGTGCTGCCGCTACAAATACAGCACGATGCGAATATTTTATACAACGCTGCCGCTAATACAGCACGTATTTTTCATACAGCAGAAAAACAAGTTCGTCGTGAGCAAGAAGCGTTCGAACAACAAGCGCTGCGAACCTCTGCTGTCTTTTCTTGAAAACAGCACACTTAATAAAAGATTGCATGTATAAGACTCTGTGTAACTCTTAAGGAAATACCACAATTACCACAAGTACTTTACATGGCCGTTGTTCTTTGTTACTCTTCTTCTTTCTAAGAAATGTCCCCGGAGGTGTTTGTTTTTTGCTCACGTTTTTTGCTCACTTTTTCAATAAGACGACAGATAGATAAGACGACCAGACGACCGATAGCTAAGACGACCAGGTGACCGATAGCTAAGACAACTAATAATCGCCAATTCCCCCCTATTATTGCTGCTACTAAATCAGTCCCCTCCGAGTAAGCAACTAGTGTGCTGTGTAATATTTTGGTACTGTATTTAAACTTCTTAGTCTACTAGGTTTTCCTGCTGCTCAAAACACCGCTCCAAAATGCCGCTCGAAACGCCATTGCTGGCTGCTGGCTTCCTGCTGCTCCAAAAGCCGCTGCTTGCTGCTGGCTTCCTGCTGGTCGAAACGCCGCTGCTGGCTGCTTGCTTCCTGCTGCTCCAAAATTCCGCTGCTGGCTGCTGGCTTCTTTCTGCTGCTCCTCTTTGTATCGTATCTTGTTCGATAGCCATTTGGTTTGATTGCCATTCGATTGCCATTCCAGGTCAGAAAATCAGTAGAGGAACATAATGGTGTTCAAATGTGGTAGTATTTGTACATGTCCACCCTCATCTTCCCTTCTATTGGAGGGGAAATAGATGGGTCGGAGAAGGGTCGTTGTCGTCGACGACGACGTATCTTTGTGTGTTATTTGCAGTAGAATTGCGGTTCGAATACCCTTCTGGATTGAAAACCAAGTAGTGGAATGTGTAGGTATTTGAGTTGGTGTCATTTTGTACTACTTGTACAGTCATCAACATTCATGGTCTGTTCTATGGAAGGAGAAACAGAAGGGTCGTCAAAATCGAGTTAGTGTCGGTTTTTCCATATCTTCGTATACTTGAATCCCTCTTGTCAATTGCCATTCCAAGTCAAAAAATCAGTAGAGGAACATGATGGTGTTCAAATGTGGTAGTATTTGTACATGTCCACCCTCATCTTCCCTTCTATTGGAGGGGAAATAGATGGGTCGTAGAAGGGCCGTCGGCTCGATTTTTTCGTATCATCGTGTGTGTGTTATTTGCCATTGAATTGCTGTTTGAATACCCTTCCGGATCCAAAACCAAGTAGCGGAATGTGTAGGTATTTAAGTTGGTGTCATTTTGTACTATTTGTACAGTGGTGAACCTTCATGGTCTGTTCTATGGAAGGAGAAACAGATGGGTCGGAGAAGGGTCATCGTCGTCAATTTTTTGTATCTTGGTGTGTGTGTTATTTGCCATTGAATTGCCTTTCGAATACCCTTCCGGATCCAAAACCAAGTAGCGGAATGTGTAGGTATTTAAGTTGGTGTCATTTTGTACTACTTTTACAGTGGTGAACCTTCATGGTCTGTTCTATGGAAGGAGAAACAGATGGGTCGGAGAAGGGTCATCGTCGTCAATTTTTTGTATCTTGGTGTGTGTGTTATTTGCCATTGAATTGCCTTTCGAATACCCTTCCGGATCAAAAACCAAGTAGAGGAATGTGTAGGTATTTGAGTTGGTGTCATTTTGTACTATTTGTACGGTGATGAACCTTCATGGTCTGTTCTATGGAAGGAGAAACAGAAGGGTCGTTGTAGTACCTAGGCGTCACACAAACAAGATTCAGGGTTATTTCAGAATCACGCGCATATTTGGGTCGAACTCCACTGGTCCCCCTTTGTAATTTCATCCTATTTATTAAAATTAATGGCGAACTCCTAATATTTTTATGCACATTTCATTTTCCTACCCCTCTGGCATCTGTTTCCGAAGTAGTGGCATGTTACTGAATTTTATGCCTGAAACAAACAGTGCATGGTCGCAATTTTTCAATCTCAATCGTTTCCTCATTTCTATTGTTATTACTGGCTATCGTACTAACGATGGTGACGATACCTAAATATCAGGTATATTGTTTACGTTGCTACCGGGACTCTCCTCTGATCACTACTGGTTACGGCAAGCAGAAGGTTACCAAGAAGAAGAAACCCCCCTTGTTTACAGCGCGACGAAGAAAGAAAACGGGAGTAGTTGTTTCTCCCGGTCTTCGGGACCATATTGTGAATGACGCATCATGCTATTCTTATTTCACGCAATCTTCGGGGATAGTAGATTTTGCATCTTGCGTATTCATTAGAAAAAAGAGGAAGAAGCTTGAGGATGTTAGTCAACAATTAGGTCTAACGAACACCCGTAACGGTCCACAGAGTAGGGACGGCGCATTACCAGAGGTGCTTGACAATCAAGTTATGTATGACCCTTCTGTCGAATCGATTGGGCGTGCCTTGATTGGTCAGGAATTATCAAACATAGACGATGACAATGATTCTGTCTCCGATGACAATTTTTTCTTTCCTAACAATGACGATGAGGAAGAAGGAAGTGAGATCATAGAGGCCCCCCACTCTTTGATTGTCAATGATGAAGAAGGCATCAACATTGATGTTGACGATTCCCATCGTGCTTCAAACACGCTATTAATTACGACACCCAATGTAGGGAGGAACATATCTGACGAATTGAAGGTCAAGATCAAGTTAATGAAAATCATGCGGAATCATAGCATACCCTTAGTTGCCGAGAAGGAATTGTATGAATGGGCTATTGAATCGGAGCGGCTTAATTTATTTTCATGGACTAAAGGCAATCTCATAAAGACCAGGGCAAGTGTTATGAAGGAGATTTCCGCAACTGTGCCTGAAATAAAAGGCGATGGGTTTGAACCTCATCTTATTGACTGGTGTTCTAAGAAATCACAGAATGCTGATGTTTCCAGTCGCAAACAAATCTACGTCCGGTCGTTCCAAAAAGCACTTCATTCCCTATTAACAAATGTGACTTTGGTGAAGGAAGATAATCTGTCATTCCCCCATGCTGAAGACCCCACCTTACCAGTCCGTTATCCATTACTTCAAGGGAATATTGATATTGACGAACTGCATCACGGTGAATGGTGGATCAACACTTGGGAGAAGAGATGCAAATCTGGATCGAATGAAATTCTGGTTCCTATTATTCTCTACATGGATGGAATTGCAATTGACAATAGTTGTCAAACCACTCTTACCCCACTGAACATGACTCTTGGCATATTCAACACCCTAACTTGAAACTCCCGGCCGGATGCGTGGGAGGCTATATACTATCACCCAACATGTCCCGGTGATAAAGGTGCCGAATCAATTGACAATGTGAACAATCTTCACTCTGGCCTTCGTTTGGCTCTTTCATCTTTGAAAGATGCCTGCAACCTAACGGATGGTATTGAATGGTCTAATTTGCCGTGGAACAAGAAGAAATGGTCGGTTCGAATGAAATTTGCGGTTGCTTATTTCATAGGTGATACTCCCCAGCACGACCAACTTTGTGGTCATTATCAAACGTCGAATTCAAAGATGATCTGTAGGCATTGCAATTGTCCCAGAGCACTTGGTATTAACGCTCGTGTGAATGTTTTGAAGGTTCCTGTTTCACTTAAAAGTGGTAACATGCAAGTGTCTAAGCACCAAAATGGGGATGAGTACCAATCCATTCGGCTCTGGAATATATCTGATTTTACTGCTCCAATGGTTGGCGAAGGAGTGAATGTTGAACAGTATTTCAAAAACATTTCTCACCATGGTGTACATAACGGCAATGCTTTTTATGATCTTGATTTTGGGGAAAACCCACATAATATTCATCTAGCGTCTCCCGGAGAGAGACTGCATATGCACCAACTTGGTTGCGCAAAGCGTGCAGCAGAGACGTTCCGCGAGGACTTTTTAGGCAATAACCAGCGGCTTCTTGGTGAGATGGAAAGGTTAGCCAGTTACTACGGTGGTGCTGTCCAGAGGCAATCCGATCGTGACTTCCCACGAACCAATTTTTCAGAATCAATACATACAGCAAAGAAGGAGGGTAACCAGTACATTGGAATGCTTTATATTCAGATGCTGTCACTTCTGTCTGCTGGAGGTCGTCAATTGTTGTTGTCTCGAAAGACTCCTTCCAATCTCGAGAACAAGAGCAGAAAGTGTGAAGAGGAAATTGACCGACGTATTTACGCCATTGAGTTGTTGTTGGGTATGGAAGAGTTCCTAAAGTATGCTGGAACGTTCGACGAGGTTTTCAAACAAGACAAGAAAGGTGTTTTGAATGTGGACAAAATGGTTGTTCTTTTCATTAACTGTATAAATAACAATCTTCAACGAAGTAAGGGAGAGGGTAACAATCTTGTGAAGAATCACATGTATTTTCATTTATCACAGTACATGAGATTATTTGGTCCTCCAACTGGGTGGGACTCTGCCGCGAGTGAGAGCAATCATAAAACTGAAGTGAAGGCTCCTGCTAAGAGAACTCAACGAAACAAGTCCACACTTATCAAGCAAACTTGCAACCGAGTGATGGAGTATCGAACTATTGATCGACTTGACCGTGAATTTGATTTGTTCGAACATAGACCTGTAACCGGACCAAATCATCCTAAGGAGGGTGGTTGGTCAGGTGGGTCTTCGTTTTGGATTGGTGTGATGAATGGTCTCCCTTACATGAAGTGGGATGAAAAAAAAAACTCAAGTTTACCCTGGTTTCCATCTGATGTTCTCAAATTTTGTTGTGACGTGGTCCTACCGGCTGTGGGCAGCAGCAAGGTTTTTGGAACCACGGAGCACAAGAGGTATGACCAATCTCGCGAGATGAAATTATTGTTTCGTGCCCACCCATCGTTTAAGTCTGATTCTGGACAATTGTCCAATGTATGGTACGATTGGGCTAATTTTCAACTCGACCTCCTTGATGGACGTGGACTGAAAGTTTATCCATGTCAGATTCTGTGCCTGCTTTACCTCGAAGGTCCTTTCCCCGTGGGTAGCTCCGTTAGTGGTTTCGAATTAGTGCACGATGGTTATTATGCCGTCGCTCGTTGCTTTGTTTCTGCAGACCCCATACCGAGCAAGAGGGACAAAGGAAAAAAACACCATCATGCGTTGGTAAAGCTGACTCAAGTATAAGTAGAAGATTTCTGGTCAATTCTGTTTCATGTAGCCAATGCCACACATTTGCACTCGAAAACTGCCTAGGAATCACTATTTGGGTACATGCAGCAATGCCAGAGGGGACTAAGATTGTTCTAAATCTCATACTGACTAAAGTATCAGCCTGTTTCTTGTCCAGTTTGTTTCATAGTCTACCCCATCCATAGTATGAGCAATATTCATCCTGAAATTGCAGTCAATGCCACTCATTTGCACTCTAAAACTGACTAGGACTCAATATTTTGGTACATGCATGTCCAGGGACAAACATTATTCTAAAATTCACACTGACTAGAGTATCAACCTGTTTCTTTTCCAGTTTGTTTCATAGTCTCCCCAATCCATAGTATGAGCAATATTCATCCTGAAATTGCAGTCAATGACACACATTTGCACTCAAAACTGACTAGGACTCAGTATTTTGGTACATGCATGTCCAGGGCCAAACATTATTCTAAAATTCATACTGACTAAAGTATCAGCCTGTTTCTTGTCCGGTTTGTTTCATAGTCTCCCCAATCCATAGTATGAGCAATATTCATCCTGAAATTGCAGTCAATGCCACACATTTGCACTCAAAACTGACTAGGACTCAGTATTTTGGTACATGCATGTCCAGGGACAACATTATTCTAAAATTCACACTGACTAAAGTATCAACCTGTTTCTTGTCCAGTTTGTTTCATAGTCTACCCCATCCATAGTATGAGCAATATTCATCCTGAAATTGCAGTCAATGCCACTCATTTGCACTCTAAAACTGACTAGGACTCAATATTTTGGTACATGCATGTCCAGGGACAAACATTATTCTAAAATTCACACTGACTAGAGTATCAACCTGTTTCTTGTCCAGTTTGTTTCATAGTCTACCCCATCCATAGTATGAGCAATATTCATCCTGAAATCGCAGTCAATGACACACATTTGCACTCAAAACTGACTAGGACTCAGTATTTTGGTACATGCATGTCCAGGGCCAAACATTATTCTAAAATTCATACTGACTAAAGTATCAGCCTGTTTCTTGTCCGGTTTGTTTCATAGTCTCCCCAATCCATAGTATGAGCAATATTCATCCTGAAATTGCAGTCAATGCCACACATTTGCACTCAAAACTGACTAGGACTCAGTATTTTGGTACATGCATGTCCAGGGACAACATTATTCTAAAATTCACACTGACTAAAGTATCAACCTGTTTCTTGTCCAGTTTGTTTCATAGTCTACCCCATCCATAGTATGAGCAATATTCATCCTGAAATTGCAGTCAATGCCACTCATTTGCACTCTAAAACTGACTAGGACTCAATATTTTGGTACATGCATGTCCAGGGACAAACATTATTCTAAAATTCATACTGACTAAAGTATCAGCCTGTTTCTTGTCCAGTTTGTTTCATAGTCTACCCCATCCATAGTATGAGCAATATTAATCCTGAAATTACAGTCAATGACACACATTTGCACCCAAAACTGACTAGGACTCAGTATTTTGGTACATGCATGTCCAGGGCCAAACATTATTCTAAAATTCATACTGACTAAAGTATCAGCCTGTTTCTTGTCCGGTTTGTTTCATAGTCTCCCCAATCCATAGTATGAGCAATATTCATCCTGAAATTGCAGTCAATGCCACACATTTGCACTCAAAACTGACTAGGACTCAGTATTTTGGTACATGCATGTCCAGGGACAACATTATTCTAAAATTCACACTGACTAAAGTATCAACCTGTTTCTTGTCCAGTTTGTTTCATAGTCTACCCCATCCATAGTATGAGCAATATTCATCCTGAAATTGCAGTCAATGCCACTCCTTTGCACTCTAAAACTGACTAGGACTCAATATTTTGGTACATGCATGTCCAGGGACAAACATTATTCTAAAATTCATACTGACTAAAGTATCAGCCTGTTTCTTGTCCAGTTTGTTTCATAGTCTACCCCATCCATAGTATGAGCAATATTAATCCTGAAATTACAGTCAATGCTACACATTTACACTCAAAACTGACTAGGACTCAGTATTTTGGTACATGCATGTCCAGGGACAAACATTATTCTAAAATTCATACTGACTAAAGTATCAGCCTGCTTCTTGTCCAGTTTGTTTCAGCACAGTGTACCCCATCCATAGTATGAACACTATTCATCCTGAAATTGCAGTCAATGCAACACATTTCCACTCTAAAACTAAGTACTAGGACTCAGTATTTTGGTACATGCATGTCCAGGGACAAACATTATTAGAAAATTCATAATGACTAAAATATAAGGCTGTGACTTCTCAATATGGTTTCATAGTCTCCCCAATCCATAGTATGGGCAATATTCATCCAAACATTTCAGAAAATAACACACTTTGACACTCAAAAAGTAAATGAGAAACACTAATTTGGTTACTTGTTCATACAAAAATCAAAAAACTAATAACCAAAATTTACGGAGACTACCCTTGGTACACCAGATCTCAACGGAGGAATCGATCCACTGGACACGTTCACCACTACATCAACAACCAATTATACGTGATCGGGAAAAGTTACACTACATAAAGCTAGTCAGTTTTTGAACCACATAATTGGTGTGCACCGTCCCAATACTACAATAATAAAAAATTTATACAAAAGTAATACGTAGGACACACTTCGGACATATGTCTACGGGGGAATCGATCCAATGGACACGTTCACCTCTACCGGTATATCAAGAACCAATCTTATCCAAAGGGGAAAAGTTACACTACTTAACGCTAGTCTGTTTATGAGTCAGACAATTTATGTGCGTCGTACCAATACCATATTAAAAAAATAGTACCAAGGAAGTACGAAGAATACATCTTGTACACATCTCTATGGAGGTATCGATCCACCGGACACGTTCATCTCAACGATATATCAAGAACCAATCGCATGCAGATGAGGAAAGTTACATTACTTAAAGAAGCTTGTCTGTTTTTGAATCAGACTATTTGCGTGCACCGTCGTAGTGTTGGTACGGGTACGTAAAAATAGTAAGAATTATGCGTGAACGGGAAAAAGCAGCCACAACCAAAAACTGCAAGTTACAACGCCTGGAGAAAACAACAAATACCAACTTTATGATGCGGCGTGGGAGTACGAACGTTAGGTGTACTGTGGTACAAATAGGTGCATGACTGCATTACAAATGGGAAATAACAGGAAAATGAAAAGCAAAACACCGAAACCGACACACAGAACAACAGTTGTGCCAACCCGGGGTACTGTCTTCTCCAAGGATTACAACAAACAGATGCACGAGCTAAACCACGATGATGTAAACAACGACGGAAACCCGTTTCTATATCATTTCGAAACAGGATTTGATGCCTTGTGTGCCAAAAACGGACACTTGGTTAACACAATCCTTAGTGGATGCCAGAAGATAGAAGAAGTGCGACAAAGACTCAACAGCAAAAAAGGACATTTCGAGGAGGACGAAGCTTTGAACATTTGGGAACAATGCTTCAAGTACATAACCGAGGAAGTATTTCCCGACTACAAAGAAGGGAACACTGACGGGATGGACCATGTATGGGCAATGGGAGTCATTCTTGCATACATTACATGTGGTTATCCCGCATTGAAAACATCGGAAGACATTAAGTGCTACGACAACGTGGGTATTGGACCGGAAGTAAAATCAATAGAACGAGAGAGAATGATACAAGACGGTCGTACTTTCCCGGCAAAAAAATGGAGTAATCTGACACCGGAGGCAAGAGAACACATAAAAGACTGTATACATTACCACCCTGGGAACCGTCCTTGTATGACGTACATTTGGTTCAACAACTGGCGCAAAATGACGAATGAGGCAATCATCGAAACTGACAGATTGGAATGGTATTGCAGATCAAAAGACGATAACGAGTGGTACTCAACACAAGAAATATTGCCGCCAATTAAAGAAGAGAACATAAATAACAAAAACACGGAAAAAAAATGTACCAAACATAAGTGGGATTTGTTCATGAACAAAGCAAGAAAACAGTCAAAAAAGAAAAAACGGAAGGTAAAAGAAGTGACAAACAGGGGGGGAAAGAGCGAACAAGACGAAAACGAGTGGAAAATTGAGAAATGGCTAAGTCTTTACGAAAAACGTTGGAATTCGCCGGAAGATTTAGAGGAATATAACAACTATCCCGTTCCTTGTGGAGCATGGGGACGCGTGAAACACTAACTCTGCAACTCTGTAAGGATTCCATTACAAAAAAAACAATGACAATATCGAAGGTATCGCCGGTACAAATTAAGTGCAAAAAATAGAACGGAAATTATGTAAAATATCACCTAAAAAAAATATACATTCAAAAAAATACTCATCAGAAAGCAACAAAACAACAACAACAAAATTCCCTCCGTTAAACCTACAAATTGTGATCCAATCCATAATTAATTAAGGGGGGAGTGTCAACCACCCAAAATATAGAATTTACTGCAACGCCGTTGCAGAAAATTGAAAAACAATAAGTAGATAAATAAATAGGGAATGATATGGTACCGTAGGGTAAGTACGGTAGGGTAGGGAAGAACAAAATGTTCGGGTCCGCGCCAAAATTTTGAGGACTCCACATTCCAGAATATCACGGCACGCTCGAAAATAAGATAGGCAGGCGACAGTACAAGAACAACACTCACAGATAGTACAATTAGTTGAAATACAGCTATTCCTTGGAGACAGTAAATCAAGAGCTTACAGTGTGTACAGTAGGAATGAAAAAAAATTACCAAACGATTCCTACAAACAACATTATTATCATAAAAATAGCGCGCCAAATCAATCAAAGGTAAAAACGGTAAGTTGATGTGCACGAGTTAACAAAAAAATTATGGTGGAACTGAGTACTATTTGCAGTCCGGTGACAGGTAGAACCATTGTTACCCATAACACAAACAGCCCAAACAGCAGTGTATCGGGAAGTGACCGAACAAACACAAAAGATAGCCAAACATATACAACCACCAACAGTAGCAACAGAAATATTCTACTGACAACAAAACAATACGATAACGATAACTTGGAAAACAACATTGTCAAACACGTCAAAGAAAAAGCATTCAGGAAATTTAAATTCCCGCCAGAGATTACATTCGTGAAGGCGACGATATTCAAAATTGTAAAACAAGCGAATAACAATGAAATACCAAATACAATCGATATAAAAGACCAAAAGTGGAGTGGAATTTATTGCCGAGCAGTGACTGCGTGTAGGCACAATGCTCAAACTCTTGCCAGGAAAAACTACAAAGGTACGCAACCAACAAGAAAATGACTGCCGGCATGCAATCGTTCATAATCCATTCTAACATTTTGGTCGTATTAACACTGACACGTAGACGATAAAAGAAACAACCAGATACCAGATAGTTTCCCAGGAACGGTTCTAATCACGGACACACAAGACGTTAACTCAGAAAATAGGTACCAATTGCACGAAGACTATCGGCGGAAAAATTCACCAGAATTCAAATACTTCATGAAAAGAATTCTTGGAGCTGTGTCACCAAAACAGACAGACTTCAAAAGAAAATCAGTCAGAATGACAATCAGTACCATTTTCACACCAAGCGATGAAGCTTTTGCATTGCTTTTCCTTTACAACGACTACGACTCGTGGATAAACACAACAAAGGGCACGAGGTTGAGAAAAAAATTCACTGACGGTAAGTCTGGAAATAAGGAGGGGTGGAGTAACGAGGGACAAGATCTTTACGAATACCTAGTAAGCGAATTAGAAGAACGAAGGGAGGAACAACAGTCAAAAGAATTAGAGACGGAAATACTTAAAATGTACCAAAAGCAAAATAGCAATCGTAAACAACAAGATAAGGAGGAGAACAAAGGGGGAAAAACACGGAAGCGAAAACGTACCTTGGTTGAGATTCTTGGCGAAGATGATGAGGACTACAAATTTTTCATGGAATACAATAAAAACGAACAAGAGTAATGGATGATATCAACATCAATAGTAGAACGGCTAGTTCATTATTATTTTATGGTTTGCACAATATTGTTCCGGGTCTTCTGTTCGAATATAATACAATAAACAAGATAATTTCAAAGGCTGATAAAATACTTTCGTATTTGTTACAAAATATGTTTGTTGTATTTCCGTATTTGATAAGCGTAGCGTGAATATTGTAAAATGTCGGAGAGTATTGCAAATGCGGATAAAATATTTTCTTATTAGTACAAAAATATGGTTGTTGGATTTTGATATTCGAAAAAGATAGTGTGAGTAACGTGAAAGTGACGTAACAGAATACATTGCTGGTTATCAAGAAGCTCGTATATTTGTTCAGAAAATGGTATCAACGCTACGACAATATCAGTGTACATAGAGGATATTATTACAAAAGATGAGTTTCGTGTGGAAAATAACAAAAATTCAATGGCGAGTAAATATTAACGGGGTAAGCATGAAACAAAATTGTAGAATAGAAAAATTTGGAAGCAACCATGAAACAAGGGGTGAAAATATGGATAGGAAAATAGTCCTACTTGAAATTGTTGCGTGCAAAAATAGGTAGAGAATTATTTATTGTGCGCGCAACAAAATGTTTCGGAATATTTTAAAATATCGCACGAATTTTACGAAAGCACGAGCATCGTTTATGTGACGGGGGTCGTGTGAGTGAAATTAATGACATTCGTGATTTCGATGATCAGACTTCCCATCAAAAAATTGTCTTACCGGTAGGAGTGAGTTTTTCGGTGTGTTTTCAGGGTCTTTTGTCTTTTTCTTTTTTTGAAGGGACTTCGGTGTGCGGAGCACACATATGTTTGTTTCCTGTAGACTTCTACATGGTTTTGGTACTGGGTATTAATTGTGGTATTTTTATCTTGTACGGTACACTCACCGTACCTTTCAAAAGTGTAAAGTTGACCCCCTCCCTGTCCGTGTGTGACTGAAGGATCTTGCGGTTCCGAAAAAGCGATGGCAATCGCGAGATCCCGTCAAGTCACGCGCGACCCAACGGATTGCATCCATTTATTGCAGTACGAGTACGGTACATAATCCTCCGTACGTATTCTACGGTACGGTAAGGTACTCGTACGTACCGTACGGTAGCTCTCGAACATGATTGTAAGATTTATCCCGTAGAAAACCTACAGTACGGTACGTACTCGTACTCGTACCGTACCAGACCGTTCATGGGAAGTATTGCGCTCGTTGTTGGAGGGAGGGAGGAGTCATTGTAGTCGTTAGGCACTAAAGCTTCCTAGATGATGAGAGGTTTCTTTTCTCGTCTATTTTTGTGAGTACCGGTAATCACGGTAGTTGTACGGTACGTACCGGTAATCCGATGCCAACAGATTGCACCGTTACGCTTATCGTCATAGTTCAACACCAATAGAACAGGGAGCGCAGCTAGTGCCCTACAAGCCTACCGTCACAGCAGCAGGAGCGCAGCACGACTACGAAACGATCGCTACAGATCGCAGAACGCAAACACGACGGATACGTAATCTTACCGTAACAGTACACACCGAACAGGCATCCTTCATACCGTTGTTCCAAGAAACTGCAAACTGCAAACTGTAAACTGTAAACTGTAAACGCCGGACAAGTTCAGTGGGGTTGTGACCGAAAGGACAACTGCATCCTAACCAGCCAACCAGCCAACCAACCAACCAACCAATCAATTAACGAAACAAACACAAACACAGACACAAACAACAACTTTTGGAACCATGGGTAATTCTGCCAGTGGCGAAGAAGACTATTACGACGACGACGATTACGCCAAGCAATTCGATGGAATCGAAACGCTGGGATATCGCGTCTTGGGAGTCCAGCCGGATTCGCCCGGTACGTACCGT
This sequence comes from Pseudo-nitzschia multiseries, assembly GCA_037355745.1. Taxonomy (NCBI): domain Eukaryota; phylum Bacillariophyta; class Bacillariophyceae; order Bacillariales; family Bacillariaceae; genus Pseudo-nitzschia; species Pseudo-nitzschia multiseries. The sequence continues at coordinate 2,738,465 of CM074787.1, forward strand.
AGAATCGAATCGAATAAGGTTGAATAGAGTTGAATAGAATAGATTAGGATAGCGAGGAATGGATCGATCGGACTTTTCATCGATCGAACGTTTGATGGCTGGGTGCTTTCTCGTGTCTCGTTTTTTTGTTTGTTCCTGTCGTTCTGTGCCATTTATTTATTTCTTGTGTCTCACCGTCCGTCACTGATGGTTCTTCATTTGTTTCCGTTCCATTCTATTCATTCTATTCTATTCTATTCAACTTGTACTGTTTCACGCATTGCCTCCAAACCGATATACAATCGTCGACTCGCGATTCCCATCGGTCTCCAATCCGCAACACACCGAATCATACGCAAACGCAAACGCAACAACATTCTATCTATTGTGATGTGCACTGCTATTCTCTACTGTGCTGTGCTATTGTCACATCCACCCACCCACATGTAATGCAACGCGATACGATACGATACAATACAATACAATATGACACGATAACGATAAAAATTAACAACAACAACAACAACAACAAACAACAACAGCCTCCAAGGCCGGTCTGGTCAGTTTCTTTGACTTTATCGTCGGCGCCAACCAGCTCATGCTGCTGGGAAGCGGCGTCGGACTCCGGGAGGGAGACGAGTACGACGACGTGGACTTTCCCGGATTGCTGAGGGAGAACCTCAACAAGCCCGTCCAACTCTTGGTCTGGAACATCAAGGCCCGGCAGCAGCGGGTCGTCACGCTGATTCCCAGCGACAACTGGGGCGGCGCCGGATTGCTGGGCGTTACCATCAAGCTCGACGACTACGGCGGGGCCGACGAGCGGCTGGTCCGGGTCTTGGAAATCGCCGACGACGGCAACAACAACAACAACAGCGGCAGCCCGGCCCACCAGGCGGGGCTGATCCCGATGGAAGACTTTCTGCTCGGAACGACCGCGGCCACCCTGTCCGACACGGACGTGCTGGCGACCGTGTTGCACCAGCACCTGGGACGCGTCGTCGAACTGTACGTGTACAATTCGACGACCGATATCGTGCGGGTGGTCGGACTCCATCCCACCTACCGGTGGGGAAACGGGGAGTCCCTGCTGGGGGCATCGGTCGGGACCGGTTACCTGCACCGGTTGCCGGAATCCTGCCGGACGACGATCGGATCGTCGGTGGAACGCAAGGTGCGGCTGCGGAGCCGCGACGATGACGACAACAACAACAATGACGACGATGATGATGACGATGGTGGTGGTGGTGGCAGCGACGGCGGCGGCTGTGCCGATGGCAGCGACAATTACAGCGAGGGTACCAATGGCGGTGATCGCCGAACCGCCGGTGAATCCCGGATCGACATCGAACCAACGCTGGAAATGGAAGTGGAGGAAGAGGAGGAGTCCGGTGACGGCGACGGCGGCAATCGTCGACCCCGGGCGGTACAGGTACAGCCCCACCAGCTGGGAACGACCGTGGTTCCGACACCGCCTGCACCAGTGCCAGTGCCACCGCCACACAGCAACAACGGCACGGCCGATCCCCCGGCGTCGACTTCGACTTCGACTCGGACGACACCGGACAAAGAAGACGAGAAAAAGCCGGATCCGGAGGCCGGAACCGAGACCGAGGGATTTCCGGAGGCGGCACCGATGGACGAGGCCAAGCCGTCACCGCCGCCGCCGCTGCCGCCGCCTCCCTTCGCAATGTCCGTGCCGGTGTCGGTGCGGTCTCCCGTGGTCGCAAAAGCAACCACCACAGCAACATCGGCAGCAACGCCGCCGCCGACTCCTCCTCCTCCTCCCCCTCCTCTGCCACCACCACCACCCGCGGCAACGACCGTGACATCTTCCCCGCGGCAGCGGCCGCCTCCTCCACCGCCGCCACCACCCGGGGTGTCCCCGGATCCACCGGACGATGATCACGATCACGATCATCGCGGCCACGACGACGATGACGATGGCAGCGAATACACAGATGGATCCTACACGGACGACGACGAGTATACCGATGATGACGAGGGAGCCGAGACACCGTCGCCCAAACGTGGTGGATTCTTCCGCAGCTTTATGCCCGCCCCGCCCAAAATGGAATACTGAGAGAGACTTGTCTAAGAGAAAGAACGAGAAGGAAAGACATTTCGAATCGAATCGAATCGAATCGAATATCGCAACCACGTGGGATTGGATTCGACGAAGCAGAGTAAATCCGGAACATCGCGTTACGAACCAGAACAAACAAACAACACAAAACAAAATTCATTCGGCAAACTGTACATTGAAACACAATATAAAATACAACACAACACAACACACAATACACTCTGCAGTGATTCTCGCATCCACCCATCCATCGAGCAACGGATGGATCGAAACGCAACTATACTGGATAATGGGTATAGTCATCCTTTTGTTCTTGGCAGTTGGTTGCCCGTCTTGGTCACAATACATACACACACTAGCGATCGCGATGACACTGCCCTGAACCACAAAGGTTTTTCGTTTGGTGACCAGCGAGAGTCTACCATCATGCTGGTATAGCGTATTGCTATATTTGGTTTGTTATATTTTGGTTGAAGAAGAACTCGAACGGAGTGTTTTTGGAGGGTGCATTGCAACAAGACGAGACGAAATGCACACTGCATATTCAATTCAATTCAATTCAATTCAATGCAGAAGCGTCCTTCATCGGGAACCAAGAAAGCAACAGTGTCAGTGAATAGTTTAAGTTTTACCATTCTAGTGCAACGATTGTCCATTGAAAAAGCCTTTTGTCGATATAGGATTACCGAGAGGGAGAATGAGCACTGTGTCTGTGTGTCTGTGTGTCTGTGTGGACTCGCAACTGATTGTCTTTTTGCAAGTGCGTAGAATATAGGATAGAACCTTGGACGAAGTATTCTTTCTGTTTCGCTCCTTCGTTCGATCATTACCGCTTTTCATGCATCTCAACGAGTGTCGTTTCGTCGGTAGTGAAGAAACCGAGACGGTTGGGAGTCGCGCCGCAGCTCGTCCAGCCGCTTTGTCAAGCTCCGGGTTGTTCGCGTTGCTCGCTGTTTCATACTTCTAGTCACTTTCCGATCCTCGGTCGGCATCGACATCGACATCGACATCGATGACACCGGAGTTCGAAACATCTTCTTCGCCTTGGTCTCGATTTTGTGTTTGGAAACGAATCGGGTTTTTCGGATTTTTCGCGGCCGGTACATTCGAATGCACAGGCGACTTCCGTCCTTGCGCAGCCTGTTGGGTGGCCACGGAGGCAGATCTGGTGGGTGGTCGGTTCTTGTTCGTATTCGTGCGGTGACTGCCGCTGCTTTTCTTGGGACTAATGCAACATCTAGCGGTAGATCCGTCCAGTGGTTACAGAAGTGATGGTAACGATGAGGAGGGGGAGAGGGGGGAGTATGTTGTTTCTGGGTGGACGATGCCCTTGTGTTGGCACATGAAGCATTTTGAGATCCGATCTTCCTTCGTTTGCCACAACGGCTTCGGAACAGAGAGGCCAGAGTGTGGATCGTGGAAAGTTCTTTGCCCAGTAAAAGCATAATAGCACAACTTTTCCGAAGGATGACAAACAGAAGTTGGAAAAAACAATCGATCACAAAGTTTTGAAGTGACGTCCACCCAAGCAGTCCACAGAGACAGTAGCATTAGAAACAAGGAGCTTAATTCCAACAGCATGCAAGCTCGAAACCACACTCACCATGACAATTCTTGGGGCCCATAGTCTTTGGCCCACGAAAGTTTCCAGGGAATACCTGCGGGAACATCAATGCCGCACTGGTGTGCCGTTGATTCAAAGCTCTTCGAAAAAACAGTCGGAACAGAGGTAGGACTCGAGCACGATTTTCGCTTGTCAGAATTTCCGCGCCCAAACTGGAAACGGTCCCGACCCATTTCTTTCGGAACGGTGTGAGAAAAATGAGTGCCTTGACGGATCATGAAGAATTCGAAGGTACCCTTTGGATCTTTGTCAGAGTTGTGACAAAAGTAATCAATTCGTGTTGTGAGATGATAGTATTCCGTAATGTAAGTTTAAAGGAGTAAATATGCAAACCCTTTCTATATCTCGTCTTACCGATGGGTGGTTTCATTTGCACAATTTTATAGAGCCCATCATACCGATACAATTTGGATTTTGTTGTATATGTAGTGCTAGTGCTACTGTTTCGTGAGTCACGAGAAGTGCTCTTGCTCTGTTCGGTTCGAGCAAGTGCGGCGTTGTTGCGGATGTACTGCAACGAACGGAATACTCGAATGGAAGATCGCTCCAGAAAACTCTTGGCGAGAGCATTTGCGCCTATTCTCCACTCCGCGACATACCGAAGATTATCGAGATCGTCGTCGCCATTTCTCTTGCCCGAGATGATGATGGCATCGGCTCCGGATCCCTTGCACCCGCTAATGCCTCTTTGAAGTAGCTGCAATTAATGGATACGAAGTTATTGGGTTGAATCAGAAGCCAGATAGACAACGGTTGTTGTAAGAACAAACCGACACGATCTCGCAGCAACGGAACAGGTAGATTTAACATCGCAAAACGAATTTGTTACCTGGTGAGCATTCATTTTCCGTAATTCTCGTCGGCTATAGGAAAACCCCTCTTTCAATCCCGGTATACATCCCGAGCGATACACAATCCGTTTGCTAGGAGACAGGTCGGCACATGCCTCTCCGGTATCACGCTCAAAATACTTTTGTTGCCCTGTCCGGAGAACCACACAAATGCGCCGAATTTGCTCAGGTGTCGGGTTTTTGTAATCATGATCTTTGGGAACACGGTGACAGTAGAATTGCTGCATGATCTGTGTTCTCGTTTGCGAGAAAGAGTAGAGGCAATGAAACGAATCGACGAAGAATATGTATCCATTGTCAGATCAGCGCTTGTTTTCACTTTGTCTATGATAGCAAACCCCGGGACGACTTTGCCACGAACTCTAGTAGAGCAGCTTTCCCATAATTTCTTCTGATCTGGTCCCAAAATCCACGACGGTTACAAAAACGCATAGATACTGTTACGCACCCCATCCATCTCGTAAGCATCTCCCGGTCGCAATCGCAATTCGATCATCTCGTCGCCGTTTTGGTATACGCGGTTCTTGTTTGCCTTGCCACCGGTTAGCCTATCGAAGACATTGATGATGACCTTTGGGGGTTACGCAAGAACACGCCATGAGTGAGAAAACGCGAGGGAACGCGAGGGAACGCATCCTGGTAAAAATTGTTCCTAATCATCGACAGGGTTTCTGCTACTGCTGCTACTGCTGCCGCTGCCGCTGCTGCTACAACTGTCCTCACCTTTCTTGGTGTTGGTGGAGAGTCCAATAAAATGCATAATATGCGTGTTTCTCCCTATCAATCAATAAATTTCCGGTAGAAGGCGTGAGGCACTGCTTCCCTTGGCGCGTAGTCTTCGGTGGTGTATGCGGTGTTTTGTTTGGACTACCGAACATGCTTTAATATTTGATACTCACCTGATCGTCGTCCGCGTGATCTCCCATCGAATCCCTGTTGTCGCGACTAAGGGAGTGAATGAAATCCATAGGTGACGGGGAAAAATTGTGGACCGCGACCCAATGAATCATATAATAACGATCCCGAAGAACAATTATTTGAGTGAGAGAGAGAGAGAGAGAGGGGGTATGCTACAAAACGGAGTAACGGAACTACTACCTGCAAATAAAAACCGTAGGTACAGATCAGACCGTATCAGGGAATTCCACTCACTACAAGACGGGATGAACGCCAATGTTCCATTTTCCATCGGGTATGTTTCGCAGCTTTGCCAGCTGCCCGGACAATTTTTGCAATTTTGGTACCGCGGAGAGTGGTCGCGCCTTCATGGTAATGTTTGCATATCGATACCCCGGTTGTTTCTCGTTGTCAAAGTCGTCCGTGGCATCATCGTGTGCCTTCGAGAAACAGGAAAACGACAGGTTCCATCCATTGGTGGTTGTGTGTGAGCGAGCGAGGAAGCGAGCGAGCGTTGAGAACGATCCATCCAAGTCGGTAACCACCCCGCAGGGACGCAAAGGAGAAAAGATCGCAGACACAAACCCGAACAACACGCAAATCTGAATCATCGTACCAAGAAATGGAGTCTTGGCTCATCACCACCCTGAATCGAATACTTCCTCCAGAGTTTGGATTCTAGCAGTTCCGTCTTGATTCGATTCACGCATGCCGGACGGATCAGACCCGGGAAGACATTGACTTCGCCACCCCTGGAGAGCGGGATTCTATAGGGACGACAGATGTCTTCCTCGTGGGTGGGTGTTGTGTAGGTGATTGCGGGCCTCCATTGATTCGAGATGCCGTCCCAGGTTTTGTAGGTAAAGATCTCTCGACCGGTTGTCGTCTCCTTGGCCGAATGCTGTTGCTGCTGCTGCTGCTGCTGCTGCTGTATAGCAGCCGGATGGTTGGAAGATTTTAATGCAGTCGATCGATCGTATTCAATCTTGGTTCCGTTGCTGCTTGGGGCAGTACCCGATCTGCTGCGTCGCGGCGGTGCTGCTGCTGGTGGTGGTGCTGCCTTTGCCATGCGTTTCGGTCCGCCGTTGTTGCTGTCGGTTATTTTTGGTGTTTTTTGTATTCGTCGTCGTGGAGTCGGAGTTAACCTGCGGAGTTTTTTCACCGCGCGTGGCACTCCCATCTCGGGGGTGACTCGATCGTCTCTGATTCTCTTGTCGATAGAGCAGTTGGTTTTCTTCTTGTTGTTGTTGTTGTTGTTGTTGTTGTTTTGGTTTTTGGTTTTGTTGTTGTTGTTGTTGTTGTTGTTGGATTGGGACTCCTCCCGGTGCACGGCACAATCATACGGAACACGCTGCTCCATCGAGTCCAGTAGGTTTGTTGTGTAGTTGCTGCTATTGTTGTTGTTGTTGGTGGCGGTGGTGGTGGCGGTGGCGTTGGCGGTGTGATTCGAATTCATTGATACACAAATGCTGTTGGCCACAATGTCATCAAACCCGGCCCGGTCGAGATGCCGGTCCTTCAACATATGTTCGTCTATGGTAGTTGTGTGATTAAGAACTTCGTCTATAATAGCATTGATTTCGGTTTTGAGATCCTCTGGTAGTTTGTTGCTGTCGTTGTTGCTGTCGTTGTCGTCGTCGTCGTCGTCGTCGTTATCCTCTGGCAAGAATGATTTCATCACCTCCAGGTAGGAAAAAGCATCATCGGATTCCATTGCATCATCTGCGGTTCTTTTTGGTGTCGCGCACGAACTTCCCGCGTCCATTTCGGTGGTATCAAAATCAAGACGCCGAGGACGATGATGATCGTCGTCGTCGTCGTCATCGTCATCATTATTATCATCGTCATCGTCATCGTCATCGTCACCGAGAACTTGCCGGCATGGGTTTGGTTTGATCGAGATTGGCGAAACAACCGGAACGAACCTCCGCGACGAGTCGTCGCGCTGGTGGAATGTGCTCGGCGTTCCAATCGTCATTTCGGGAGTCGAGGGGTGCCGCTGCCGCTGTCGCTGTTTCTGTCGCTGTTTCTGTCTCTGTAGATTGTGGCGAGTCTCTGCCACGGCAGGACCACCAACCTCGTAAGGAGAGATGGAGATACTACTACTACTACTACTACTACTACTGCCTTGGTTCTCGATGCAAGAAGCGAGCAGTGCACCGATCTTTGAAGATGTAGCGAGCCGTGCATCCCTCTCTGCAGCAGCAGCAGTAGCAGCAGTAGCAACATCAACATCAATAGCAACATCAACACTGCTGCATCCCGATACAAAGTCGCTCCCGTTCCGGGGGCGGTGAGTTCGGAGGTGGTGGTATCGATCCATTAAAGTGTGCAATAGTATTATAGGTAGTATCTAACAATAACTGCGGGGACCAGCGCGCAACGACGACGAGTCGAGTAAGGGAGAGCGAAGCGGCCTAACGAATAGCAAGAGCAAGAGCAAGAGCAAGAGCAAGACACGACAACAACAGCAACAGCAACAGCAACAGCAACAGCAACAACAACAACAACAATCTCCGAGAGATCGATGCTGCAGCGGCAGAAAAAAATCCGAGTGCTCCTCTGCTGTATTGTACCGTAGTAGCGATGAACGCTCGTGACAATGACAATTCGTGCCACTTTCGTTCCAAAGAAAGAAAGAAAGAAGGACTTACGATGTCGTCCGCAGATTGATTCTATCGTTCTCTAACTCATCTACCGGTACCGTACGGTACGTACCGTACGGTACGTACCGTACGGTACTTGTACTCGTATCATGACAGGTATGCCAAAAAAGTATCTTTCTTGTCATCCGTTCGGCAAACATTGTACGACGTACCGTACGAGTACGTACTCCTACGAACCTATCCATTGGAGCGATAGCCAGTCGCCAATCGCCGATCGCCAAACACGCATCGTACGTATACATACTACATACCAACAGTACGTATACATTGTCCACAGACATGGAACAAGAAATAGCCCCTGTGGAGTTGTTGAATCGTTGGTAAGGTTCTCAAATTTATAAAACTTTAACGTACACCAGTACTAGTTAAAAGTGTTGATCTAAGTATCCGATTGCCATAACCAAGAACACACCGTTCTTGGAAACGTTACTATGATCTCCTGCCTCTTTTAGTACTACTAACCCGTCATGTGCTTGTTTGTTGGCTTGTTGCCAGCAGCTAGTAAGCCAGCAGCCATTCTTGGGGAGGACCAAGAAGTTAGTATCACTCTGTTAGTAATGGACTGCTTAATACTTTGATAGTAACGGAAAGATTAAAAACTGTCGGGGATTTTGGGCATCCTTTTTACCATGCTGCTGCTTAGAATCGTCATTTGATTAAAAAAAATCAATCGTGTTATTGTTGCTTGTTGCAAATCTTGTGCACGAAAATTATTGCTTACTTTTCTTTGGAACAACTTTTCATCGACATTATTCTTGTCACCAAAGACCCCACCCTTCATCTCTTAGACCATCAACGATGCCAACGACAAGAAGCCCGTTGTTGGCCCAAGAGGAGGAAGGAAGGGCTTTTGTTGAGGCTGGCTGCCGAGATTAGTTCTGTTCACTGCTGTTGCTGGCTGCTGTTGCTTGCATTGTTTTTCCTAGTAGTGGTGCCATGCTACTAGTACCATGGAAGCTGGTGCAACAAAAAGCTCAGCAACACGGCACTTGTACAAACCGGAACCAACAACAATGTTGTTGTCAAACCAACAAACGGGTACCCCGGGTGTTCAGAGGAGTAGTAGTAGGCCAGCTACACAATACTGCATAGTAGTACTTCAGGTTCTACAACAAGGAGGACGAGACTCAACAAAGGGAGAGGGAGGATAAAGTGTTTAAAGTGGATGTGTTTAATGCTTTGTCCCCCAAATCCTCCATAAATAGCAACAACATGATCGGGAAAGATCCCTTAGCATTCTTTGCAATTAGGAGGAGGAAGAGGGAAAGGAAGAAAATGCATGCAACAAAACAAACCAAAGAACCACGTCCTTCAGTTTTATCCTAGTAGGACCAACATAGTGCTGACCCTTCCCTGTGTGGTCATGGTTGGCATAGTTGGAGGACCAGCACCTAGAAACCTTGGTGTAAAAAGGCTTCCTCTTGAATGACGTGTCGTCCTCCTCTGCTTCATCAATAGAATCCAAATGAAGGGGGGGGAGCAGCAGCTGATAGAAGAATAAGGCATCTCCAAGAATCAACCTCTCTTTTGCTAGTAGAGCATATGTATGGCCTTTGATCTTTTCTGTTTTATGGTCCCAGTGAGTACTATCCCCTGGGCCGTCATGTTATCTGTCTTTAGAGGCCTTTGGGGTTGGGGGTGACCTAGTAACTCTATCAAGCACTGCCTCTCCAGCAGGGCTTCCTGTGTTCTGTGCATTGATGAACAAACTGGCTGCGTCTACGTCGGCAGCGGATGCCATCATATTCTTGATTATCTTTGCTAACACCAGGATGGGTCCGTTGAACATCCACCCGAGGTATTGGTACTAGTACCAGTTTGGGCTGAGACTGTCACCACATCCATGAGGGTCTACTATGCTCAGCCAAACCCTTTACCCTGTCACCGGTATTTCCCCTGCAGCCATCTCTGCGTGCGCAATCACTCCGCGCAGGGGGAGCAATGGCTCCTCTGCTGCAGGGAAAATGTGATTCTAATGTCATCAACAAGAAGCTCCTTGCCAGATGGCACAGTGACTGCTGCTGCTGCTGCTGCTGCTGCTGCATGGTGAGGCATCTGCACCAGTAGTCCCTCCCCATCTTCAAAAAGCTTGCCTCCCTCGTGTGCAACAACGGAACATAGTACTCCTTCCTGCCGGATGAGTGGGTCCCCTCGGACAACACTCCAGCTGGCAGCTCTCTTTCATTGATCCCTCTGGATTATTCTCCCCTCCCGTGATCCCCTCATCCTTCTTCCTCTGGGCTCTCCATGAATAAATCTCCCACCCTGCTGCTGTGGCTTGTTGTGGCCCGATGGCAGATAGTAGGCTTACTAGTAGTACTACTAACAGCCAAGGCTTAACAGTCCCAATGCTGTGCACCCGTGTGAAGTGTGTGGGCGAAGCAAACTAATCCGGGACCGGAACTTGCCCACCACATGGAAGAAGGTCTACCAAAACCATCCACAGGTGAGTGAGAGTTTCCCAAAAAAAACCATTAGTGCTGCTTAGTAATCCACCAAGCAAGAACACGCCCACCATGAACTAGTAGTACAAGCACGACCACTCACACGCAGTACCACTACTACTGGTATAGTAGTACCTAGGTAGAAATTGTTGCTGAGGATATCAGAAACAGAAATTTCAGCAGGAGTGTTGCGACTGAATTCAATATGAACTACTGCACTGTAGGCAAAATTTTGTGCTCTTGAGTTTTAGAATCAAAGATGACTTCTTCGAGAAGGTTCTATGTTTGATGTATGATACAATTGGAAAAGAACCGTGTTCTTTGATAATTGGAATTGGATGAGAAGTTCAAGGAGAAGACTATCTTGATCATGTTCGAATACGGCTAAACAATGACTGAGGCAAGGAATGCATCAGTGACTCATGACTGAAGTGTCTGTGCTTTGTATTGATGTAGCAAACCGGATGAGAGGAATGGTAGTGAAGTACAGACCAGCCGGGGAACCACCTTGAGTATACAGCGCACGTACTTTGAGAAAGATCTCACTGTATCAGCAAGCAACATTGGTGCGTACCATATCCACGGAACGTTCCCTGTAGGTACAGTACAAATCTTACTGGGAATTCTGTAAGCATCAAATTCTGCAAGCGAATTCTGCAAGCGAATTCTGCAAGCAAAATCTGCAAGCAAAATCTCTGCAAATTACAGGCTAGCGCTAACAAGCGTGTAGAGGATTCCCCTAGCAGAATACAAGCCCACAGCTCACTCTTTTGCTCCTAAACCGATTAGTAGTAGAATTAAATAGGTAACGCGTCCTGGTCCAATAGTTATCCTATTGTACCCGTACGACAAGCCTATCTGTGGGTCCCCTAGCCTTGCCTAGTGTACCTATCATCCTGGTCCCCTAGTATTGCCTAGTGTACCCATACCGCCGTCAGTCTCTTACTAACACACTCAACAGCTCCCCATTGTCACCTCACCATAGGCCCGGCCTTGATATCGGCCTTGATACTGTCGACTCTGACGCCTGCACCTCCAAGCACCTCCTCGCAAACATCAGCCGCGAGTAGACCCCAATCGACTTCGATAGTCGCGCAGATCAACAACGCACCTCCAAGCGTCCGCGCATCGATTTGGTACCGGTTTGCACCTCCAGTCGATTCTTGTAGACCTCCATTCGACTTCTCCAATAGTCTGCACCTCCAAGCGACCGCACATCGATTCGGTACCGGTAACACCTCCAGTTGATTCTTGTAGAGCGTCCAGTCGAAAGATACGGACAACTCCAACTCCGACTGATCCACACCTCCTTCGGCTCCAAAGATACGGACGCCTCCTACTAGCTAGTCGCAACTCCCGTTGATTCCCACGCCGCGAATCCAATCCCTCCCACCTCTTCTCAAGGAATACCCCGACGATCCGCACCTCGCCTCGTGTACCTGTACAGCAGTCAGTCTCTAACACACTACTCACTCTCCACGGCTTCCTATTGTTTACAGCAGGCTCAACAGACCGGCGATTCCGACGTTGCGCCTCCAAGCTCGCACCTCCTACCGGCAGCACCTCCAGCATTCACACCGCCGGCTTTGACAAGTCTCATCTCCAAGTTTCAGCTGCGGCCGGCCCCAGCTACAATGCTGACCTACACTGAGTATTACCAGAGCACCCCCAGTCCCCTTGGAGTGGGACCTGCCCGGGACCTGGCCTACCAAACCATCTATGACTACTTTGCTGAGGAAACAGCCACCCCCATACTCCTGGGCTGGCTCTTGGACCTCTTCAAACCAGAAGCTGTGGGGGCCCTAGGAATATTCCTGACTGACACCTTTGGAAAGGCGCGCCTCCGATTGGTGCATGGCCTTCGGAAGTACCCGGGGCCCTTAACCGCGCCAAGTACCAACAAGGGCAAGGCCTTTGGCTACCTGGATGACATCGAAGGCGATGCAGGAGAGCTAGTGCTAGTGGATGCTGCCCTCCTCGAGCAGGCGCCCGAGACCTTGGTGCTGTCCCTCGACCGCCACCTCGACGTCATCAAGCATGCTCACCATTCCCACATGATCCCCATGGTGCTAGGCGATGATCCTCACATGGAAGTCATCACCCCCTTCAAGGCCTGCTTCATCCCCTTCCAATTGGTGCCCCTACTCCTAGGCAAGGGCCTTAGTCCAATCCAAGCCTTGAACATCATCTACCCTTACCTCGACACACTCAACCTGGCACTCACTTGCGCCCCCCTACTGAATACCCTCCAAGCTGCCGGTACCGACCCCACCATCGTTGATGGAGGTGTCCACTTCGCCACACCCGGCACCCCCTTTCGAGGGGAGCCAGGCCTGACCTTGTACATGCAAAATCAGGTACTATACCGGGACCTCCCGGGCTTGAAGCAACCCCCCCATCCGGGGCAGCAGCCGGCACCCGGCCAACCGGCCGGGGTAGATCCCACGCTGGCAGCTACCCTCACTGCCCTCGCCAACCAACAGCTCAAGCTCAGTGAGGGCCTAGACCAACGTCGCCCCCCTGCCACGGTCAAGAACACCTGGGGCCCCTTGTACACCCAGCGCTTGCTGCTGCTGTGTGGCAAGCTTGAGGAAGCCGACCTACCCCCCATATACCAAGCCTGGGCATAGAAAGGCAAGCACGAGAAGACCCATATGATCTTCCAGAGCCAGGTAGCCACATGCGCCGCTGAGTTCCTCATCCAGGCACCCTTGGTCACCACGGCGGCACTCAAAAAGTTCCAAGATGGCAACCTTCATGGGACTGACCCCTTTGACGTGGCGGACGGCATACTCCCGCTAGCTTTCACTCCCCCCGGTGGATCTGCCGCCTCCTTAAAGAGGGAACAGGAAGCTGCAGCAACTGTGGCGGCCTATGACACCATGATCTCCACCGCAGGCAACTCCCTCACCTTGAAGGACTCCCTCGACCTCCAGAAGACCAAGGCATACCTACCCATCAACTGGACCGAAGCTACCACCCAACTGGAAAGTTATCTCGCCGTCCTGGCCACCATTCTAGGCATGCATCACCCAGTCGTGCAGGGCTACCAGAATGGACTCGCCAAGCTCAAGCTCCAGCAAATGCCCCTCTGCCAAGCAATTGCCGATGAACTGGGGGAGCTCATCACCCCCTCCATTGTGGTATACTACTTCCAAATCCGGGTGCGGGGTTGGCTCGAGGAACAATGGGGATCAACCTTCACTGTCCCCTCCCCCGACTTTGGGAAGGACTTCCAAGCCTTCCGTATCACCCAGAACCTCTACTGGCTCCCCAATGTCACCAATGTGCTGGCTCTGAGGCACCTGCGTCACGTAGCTGCCGTGGCTGCCCCTGCTGCAACCCCAGGCACCACCAAGCCCGGCAAGACTACCCCCAGCCCCAACCAAGGCTCCACCGGAGGCGCCTGAGTGTCCAACCCTAACCTGGATCCCCGGCTACAAACGGCGGGGGTAGCCAACAAAGTCCTACGCACCCGACTGAGGGAAGTCATAGCTACCATGAAAGAAAAAGGCACCATTCCCTTGTCCCGCCCAGATGGCAAAGAAAGGTGCCATTCCTATCACCTTCGAGGCATCTGCTACACCAACTGCAGGAATATCCAGGACCATGGTGCCATCACCAGCAGTGAACAGGACCAAGTCTGGGCTTGGTGCCAAGCCGCTTTTGGTGTCTGGCCAAATGGCAAGCGCCCCTTCGGCGCTTTGACCCTGCCCTCTCACTCACCGAGGGGGGCTCTGCCTTCCTCCCAACGACTACCTACGCCTCCATCTCCTCCCTTACGAATCACACATGAATTAGGTAAGCACAAACCGCCTGCGCGCGCATGTACCCCTCTCGCCTTGTATGTGCCTCCCAAACGTTCTACAGGTTCAAAGACCCTCCCAAGTCCCCCCTCCCCCCGACCTACTCCCGAATCCCTAGTCCCTCCTACGGCTTCCACATCCCCTCTCCCTTCCTCCCCCTCCACTTCCACCTTGTCCTTGCCTAGGCCCGAGCTCCAAGTCACTGCCAAGTTGCCTAGGCCCAAGCGCCTAGTCCTCCCCACCCACCCATTGCCTAGGACAGAGCTCCTTGTCACTGCCCCCCCTTTGCCTAGGCCTGAGCTCCTAGTCCTCCCCACCACCCCATTGCCTAGGACAGAGCTCCTCGTCACTGCCCACCCGTTGCCTAGGCCCGAGCTCCTCGTCAACCCCACCAACCCATTTCCTAGGCCGACGCTCCTAGTCAACCCCACCCCCCCATTGCCTAGGCGCAAGCTCCTAGTCAACCCCCACCGACGCCTCGGCCAGAGCCCCTCGGCCCGGCACCACTCTCCGTTCCCCTCATCACTACATCCCCCTACCCCGTCGACCAGCTGGACGTGCACATCAACCGGGCTGTCACTGCCTACAACAACAGCACTAGCTGGGGGGACTTCATCCAGACCATCCGAGGACGGGGTGACATCCATTCTGACGTCGCCACCATCCCCCACCCAGCGGGAAGCCTCCTTGACCGCTATGGCAAGGACAGCACCCCCACCACCATGTCCGGACCCTCTTGGGATCAACCTTGAATTGCAGCTGCCCTCCAACAGGGTCCGCACCAATCCTCCCACCAGGGCATTGACTTCCTGCGCGAGGAGTATGCCGACATGATGGACAAGCAGCAATGGACTGTTCTCCCCGCCAGCCTCATCCATGACCTTCCCGGACTCCGACTGAGCCCCCTTGGCTTAGTCCCCCAACGAGGCCGACACCCACGCATGATATCCAATTACACCTACTCGGATGTCAACCAAGACACCGTCCCTCTTGCCCCTGCGGACGCCATGCAGTTTGGCCGGACACTCCCGCGCCTCCTCACCAAACTGCACCGCGCCAACAACAGGTTTGGTCCAGTGTATATGTCGAAGATTGACCTTGCCGATGGCTTCTACCGCATCCGATTGCACCCAGACGACACCATGAAGCTAGGAGTCCTGTTCCCCTCTCGCCCTGGGGAAGCTCCGCTCATTGGCATCCCACTCACCAACCCTATGGGGTGGAAATCCAGTCCTCCCAACTTCTGCGCCTTCACTGAAACCATTGCGGACTTGGCCAATGCCACTCTTGCCACCGGGCTTGCCGAGGCCCGACTCACCCCCCATCGGTTGGATCTCCCTTCTGAAACCACCCCCGTCGCGCCTCCCATTGAGCCACCCGCTCCGGCACCCCAGGCGCCCCCTCCCCCTACGGCCTCCACGCCGCCCCTCATCCCCCCTAGTAGCACCACTCCCAGCAAGTCGCCGGTTCGCTACTGGGATATCTATGTGGATGACTTCTGTGGCCTTGCCCAGGGCAACCAATGGACACGCCGCGCCGTCAAGCGCGTTCTCTTCCAATCCCTTGACACAGTCTTCCGGCCCCTGGATGCCACTGACACTCCCTTCCGGCAGGAGCCTGCTTCCCTCAAGAAAATGCTCCAAGGGGACGCCACTTGGACCACCAAGAAAGTTATCCTTGGCTGGCTCATTGATTCTGTCAACAAAACCATCAGCCTTCCTCCCCATCGGGTGGCCCGCCTACAGGAGATTCTCCACTCCATCTCACCCACCCAGCGCCATGTCCCCCTCAAGCAATGGCACCAAGTCCTTGGGGAGCTCCGGTCAATAGCACTGGCCATTCTGGGCTCCATTGGCCTCTTCTCCATTCTCCAAGAGGCCTTCAGACACCAGGAACCGGGCAAGCAGCGCCTCCGGCTCACCAAGCGCGTCCACAGCTTCCTTTGCGACTTCAAATGGCTTGCCAATGATCTATCCAACCGGCCTACCTCCATTGCCAAACTCGTGCCGGATACCTTCCCTGCCACCTTGGGCGCCTGCGATGCTTCAGGTTTTGGCATGGGGGGCGTCCATTTTGTCCCCCTTCCCACGGGCGCCGTGCAGCCCGTCATGTGGCGGCATGCGTTCCCCACGTGGATCTCTGCCCAGCTCGTCTCCTTCGACAATCCTGAGGGCTCCATCACCAACAGTGACCTCGAGCTTGCCGGTTCCATTGCCCACAATGATATTCTGGCTCAGGCTGCTTGTGTCCACGCCCGCACCACCCACAACTGCTATGACAACACCGCGGCTGTCTATTGGCAACGCAAAGGCGCCACTACCACCACAGGCCCTGCAGCCTACCTCCTCCGGCTCCAGTCTCTGCACCAGCGCCTCTTTCACTATATCCCCCTTAGGGATTACATCCCGGGCCCCGCTAACCACCTGGCGAACCTCCTCTCTTGATCTGAACTCTCTGACACTGCCTTGCTCCATCACTTTAACACCACCTACCCACAGGACTTGCCCTGGACCTTATGCCACCTTCGGCCGCCCATGCATTCCGCGCTGACCTTAGCGCTGTCAGGAAGACCATGCGAGCTTCAGTCACTGAGCTCTATGCCAAGCGCAAGGATGCCCATTGGGACCAATGGGTTCAATTCTGTTTGTCTCAAGGTTTTGACCCGCGCCTCCAGTCCATTCAGGATCCAATCCCCATCCTCCAAGTCTTTGCCAAACGACTCCATGATGGCAACCTCTCACGTAGCCACAAGCCCATCCGATCTCGCACAGTATCGGACACCATCCGGTCAGTGGGCCAGACGCTTGCCTGCCTGGGGTCCAAAGACCCTCGCACCGGCTCCACAGGCAATCTTGACTTCCGGCTAACTGCCCAGTTCAAGGCATATGCCAAGCTGGACCCGGCCCCCTCCCGGGTCAAGCCGATCCCCATCACCCTCGTGATGCATGCCCTCCACTTTGCATACCACGAGTCCCCTTCCCCCACCCGACAAGCCATTGCAAACATGATCTGCATTGCCTTCTTTTTCTGCCTCCGCCCTGGTGAGTACACTGGTACTACCACGGATGACCAAGCCTTCCACCTACAAGACGTCTCCTTCTACCTTGACTCCAAAATCGTCCACCACGATGGCCCTGCGCATGAGCTCCAGGCTGCTACCTCTGTCACGCTCACCTTCACCACCCAGAAGAATGGCGACAAAGGGGAAGTAGTGGCGCATGCCAGGAGTGGTGACTCACTATGCTGCCCCGTTGCCGCCTGTGCGCGCCAAGTCCTTCACCTCCGAAGCTGTTGCTCTTCCAGCGCTCCCTTCGGTCCCTCCCTCACGCTTGCCAGTTACTTCGACAATGGGGTCCTTACCCTTGTTCGCGAAGCAACTGTCACTTCCTCCCTGAGAGTCTATGCCCAGACCCTCTACCCTACCACTGGCATTGCCCCTGCAGCCATCTCTGCTCGCTCCCTTCGCGCGGGTGGGGCAATGGCCCTGCTCCAGGGCAAATGCGACTCTAATGTCATCAAGCTCCTTGCCAGATGGCACAGTGACTGCATGATGCGCTACTTACATCAGCAATCCCTCCCCATCTTCAAGAATCTTGCCTCTGTCATGTTCAACAATGGAACATACTCCTTCCTGCCCGAGGAATGGGTTCCGGCTGCGGACCCCACTCCTGCTGGCAGCTCTCTTTGAGGCACCCTGGCGCCTCTTCCCTCCCTCACTCTGCTCCAAGCTCACGTGCGCGCTCACGCTCTCGCTCACGCTCTCCACGCCGTTCCCACCCGGTGCCTTATGGCCCAATGGCAGAAAAGGCTTAACAGCTAGAGGCTTAACCGCCCACGCTGTTAAGTCCGACTGTACGCCGGTGTGTGTGGGCAAAGCAAACTAGCCCTGCTTAACCCACCAACCCACCAATGAACTACAAGCATTTCACATCCATTACTACAAGTAGGTTAGCTACTGAAGCTATCACAAACGTAGCGCGTGATAGCACCGTACGGTAGTGGGTCATTCCCGAAATACTTTTCTGGGTCCAACCGTACTCAGATCTATGTTTTTTGTAGTTCGGGAATGAAAATTCAACAGACCCAGATTTTGGCGGGCCATCGTCTAAAATCTCATTTTGGAATGTGGAATCTCATTTTGGAATGTGGAATTCGTCGTATGGATAAATACAAGCTAGCGCGAAACATGTGGAAACGCGCATTATATTATTTAACATGTGGTTGGATTCCTAAGAAAAATCTGGGTAGGACCCAGATTTCTGGTCGACACGCTGGTCAAGAAAAAGATATCCGGCCGGGGTACGGTAGGACCCAGCAGAAGTATTTCGGGAATGCGTGATTCCCGCCTAAGGAAAGTGAATAGAATCGAAAGTTGATAAAAGCTACTAATAAAAAGTATATAGAATGAATACTTGTTTATCACGCCCAACAGATGAATACTTTTATTACCTGCCAAATTCCGAATTTGGAATCCCTAAAGAAGAAACAGTAACTGTCTGTTTAATCACCACCTGCACCACCTACCTGCCTATTTTGGCCGGCAGGCCGGCAGTTGAAAATTTCAGAATTTTTCATGTACCGTACGATTGGCTTTGCTGATACGAAGTAATTTGTATAATTTTAGCGCTACCCTCGCTAAAACACACGGTTTGCTCTCCAGCAAGAAGCAAGAAACACTCTTTTTTCAAACACTCTTTCGCGAAACACGACAATCACCATGGCCCTGGAGTTGTTAGCACTGTTTGGATACAACTACTATGATAGCTTAACCCCCGATTACAACAATCCACAGCTTGGGGAGGAAGATAAGAGAAGAAGGGATCGTAGAACTCATAGGATTGCAATTAAGAGATACAGCCAATCTCCTTTTGTTTATCTCTATTGATCAGGCAATGATCAAGCCCTTTTGAATTGATGTGGAGTAGACCATGTAGTATTGGGGGAGCTCTTAGATCTATTCAAGCTGCTCTACAATTTGTACGCTGTTGATAAGAACACTGAAGTTATTAGACAGAAGACGCGGTCGCCGTGCTTGGCCAATCGGTTGGCCAATCGCAATCGATACGATGTGACTGGGTGCATTGCTCTCGTCTCATTCTGGTTCCGAACCAGAGGATCAGCAGCAAGAGCAGCAGTTGCTCTAGCATTTGGATTAACAGCTTCTCCTATGTACAGATGGCTGAAATTTGGATGAAAGCTCCTTCTTTTTGTATTGCAAGGACATCCTGCTGCTAAGGTTTGCTTGCCAAACAAAGAAGAGACTCAACAATACATTGATGCTATTGCTGCAAAGTATCCAGTGTTAGCACCTCACAGAGTGTGGGGGTGCCTGTGATGGCCTTAAACTGCATCTCCAACAGTCTGGTAACTGGATGAAACAGAACCAATACTACAATGGTTGGACTTGTGGATGTACGTCAATAGTGTTTTCATCTTTGCTCCAGACGGCAGGATCTGGGGTTGCATTTTGAATGCTCCAGGTTGTTGGCATGATAGTACTCAAGCTGACTATGGGCTCTATGAAAAGATTGAGCTCATGTACAATAAATACCTAGCAAAGCTTATTGTTGATTCAGCTTTCAAACTGTCTAGAAAGCCATACCTCATGCAGAGTTGCCAAACAAAATGATCCTTTCAATGCAGCAGATCTTACAGTGAATCGCGCTGCTACCAGCGTCCGACAGCTCTCTGAATGGGGAATGCGGCAGATCCAAGGGGGATTTCCCTGGATGAAGGACAGCATGCTCCTGGAAGGAGGAGGAGACAGGAAGATTATTCTGAAGCTCCTTGTTTGTCTGTACAATTTCCAGACAGCTAAAGTTGGAATAAACACCATACTCAACACGTACATGAGTAAGACTGAAGGTTTCTTCTCCTATGGATTGGTACCAACAGAAACTGCAAATGATGTATTTGATTCATTCGATTCAATGGATTCGATCGATTAGTGGATCGATTACATTAGCAAATTAGATAAATTAGATGATAATGGATAGTACGAATTACCATTATTTAGAGAAGTCAACAATACGGTTGAATTGATCGATTAGCCGATCAATTATATGACCGAGCGATTAGAGCGATCGATTAGAGATCGATTAGATCGATTAGTCGTATCACGTCCAATCGATTTGATCGATCGATCGATTACTCATATTTAGAGCAGTCAACAACACGTTCAAATAATTTTGCTCCAGCGCACCTCTAATGGTTTTGGATCCCTCTTTAAAGGGGTTGTAATAGAGTTTTTCTATTGCCTGATTTGTAGCCTAAGTTTCTGTCTGGAGCAACAGTGGTAGTGTTGTTGAGTTTAACTAATAATCGATTCCTTTATTTTAACTAACTACCGAACTTATCAACCAATTCAATTCTACTATCGATTCAATTTGTCGATTTAGGTCTCATTCGAAATCGCTTTTGTCGCTGCTGCCGCTGTCATCAGCACACGGGGGGAGTGGACAGTCATCAGCCAACAAGAGTCGAAGATCTTGCAGTTTTCTTTTAAGAGCCTTCCCCTCAGCAGTAGAAGGAGCCCCACAAGTACCAAGTTGAGCAATGAGTGCCTGCAACAACACCTTCCTCTCTTCATCGGCCTTGTCCTGTTGTCGTTGCTGGAGTTCCAATGCCCGCTGGTGAAGCTTTTGATCCTCTTCCTGTCGTCGTTGCTGGAGTTCTAAAGCCTGCTGGTGAAGCTTTCGATCCTCTCGTCCCTCTTTCAATGCTGCAGCAATTACACTCATCAAGTGTGTGTCCTTGTCTGCTTTGCAATTGTATGCTCTCTTCTTATTACTAGTGCTGACACCACCACTAATGGTACTGGTAGGAGCCGTGAGCTCCATTACTTCATCCATTTGTGTTGGTTGAGTTAGTTGACCAAGTAGAAGAGCTGGCGGGGTTCCTTGAGTGGATTGAGTTGTTGCTTGAGTCAGTTGAGTCAGTTGAGTTGGTTGAGTTGTTGGTTGACAGAGTGGAGGATCAGACGAGTCCTCACTGACAGCATGGATAAACTCCCCTGTTTCAAGATCAAATGTTTCTTCTCCACTGATAATGGAGGTTCTATCACCAATCAGATACTTGATTTCCTTGGCTTGTTTAACATCTCATTTCTGAATTGGATCACCAGTTGGCATCTTCTTCCAGTACAACCGAATGTATTTGTTCCTGATTGAATCAGTGTCCCTACCAGGATATTTGTCAGTGTGTGGTAGGCTTGCAACAGCGTCCCACTCTTCTGGTCCAATTGGTATGATACTTCTCATGCATCGGAACAAGTTCTCCAACTCGGGTTTTGTGTAGTTGGAGATGCCCGCTTTCCTTCCGCCAGCAGCAGTCAGTGCCATGTTGATTGTTATGATGGTTGGTATAGAAAGTATTCTTTCTTTTTGTGAGGGGATTGCGGATCGAATCGATTCATCTTCATCTTCCGATGAATCGTCTAATAAACTAGCAAGAGCAACGATAGCGATTGTAGTGAAGGGGTAGAAGGGCATTATTAAATTCCTTTCGTACGTATGAGACAGTTATGGTACTCGAACCTATGTACGTACATTCCTACGTAACTTACAGTACTACAGCTGGAATGATAAGATATTACGAGTCAAAGATACAACTGATCGAGTCACATGCACCTTTAGTGTTTGGAATAATGAGACTCAGAGGTTGTACCTTTCTCTCTGTGAGATTGGAGTACGATCAAACCAGAGGTGCAATTGTCATTCTGACACCCAAATTTGATACTTAGTGATCAAACAACAGTCATTCTTACGATCGAAGTTCGATACTTAGTAATCGAAGAAGAACACACACTAGAGGTTCACACATGCAATCTCTTGTTAAGTGTGCTGTTTTCAAGAAAAGACAGCAGAGGTTCGCATACTTGCTCACGAACCTGTCTTCTGCTGTATAAAATACGTGCTGTATTAGCGGCAACACGTACATTCGTGTGCTGTATTAGCGGCAGTACCGATCTTTAAAAGAGATACTTGCTCTCCAGCAAGGATCATCTCTTTATCTCATACTTTTAGATTGTTTGATTATTCAACCTTAAACCTTGCACCGGACGCCCTTGCGTCCTACTGTAGAACTACAAGCCTAAGATCTAACTGATTGTGTCGTATGCCAATAGTCAGAATAGATCTAATTGGACTAGCGTTCAATCGTAGTGGATACCAGAGAAATATTAGACCACAACAGACTGGCACCTCAACCGGCCTGCAGCTACAGCTTCTGCTGCTCTTCTTTGCCTTTGGATTGAGTCAGCTCAACAGCCAGTTTCAAAAGGAAATTAACAGATTAACAGTCGCAAGCTTGTTGAAGCTTGCAAAAGAAGAAGACGACAGTAGAAGCACTCGACGACGACGAAAACAATCCGACAGCAGATCATCAAACGAACGTCTACGGCCAACGATCGATATATCTCTGATCCGATTACACACAAGAAAGACACCAATCGGACAAGCCGAAGTCTTTAATAGAAGCCCATTGCATTGGAACACCGATAGCAATCTATCTCCATACAAGGACCACATCACCAGTTCCCCCGTTCCGGAGTATATTTTCGCGTCTACATGACACCAAGCGTGTCAAGAACCCAACGACGCCCATTTGATAGTGCTATGCACCCCAAACCATCGACTACAACTATTCCAACGATAGCTGTCTTACACCTTTTCGTCTACACAAAAACGTCAATTGCGTGCACAAGGCCAAGCAATTGAAAGACAACCGATTTCAAGAAGACGACACAACAACCGCAAGCGAGGTCAAAGCGACTACAAACGTCAAGTCGTCTCCACACTACAAGGAACTAGTGGAGATATTGATATCCCAGTATCAACAAATCAGTTACTGTTATATCCATGGCGCCTGTCACCCACACGCGCTACCGCAAGACAACTTATTTTGTTTTCCCCAAGACCAGACACATCCGGTCCCATCGAAATTGGCATTTCCTCACTACTGCGGACACGCTGATCTCATATGGTTCTTATTTTCTGCGTCCAAACTCCCCGTAACACCACGCTGTCAAGGACATATCGACGCTCGATCCAACAGCAGACCATCGATTGACACGGCTACGGCCGACGATTGATAGTTCTCTGATTCAATCACATGACAAAGACATTGCATTGAACACGCCAATAGCAACCCATTCGTTCAAGACCCACAAGCTTCCTGGGTCCATTTTCTTCCGTGTCGCCATCCATCCCTGGTGACCCCACAGTTGCCAATATACCGACGCCCAACATTAGATTCTGCTAAGCACTATCATCAAACCACCAACTGCAATTATCAATTGATAATTGCCTTACTCCATCCGTGATATACATCCATTTTCTCGATACAAAAAGACTATGGCGTTTGTCAACACAAAACGGATTTTTGTTGCCTCTCCAACGTCACCGGCACGTCGTATCTCATTGAAAACGGCTCCCCATCTCTATCTTCCAGTATTGACAGAGATATCCCATTTTTCCACCGTATTGCAACGACAACAATGGCGGTCTGCATAACGTATTCCAGTTTCCGTTTACGGCAAGGCTACCCATTCTTGCTATTCAAACCTCACAAATAGAAGGCCTCTACGCGTTCCTGTATCCGTTACTTCTATTCTTATGGACCATCCAAGCCACCGACACGCCTGCCGTACGTCATCGGAGTTGGCATTCACTTGTCCTACAAACGACGTACCCTATTTGTTGCGAAAAACATCAAACAGGTGCGCTCCTCCAACGTTAGGTTGCCGACGAACACGAAATCTCCTTGATATTACGGACACGATGACACTTTCCGCACGCGTCATCAATATTTGCTGCACTTGTCATCTCCACAGCATTACAGAAATTTTGACACCACCTACGATGATGGCGCCTGACCAACAGGATAATCCTAATCAAGACGATGAACAGGATGTCCCCATCTCAGACCTCTTCCCAATATTTGATCAAGTGCTAGCCACCTTCCTACACGACTCCTTCGATGTCCCAAAGGAATCCAACAGCATTTTGTGTGAGGCGCTCATCACTAGCCAGTATAGGACATGGTCAGATTTCCTATTCATGGAAGACATCGATTATCTTACATATCAAGACAGGGGAACAAGAGTACCACTCACTCGGCATGTACAGCTAAATCTACAACGACTCATTGATTTTGGTCGACACCTCACAGATCAAGGCCTAGACTGGGAAGAACGGGAGCACTACACCAAGAAAGCTTTCAAGGACTATTGTCGAGGAATTGTCAAAGCCAGAAGAGACTCTGCAGCTGATGGTGCGGTAGTGACCAATCGCGTCACACCACTACCAGATGGACCAGGCTGATCGACAAAACCAATCGACCAGCTCAAATATGAGTCATGGATCCGAAAATCAAGGGATGAGACCACATTCCCAGTGCTACAAAATGATGCAAGGTTTGAGCAGTGGCTTGTAAAATTCAAGGCCAAACTGGTAACATCTGATATAGATACCCATACATTCCTCGATCCTAACTGGCCGGATATACCCCTTACAGGGTACTCCAAGGCCCTCCATGACAAACAATGTGCATTCTTCTGGACACTCCTCCGGCATGTGTTCCAAGGTGATTTTTCTTCCTCGTGTGTGTTGTACCACCAATGGACACGCAATGGTCGTCAAGCTTACTTTGATTTTGTCGAGTTCCACAATCCAGTGTCACCTCCAACGCCTCCAGCAGCACCAGTGTCCTCTCCAAGTCCTGTTTTGGTATGGTCTCCCGCCGTCAACAATACCGTGACGCCTCGACCAACACCACCAGTGTCACCTCACGTGCCCATTCCTTCCACCAGTAGCACTCCCGCTGTTCATAACAGCCCTCCTACTACTGCCTGCAAAACGCCTGACCACCCTACTGATGACAATCCCAAAACTGACAATCCTGAAACTTCCACTAGTACCCCTTCCTACACTTGGAAGTATTTTCCCCGCACTGATTCAGTTTGATTCACCAAAATTGACTCGTCCTCCACTCCTGGTATTGTCCCTACAGACATTCCCACTTGCGCTGATCCCTCTAAACCAAGACATGCGCCGCACTTCACTTGCACTAGTAAAACCTCACCAGCCAACTCACAATGGACGTTTTACCCTCAATCTGAAACAGTGGTATTCCATCATACACGAACACCTGTTTCTTCTCCCTAGCCTTCTTGCATTTCTTCTTTGCAACTTCCACCATCTGGGGCATCTTCTAAGGATAGTGTCATTTCAAGCTCAGTTAGGCAGCCTCTTTACGGGGCCCGGAAGCCTCTTTATGGGGCATCCTTTTGTCCAGTTCAGAAGCCATATGCTTATCCAGTTAGGAAGCCTCTTTATGAAGCACATTATATGACCTACGATTCAGCTGCTGTCTGTATCACCAAACGGCACCGTGATGCTATCAAGATCAAGCTGTATCAATTACATGCTAATCTCTTGGTTGCTAATTGGCTTTATGACGATGTCACCTGACATCCTCGATTAATATGATCCCAAGCTCAATACTACGATTAACTTGATCCTTGGCATTGTAAGGATCTGACTTCTCCGAATCAATATGTTCAATTGGATCTAAGATCTAAATCTCATGGGGCATGATTAGATCTACGATCAATCTACAACCATGGGGCACGACAGCAAGTCTTCCCTCCCAATCGGTACTCTGATTAGATTTTATTTGATTACTTTCTATGCTTTGATTCTACGATCAGATACGTTTGTATGACCACGACAGCACAGTTGTGTATTTTCGATTCGATCTCACGCCTCAATCACGCCTCCAGTTGATTCCACGATCAAATCTACGATTTGATCTACGCTCCAGACTCTCAGTTTCTGGCAACATTGAGTTGATACTACGTTCCAAATTGACATGGATACAACCTCTGATACAACGATTTCTAATCGATACTCCAGATATGTATCGATTTCTCCGATCCATCATTTGCCTACGTCATGCGTTTTGCAGCGATGAATACTCAAGCATCTGTCGATCTATGATCTATTGAGTTCTTGTTCTACGATTCGCAAGAATATCTATGATTAATCGTTTTATCTACGATACTTGATCCATCCGCATCAAGCCATCACGCCTACTTGCAAGTCTTCTTTTACAATCATGGGGCACTGCTTGTCCCTACGGTCCTACGATTAGATATATGCTATTGCGATTCGCCTCCATTATCGTCGACTCCGGTTCAACATACGATCCTATACGATCCAACCAATCTTCCTCGATACGATTCGCAATCTACAATCAATCGATTTCTACGATTTGATATGTGATCATCTACCTCGATCACATCCACGATTGACTTCTGTGATCAACCATCAAGGTATCAACTTTCGATTACGATTGAACAATTTGATCAATCCTTTTCTATTCTCCGATCCCGTTCTCCGTGTTGTCGGTCAAAAAATACGCGTACCCTACTTGCGTACATTCTACAGCAATTATATCCATTCTACGCTTGAAAAGTTACGATTGGTAACTCTTCTACGACTACATTCGATCTCAGTTCCTATGATCATCCTATGATCAATCGAATCACATACGGTTAAATCATCTTCGATTCGATACTCAATCGATTTCTGAGATTTGAGCAATCAATCCCCACGATTCGACCTTCAGTCAATCGTCTATGATTTGTTACTCAGTCGAATTCTACAATTCGTGTTGTCGGTCAAAAATACACGTACCCTACTTACGTATATTCTACAGCAGTTATATCCATTCTACGCTTGAAAAGTTACTTATACTCCTCCAGAGATAAAATGACCTCAAGTATCCAGACATTTAGGTCATATCATGTGTTCTCTGTCTTATGACGAATTACACATGATCGATGACCGGTTTAGACATCCCTACATACAACACTAACACAGGGATACCGGTTGAATACAGTAAAATACACAGTAACAGCAGAGCAATCTTGCGATATGCTCACTTCTCTTTAAATTTCAATTATCCAATACCTTACCGGTCGATTTTTAGAGTAACAACAGGTTATAGAGCCCTCTATCTCCGCCCGATCAGCACCTCAACTGACGGTTAACACCAGAGGCAATTGTGTGCTTAGCTCCCTGTGCGGCACATTCTAGACCTCCACTCCAGGTTTCGTTTCTTGTGGCGCCTCCCTTGAGGGCCGCACCCTGGACTGTACCTCGTCCTTCTGTTCCCAGCTTGTGGATCAGGGGGTGTACTCGCTATCACAAGCCTTGTAACCCACAACCAGCTCTCTGGACTAGCAGTTA
Source organism: Pseudo-nitzschia multiseries (assembly GCA_037355745.1). NCBI lineage: Eukaryota > Bacillariophyta > Bacillariophyceae > Bacillariales > Bacillariaceae > Pseudo-nitzschia > Pseudo-nitzschia multiseries. Next base: position 2,766,071 of record CM074787.1, read on the forward strand.
CAAACTAAAGACCACCGCCGTCTTTAATGAAAGCCCAGCATTGCACCGGACACGCTGATTGCAATCCCCATCATTTTCTTCCGCGTCCATCATCCCCATAAAGGACCATCGACGCCCATTTGATAGTGCTAAGCACCACTTCAAACCACAACAGACTGCAACTCATCCTTCAATAGTTGCTTGCTTCAATCACATTCCTTCATCCTCGACCTACTTCGATTGTTTCTCTGACGAACGTTCTAACGGTCTTTTCGGTTATTCCTGCACCTCTGAGGACCGTTCCAACGATCTCTCAATATTTCAATTTCAATAACTCCATCAATTGCTCGGCGCAACGCCAAGCATATCATTTCTGTAATTTCTTTTGACGCCGACACGTCCATACTTCCCTGTCTCACCATCGGCAAACATATTGCACCGGCGTCGACACACCGATCTGAACACAAAATTCAACACCGGCGTTTGTTCCTCCTTTGGAACATTCCTTCGGTCATCCCTTCGACACGGCCACACCTTTGCTCGGTCATTTTGTCCGATTCCAACAGCCTTTTGATTTCGATCCACGACCTACGCCAAATCAATCACAACGCTGCGCGCTTCCAATCCAAACAGCAATCTCTATCCCGTTTACCTCCACGGCCTACAACAACGATTCACCTCCAGTAATTCCCCGACGATCGTTCCTTTTCCTTCCCCTCCGGAACATCCCTTTGGGCATTCCTTCGACCGCCGCACCTTCGCTTGGTCATTTCGTTGGTTCCTCCTTTGGAAGATACTTCAATATTTCGATTCCCGACCTACTGTGTCTACAGATCCTTCTACCAAGAATCTCCTTCTGTAATACACATCCAAGGCCGTTTCGTTCTTTCAACGACAAAGAATCAATTCGACTGTCTTCTCCTCCGGTCGATATTTCTTTGGATCACTCTTCGGAACATTCGTTCAACCATTCTTTCGCACCTTCACGGATCATTCCGACAGTACCACGCCTTTTCTCCTCCGGCCATTAGAATCAGATACTCGACGCCACCTTTCCTTCGTCTCCTCCAATCTGCCCTTGATTTTCCGCCATGAGGCTACAACTCACTGACTGGAACTATGTCAACGCCATACAGTTCTCGTTCATAGACGCTGACGAGATTGCCACCCAAAACTACCTGAATACGGCGTACGCCAAAAAGTTAACTGATCTCATCAGCCTCATATCCTACAAATACGGCACCGCAACCCTCAGACCAGGCGCAATTCCCAACATCAAATCCCTAGTCGCTGAATCCATCACAAAAGATCTCCCTGAATCAGAGGTATCTGCCAAATACAAAAAACACATTCAACTGCTTCTTGACAAGACTAACATTTGGTACGTTGTACGGCATGAGACAACTGGTTCAAGATGATCAAGTACTGGATATCGCGGCACGCATGGCGAGATACAACTCTGATGGGAATAAGGATCCTACCATCCAATTGGAACTCAGCATCCAACATTGGGGATTCCGCAGCGGATGGTACCCATACAAATTTGCCAAGGTTTATGACAAAAACGGTGGAGCAGCAGCACTTGAGACATCTCAGTCTCTGGAGCCAATGCCTACGGCTATGTCATATGACAATCGCGTGGCGAATATCCTCAAATTCTCCAGGAGAATCATCTCCTGTGAAAATGAATTTTGCCTTGACCTACCAGATCCCTATTTTGAATACATTGCGTTTAAACAAATTTATCGCATGGCCTTTCCTCCCAGTTACACATTGACATGGAAATACTCCCCCAAAACTGACTCTGTCTCCTTCCACCGAGTCCGATCCAACTCCATCTCCTTCCAACGCTCCACTTCCTCTTCAAGTTCTCGTGTACAATGTCAGGAGAAGTCCAATACGACTCCAATCCAATGCCAGGCCAAGTCCACTGTGACTGCGTCATATGAAACCCCATCTACAATGCCCAATTCGGATCATCATTCTGCCCCACCTTTGGCGCCTACTAACTTCAGATGGACCTTCAATCCACAGAATGAAATTGCAACATTCCGCTGCCTGCCAAAATCAGCTCCCTCACCCTCACCACAGCCTCCAATGTGCAACCGACTGCTACCATCTGAGACACTTGCTGAGGGCACTGACCTTCCAAACGCCGCTCCTGCATACATCCAATCATTGCAACCTCCATGCCACAATACACTTTCCTCCAGACCGAATCCTCTGCCTGTCCTTCGACTCTCCAAACGCCATCGGGATGCCCTCAAGGTCAAGCTGTATCATCTACATGCCAACATCTTGTCGATGAATTGGTTTTACGACACTTTTGACTGAACATTGCAACCGACTGCAACTTCCCCATCGATAGTTAGTTGCTTTACCCCATTGAATTCCCTCATCACATCCAACGGTCGTTCACCGGTTACAGCCAGTGGACACTGCTGTTGAGCATTAAACCTTCACCACCAATGCAAAGATTGTCGCGAGGCCGCTGTTGAGCGACTCCCTTCCAATCTCCCTCCATTGTTCCTCCGACAAACTTCCCTTCGGTCCTACTGATCGCCCGTTCTGTTACCATGTGATCGTAACAACCAATTCTGGAATCGATAGCGCTCCCTCCCAAGCTTCTTGCTTGCCTTCGAACTGGGCGCATGATCCTAAAATCTACGTTTGATACGAAGTTCTACGTTCCCGTCATCGATTCGATTCTATGATCACCCATCCACACCGATCCAATCCGTGCTCAAATGATGGATAACTCTTCTACGATCAATCTATCGCCTTCGATGTCCACGATTCTTCGATCAATCACACCATTGATTTGATTCCTACGATATACCACTAATTGTATTCCACAATCAGTTGACGATACTACGATTCGATTCCATATCTACGATCACAATTCGATCACCGGACTTTGATCAGTGGACTTGTATGGATCTGAATCTATGATTTGATCTACAATTTGATATACGATCCATCTAAGATCAATCTAAGATCAATCTACGCTCCAACGATACCTATGATCCTCCGATCCGATCACCCGATATTTGAGAATCTACGATCAATCGCTTTCCATGACTTCTTTGATTGTGCTTGTATTCGAACAATCGACTCTGTCCATGATTCACTTGCATCATACATTTTGAGGGGGATGAATAGTCAAGCATCCAATCCACCTCAATCGATTGATATGATTTGCTTCTAAGCTCCGATCTACAACCGATGATTCGATTATTTGTCCGACCACTCACAAGTCTTCCTTTCCAATATAGGGGCTACAACTTGATTCCACACTATCGATCATCCGATTCGATTCTAAGGCACTACGCTCTGATCTACGATTCGATCTACGTTTTGCTCTACGCTTCGATCTACGATCCGATCTACGATATATCTCTACAATATGTCTCTACGATTCTTATCACCATTTGCCTCCAATCGATATTCCAACTGAAATCGCTTCTACGCTACGTTTACATCTATGATTCAATTCAAGATCTTCCATTTCCGTCAATCTGTACGATTCTTCCTGGTTTCAGCATTGGCTTCTACGACCTATTTGAACTGGTCGCCTCCATCCCGGTCGATGCAATCCGCTCCGGATCAGGGGGTGTATACCACAATAACAACAGGTGACACACTACAAATCCCTTTCCCCTTCAATGTTCCCCTTCGATGTTTGCCTGCTCGTTTGACGACCGTCTGATCTGATTACGCGGTTCGATCTCCAATCATGCGCTTCTACGATCCAATATATGACCCTCCATGTATTGGATCCAGGGGTGTCTACCAAAATGGCGCTCAGGATCCTCTTCCAACCTGTGCACCGACTCCATTGGTACAACGATCATCCCTTCTCCGTCAATCTTTCAATCGAACTCCCCCGTCGATCTTTGCTCATTGTTTTTCCGGGCACCCGCACGTCTTCGCTTGTTCTTTTGCACCCTCAATTGCTTCTACAACAAACTTTCCCTCAGATGCCTCTTCTGCTTGAATAATAGCCGCTCTTTCGGTTCGGCCTTTCCTTGGTCATCCCTTCTTCGCTTCCGCTATACGATCTACTCTTGCGGTTGTTTCTCCGCCGACCGTTCCTTTGGCCCTTTCTCCCGTTCTTTCTCCATATGGGTTCTTTCTCCCTTGTCACCGACGCCACGCCATTTTCTTTACTTCCGGCCACCCTTCTTTCCCTCCTGCTTGTGAATCAGGGGATGTGTCCACTGTTCCTACACACTGTTCCTTGGCAATCCACAAGCAAGCGTGGTTGACCAATTTGATTGGACTGCTATTGATGGCATAAACTTCCGATTCAAGGGCAACAACCCATATGATGAACACTCTGAACGTACTTACCCTCAGACTATCCCTTGTTATCCCACCTGCGATATCAAACACACATTCTTTTCTTCCAAACTACGTTTGGTATCCATAGACTTCATTCAATTCCAACTTCGAGTATTGATCTCCCCTCCGTTGCTGCTCAACACCTCCAGGTCAACGGAGTTGATTCTTTTCGACGATTGAATAAAAGCTGAGACTACAATCGATCTACACTATGACATACGTCCCCTTTGTCCACATTTGATCCTATGATTTGATTCTACGATCACCGTATTCGACACTCAATCGACTTCTGTGATACAATCAATCCATCGTTGTCTTCTTGCTGTCGAAGCTCTCTCAGGGACGCCAGCCGACTTCCGACAGACACTTCATCCCCGGAGTCAATCTGTGGCGTTCCACCGCTTGCCACAACCATTTTCCCTACAAGAGTCTCCTCTTGGTGCGAATCACCAAATGACATCGCCATTTTCTCAAGATCAAGCTGTACCACCTACATGCTAATATCATGTCTATGTGATCATTTGTCATCTCACTTGGTCTCCTACGCCTCCGGTTTATTTGATCTCTTGTTGCATCCACGATCACAATCAATTGCTGCCTTCGATGCTTGCTCAATTTCTACAATTTGACCCGCTTCGATTCCTTTTGTTTCTACAACCATGGAATTTGATAGAACCATGACATTCGCCCTACGGTTTTGTATCATTCACAACCATGGAATTCGTTTGAACCACAGCATTCAATTCCATAAGTGTTGAATCGAGGGGTGTGCATCTGCATCAAGGGGTGTGCATTGGATCACTGCATGCTGCTTACTTTGCACGCGTTTACCTTCCAGCGTTTTCCTCATAAGCCTCCACCAATCTACTTATGCTCCCCGCACCCTCACTTATGCTCCCTGCATGCGACAAGGATCCCACTGCAACCACATCAATGAACCGACAAATCATTCAACACTCCTTCACTCCGTGTTAAATCAAGGGGTGTGTAGCCGGTTTGTGTAAATCCAACACAAGAGAATTCAAGGCACTTACAACCTCACGTAAAAACAAAAAAAACTTACGTCTGCAATTGATCCCTTTTCCAAGTCTTCGATCCATGCATGATACCAAGCATTGTCCAATCAATTCTCTCCATCGACGCCTAATCTAATTTCTCTATCATCGTCGAGCAAATTGCTTTGAGACACATCTCTCCATCGTATCCTACACACATCTGATTGCTATTCGCTTCTGGAACCGATAGATCTTCTTCGATCCAATTTTGGATTCCAGTTCAATCGATCCGTCTCCCCTCTCCATCAACGTTTTGCCTTTATCCGATCTACGCTGCAACGACTCATTCCATCCTCCAAGATATGACTCTCTTCTGAGTCACCCAATCCGTCATGCTTCGTTTCGGATCTATTCAACCCTTGGCCATCCCCTCCGTGATACCAAGTATTGCTCAATAAATCCTCCATCGAGCCTTCCTCTCCCGTTCAATCGCTTCGCCTCATCCCTAATCATCTCATATAATTCGTCTCGACGATTGAACTGAAGCTATACCTACACCAGACAATTGAATTGAACCTACGACTACATCCCATTGAATTCTTTTCTACGCTTGACATGGCATGAACTCTACAATTCGTTTCACAATCAATTTCTACAATTGATTCCGATTATCCCAAGACTCGGTACTGATAGATTTCACTTCCAAGTATCCAGTTCGAATCTCAATCACTCATGGCTCTCCCCTCCGTTGAGATCCTCAATTGAATCTTCTGCTCCAGTTCAATGGATTGGCCTCGTCCCTACCCGACTCATATGATTCATTTCGGCGATTAAATTGAAACTCCGCTCTACATTCAACTTATACTACTATGGTCGATCCCTCCGCCGCCGACCATTCCATCACTTCGATGTGTTCATATCTACAATTCTAGTACGGTACAATTGTGAACGCCAAGCCAATCTCATCTTCTCAGATCTAACTCCCATCGATTCTCGTGCCTAAGGATCAAGACAACAATATGATTCAAAGCTTAATTGACATGCAAGCTAGACAAAATCCCATACAGACGAAATCTACTAGCCGGCTTTGGACCCCGTTCTTCAATCCTTGACTTAATATTCTCCTTGGGTCCCTTCCAACCGATCCTGCATCTCCATCGATGTGTGATTACACACTGATTCTACAATCCGCTTCTACGACCATATCGATTACTACAATCTAGAAATGAATCCCCTCCGATTCCATTCGTTTCTACGACACGTCTCTTTGAGATTCAATTGATTCTCAACAATTTGAATCATTGGTCTTCCTACGATAATCAATCGCCCCAACTACTGTCATGAGTCTAAGTCTAAGACTATCTACAATCAAGTTCCTATGCGTTGATTCTGATTCCCCAATCACATCTTCCAAGATATGAATCTCTTTCACGTCATCCAATCCGACACATTTCGTTCCGAGTCTATCCCACAAACATTCTTCTTCTCCACGTTTGATTCAATTCTCGAACCTACCATCCATCCTAGATTACGATTGGTAACTCTTCCACGATCAATCAACTCTCTCCGTCGATTCGAATTCTCCAATCTACCATTCGATCCACTGATCAAACAATACGATTCTGATTCTCCAATCTACCATTCGATCCACTGGAACGATACATTTGATTCCAATTCAATCTGTACGGCTTGCCGTTGGCCCGCCTTCCTCTTCTCCAAGGACACGGACACGTCTCTTCGTGTTTCTATTCCGTCTTGTTTCCAATTTGATTCAATTTGTGCTATGGTCGATCGATCCCTTTGTCGACTGTTGATCCCTTCTCCTCTTTAAGCTAATCCTCACACTCAATCAATACACAATAACTCATGGATCTCCCCTCCGTCGAGATCTTCAATTGAGCCTTCTGTTCCAGTTCAATTAATACAGTTCATTCCCCCATACGGATCAATCCTATTCTACGACTACCTACGATCGAATTACGATTGTCAATCAATCGTCTTTGATGCTGCTCACTCGACTCCTACGAGTGGATTCTCCAATCATATTGATTCCTACTGTCTCCTACGGTTTGACGATTTGTTAGCTTCCCGTCGATTTTGCGACCACTACATTCCTCATCATGCCTCTCCATTACGTGATATCAATCTGTCAATTCTACGATTACAATCTTCTGATTCGATATCTAAGCCCATACTTAAGTTTTTAGAGTACTACAAGATGGAGAACCGACTTGTAATTCAACACTCCTACACTAAGTGTTGAATCAAGGGGGGTGTTGTCGGTCAAAAATACACGTACCCTACTTACGTATATTCTACAGCAGTTATATCCATTCTACGCTTGAAAAGTTACTTATACTCCTCCAGAGATAAAATGACCTCAAGTATCCAGACATTTAGGTCATATCATGTGTTCTCTGTCTTATGACGAATTACACATGATCGATGACCGGTTTAGACATCCCTACATACAACACTAACACAGGGATACCGGTTGAATACAGTAAAATACACAGTAACAGAGCAATCTGGCGATATGCTCACTTCTCTTTAAATTTCAATTATCCAATACCGTACCGGTCGATTTTTAGAGTAACAACAATTACGATTGAATTTGATCAATCCTTTTCTATTCTCCGATCCGGTTCTCCGTGTTGTTGGTCAAAAAATACGCGCACCCTACTTCCGTACATTCTACAGCAATTATATCCATTCTACGCTTGAAAAGTTACGATTGGTAACTCTTCTACGACTACATTTGATCTCAGTTCCTATGATCATCCTATGATCAATCGAATCATATACAGTTAAATCATCTTTGATTTGATACTCAATCGATTTCTGAGATTTGAGCAATCAATCCCCACGATTCGACCTTCAGTCAATCGTCTATGATTTGTTACTCAGTCGAATTCTACAATTCGTCTACGATCCCGATGTATGATTGATCCACGGATCAACCGATTCCTACTCTTTGATCTATGACAAAGCCACTTGCCATATCGTCTTTCCAACTATCTTGCAGGGGCCTTTCCTCTATGCAAGACAGCCATCATGACTATTTGCAAGGATCAAATCTCGATCATGCGAATTCGTCATCTACGACTTCATTCTCAAGCTACAATTCGATTCTCTTATCCAAGCATTCTGCTACGATTATATCGTATCCTACGATTTGATCATATTCTACAATTTGATTTCTATATGATACGATTAGATCTACGACATTTGATCAATCGCTTTTCTATTCTACATGTTCTACGATTCAAGCTTCGATTACGATTGATTTTGATCAATCGCTTTCTACAATTTCAATTCATGTCTACGGTTCATTACACGTTGGTATCCACGATCAAGCTATTACGTTTGCATTTGACCAATCGATTCTCCGTTTCATGTGATCAATCGTTATATCACGATTTGATCGAGTTACTCGATCTCTGATCAAACAAATTTCTTATGACTTGATTCTACGATCGGTGTCTTTGAGAATCTTCAATCAAGCGATTGGAATCGCACCTCAAGTTGATTCCACGATCCACTCTACGATTCATTCCACATTGATTTCTACGATCAAACATAGTTGGTACCTACAAATCCATTTCCTACAAATTGGTCTCTATGATTCATTCCAAGATTGGTATCTACTATGATCAATCTACAATCATAATATGCTTGTATGTTTGATCACGACCATAAAGGTTTCTTCCTTTCTCCTGAGTAAGAAAATGGGGCATATTGCATGCTACGTACTCACAAAATTTATTCATTCTTCTTTTCAAGCTATGTGATACGCTTGATCACGTGCAAGAAGATGGGGCATATTAAATTCCTTTCGTACGTATGAGACAGTTATGGTACTCGAACCTATGTACGTACATTCCTACGTAACTTACAGTACTACAGCTGGAATGATAAGATATTACGAGTCAAAGATACAACTGATTGAGTCACATGCACCTTTAGTGTTTGGAATAATGAGACTCAGAGGCTATACCTTTCTCTCTGTGAGATTGGAGTACGATCAAACCAGAGGTGCAATCGTCATTCTGACACCCAAATTTGATACTTAGTGATCGAACAACAGTCATTCTTATGATCGAAGTTCGATACTTAGTAATCGAAGAAGAACACACACTAGAGGTTCACACATGCAATCTCTTGTTAAGTGTGCTGTTTTCAAGAAAAGACAGCAGAGGTTCGCATACTTGCTCACGAACCTGTCTTCTGCTGTATAAAATACGTGCTGTATTAGCGGCAACACGTACATTCGTGTGCTGTATTAGCGGCAGTACCAATCTTTAAAAGAGATACTTGCTCTCCAGCAAGGATCATCTCTTTATCTCATACTTTTAGATTGTTTGATTATTCAACCTTAAACCTTGCACCGGACGCCCTTGCGTCCTACTGTAGAACTATAAGCCTAAGATCTAACTGACTGCGTCGTATGCCGATAGTCAGAATAGATCGGATTGGACTAGCGATCAATCGTAGTGGATACCAGAGAAATATTAGACCACGACAGACCGGCACCTCAACCGGCCTGCAGCTACAGCTCCTGTTGCTCTTCTTTGCCTTTGGATTGAGTCAGCTCAACAGCCAGTTTCAAAAGGAAATTAACAGACATTGCCCTGCCCTGCCCTGCTGCTGAGTCAGCTCGAAAGAAAAGAGCTTGTTGTCGTGTTGTCGTGTTCTTGTCGTGTTCTTGTGGCGCGATCCGTGCCGCGATCCGTGCCGCGATCCGTGCCGCGATCCGTGCCGCAATCCGTGCCGCGATCCGTGCCACAATCCTTGAAGTTGAATCAATGGCTGATTTCTTCTTGCTGGAGAGACAGACAACAAGTCGTACTAGTACTGTTGTTGTTGTTGTTGTTTGCTGTTTCTTTCCCGACTTTCTGCAATTTTTTTGGTTTGCGATTTTTCGGTTTGGCAAAATTAGCGATGATCACCAAAAATAGCATGCAAGCACCATGCCCGGCAAAAGTATAGGTGCAAGAGGTGGTGCACACAATTGATTCGGACTGAAATCTTTGATTTTAAGAACAAGATTCCGTTGAAATCTAGTATTCGGTGTCAGTTAAGCAAATAACAACTGTCAGTCGGACACACGTCGTCAACTGACAAATTTTATTACAAAGTGAGTATGCATATATAGAAAACACAAATTTTTTATGTGTCTTTTATTAATTATATTCGGTTTGGTTAGGTGGGAATCACTCAATAACCCAGTACTTCTAAGTGATAGCGGGGGGCAAAAAATGTGGGTGACCGGTTCGGTAAAAGAGGAAACACAACTATGTTTATAGTTGTCCTGACAAAGTACAGTGGATGGGAATCGAACCCACGACCTCAGCTGTGTTAAAGCCGCGTCATAACCAACTAGACCACCTCTGCTTCTTTGCGATGTTCGATTATAATGCCCTGGCATTATAAAATGATGTTTCATTTCAGGAACCCAACAGCATCGATATGTATCACGTGCCCGAGAGTCCCTGACACACGCCAAACTCTAGTTCCCGCCTTAATATGGAGGAAGCATGGAGACGTATAAGCGCGACACGAGTCCAGTCCATCGTGTTGGGAACAGTTGACGGAATAGTAAATACTGTATCGTACCCGTACGGTGCCTAATGAGAGATGGGAAGAGTCTGTACGTACGGTACTTCATAGGAGTATTCTACTCATTCACACATCATGTCATCGTGTGGAATCATTGTATTCTGTCTGTCATAATATGATTCCAAAAATAAAATTAAGACATAAAATGTACCGTAGAACAATAGCGGATGAGTGTAAGCGTACGGTACCGTACGAGTGGTTGCAACAAACGGGTGCGTGTGTCATTTGATCTCATTTCATTTGATTCCATGCCGTTGGAGTGCTATGATGATACAAAAAATAATAATACACATCGCGATACAATACCCGCTCGGTACTTTGATTCGATATTGGGATCATCAAAATGCAATGCAATGCTTGCTTACCGACGGATTGATTCAATCTCTGTTGTCGTTGCTGTTGTCGTTGCGCATCCTCCTCCTCCTCCGCTGTCTGCTGCGCGCAGCTCCAGCGGCTTCCGAGGAACAACGAAAAAGAAGGAAAAAACCACAATCGCTGTGCTGTTGCATTACGGGTTGCATTACGGGTTGCATTACGGGTTGCATTACCCATTGCATTGCATTACGGATTGTATTGCATTACGGATTGTATTGTATTGCATTACGGATTGCATTGCGTTACCTGTGTGCGTGTACGATCCGCAGGAGGCCCCGGGGCCGGGAGGACTCCGGATCGATGGCATCGGCCATGGCACCCCATAGATTCGGGACGGAGGCCCAGACCGGTTCCGTAGACGTGTGCCAAACGTCCATTACCAGCAGGCTGTCCGAGGCCGCGTGGTAGGCCGCCAGCGGAGACAGGTGTCCTCCGAACGGGGATTGCCCCAGGGCCGTCATGTGGTAATTGACCAGCAGCGACTCCCGTGAGGCATCGCTCGAAAGGACCTCCGATGCAATGTCCCGGAGGGCACGGGGGCCGGACAACAACAACAACGACAACAAGCCTTCGTGGGCAGAGGGATCGGTGTGGGCATCGGTTCCTGTTTCTGTTTCTGTTCCGTCATCGTCATCGTCATCGCCATCGTCATCGCCATCGCCGACCGCAAAGAGCGCCACCGCCCGCTCGGTGCTCGGCAGCGCTCTGGCGAGTGCCGTCGCCTGGTCCAGAGTCAATCCGGAGGTCCGGACCTTGTCTTCGGATACCACCGCCGCCGCCGCCGCCGCCGCCCCCGTAGGGGAAGTTACAGTTCCCACGAGTTTATACACGTCGTCTTCGTCGACTCGATGATGCAGCAATACATCATTGGTTGCGGTTTCGGCCGGAGCAACAGAAACAGCAACGGCAACATCTGGCGCCGTAGATTCTCTCTCTCCGAGAAGCAGCGCGGACGCAGTTGTTGTTGTTGTTGTTGTTGTTGTTGGAACTTCGCTGCTGCGGGATCTCGATCTCGTAATCGCTGCCGCCGTCAAAACAATGGCCAGAGACGCCAACCCGCACACCGTGTTTCCCCGCTGTCGCCGGAAGGACTCGACTACCTCGGGTTGGGCGGTCCCTTCCTCGAGCGCCTCGCGGAGCCGATGCCGCCCCTCCGACGATTCCAGTGGCACGAGCATTGGATCGATATTGATACTTTTTCGGCGATTGCCTTGCCTTGCGTTGCCTTGCGTTGCGTTGCCTTGTCTTGACTTGCGTTGCGTTGACTTGACTTGACTTGCGTTGCCTTGCCTTGCGTTGCCTTGACTTGCGTCGGCACCCGGCAGATCTCGCTGCGATGGTTGTTGGTTGTTGGTTGTTGCTGTGCCGTACGGTACAAACAGCAGGTAGGAGGTACTCGTACAAGTACTCGTACCTGTCATTGAGTTCGAGTTCGATTTGTTTCCTTTTGCGCTTGCGGTCGGTACGTACGGTACGAGTACGAGTACGAGTACGAGCACCGGACCGGTGTTGGTCGGAAGCGGAGTTGTCGTGCTGTGCCGTGCCGTCGTGCTGTGCCGTGCCGTCGTGCTGTGCTGTGCCGTCGTGCAGGATGTTCTCGTGTGTGTGTGTGTGTGTGTGTGTGTGTGACGTCGCGTTTGGATGGGAACGAACGAATCGAATCCAATCAATCTCGCACCTCCTCCCCGTCACGTCAAGATTTGGCGATTGGATGGATGGTGGTGGTGAAGTGCCGTGCCGTGCCGTGCGTAAGAATAGTTCGTACCGGTAGTTAAACGAAACGAAACGAAACGAAACGCTATACGGTACCGGTAAACTTCTGCCGGAATGGAGATAAGAAAACTACTCCGTGGATCTTTAAATTCCCCAAATTGTCGACGCACTTTCATACACTTATACTCGTGTGGCAGTCGGAGTCGAATAGATCGTGGCGGGGCGGAGCGGGGCGTTCCGTATCGGTAAGGCTTACGAGCACTTCTAACTTCAATCGAGTCCATATTGAATGTAGCTGCTGTATCATATCCGGTCATTGAGATCGATACACTGACTCAGGAACAATTTCGTTCGTTTCGAAATTGCCTCCTTTTCGTGGATGCGCGCGACCTCGGAAAACCGTTGGTCACGAAGCGCTTATATCCAAATTTGTGCTGGGAGTTTTCCGTAAGACTAGGTCTTTCATGTCTTGGATTGGAACCATGTGAGGGCCTGCTGGTGGAAATGCAAAAATCAAGCAATGACAACAGGGCAGGCAATTTGTCTGTCCGTAAGATTACGGTACCGTACGGTACGTACCGTACGATAATCTTAGAATCGGTAATCTTACCGTATCGTATGGTACCGTACGAACCGTCGCAACACGGTACCGTTACTATCGACGCTGGTTGAGACGCAAGAACTTGCACCACCAACGAAGCTAATTGCGGCTATTGCTCTCTTAGTTACGGCCTCGTGCAACCGGGTTCAAAGAAAACTTCGGTGTCCGTGCCGTCACGGACCAGGCAGAGGCAAATGGTCGTGGAAAAAGGATTCTGAAGGTGACTTTGCTTTACAACAGACGGGATTTACTACGACTTGGTATTGGTTCGAAAAGGGATGGTGGTGCTAGTGATGTTTACTTAATTTTTTTGCTTAAATTATATTTTATAATAGGATACATCACAGAACGTAGAAGAGACGGTACAGGATACCGTTTGCGCTCGATGTACTAAACTGGTTGGAACATAGAAATGGTAATCTTGCGCGTTATTCATCATGCTTTTCGCCGATCCGAGTCATCCGTAGTTTGACTTCGACAAGGACTCCACAACAACCCGTACTGACTAAACTTCAGTGAAATCTTCACTCAACTATGACGAGGAACGAGAAATTCAACTCCACTCGCCGTACGGCTCGAACACGTAGTAAATCAATTCACGATAATCGATTATTTAAGAAGAAGAAGCACTGGAGGAACTGACGGTGGAACTATCGGAGCCTGCCGAGGTGTTAGGATCAGAACCATCAGGTGTGGGGGCCACGGAAGGTGACGCAGAAGGGGCGCTGGATGGGCTGGAACTAGGAGACATAGATGGGCTGCCAGAAGGATCCATCGACACGGAGGGGCATCCAGACTTGCCGCACTTCTTCTTAGTGGGGGCGGCGGTGGGGGCCTTGGTCTTCTTGGTCTTCTTCGCCTTCTTGAGCATGCGGGGTTCGGCTTCCAAGATGGCGGCATTAGCAGTGACGGCCATGAGGGCGGCAGCGAGAACAATAGTCTTGTACATCATCTTGATAAAGTTAGAAGTTTGGTTTTGTAGTGAAGTTGTTGTGTTTGAACTGTTGGAGTTTGAAATTGTGAGAAGACACTGAGAGGAAGCGTCTTTCGATATTTTTCATCTTCGTAGCACACACCTCGAGAGTGAAACCGATTGAGGTGCGTCCCATTGCTACTTCGTGCACGTACTCCTGCACCGTACTAGCAACGGACGTTTTGGTCCAGTAGAGAAAGTTTCTCGTGGCATTATTTCGGCCATGTGGTGCGCCAGATGCGCTAGCCGCAATAACTCATTTGAAAAAATCAACGGTCAACCTACTTAAATGTCCATAATTGTTGCTCGTATGCGATATTTTGGCACGTGCTGAGTTGCACGAAGGTCAATTTCTTAGGGAATCATTTTTGTTTGAAAAATACATACTCCTTAGACTTACCAGCCTTCTTACTGGTTAATTCAATAATAATTGCGTACTAATTAATCGCAAAAAATTTCGTAACACACTAAAGAGTGTCGAAAAGGAGAGTCAGTCCGGAAAACTTCGTTATATTTTATACAACACTGTATACATTGATTAATATATTTTATCGCACGAACGGTTATTTGCCGCCCATTTAGTCTTAACTGCTATGCACCATTGCTATTTTAGTCCGATGTGTCCAAGTGAAAAGATAGTCGAACACGACCAAAATTATTTTCCTAAGGCCGAACAGCTTTTCTCCAAAAGGATCCTTTCTCGACCTGGGATAATAATATTTTTGTCTGGAGTCGGAGAGAAGGGCAGGTTTTAGTCGTCTCATGGGCGGGAAAAGACATTTTAGTCACCAAAAATTACGCCAGTTCAACGAATAATATATTAAAAAAGTTTAAACGGTGCGCCGAAACTCGTGACTTAGTTTTCTGAACGTTCTTGGAATCAAATGACACTAAACCAAGATCCGAAGATTTAATGAAGATTTTATGGGAACCATCCTGCCCCGGAACTGCGAGCAACTCAAACACTTGGCGCCGGAATGCCTACGTTTGACGATTACAAAGGCATAAGGACCGAAGTACTTCACTAGGTGTGATCAAGATACCGCCGTAACGATTTAACATAAATGTAATAGGTAATCGCAAATAAATAATGTTTGGAAAAGAATCATTCTACTACCGTACCCGGTACGGTATGTGGCAAAGATTCGACACGAATCTATCTACCGGTACACTCTGTCTCGAATCGTGGAGCGACAGGGGAACCAACAAAATGGCGGGTCGCATCACTTTTTCTCGCGCTCCCCGCCACTGGGTCGAAAATAATTCGTGATTGCAGGCATGTAGGCTGCATGTAGATAGATACCTACGTACAGACACTGTATCGATATGTGGACAAGTCGTCGAAACGCGACCCTGCGTTCCAAGATTCCATACGGTAGGAACGCCCACCATGAGTAGAATACATCTGACCATAATATGGTACGGTATGTATGACTAGTAATAACTATCCCAACGATCACACATCAACTATCCGGGACGAGATCATAAAACGCAATGCACTGATTTGGCTTTTTGGTGTAAGTACGGTAGACGGCATAAGATCTTAATCTTTGCTATTATTTGCAAAGTGTTCTACGAAATAATGTTTAGCCACCGTATAGTTCGGTAACCGTCTGCAACAAGGCTTTGGGCCGTAGGACGGTGCATATTCTCTCCTCTCCCATCCACGGTGCGCATCCCGAGCTTCTTCTGGGTGATTGGTATAGGTCGCCCGCGGAACACGTTGGTAACTTGGAATTCTGCTACTCCGAGACGGGTTGTTTGTGGTTTCTGTTTGGACCTGTGTTCCCTGGGTTCGGTAAACAAGCACGCAACTCCCAACAAAGACAATGATGTAATGTCACCGGGCATGGAAAGTGTTGAGGAGTGCGTGCGTGCATGCGTGCGTGCGTGCTCCTTCGAGGCAGCAATGCATGCGTCCCTTCAATTCCTGAGTTTAGCGGTGGGTGTTGTGTGAGTTCCTGTTTTGTTGCCATCGTCGTGAGCCTTCGATGCTGCCCGTCTCTTGTGTAGCACAGACCTGTTTCGTTGCGTTCTCGAAGGGATGATAGGTCGTTTTTCCGAGCATAAATAATGCAGTTCGAAGTAATCACCTTTCCCCGAAACCGAATTGGAACCAACGGTATCTTTGCCATTGACTTCCCTCTGTCGTTGTGATTGCAAACGGGAAAAGAATCGGCTAAGCTCGGGTCGGATTGGTGATCCTTGCGTCGCTCAAAAGTCCATGCGACGGTGTCGCTTGCAAAGATCCCTTAGTGGAACCCTGCCGCTTCCTCTTCGATCGATTGCTGGTGCTACCGTAGCGAATGAATCAATCAATCCTCGTAGGTGCGAGCGATTGAAATAATTGTTCAATCCGGAGACGGTCTCCGACGAGCGTGATCTGTGGATGTGACCCTTGGATCACCGGGATCAATTACCCTGTACCGCTCCTCCGTACGAACGAAAGTATCCCACACCTGGAGAATCTCCTTGCTTTTGGCGGCATCGTAACGCAATGGTTTGAGGTGCTGTTCTCTTTGTGGTTTTCTACTGCTGCTGATGTTGATGGTGTGCCTGCTGCTCTCTTTCCAACTTGTTGTGAGGGGGCTGGGGTGGCACCGCATCGTGATGGTAGTACATAAGACACCCGTGCAACGTGAAGAACTGTTGAATTCAGTGTGTTTTAAGCACGTGATGCCATGAAACACTCGAACACCTTAAAGAATAAAGTTAAATCTAACGTGAGAAGGTTGGCAATTAGTGAGATAAAGTTAAAAGTATGTCTCGTTTGACTAAATAATGAGTGATTCCCACCTCGACTAAAGTAATAAAAGTTCGCGACTAAACTAATAAATCTATTCACATAGTGCATAGATTTATTAAGAATGGAATATCTTTTTTCAGTCGAGACCGCACCGACTGAAAAAACTTTATTAACTGAATAAAAACAGAATAAACTTGAACGGAATCACTAAAATCAAATATTTTAGTCACCCAGTCACCCAACGCACGAGTCACTAGTCATGCGCACCTCTTATTTTGAGAACGTTAACTGGTAAAAACAATTCCACTTAGGCCTACAACAGAAACAGGTTAAACTATTTGAACCAAAGCATCATTAAAGACCGGATCGATAAGTAAACACTTGGAACCCATATGTGCATTCAAAAGAGTACATAGAATAGTATACATAGAAAATTCTGAAAATTCAACTGCCGGCCAGTCTTGAATACTTAACAGGCTTGCTTGCCAAAATTAGGCCGGTAGGTGGCGCGGATAGTGATTCAACAGACATAAACAGACAGTTACTGTTTCTTATTCAGAGATTCCGAATTCCATATTTGGCAGGTAATAAATGTATTCGTCCGTTGGGCATGATAAAAAATCTATTCATCTATTCACTCGTGAATATATTTTTATTACTTTGGTCTTTTATTCACTTTTCGAGGTGGGAATCACTCAATGGTACAATTGTCTCATTTCTCTCTCGGGCCATGTAGTTTTGTATTGATGCTGGTACACTTTGTACCTAACGCCATGTTTTTTAGTAATTTGGTAAATGGTTGCGCAACCACCGTCTGTGCTGTGCTCCAACACACTCCTGTGGCGCATTGGCATAAAGGTCGATGTGGCGTATATTACAATTAGCTCAGCCCTTTGTGGTCTCGGCGCACATTTGTTTAATTGCTTTGAAGTCTGCTTTGTAGCTTAGACAATCCTGCTCATTAATTCCAAGAATTTTGTTTCTAAACTTCTTAAATATGGATCCTTGTAGTGGCTTGGTAAAAATGTCAGCCAGCATGTCTCCTGTTGGACAATATTCCACTGTAAGCTCCCCATTCTTCACTCAATCTGTTACCATGAAGTATCTGATGTTGATGTGTCTGGTTCTTTTGGTGCTGGAGCTCTTTCCGTTGGTCTCCAGTCATATCGAACTGGTATTATCTTGGTAGAGGATATTCTTCTCTCCAAGGACTGGCTTGGCGGGGTCCTTCCCATCCATCGGATTGCATCCTTTGGAGTGGTATCCTTGCCATTGCAGATAATATTGACACCAGAACCAGAGATTAAAAGGCAAATGGTCGTCAACCCCCACTATTTCTGCCTTGGTTGAACTCTTTGTGTTGATCTTCTGTTTTGTTGACATGGATAGGACCGCGCCTTGTCCCATGGTCAGGACTGCTCCCGTGTGGCTTCTCATGCCAGAGTGAACTGCAAATGATGCATCCACATACCAGTATGAGTTTCCGCTTCAATCCCATCCTAGCACTAATGGGAGGGCGATGGTGTCCTGCAGATATGCTAAGACTCCCTTCAGTTTCTTCTGGTCTTGCATGTTTGGTTTCTGCACCCTTGTGCAGAGGAATGATATTGCTGTTTGTATGTTAGGCCGTGCTCTCTTGGCCACAAATAGAAGCTTGGCTACACATGAATGGAAATTGTCCTGTTCCTTCTCGCACAGTGTTGCTGACTCATCGGGTACATCAAACAGGTGGGATGCAGCTGGTGTTGGTGCCGTTCTATCTTCTTGTAGCTCTGCTGGGAGGCTCTCTAGTATGTCTGCAATGTAGTCAAACATACTGAATTTTACCTTCCCTTTGTCACTGTAGTCAATCGTCATCCCCACATATTTGTGTATCTTGTCCAGAGTGACTGACAGTGGTTTGATTACTCTGAACTCCTCATTGAGTCTGGCTATCATGTGGTCGACAGCACCTGAGTGTCGATAGGATATCTTTAGATTGTCCACGTGCCACACGATAGTCATTTGATGCCCATCAATCATTTTGTTCATGGTGCACATGTCATATGGATTAGCTTTGAAACCTTCAGCAGTGAGGAAGGCTACCAGCTTCTCCCAAAAGAGTATTGCGGCATGTAGTGTGCCATAGATTGCCTTCTTAGCTTTTACGAACATAACTTTCCAACCGTTTTGGTTGACTAGGACCTTCTTATAGAGTTGTGGATCAATACGCGTCAGCAGCTCAGCCATAGTTCCATCTAGACGTATAAATACTTCCTCATCCTCAGGCATTGTTGGGGTTTGTAGGAATGCCCCTGGGATGTCCGCCGTGGCTACATCACGCTCTTTGATAGCATCAATGAGGCAGGATAGCATGAGAGCGTATAGAGACACCATGGGTGACAAAGCCTCCTCCTTGGAGATAAACACACGCTGTGATCTGCCATCAGCACATCCCCTAGCCTTTACTTTCCCACATCGCTTCTGCTTGAGGAACATGCAATATTGGAGTGATTGTTGGACTTGTTCCTTGGTCATGTTGTGAGGGTGAATGGGTGCTACCACTTCCATGCTTCCCCAAAGATTTTGAGGCCCTTCTTGACTCCATACTGTTTTGTGGCTAGTGTGGTGTCCAGGTTGTTGTATTGTTCTAGTGCTGAGGATACCAGGACAACGGCGTGATGTTCTTTTTCAAGAACCTTTACGGCCAATTGAAAACCAGCAGAGAAGAAGGAATGGTGGTGAGTGGTGTGTTCATATCCTTCCCCGGCCTTAAACTTGTTATGCGTTCTCTGCATTGTGGGCCTAAGATTGTATCTAGGTGCGGCCAATGATGGCTCGCCTTCCTCGACATCACCGGGTGTGTCAGTTGGGGGTTCAGTGTCATGTGTCTCATAAACTTGATTACCGGGGGCCCATCATTGGGGTCGGGCGGTGCGCCGGGCGGCGTGTCATGAGCAGTTTGATTGTGTGTAGCTGGCGCGTTGGGTGCGGCATCGTCATCTGGAAGTACTGTATTATCTCCTAGTGTGGTGACAGGCTCTGTTGGAGCTTCATCCTCTGTTGTTGTTGCTGATTCCACATAGTTGCTGTCTTGATTCGGTTCCATTGGAATGGCAGTGTCCTCAAAAATAGAGCTGTTGCGACTTTCGAGGGACACTCCTGTGCGGACAGTGTTGATGGTGGTGTCATCAGCCAGGTCAGGGTGATATGATGGGCCGGTAGCCTTGTCGGCTGGGTCAAGGGAGGAGTTATCAATGGTATCGAGAATGGTGGTGCGACCAAGGTGGTCCACAAACATGAGGCCATCGGGAACCCTGCTGCTCTGTGGCAATAGAGTGAGCACATTGAATGACTGTGTCAGTCATGCAGGCAAGTGTAGCCAAGCGATGGTGGATATGTCGGCCAGTCTTGAGATCAAATAGAAAAAATCCCCCTTGCTTATTACCAGATGGCTGTAGATAAATAGCATCTGTTGCTCATGGTTTCATTGTATTGTCTTGTGCATCCGCATGCCCTAACACATAGTCACCAAATTGGAATTTGCATTGTCGATTGGCATTGAGCTTTTCCCCGGTGATGATTCCCTGGGATGACAGAGTGGTGTTTAAACCACTGGTCATGGTTGAACTGTTCAATCAAAAATCAACCCCATTAACAAGTTCGATCATCATCCTTGGGGGCATCTCGTCAAATCAGACGGCGGCAAACGTACAATTGTCTCATTTCTCGCTCGGCCCATGTAGTTTTGTATTGATGCTGGTACACTTTGTACCTAATGCCATGTGTTTTAGTAATTTGGTAAATGGTTACGCGAACCACCGTCTGTGCTGTGCTCCAACAAGAACTAGAATGAAACTCGTCGTACTAGTACGGTAGTTTGTGAGAAGTTGAGATGAGACGGCATTTAAAAAATCATCATACTGTACCGGTACAGTAATTGATTCCACTACTAGTACTAGTAGTTCCTTTGTAAAAACAACTAGTCTGCAAGTTAGTACTTCTATGTAATTACTGACACCTTTACAGAACGTGACAAAGAGTTTAGATTACTGTGTATCCTATCAGTGAGATAAAAGAAAAATAATCACCCACCAAAACTCAGTGTGATGTCTCGTCCGTTTCATACTCTACTGGTTATCCTTCTAGGAATCCTTGTGAGTAATTGGTATGTAGTAGTATTGGATCTTATTTTTAGTAGCTGGTGGTGGTATGGTGACATGCCGACACCATCTGTATGCTGTTCCAGCACACTCCTATGTCATTACAATAAGTAAGACTGCCGTGCTGTTAAATGGGTGTATTGTCGGTGGCTTGTATCTCCGTGGCTTTCTGGTAGGCTTGTTGATATGCTACACAATCCGTCTCATCAATCCAAAGGATTCCAAAACTTCCAGAACAGACTCCCCTACAGTGGCTTGATGAAGTTGAACATGATATATGTGATCATAGCCCCAGTAGGGGGGCAGTACTAGGGTAGTAGGACATTTCAAAACCAATGACTCTCCTTTCGGTACCCAATCTACCGAGCGCCTAGGTCATTTCGTCGGCATCGCCGAACATGTTGGCAATGGACTCTGCTTCCCATCTGAGATAGCTGAGCTGGTTCAAAACTGGATGTGCCACGAGCCTTATAAAAAATTGGAGACCATGAACAGTGTATACATCCACAGATAGGGTGACATCACTGTATTTTTGGAGGATTGGCATTGCGGATTTGGTTACATCCTCTGAGTATTAAATTTCTTCTGCACGTATGCAAGGAAACTACAGTACTATAACTTACATATGTACATTTCTACGTACACTACAGTACTGCAACCAATCGAGACATGATACGATACTACAAATCGAAGATACAACCAATCGAGTCATATGCTTCTAAGCACATTTATGTGTTTGGAAACAATGAGACTCACTAGGTTATGTATCCTGTATACGATTGGAAGCTTCTTCTCAGGTCATGTATTTTGCAAAATGACCAGAAGAAGGGTTCATTCTTTTCTGTTTTCAGGATTGAAGTTTGATACTTAAGATCGGAAGCAAAAACACAAGTTGTTATTAACCTGTGTGTTTTCAAACAGGCAGTTCTCAAGCTTGTCCTCCACTAGCATGTCATCGCTGCTGGTATATGGTGTCCACTTGATTGAGTCAGCTGGCAGGGTTGATTCAAAATCTTCACGCTCCAAATCGGTTAGCATCTTCATAGGTTTACTTAGGTTGGGTTTTCCCCCCTGCAGCAATGATATTTGCAGCCTTGTAGACTTAATGTGTCAAACTGCTGTAAAATTGGTGTCTTATGATCAATGACCTGATCAATTCGATGCCTTTCATGTCTAACTGATAGATCAAGACCTGCAAATTTACCTATCGCATTTTGTGTGCTGTGCTGTGCTCTGCTCTGCTGTGATGTTTGTAGCTGCGTTTCCTTGGTTTCTGTGGCGTGGTATGTAGCCTGCCATCACTCATCATTGCATTGTTCTCGCAAATGGTACCAGAAAACTTGTTTCTTGCATTCATCTTCAGTCCTGGAATATAACTCATCAGCAGTTAGAAGGTAGTTGTGAGATACAGTATGGTGCTTTGGATAATTCATTGGCTGCTATTGGAACACAGTTTTGGGAGACACTTGGTGAGCGCTTGGTTCAGTTTAAGGTACTAGGTACAGCTACTATGGTGATTTCTCTTACCATCTCTGTTTATTTTATGTAAAAACAACTAGTCTGTGAGCTATTTGTACTACACATACAGTGACACCTTTTAAGAATGTGAAAAATAGTTTACTTTATTATATATCCTATCCGTGAGATCAAAGAAAAATAATGACCCAAAACTCAGCGAGACATCTCATTCCTTTCCTACTCTACCTACTGGTTCTCCTTCTAAGAATCCTTGTGAGTGATCAATGTGTATGATGGTGATGTGCGAGCACCATCTGAATAATGCTCCACCAAACTCCTGTGTCACTGCAATAAGTAAGATTGTTGTGCTGTCAAATGAGTGCATTGCCAGTGGCGCACATCTCCTTCGCTTTCTTGACAGCAGGTTGGAAACTTGGTTAGTTATTTTGCTCTAATGTACATCATCCTCATTGGTGTAGGTTTGTGGCGGGTCTAAGGACAATGTAGTGAGTCACAGGGTATTACGTCCATCTGTCTGGGCCCCAAGCTTGGCCAGAAGCTGCCTGGGTCCCTGGGCAGTATTTTTACCTACTATGGCCAGCATCAGTGTCTCCTCTGTTTATTTTTGTACCTACCTATCAATGGGACCAACACCAACCCTAACCAACCCTAACAATATCCATAAAATTCAATTAAACTTGCTTGCAAACAAATTGCCATACTGTTGTACCTCTTCTGCAATTTGAGTGGCAATATTGTTCATACTATGTATGAGATGAATCATGCAAAAATTATTCATGCAATTCACCTGTTACTTTGTGAGTCATCACCTAATCAGTCAACTAGTACCACATATTCTGCAATTTGAGTGGCAATGTTGTTCATACCATATGAGATGAGTTATGCAAAAAACATTCATACAATTGATCTGATACACTTTGAGTCATCACATATTCAGCAGTCACTAAATCAGTCACATCATCAGTCATGTTTTTAATCCCCAAATCAGTCAAGTAATCACTCATCATGTAGTAAGTCACGGAATCAGTTAGTTTGGGCAGTCTACAATCAGTCACGGAATCAGTCACATGTAATCAGTCGCATAATATGCTGTCACCGATTCAGTCAGTTTGGGCAGTCTGATACTCCTAAGTCACATAATCCATAATCAGTGGTCATGTAATCATTCAAGTAATTACTAGTAGTCACTTTATCTGTCACCTAATCAGTCTCCTCATCAGTCTCCTTGCCAGTCAGCATATCAGTCAGTTTGGGCATTGGGTTTGCACCAAAAAGAATCCTGGCATGCAATTTGGAGTGACAAACTACAACATTTTCTGCAATTTGAGTGGCAATGTTGTCCATACTTGTAACGTACTACGTACGTACGTACGTACAATTGAACGATTAACACCTCGTATCCTGAATACGGTACCGGGTCAATCTCACACTTTTTTTGGTACATTCATACACTTTTGCCATACACTTTTCAACTACAACAATACCAACGAAAGGTATGATCATATGAACAATTCGATCCTGTGACCTCATTTGCTCAGCCACGAACCCATCCACCACCCCGACCTCCACCCTATATGGTGAACCCAGTATATAACCGAGCCAACTTGGTTGGGGTTGCGTTGCTCTGGTGAACACTGTACTGGGGCAGGGGTTGGGGGTTGGGGGCTTATAAAATGAGGGCATTATTGGGGTGTTGAGGCTTATGTAAATAGGGCACTAGTAGGGCACTGCGCTCCGCGCTGGGGATGCCATTGATATTTTTGTGTTCATACTATCTATATATATTGATCGTACCATAATACCTAATTTTCAAAAGTGTACGGATGTACCTTTTGAAAGTGTAAAGTTGACCCCTGTCCCCTGAATACCGTACGGTACGTACGATTAACCTATCATGATTGGAATTCGAATATCCGGGTTTCGTCATTGAATCCAGATATATACTTGAAGTGACGTCATACGGTACTCGGAAAAAAATTCTAGCATGTGAATTCTACGGTATCTGAAGACCGGCGACAAGTATCTGCTGCACTGATGCTGTACCGGTACGTACCGTACCGGTACGTCACATAAACGATGCTCGTGCTTTCGTAAAATTCGTGCGATATTTTAAAATATTCCGAAACATTTTGTTGCGCGCACAATAAATAATTCTCTACCTATTTTTGCACGCAACAATTTCAAGTAGGACTATTTTCCTATCCATATTTTCACCCCTTGTTTCATGGTTGCTTCCAAATTTTTCTATTCTACAATTTTGTTTCATGCTTACCCCGTTAATATTTACTCGCCATTGAATTTTTGTTATTTTCCACACGAAACTCATCTTTTGTAATAATATCCTCTATGTACACTGATATTGTCGTAGCGTTGATACCATTTTCTGAACAAATATACGAGCTTCTTGATAACCAGCAATGTATTCTGTTACGTCACTTTCACGTTACTCACACTATCTTTTTCGAATATCAAAATCCAACAACCATATTTTTGTACTAATAAGAAAATATTTTATCCGCATTTGCAATACTCTCCGACATTTTACAATATTCACGCTACGCTTATCAAATACGGAAATACAACAAACATATTTTGTAACAAATACGAAAGTATTTTATCAGCCTTTGAAATTATCTTGTTTATTGTATTATATTCGAACAGAAGACCCGGAACAATATTGTGCAAACCATAAAATAATAATGAACTAGCCGTTCTACTATTGATGTTGATATCATCCATTACTCTTGTTCGTTTTTATTGTATTCCATGAAAAATTTGTAGTCCTCATCATCTTCGCCAAGAATCTCAACCAAGGTACGTTTTCGCTTCCGTGTTTTTCCCTCTTTGTTCTCCTCCTTATCTTGTTGTTTACGATTGCTATTTTGCTTTTGGTACATTTTAAGTATTTCCGTCTCTAATTCTTTTGACTGTTGTTCCTCCCTTCGTTCTTCTAATTCGCTTACTAGGTATTCGTAAAGATCTTGTCCCTCGTTACTCCACCCCTCCTTATTTCCAGACTTACCGTCAGTGAATTTTTTTCTCAACCTCGTGCCCTTTGTTGTGTTTATCCACGAGTCGTAGTCGTTGTAAAGGAAAAGCAATGCAAAAGCTTCATCGCTTGGTGTGAAAATGGTACTGATTGTCATTCTGACTGATTTTCTTTTGAAGTCTGTCTGTTTTGGTGACACAGCTCCAAGAATTCTTTTCATGAAGTATTTGAATTCTGGTGAATTTTTCCGCCGATAGTCTTCGTGCAATTGGTACCTATTTTCTGAGTTAACGTCTTGTGTGTCCGTGATTAGAACCGTTCCTGGGAAACTATCTGGTATCTGGTTGTTTCTTTTATCGTCTACGTGTCAGTGTTAATACGAC
The DNA here is from genome assembly GCA_037355745.1 of Pseudo-nitzschia multiseries. NCBI lineage: Eukaryota > Bacillariophyta > Bacillariophyceae > Bacillariales > Bacillariaceae > Pseudo-nitzschia > Pseudo-nitzschia multiseries. The sequence goes on from CM074787.1 coordinate 2,792,409, forward strand.
CAAAATGTTAGAATGGATTATGAACGATTGCATGCCGGCAGTCATTTTCTTGTTGGTTGCGTACCTTTGTAGTTTTTCCTGGCAAGAGTTTGAGCATTGTGCCTACACGCAGTCACTGCTCGGCAATAAATTCCACTCCACTTTTGGTCTTTTATATCGATTGTATTTGGTATTTCATTGTTATTCGCTTGTTTTACAATTTTGAATATCGTCGCCTTAACGAATGTAATCTCTGGCGGGAATTTAAATTTCCTGAATGCTTTTTCTTTGACGTGTTTGACAATGTTGTTTTCCAAGTTATCGTTATCGTATTGTTTTGTTGTCAGTAGAATATTTCTGTTGCTACTGTTGGTGGTTGTATATGTTTGGCTATCGTTTGTGTTTGTTCGGTCACTTCCCGATACACTGCTGTTTGGGCTGTTTGTGTTATGGGTAACAATGGTTCTACCTGTCACCGGACTGCAAATAGTACTCAGTTCCACCATAATTTTTTTGTTAACTCGTGCACATCAACTTACCGTTTTTACCTTTGATTGATTTGGCGCGCTATTTTTATGATAATAATGTTGTTTGTAGGAATCGTTTGGTATTTTTTTTTCATTCCTACTGTACACACTGTAAGCTCTTGATTTACTGTCTCCAAGGAATAGCTGTATTTCAACTAATTGTACTATCTGTGAGTGTTGTTCTTGTACTGTCGCCTGCCTATCTTATTTTCGAGCGTGCCGTGATATTCTGGAATGTGGAGTCCTCAAAATTTTGGCGCGGACCCGAACATTTTGTTCTTCCCTACCCTACCGTACTTACCCTACGGTACCATATCATTCCATATTTATTTATCTACTTATTGTTTTTCAATTTTCTGCAACGGCGTTGCAGTAAATTCTATATTTTGGGTGGTTGACACTCCCCCCTTAATTAATTATGGATTGGATCACAATTTGTAGGTTCAACGGAGGGAATTTTGTTGTTGTTGTTTTGTTGCTTTCTGATGAGTATTTTTTTGAATGTATATTTTTTTTAGGTGATATTTTACATAATTTCCGTTCTATTTTTTGCACTTAATTTGTACCGGCGATACCTTCGATATTGTCATTGTTTTTTTTGTAATGGAATCCTTACAGAGTTGCAGAGTTAGTGTTTCACGCGTCCCCATGCTCCACAAGGAACGGGATAGTTGTTATATTCCTCTAAATCTTCCGGCGAATTCCAACGTTTTTCGTAAAGACTTAGCCATTTCTCAATTTTCCACTCGTTTTCGTCTTGTTCGCTCTTTCCCCCCCTGTTTGTCACTTCTTTTACCTTCCGTTTTTTCTTTTTTGACTGTTTTCTTGCTTTGTTCATGAAGGAATCCCACTTATGTTTGGTACATTTTTTTTCCGTGTTTTTGTTATTTATGTTCTCTTCTTTAATTGGCGGCAATATTTCTTGTGTTGAGTACCACTCGTTATCGTCTTTTGATCTGCAATACCATTCCAATCTGTCAGTTTCGATGATTGCCTCATTCGTCATTTTGCGCCAGTTGTTGAACCAAATGTACGTCATACAAGGACGGTTCCCAGGGTGGTAATGTATACAGTCTTTTATGTGTTCTCTTGCCTCCGGTGTCAGATTACTCCATTTTTTTGCCGGGAAAGTACGACCGTCTTGTATCATTCTCTCTCGTTCTATTGATTTTACTTCCGGTCCAATACCCACGTTGTCGTAGCACTTAATGTCTTCCGATGTTTTCAATGCGGGATAACCACATGTAATGTATGCAAGAATGACTCCCATTGCCCATACATGGTCCATCCCGTCAGTGTTCCCTTCTTTGTAGTCGGGAAATACTTCCTCGGTTATGTACTTGAAGCATTGTTCCCAAATGTTCAAAGCTTCGTCCTCCTCGAAATGTCCTTTTTTGCTGTTTAGTCTTTGTCGCACTTCTTCTATCTTCTGGCATCCACTAAGGATTGTGTTAACCAAGTGTCCGTTTTTGGCACACAAGGCATCAAATCCTGTTTCGAAATGATATAGAAACGGGTTTCCGTCGTTGTTTACATCATCGTGGTTTAGCTCGTGCATCTGTTTGTTGTAATCCGTGGAGAAGACAGTACCCCGGGTTGGCACAACTGTTGTTCTGTGTGTCGGTTTCGGTGTTTTGCTTTTCATTTTCCTGTTATTTCCCATTTGTAACGCAGTCATGCACCTATTTGTACCACAGTACACCTAACGTTCGTACTCCCACGCCGCATCATAAAGTTGGTATTTGTTGTTTTCTCCAGGCGTTGTAACTTGCAGTTTTTGGTTGTGGCTGCTTTTTCCCGTTCACGCATAATTCTTACTATTTTTACGTACCCGTACCAACACTACGACGGTGCACGCAAATAGTCTGATTCAAAAACAGACAAGCTTCTTTAAGTAATGTAACTTTCCTCATCTGCATGCGATTGGTTCTTGATATATCGTTGAGATGAACGTGTCCGGTGGATCGATACCTCCATAGAGATGTGTACAAGATGTATTCTTCGTACTTCCTTGGTACTATTTTTTTAATATGGTATTGGTACGACGCACATAAATTGTCTGACTCATAAACAGACTAGCGTTAAGTAGTGTAACTTTTCCCCTTTGGATAAGATTGGTTCTTGATATACCGGTAGAGGTGAACGTGTCCATTGGATCGATTCCCCCGTAGACATATGTCCGAGGTGTGTCCTACGTATTACTTTTGTATAATTTTTTTATTATTGTAGTATTGGGACGGTGCACACCAATTATGTGGTTCAAAAACAGACTAGCTTTATGTAGTGTAACTTTTCCCGATCACGTATAATTGGTTGTTGATATAGTGGTGAACGTGTCCAGTGGATCGATTCCTCCGTTGAGATCTGGTGTACCAAGGGTAGTCTCCGTAAATTTTGGTTATTAGTTTTTTGATTTTTGTATGAACAAGTAACCAAATTAGTGTTTCTCATTTACTTTTTGAGTGTCAAAGTGTGTTATTTTCTGAAATGTTTGGATGAATATTGCTCATACTATGGATTGGGGAGACTATGAAACCATATTGAGAAGTCACAGCCTTATATTTTAGTCATTATGAATTTTCTAATAATGTTTGTCCCTGGCCATGCATGTACCAAAATAGTGAGTCCTAGTACTTATTTTTAGAGTGGAAATGTGTTGCATTGACTGCAATTTCAGGATGAATAGTGTTCATACTATGGATGGGGTACACTGTGCTGAAACAAACTGGACAAGAAGCAGGCTGATACTTTAGTCAGTATGAATTTTAGAATAATGTTTGTCCCTGGACATGCATGTACCAAAATACTGAGTCCTAGTCAGTTTTGAGTGCAAATGTGTGGCATTGATTGCAATTTCAGGATGAATATTGCTCATACTATGGATTGGGGAGACTATGAAACAAACTGGACAAGAAACAGGTTGATACTTTAGTCAGTGTGAATTTTTGAATAATGTTTGTCCCTGGACATGCATGTACCAAAATACTGAGTCCTAGTCAGTTTTGAGTGCAAATGTGTGGCATTGACTGCAATTTCAGGATGAATATTGCTCATACTATGGATTGGGGTGACTATGAAACAAACTGGACAAGAAACAGGTTGATACTTTAGTCAGTGTGAATTTTAGAATAATGTTTGTCCCTGGACATGCATGTACCAAAATAGTGAGTCCTAGTCAGTTTTAGAGTGCAAATGTGTGGCATTGATTGCAATTTCAGGGTGAATATTGCTCATACAATGGATGGGGTAGACTATGAAACAAACTGGACAAGAAACAGGTTGATACTTTAGTCAGTGTGAATTTTAGAATAATGTTTGTCCCTGGACATGCATGTACCAAAATATTGAGTCCTAGTCAGTTTTGAGTGCAAATGTGTGGCATTGACTGCAATTTCAGGATGAATATTGCTCATACTATGGATTGGGGAGACTATGAAACAAACCGGACAAGAAACAGGCTGATACTTTAGTTAGTGTGAATTTTAGAATAATGTTTGTCCCTGGACATGCATGTACCAAAATACTGAGTCCTAGTCAGTTTTGAGTGCAAATGTGTGGCATTGACTGCAATTTCAGGATGAATATTGCTCATACTATGGATTGGGGAGACTATGAAACAAACTTGACAAGAAACAGGTTGATACTTTAGTCAGTGTGAATTTTTGAATAATGTTTGTCCCTGGACATGCATGTACCAAAATACTGAGTCCTAGTCAGTTTTGAGTGCAAATGTGTGGCATTGACTGCAATTTCAGGATGAATATTGCTCATACTATGGATTGGGGAGACTATGAAACAAACTGGACAAGAAACAGGTTGATACTTTAGTCAGTGTGAATTTTAGAATAATGTTTGTCCCTGGACATGCATGTACCAAAATACTGAGTCCTAGTCAGTTTTGAGTGCAAATGTGTGGCATTGACTGCAATTTCAGGATGAATATTGCTCATACTATGGATTGGGGAGACTATGAAACAAACTGGACAAGAAACAGGTTGATACTTTAGTCAGTGTGAATTTTAGAATAATGTTTGTCCCTGGACATGCATGTACCAAAATATTGAGTCCTAGTCAGTTTTGAGTGCAAATGTGTGGCATTGACTGCAATTTCAGGATGAATATTGCTCATACTATGGATTGGGGAGACTATGAAACAAACCGGACAAGAAACAGGCTGATACTTTAGTTAGTATGAATTTTAGAATAATGTTTGTCCCTGGACATGCATGTACCAAAATAGTGAGTCCTAGTCAGTTTTGAGTGCAAATGTGTGGCATTGACTGCAATTTCAGGATGAATATTGCTCATACTATGGATTGGGGAGACTATGAAACAAACCGGACAAGAAACAGGTTGATACTTTAGTCTGTATGAATTTTAGAATAATGTTTGTCCCTGGACCTGCATGTACCAAAATACTGAGTCCTAGTCAGTTTTAGAGTGCAAATGAGTGCCATTGACTGCAATTTCAGGATGAGATTTAGAACAATTTTAGTCCCCTCTGGCATTGCTGCATGTACCCAAATAGTGATTCCTAGGCAGTTTTCGAGTGCAAATGTGTGGCATTGGCTACATGAAACAGAATTGACCAGAAATCTTCTACTTATACTTGAGTCAGTTTTAAAATTTATTAGTCCTAGTAATATTAGTTAGTATGTTTATGATTGTGCGAATTAGGCTGCAATTTCATGATCAATATTTCGCATAATATTGATTGAATAAAGAACTATGAAGGATAATGGATAAGTTACAAACGGATGCTTGCATTTGGTGTAACATAGTATGCCTCACTCATCCAATCTTGGATGATTTGGTGGAACTGGTGCTGAACTCTGACACGGTTGTGGTTGTGTCAGAAGATGAATCGGATACCTCCTCACTTCCATCCGTCGTGTCACTAATCCCAACATCCTTGCTGAAACATTTTACTAAATCCGATACTCTTTTAATGCGTCGAGGATTGGTTTCTTTCATGCCGGAAATCTGAAAGTATGGGCAAAATTGTTGTTTCTCCCCCACCTTACTTTTGTGGAAAGTACATATATAACCCGCCACTCGATCATATTGGTCGTAGTCTCCGAAAACGTACCTATAAACTTCTCCAATTTCAACTGGTCCATTTTTTTCTGGAGTATAACGAACTTGTTCGTTTACTTCGTAAATAGGAAACAATATCTCTGGATCCTGATCTTTCAACAGCACAGAACATTCGAATTCACGTTTGGTTTCCTTCTCGTTGATCATGATAGGATAAACTGGCAGTGTTACAGTGGCGTTAAGATGATTTTTCGCAACATCTATAATCCTTTCTTCGCTTACATTTGAACCCTTTTTTTCACAGCTTTTAGTCGTTGTGTCAGTCAAACCAGTATCCTTGGAATTACCCTTACTTGTGTCAATTCCCGATTCTTTAGATTCGTTTGGCTTATTTTTCGAACCGTTACTGGTTACTTTCGATCCACTGATGTTCTTTCTCCCATCGTTGATATTGTTCGTCTTGCCAACATTGCCACCGTCAACGTTATCATCCCAGGGTGGGATGAATCCACGCTTGGAATCATTTGTCGTATTGAGATTGAAAGTAACCCATCCTACCCGGTATGTGTTATTTGATTTGTTGAACTCATTTATTTGAACCTTGGATCTTTTGAAGCAATCCCAAGTTAGAAAGTCCGATGGTTCGTAAAAAACAAAGTCACGACCCTGGAGGTGTTCGAATGCCAGATTCAATTCTCCCGTTCCCTTTCCATAATTGTTGACAACCTTATCGTCCAAAAATTGAACTACAAGGTTAGCCGATGATAGATCATCCGACTTTTCCAACAAATATATTGCTAGTTTTTCTGTCAACGGGGTAAATATGGTACCCATTTCTGGCAGGTAGCTATACTGAATGAATGTTTCCACCCAAGTATGACGTTGGAGAACTTCCGGATCAATTACGAATATCTCACGGAACACGTATGGAATGTGTTCCATAAAAACTCGTTGGTGCACCTCTTGTTGTGAGTTAACATCGTATTGAAGGAATCTTGTAACACAAGTTTGATTCTTATGTTGTTCTTCCAATCCGGACAGTTCCAAAATACCTCTTACAAGTTCTTCTGGTTTATCGTCAAAATTGACATGGGCAAATTTTGTCTTACTCAGAACACATGCCGTTGGGAAAATGTACAATCGATCATTCCTTTGAAAATACGGAACACTTCCCTCCGTCGATTCGGTGACCATTGCTCCTTTTAGAAAATTCCTCTCGGTCAATACCAAATCTTCAATGGTTTCCATCACATGATCGTAACTGACAAATGATTGGTTATTGGTTTTGAAGACTTTTGGTATCATTTTCTCACAAACATTGTCAATTGAACAATCAAAGGACGAACCAACGCCGTCGACTCGAATCATTGATGCACATAGTACTTGAGAAATGATCAAATTACATGCTGTTTCCAACGAATCGACCACGTTTACCCCAATCTTGTTCCCATGTTGGACAAATTTTGTTATAAGCCATTGATGCACCAAATATAGGATTCCTTTCGGCACCTTGAAATATGCCAGATCTATTTTTCCGGTTCCATGTTTGCATGGCGACAGGGTGACAAGGTCCTCATCATGATCGAAATGTATGTTGTAATATTTTGTCACCGTGTGCTGGTAGTGGATGACGTAGTGGAAAACCAATTGAGTATTGAGTGGTAATAACACTTTACCCGTTTCCGGAATTTTCGTGTCCCCTTGTCGATGAAATCCTACTGGAACCCACTTCTCCCCAGAAAGTACCGTGGTGCCCAAGACGAATGAATTGTTAATTAATTCGGGTAAGTAATACTGATAAAAACCTTCGTGTGTCAATACTTTGATGTTGACGTGTCTCATGTCGATGATGGTACAAATGGTTTTCGCCTTCCCTTGAAAGCGTAACCAATGTTCACGAATGAGCTCCTGAAAAGCAGTTTCTCGTTCCGTAATCTTCATCAACTTATTGTTTGACACAATAAGTTCTTTAAACTCGATGTTTTCCGTTCGTAAGGATTTTAAGCATTCAATACGCTGCTTCTTGAAATGTTTGTCTAAGTCCACCTGATTGCAGCTATGAGTCATTGAAACACGTAGAGAGGTCTTTGCCATAAGGCAGTCCAAGAAGTTCCTCATTGATCTGACGTATCCTTTCAACTGACTGGGAGAACAATTGTCGCCTTTGGTATGGAAACACAAATCCTCAGACGAAATATCCGACCCAGGTGGATACTTCACATTCTTCATGTACCAAACCAATATCTCACGGTACATTATCATGTACTTCTTCATTGTAACGTAGTTGACGACGTTGCGCCCATAAATAGCATCCACGCCTGATGTGTCGTTAACATTCTTCAACAGTGACTCGAACCTATCCCACTTGTTCGCCATGTCGTAGTCATTGAATCTATCGGTTAATTGCTTCCTGCTCAAAAATTTCAACACTCCAGTCATACCGTTGTCAATTTCAAACAAAAATAAATCCACCATGACGTTTATTTGATGGGGAATAGGCCCTAAGTCACTTAAGGTTGTATCGGGTTTTTTCTTCTTTCCCTTCCCCTTCTTCTTTTCCGCAGAGTTAGTAGTAGACATTGACTTCCGGAAATCTGGTGTAGGTTCGGATTCAATAATTTTTGATACAAGGTAAACCCTCGTCAACAATGCAGTGAAACATGTTGTAACCTCAAGACTGAGGTTCCTCACAAACTCCTCTGTTCCATATGACTCACCCTTCAAAGCCTTTGTAAGGTTATTAATTACTGCCTGTCGATGATCTCTTTGATCGGTATCATGTTTGTCAAGACTATTGGTTGGTGGGTCTTTCAATCTACCCTTCTTACAACTTGTCGTTTTCTCATTTGAATTTGGGTTGGCACCGCGCTTCCGAGCACTATTAGTCGTAGGCGTTTTCTCATTTGAATTTGGGTTGGCACCGCGATTGCGAGCACTATTAGTTGTAGGTGTCATTGGCAATGTAAAATGTTATCAGTATTTGAGACAATCTTTTTATTGTTTGAAAACAATGAGAATCACTGTTGTGTGAATCTAGTTTACCCGAGTTACGAGCAAACATTGAATGAAAGAAGGATAGTAGTACAACTTGAAACTTCTTTCACCAGATATCACCACTCACGTAGCGACGCGATAGTGGTAATCATGTCTCAAAAACCATTTCTCAAAAAATCGAAAACGTAGAAGGTGCCCGTAAACGTGTCCTTGTTCTCGTAAAGACGTTCTACCACTAACCTGAGAAAGAGTTAAACAATATCGTCACAATAATTGGACAAATAAAACCTGCAACGACGAATGCAAGGGCGGGGATTTGTCTGTGAATCCGTTGGGATCAAAAAACCATTTTTTGTAACTGGAACCGCCGTTCCCGAAAAACGGAAAAAAGGGTTTTTTGGGTGGAATGAAAGGTGAGAAGAAGAAAAGATAAAAAGGAACATTTTCAAATTTGGAAAATGGCCCCATCGCTGAATTGTTCCATTGTGTGTACAAAAGTACAGTAGTATGAACACCTAGTAGCGCTAAATAGGGAAAAGGGCATTGGTTGGTGTAACTCCGTTACCAAAAAACAAATGATCCGATCGCTGAATTGGTGCAATTTGTGTAGAAACGTACAGTCGTATGAAACTTTTCACGCTAAATACTAAAAAGGGCTTTTGTTGCAACGCCGTTGTCAAAAAAAAAAAATGGTCCGATCGATGATTTGGTGCATTTTGTGGGGTACAAAGGTACTTTGGTATGACCAGTACTATCGTATGAACCATGACGCTAACTACGTATGAACCATATCACGCTAAATAACAAAAATACCATTTGTTGCATCGCCGTTGCAAAATTAACAAAAAGTAAAATACTTAACGGACCAATGTAATTGTATGATCCATATCACGCTAAATACCAAAAAGACCATTTGTTGCAACGCCGTTGCAAAAAAAAAAAAGAACATAATACTTAACGGACCAATATCATTCTTACGTTCGAAGTTGTTTACTTAGCAGAAAATGTATGGAACTGGTGGTATCATTTTTATCACGCTAAATACCAAAAATACCATTTGTTGCAACGCCGTTGCAAAAAAAAAAAAAAACATAATACTTAAATGACCAATATCATTCTTACGTTCGAAGTTGTTTACTTAGCAGAAAATGTATGGAACTGGTGGTATCATTCTTATCACGCTAAATACCAAAAATACCATTTGTTGCAACGCCGTTGCAAAAAAAAAAAAGAACATAATACTTAACGGACCAATATCATTCTTACGTTCGAAGTTGTTTACTTAGCAGAAAATGTATGGAACTGGTGGTGTCATTCTTACGTTCGAATGTTGATACTTGATCTATCGGACACGAACCGATGTCGTCCTTACGTTCGAAGTTTGATATAAGTACTTTGTACGGAGTAGTTAGCTTACAATGAAAGTATGCTCACTAACTTCGGTCACTTTTTTTCACTTTCCGACAAACATAAATTTCCAACTTATCTGAGTAGAGTGTTGTTTCTTTCCAACAACACTCCGTCCGAGAACGTGGGATCCGACCCTCTTCGTCACATGCCTTAGGGCGACGATATCACGAGCACAACGATCCGTTCTCAGATATTTCAGTCCGATATAACAGCCTTGTACTGCAAAAGAAGTAGAAAGCATTCGATTAGGGATTAGTTGCTGGAAAGATATTCTTGTTTGGACGGCCGCCTTACATAAACATCTTGAAAGCACAAAATCTGCATCAATTGCCTATATATCAACAGGAACAAGTCCCTGTTTTTCGTGACATAGGAGTTAGAAGTCTGCAAATCAACGGCAGCACCAACAACGATTGTCGGAACAACATATTGGCAACAACGATTGGAATCGAAGGCAGCACCAAGTGGAAGGCAACAGCGTGAGATAGATAGACATTGCTGCCTGCCTGTTGCATTGATGATGATGTTCTTTTCCCTCACTTCTATTTTTTCTTCTTATTTTCATAGGGACGGATCGGAATAACAAATCGGAACAATAGAGGCTCGGCGAATCTTTCCTGGTGTCGCTGGAGGTGCATTGGCAATCGCAACGGTAAGAATGAGAGAGGAGAAAGACAATGATCTTACTTCTTCTGGCATTCCTTATAATGTATTTTCTTCATTCTATTTTTCTTCTCATTTTCATAGGACCGTATCGGAGCAACGGATTTGAAACAAGGGATTGGAAACAACGGATCCGAAGAACCAATCTTTCCTCGTGTGGCAAATCTTTCCTTGACGTGCACCGTCATCTTCCCCTGTAGGTGTGGCCAATTGTCCCGGTTGGTGATAATTACTACGAATCGATCGGCATGTACATTACTATATTATTGTGTTGTTATTATTTACTCTACTAGGTAGTACATCAATACTAGATACTCACCCATTTTGTTCAATTATCATATCAAATATTCGAATAGGATCTTCGATAACGGCAACGACTCGTCGAACCGCAGAGAGCAACAGCGGCAACAGCGGCAATCGGCAATCGGCAGCAAGAGCAACAGCGGCAATTGGCAGCGCTAGCCACAGCGGCAATCGGCAGCGAGAGCAACAGCGGCAATCGGCAGCGAGAGCAACAGCGGCAATCGGCAGCGAGAGCAACAACGGCACGCAGCGACAGCGGCAAGCGGCAGCAAGAGCAACACCGGCAAAAAGGCAGCGAAAGCAACAGCGGCAAGCGAAAAGTGTCAAGCGAAAAGCGGCAAGTGGAAAGCGGCAAGTGGCAAGCAGCAAGCGGCAGCGAGTCCTCCTCCACAGGCGGCAATCGGCAGCCAGAGCCACAGCGGCAGCGGCAATTGGCAGCGAGACAAACAGCGGCAGGCGGCAAGCGGCAAGCGGCAGCAAGACAAACAGCGGCAAGCGGCAAACGGCAGCAAGAGCAACAGCAGCAAAAAGGCAGCGAAAGCAACAGCAGCAAGCGGCAGCGAGAGCAACAGCAACGAATCATTGGCTTCGAATTGCTACACGTACTCCAACCATGACAAGAAATCAGTTCTCGGACCGGGCTATGAAGCAAAAAAGAGATAGGAAACATGAGAAAAGAAGAAAGCAGAGAATGTCATCGAACTTTCTTAGGATTGCAGCACCGGTGTCAACGAGCCATAAAACTTATACAAAGTTGTCCGACATAAAACCAATGAAGAACGAAAGGACAAATAGGCGTAGTACTTGCAAAGATTGTGTCAGTACAATAGCGTTGAAAAACAAAGACAGAACAACTGTGGTCAAAGGAAAATACATGGAGACAAACTGGGGTGGCAAAATAGGAGGAAAGAAAAAGTATCAACCGGAACAGGCTTTGTTGATAGATAAATTCGATAGATTGGATAGTAGGAACGACGAGCATATTGTTGCGTTTGACGAGAATAATCCGTCGTTGCGCATTTTCGCAAAAGTTTCCAGAAAATTTGCCAAGCGACACCTTGCTACGAAGAATAATATCAAACTGTTAAGAAAGTTTGCTCCGGAAATTGTTGGATCCAAACCGACAGTTGCCAGAGGTCAGAAGCGCGGCAGTATCAACGATGATTATGCTATCATTGGAGTTAGACCAGAAAGATTGTCTTCCAACAATGGTGAGTACGTGTTCAAAAGTCATGTGAAACCAAACATGAAACTGGAGCTGGAACACACGACAGTGAGAATTGTGAAGCATATGCATCATAGTTTAACACACATCGAACCATTTGTTGAGGATGAAATGGATGTGTTGTCTCAGATTCTGACTCGTACGCAGCTCAATGCCATTGGGAAACAGGCATTAGCTTTTTCGATTGGTCGAAATTACCATTCTCGATGCCATGTTGATGATGACATGTATTATACTCGTTTAACAGTCATAGCTCCGTCGGGAGTGCATGCTGACGAAGTGATTTATTATTTTGTCTTCCCAACGTACCGCATCAAAGTGCCGTTGCGTTCTGGGGATACTCTGCTCTTTAATCCGTTAGTGTTTCATAGCTGTTCGAATCCCAAATACGAAGGGTGTTATATTATGAGCGCCTATGTATCGCGCAAAACTATACTAAGAAGTAATCAATTATAATAATAACTTGATACTCATGACAAAAAATTTATGACTGTACCGTACTAGTACCATACCGTCGAAAATACAGGAAAAGGGCATTTGGTGCAACGCCGTTGCAGAATATAGAAAAACGCTAAATAAACATGAGAAGGGGGTATGATTGTACCATACTAGTATACAATCCAAAAAACGGGAAAAGGGCATTTGGTGCAACGCCGTTGCAGAATATAGAAAAACGCTAAATAAACATGAGAAGGGGGGTATGATTGTACCATACTAGTATACAATCCAAAAAACGGGAAAAGGGCATTTGGTGCAACGCCGTTGCAGAATATAGAAAAACGGTAAATAAACATGAGAAGGGGGGTATGATTGTACCATACTAGTATACAATCCAAAAAACGGCAAAAGGGCATTTTGTGCAACGCCGTTGCAGAAAATAGAAAAACGCAAAATATACAGGAAAAGGGTGGTACGACTGTACCGTACTCGTATACCATCCAAAACACGGGAAAAGGGCATTTGGTGCAACGCAGTTGCAGATAATAGAAAAACGCAAAATACACATGATAAGGGGGTATGATTGTATTATACTAGTATACCATCCAAAACACGGGAAAAGGGCATTTGGTGCAACGCCGTTACAGAAAATAAAAAAACGCAAAATACATCTGAGAAGGGGGGTATGATTGTACCATACTAGTATACAATCCAAAACACGGGAAAAGATAATAAACTTGTTCATTGAAGTCATGTGCTGTTTTCACCATCTCGTACTATTGATTGTAAATCCTTCTTTTCCAGTGAAGCCATTGTCTCGCGGAAATTAAACAACCATTGTTCACTATTACCCAGCACAAAATATTGGTCAGGACTACCATGGTTTCTAACAACGGCAGCTTCGGACTCAATGGCGTTGCAGTCGAACAAATACAATTTGTTCCGAAGCTCACCTAGCTTTACCAACGCATGATGGTGTTTTTTTCCTTGGTCCCTCTTGCTCGGTATGGGGTCTGCAGAAACAAAGCAACGAGCGACGGCATAATAACCATCGTGCACTAATTCGAAACCACTAACGGAGCTACCCACGGGGAACGGACCTTCGAGGTAAAGCAGGCACAGAATCTGACATGGATAAACTTTCAGTCCACGTCCATCAAGGAGGTCGAGTTGAAAATTAGCCCAATCGTACCATACATTGGACAATTGTCCAGAATCAGACTTAAACGATGGGTGGGCACGAAACAATAATTTCATCTCGCGAGATTGGTCATACCTCTTGTGCTCCGTGGTTCCAAAAACCTTGCTGCTGCCCACAGCCGGTAGGACCACGTCACAACAAAATTTGAGAACATCAGATGGAAACCAGGGTAAACTTGAGTTTTTTTTTTCATCCCACTTCATGTAAGGGAGACCATTCATCACACCAATCCAAAACGAAGACCCACCTGACCAACCACCCTCCTTAGGATGATTTGGTCCGGTTATGGGTCTATGTTCGAACAAATCAAATTCACGGTCAAGTCGATCAATAGTTCGATACTCCATCACTCGGTTGCAAGTTTGCTTGATAAGTGTGGACTTGTTTCGTTGAGTTCTCTTAGCAGGACCCTTCACTTCAGTTTTATGATTGCTCTCACTCGCGGCAGAGTCCCACCCAGTTGGAGGACCAAATAATCTCATGTACTGTGATAAATGAAAATACATGTGATTCTTCACAAGATTGTTACCCTCTCCCTTACTTCGTTGAAGATTGTTATTTATACAGTTAATGAAAAGAACAACCATTTTGTCCAAATTCAAAACACCTTTCTTGTCTTGTTTGAAAACCTCGTCGAACGTTCCAGCATACTTTAGGAACTCTTCCATACCCAACAACAACTCAATGGCGTAAATACGTCGGTCAATTTCCTCTTCACACTTTCTGCTCTTGTTCTCGAGATTGGAAGGAGTCTTTCGAGACAACAACAATTGACGACCTCCAGCAGACAGAAGTGACAGCATCTGAATATAAAGCATTCCAATGTACTGGTTACCCTCCTTCTTCGCTGTATGTATTGATTCTGAAAAATTGGTTCGTGGGAAGTCACGATCGGATTGCCTCTGGACAGCACCACCGTAGTAACTGGCTAACCTTTCCATCTCACCAAGAAGCCGCTGGTTATTGCCTAAAAAGTCCTCGCGGAACGTCTCTGCTGCACGCTTTGCGCAACCAAGTTGGTGCATATGGAGTCTCTCTCCGGGAGACGCTAGATGAATATTATGTGGGTTTTCCCCAAAATCAAGATCATAAAAAGCGTTGCCGTTATGTACACCATGGTGAGAAATGTTTTTGAAATACTGTTCAACATTCACTCCTTCGCCAACCATTGGAGCAGTAAAATCAGATATGTTCCAGAGCCGAATGGATTGGTACTCTTCCCCATTTTGGTGCTTAGACACTTGCATGTTACCAGTTTCAACTGAAACAGGAACCTTCAAAACATTCACACGAGCGTTAATACCAAGTGCTCTGGGACAATTGCAATGCCTACAGATCATCTTTGAATTCGATGTTTGATAATGACCACAAAGTTGGTCGTGCTGGGGAGTATCACCTATGAAATAAGCAACCGCAAATTTCATTCGAACCGACCATTTCTTCTTGTTCCACGGCAAATTAGACCATTCAATACCATCCGTTTGGTTGCAGGCATCTTTCAAAGATGAAAGAGCAAAACGAAGGCCAGAGTGAAGATTGTTCACATTGTCAATTGATTCGGCACCTTTATCGCCGGGACATGTTGGGTGATAGTATATAGCCTCCCACGCATCCGGCCGGGAGTTTCGAGTTAGGGTGTTGAATATGCCAAGAGTCATGTTCAGTGGGGTAAGAGTGGTTTGACCACTATTGTCAATTGCAATTCCATCCATGTAGAGAATAATAGGAACCAGAATTTCATTCGATCCAGATTTGCATCTCTTCTCCCAAGTGTTGATCCACCATTCACCGTGATGCAGTTCGTCAATATCAATATTCCCTTGAAGTTCTGGATAACGGACGGGTAAGGTGGGGTCTTCAGCATGGGGGAATGACAGATTATCTTCCTTCACCAAAGTCACATTTGTTAATAGGGAATGAAGTGCTTTTTGGAACGACCGGACGTAGATTTGTTTGCGACTGGAAACATCAGCATTCTGTGATTTCTTAGAACACCAGTCAATAAGATGAGGTTCAAACCCATCGCCTTTTATTTCAGGCACAGTTGCGGAAATCTCCTTCATAACACTTGCCCTGGTCTTTATGAGATTGCCTTTAGTCCATGAAAATAAATTAAGCCGCTCCGATTCAATAGCCCATTCATACAATTCCTTCTCGGCAACTAAGGGTATGCTATGATTCCGCATGATTTTCATTAACTTGATCTTGACCTTCAATTCGTCAGATATGTTCCTACCTACATTGGGTGTCGTAATTAATAGCGTGTTTGAAGCACGATGGGAATCGTCAACATCAATGTTGATGCCTTCTTCATCATTGACAATCAAAGAGTGGGGGGCCTCTATGATCTCACTTCCTTCTTCCTCATCGTCATTGTTAGGAAAGAAAAAATTGTCATCGGAGACAGAATCATTGTCATCGTCTATGTTTGATAATTCCTGACCAATCAAGGCACGCCCAATCGATTCGACAGAAGGGTCATACATAACTTGATTGTCAAGCACCTCTGGTAATGCGCCGTCACTACTCTGTGGACCGTTACGGGTGTTCGTTAGACCTAATTGTTGACTAACATCCTCAAGCTTCTTCCTCTTTTTTCTAATGAATACGCAAGATGCAAAATCTACTATCCCCGAAGATTGCGTGAAATAAGAATAGCATGATGCGTCATTCACAATATGGTTCCGAAGACCGGGAGAAACAACTACTCCCGTTTTCTTTCTTCGTCGCGCTGTAAACAAGGGGGGTTTCTTCTTCTTGGTAACCTTCTGCTTTCCGTAACCAGTAGTGATCAGAGGAGAGTCCCGGTAGCAACGTAAACAATATACCTGATATTTAGGTATCGTCACCATCGTTAGTACGATAGCCAGTAATAACAATAGAAATGAGGAAACGATTGAGATTGAAAAATTGCGACCATGCACTGTTTGTTTCAGGCATAAAATTCAGTAACATGCCACTACTTTGGAAACAGATGCCAGTGGGGTAGGAAAATGAAATGTGCATAAAAATATTATGAGTTCGACATTAATTTTAATAAATAGGGTGAAATTACAAAGGGGGACCAGTGGAGTTCGACCCAAATATGCGCGTGATTCTGAAATAACCCTGAATCTCGTTTGTGTGACGTACATCGTTCTGGTCTTCTTGAAAATACATGCATACTTAATCTCTTAGCACACAATAGTAGTATTTATTCATTCACAGATACTCCTCTTAGTTTGTTACACAGTAATTACTGGTTTTGAACTACACCGAATCACACTAAAAATCAGTACTGAAAATTGAACACCATCTAAGGAAAAAAAAAAAAAAAAAACTGACCATGGCCGGTCTCTAGTATCTATTAAATTCCTTTCGTGTCAAAGATATGAATCGTACGAGTCATACAATAGTGGATACGATTCATTTGATTTAGTTTTATATTTCTAAGCACACTTATGTGGCGCAAAATAATGAGACTCGATAGGCTATATGTTTCTATCTGTGGGATCAAAATGGCTTTTTAGGAGTAAATTATTTCACCGGATGACCGAAAAGACTCTTTTTTGGTATTATTTCTGTTTTCATGACCAAAGATAACAAGATAAGTCTTATCTATTAAGAATGGCAATCCATATTATGAATTATGTTGGTTGATACTCAAAATTAATCCGGTCTTTCTTCATCCAAGACCAGATGATTCTTCATCCAAGATGGAATCTGTTCTACACTTTATTTACATAATAAAATGGCATTTCTACAGTGCTGTATTAGCGGCAACACTGTATTTTGCTGTATTTTAAAAGAGATATCTTGCCTCCCGGCGATTTACTCTCTTTATCTTATACTCTTAAAATCCAACTGATTATATCTCCAAAAATTCTACACTAGTTGTTATCAACTACTTGTAAATCTACAACCACATAAGATCTATCTGACTATGCCAATTGAATTGGTAGTGCGAAGAGATCCGTCGTTTCCATAGTCTCGCCTTGTAGTAAGATTATCTGTTGCCAAAAAGTACACAAATACATCATTCTTACAATCGATTGTTTCATCCAATCTACCAACAAGAGAAGAAGACCGTTGGCGTGTGATTCTCACACACAATATATATATACATATACACAGACATACATACGGTCAACGACCAATGCATGTACGGAAATAATCAGCGAGTAATCTCATCACTACGCAACAGCAGTTGCAACGTATTTCACCTCAATAAAAGCGATACCTTGCATTTCGGCAAGATTTCACTTTATTTCATACTTTTAACATTCAACTGATTTCTATCCCAAAATTCACACTAGTTGCTACCAACTACCTGTAATCTACATTACTAAGGTCTGTCTCGCTGTATCTGAATAAGTTCACAGTAAGAAGAGATCTGGCGTTTCCATAGTCTCGCCTGTAGTCCGATTATCCGTTGCCGAAAGTATCCAACCACAATTGTCACGCGTAGAGTACAATCGTTTGTCTACTAACACACTAACGCAGCGTTGCTGTTCTTCAGAAGCCTTTGAATCAGACCCTCAACGGACCGGATTCAGAAGGAAAATAATAGATAATAAGTCCTCTGTTTGAAACGGAGTAGTATGCATGTTGCGATTGGGATATTTTGCACTTGATGATTGTTGATGTCTGTGCCATTTACGTATCTTGGTGGAGTATCCTTTGATATGAGGCATGCATCGTTTCCAATGATACATTCATTTGCACCTTGATTGACCATGGCGAAGCTGGGCTCGGAGACAGAGGTCTTGTTTGTGCAATATGTGTACACAGATATGTTACCATCATTCTCAGGGGAGATGTCTCCTTCTGGTTGGTACCACTTGTGGAAATTGACCAACATGGAGGATTTTCCAACCGGCACATATGTCTTGCCGTCTTTCTTGTATAGGACATCAGGGTTTTCTGCGAGAAATCTGGCAGGATGTGCTGGTGAGACAGATGACTTGAGAGGTCGTTGGTCCTTAGTAGATGATGTTTGGGACTTATATACACCAAGTGACGCATGGAATAAGCCGCAGCGATTGTTCTCTACCGCTGAATGCAGGTCTACTGATGGACCGGTGGAATCATCAATCTTTGGTGCGAGTTCATTGTCAAAGAAGGTGACAGAGTGATTGTGCGTATAAGCTTTGCGGCTTATAGGTTTGGTATTGTTGGGATCATGTTGACGCTCAGGTAGTAGTTCAGACCGTAGGCATGCAGCTAACTTTTTCTTGTCATCAGCAGGGATGTTCAACCATCCTTTCATGCCTTGTCTGGAGAGAGTCTTCCAAATGACACCAGGAAATCTTGTCGTAGGATTGGGTGTACGTCCTGCCTTGAATACTGCGTAGTCTTGAAAATCGCCTTCAAATTTGATTGGAAGGGAATAGTCTTTCTGATTGTGTACAAGGGTATCGGACTCCTCAGTAGAGAAGTTGTGAAGATGTGCTCTCACCGTAGATTTTGGAGCCAATAACAATGCTTGAGAGTCAAGAAGCGTGGCTTCAAGTAGAAGGCTTATCTTGAGTTGGTGAGTGGCTTCAGCCTCTGCTTGAATATATGTGCCAACATCATTTGAGTCAGGGGGGTCAGTAATCTTAGCAAATTGTTCGCTCAATTGGAAACTGACAGAACAAGCTTGGCAAAGGGCTGACTTCACAGTGTAGTACTCAAGGGGTCTTGTCGGTGGTTGGAGCTTGTTGAGATGATCCAATTCGTCAAATCAATGTGTGATGAATTTGACTTTGGATTCCTTCCAGTGGTGAATATTCAGATTCAAGAGAGTCTGAAGTTGAGTCAATGTGTCATATACTTTAGCCTTTGACTTGCTATGTAGACTGACAAAATCGAAGTATGCTTGGCAACCATCACGTTTGTTGGAATGGCTGTGCACGCATGATGAGGAAAGGTTGTTTTTGAAGACTTCTAGCATTAGTACCCAGAAGAAGGCACATTGTTTGACAAAGAGGTCTCGCTTGAATCCTTGTAGTGCGACGGGTGGCCAGCTTTTGTCAAGGAACGCAGTGGTGTCGATATCATGAGCCTCGAGTTTGGCCTTGAATCCTATGAGCCAATGCTCAAATCGAGAATTGTTCTTGAGGGGTGTAAACAATGTTTCGTTGTGTGATTTCCTGCACCAAGACTCATACCTTAGTTGCTCCAGAGTCCTTGTGCAACTGACTGTTCCAGGCGGAGGAGGCAGTAGATTCCAAATGGACTCTAGTTGGAGGCGTCTGGCTCGTGTCATTCAGAACACACTGAAGGCATCATATGTGTATGACTTCACGTTTTTCCATTTGAGTTCCTTCTTCTGTAGATCACTAGCAAAATCTGCGAGTGCTTCAATAGTGTGTTGAACAGATCAAGGAAGGGGGGCTTGTATGCCGCTGTTTCCATCTGGGTAGGTAAGTTCTTGTGCAAATTCATGTTCAAGCAGAGCATCGAGGAATCGTGGCCACTCGTGTAGTCTTCCTTGGATGAGTGACTTGCATAGTAAACCGTCTTTTTTTCATTGACAAGGAATATGGATACAATTATCTGTTTCATGGAAGCATCAAACGTAGGTAGATTGATCTGACCTTCTTTGTCATCTGAATCTCCACCGTTGCCCTTGGGGGTACCTGGCGGTGTCATGTCTGACGGCACCGTTGTCAGTAACTGTCCAGAGGGTTCATGGGCTTGTCGTGAGAGAGAATTACTTCGTGTACAACTTGCAATTGGCATGTGCCAATGTACGGTGTTATTCCTGTTGATACGAATATAGTTTGTTTGGAATACGACGTTGAGGGTGTGAAGGTTGGAGTAGCCTTATCTTGTTGTCCTTTGTTGTTGATAGATCTGTGTTATTGAACCTTCTTGACTCGTTCTTCTTATGCAAGCTGCCTTAGAGCTTGCGACTGTTAATCTATTATTTTCCTTCTGAGTCTGGTCCGTTCTGACTCTGGTTCAAAGGCTTTGGAAGAACAGCAAAGCTGTGTTAGTAATTGTACGGTTGTGCTCGACGTGTGTTCAATGTGTTTTGATACTGTGTGCAACACACGATCTTACTACAAGGCAAGACTATGGAAACGCCGGATCTCTTCTCACTACCAATTCAATGGCACAGTCAGATAGATCTTACATGGTTGTAGATTTACAAGTAGTTGGTATCAACTAGTGTAGAATTTTAGAGATATAATCAGTTGAATGTTAAAAGTATGAGACAAAGTGAAATCTTGCCGTGATACAAGATATCTCTTTTATTGTGGTGAAAGACAGTGCGTTCACTAATGCAGCACTGTAAAATTACGTGCTGATTTATTTTGTACACATATTGATCATGTATATATATGTATTTTGTGAGAAGCTTCTGGCAACAGTTTTCTTTGCTCGTGAATATAGGAAGATTCTCATGTGATATTTATCATTGGAACCAAAGATTGTTCACCGTCGAATTGAGGGCAATATTAGAAACCAAGGATTGCTCACTGTCGATACGCAATGGGGTTGATACACAATGGGAATCAATACGCGGTGGGGTTTGAAATGTGGTGGATATGTTTGCGCTTAGAACATAAGTTGTAATCAACCTCTTGAGCTAATAAATCAAACTCATCGGCTCCTTTGAATAGAACAAAATTGTTGCCGTACAAACATTGGCATTACTGGACGTGAAAGGAATTTAATAGCTGGATACTTTGCAGCAATAGCATCGATGTATTGTTGAGTCTCTTCTTCATTTGGTAAGCAAACTTTTGCAGCAGGATGGTCTTGTAATGCAGAAAGAAGGAGCTTGCGTCTGAATTTCAGCCATCTGTACATAGGAGAAGCTGTTAATCCAAATGCTATAGCAACTGCTCTTGCTGCTGATCCTCTGGTTTGGAGCCAGAATAAAATAAGAGCAAGGCAACCAGTTGCATCAAACTCTCGACGACACATAAAATTTTGTTCATTATATTCCTTAAACTTCTGAATTGATCCAGTCTTCTTATCAACAGTGTGTGAATTGAAGAGTGGCTCAAATATATCTAGAAGCTCCCTGAATACTACATGGTCAACTCCACAGCAATTGAGAAGGGCTTGATCATTGCCGGATCGATAGAGATACATGAAAGCAGATTGACTGTATTGCTTAATTGCAATCCTAGGAGTTCTATGGTCCCTTCTTTTCTTATCTTCCTCCCCAAGCAGTGCTGGGTTGTTGTAATTGGGGGTTAAGTAGTTGTCATAGTAGTATCCAAGCAGTGTTAACTCCAGGGCCATGTTGATTGTCAATTATCAGTTTAAAAAAGAAAGAGTGTTTCGCGAAAGAGTGTTTGCTTTTCTTGCTGGAGAGCAACTTAAGTGTTTTAGCAAGGATAGGCCAAATCACCAAATCAGCAAATCACATGGTACATGAAAAATTCTGAAAATTTTCAACTGCCGGCCTGCCGGCCAAAATAGGCGGGTAGGTGGCGCGGGTAGTGGTGATTAAACAGACAGTTACTGTTTCTTATTTGAGATTCCGAATTCCACATTCACTTGGAGTGAATAGTTAATAATAAAAAATATTCATCCATTGGGTGCGTCAAAAATCTATTCAATCCATTCACTCGTATATATATATTTATTAGTTTGGTCTTTTATTACTTTATCACTGGTGGGAATCACTCATTGCGCATAAACGTTAGAAATTGCACATGATTGAGTGATTCCCACCAGATGAAAACGAATAAAATTAATATAAAAACACATAAAAAGTATGTGTTTTCTATATAGATGTATCCACTTCTTAATAAAATTTGTCACTCAAGGTGTGTCCGGCTTACAGTTTTTATTCACTTAACTAACACAGAATAGATTTCAACGGAATCTTAAAATCAAAGATTTTAGTCTGAATCAATTGTGTGCACCTCTTGCACCTCCTTTGCCGGCATACTTTTTAGGTGATCATCGCTAATTTTGCCGAGCCCAAAAATTTCGAACAAAAAATCAACGAAAAGAAAGTCCAGAAAGAAAGAAAAGCAACAACAGTAACACTTGTCTCTCCAGCACTTCAGCACTTTCTTTTCTCTCGAGCGCTCACTCAGGACAAGAATGTCCTTCTACCCCTTCACTACAATCGCTCTCGTTGCTCTTGCTAGTTTATTAGACGATTCATTGGAACATGAATATGAAGACAAATCAATTTGAATCCGCGGTCCCCTCACAAATACTTCAAATACCATCTATCATAACACTCAACATGGCACCGGCTGGTGGTGGTGGAAGGAAAGCCGGCATTGCCAACTACACAAAGCCCGAGTTGGAGCACTTGCTCAGATGCATGAGAAGTATCCTACCAATTGGCCCAGAAGAGTGGGACGCCGTTACAAGCCTACACGCTGAAAAATATTCTGGTAGGGACATTGATTCAATCAGAAACAAATACATTCATTTGTACCGGAAGAAGATGCCAACTGGTGATCCAATTCAGAAATGGGATGTTAAACAAGCCAAGGAAATCAAGTATCTGATTGATTGATGATAGAGCCTCTGCCATTATCAATGGAGAAGAAACATTTGATCTTGAAACAGGGGAGTTTGTCCCTGCTGATGACGAGCCGTCCGATCCTCCCATTCGAACCAAGGATATCGAACTTCCACCACTTCCACTTTGTCAACCAACTCAATTGACTCAAGGAACAACTCAATCAACTCAAGGAACAGAGGACAACCAACTAGTAGCACCCCCACTTCTACTTGGTCAACCAACTCAACCAACACAAATCGATGAAGCAGCAACAGAGCTCACTCCTACCAGTTTAAAAAAAACCTTAGTGTGGTGTCAGCACTAACAAGAAGAGAGCTTACAATCGCAAAGCAGACAATGACACACTTTTAATGAGTGTGATTGCTGCAGCCATTGAGAGAGGGACAGAGGATCGAAAGCTTCATCTGCAGGCGTTGGAATCCCATCAAGCGGCACATTGGAACTCCAGCAACGCAATCCCATCAAGCGGCCTTGGAACTCCAGCAAACAACGACAGACGAACAAGGCCGATGAAGAGAAGAAGGTGGCCGATGAAGAGAGGAAGGTGTTGTTCCAGGTATTCATTGGTCAACTTGCTAGTTGGTGGGGGCTAATACTGATGACGGGGGAAGCTCAAAGAAAACTGGAAAAAACACCTTTGACTCTCGTGTGCCAACGACAGTGGCGAAAGCGATTTGGAGGAATGAGAATCGACGGATCGAATCAATCAATATTAGTTAGGGGGGGGGGGGGTTTTTTAGTTAGTTAGTTTAGTCAAATAAACGATTATGTGGTCAGCGAAAAATTACGGGGCTTTGGGTCGGCATCCCAATTTGATTGTTGAAAAAGCCGACAAACGAAACGACGACCAAGGGTGCGGAACGACAATATTCCGATGATAAAGCATTAGAATCAACAAACCTCCGAACTACTTGGAAATCCTTAAGTGTAAAAAACAATATCCCTAAGGCTTACAACAAAAGAGGATAATACGGTTGCAAAAACAAGTAAATATCCAAAGACCTGAACGATAATAAAAACACTTGGAACGCTTAAGTAAATTCAGGAAGAATCTACTTGATATCCCGTTGAGGAGGAAATTACTTATTGCAATCAAGAAAATCAATACCGATTCCGGAATGGGCCTATCTATCTCAAAAGACCACAAACAAGCATATGCCAGCCATCAGATAAAACAATTAACCTCGTATATGACAACAATGACCAATACCATTGAATGACCAATACAGTAAGACCAATACACGCCGCTAATACAGCAGCACGCAGAACCAGTATCAATCCAATGAAGACCAAGTAACCGGGGATCTCTAACACATTAAATTACAGCAGAGAGCCCCGATACACAGTGAAAATACCTAGTGTAAAAATAAGAAAGGGGCCTCTCTCTGAGCTCACATCTCTTTTTAAATTTCAATTATCCTATACCTATCCGGTCGATTTTTTTGAGTTACAACAGGTTATATCGAGCCCTTATAACTCACACAATTGCTGCCCATCCGTAGGATTGTGTATACCTTAAAAGCTATATCTATCTCCAGAAGCCGTTCAGCACCTCCACTGTCGGGTTAAATCCAGAGGAAACTTGTAGTTGACGTCCATCCGTGTTGCTACACTTCAGCCTCCCCCCATCTCTTTCTTTTCTTTCCTTTTTCACCTCCCTGCTCATGGATCAAGGGGTGTATACTGATTCTCCTACAGGAATCTTCTTTTGTAATCCACGACCCAGCTACAAGAACGCCGACGCCGCCGCCAACACCGACGCCGACGCGGACACACCACACCGAAGAATTCTACCAACGATCGATTGTTTCCCCGATCGATTCACCGATCAGATTGATTATTCCTCCCAACACCTCCTTCGGAACATTCCCTTGGTCATCCCTTTGACACACGCACCTCCGCTTGGTCATTTCATTGTTCTACGAGAATCTTCTCTCATTCCCCACGATCGATTACCACGGCAACGCCGCCATTTTCTGGAAGTTTAATCCAAGAACGACAACGATGAACGTTCATCTGTGACCAAACAAGGCTAAATACCTCCGCCCGGTCATTTCGTCGGCTCCCCAGATTATTTCTCCATCCTACCGGCGGGATACAATTCGAATTCCCCGCACCCATCGAGACTAACAACAACCATACACGACTCGAAACACCGATTCGACACCCATCATGGTTCCTCCACCAGAAGCATATGATTGTCCAATGTCTATGGGATTGCATTCAAATTCCAAAGTGACAACAACCCCCAAGAAGTCCTCTCTCTCAATGGCTCCTATGCAGAGACTGTGCCATTTACAGCACCTGAAATATCAACTCTCTTCACATTGGACGCTAATGACGAAGGCCCCAGAACCCTTGGTCCGGCCCCAGTCACTGCACTCAGGGAAGCCTTCTGCAACAGCATCACCTTGGACATGGCTAACATCGATGAACTAGCAAAGGGACACATAGCCCAGCTCCTTGATTCATGCCCCGTACGATTTGTTAAACCTGGATCCCCAAACCAAAGGATCAGAAACCCACAGGAGTTTGACTCTGCAGGAAATGAGGCTGTCAGACAAGCGGAAGCAACCAACGACCCACAACCACTTGCAAAGGTACTATTCAACATCAATCAATGGAAATTCAAAAGGAACTGGAAGACCAATGACCCCGGCAACTATTTCAATGGCATCTACACAGGTGAACTCCAATCCGACGTTGATGATGAAAATGAGGCCAACAATGACGCAGATGCCACAGCTACACCCTCAGTGCCCGCTGCAGAAGGCGCCGACATGCAACAATTGACCACCCTACTACAGCAATTGGTCAACAATGGCAACAACAACAACAACAACAACAACAATGCCGGTGCCAACCACCAAGCGACACTCCTATCTCAAAATACCACGAACAAGCATATGCCCCATCGGATAAAACAATTAACCTCGTATATGACAAAATGACCAATACCATTGAATGACCGATACAGTAAGACCAATACACGCCGCTAATACAGCAGCAGCAGAACCAGTATCGATCCAATGAAGACCAAGTAACCAGGGAAGATCTCTAACACTTTAAAATACAGCAGAGAGCCCTGATACACAGTGAAAATACCTAGTAAAAATAAGAGCCTCTCTCTGAGCTCACATCTCTTTAAATTTCAATTATCCTATACCTATCCGGTCGATTTTTTGAGCTACAACAATTAGTGAAACTTAACAACACTACCATTGTTGCTCCAGACAGAAACTTAGGCTACAAAGGCAATAGAAAAACTCTATTGCAACACCTTAAAGGAGAGATCCAAAACTACTAGAGGTGCGCTGGAGCAAAATTATTCGAACTTGTTGTCGACTGCTCTAAATATAACTAATCGATCGATCAAATCAATCGACTACAGTAGAGGTGCGGACGTGTTGTTGACTGCTCTATCAACTAATCAATCGGACGTGTCGACTACGAAGAATTTGCATCACTAATTCGTAACTACTATCGATTATCATCTCATTTGCTACTAATCGATTGGATCAAATACATCGTTTGCAGTTTCTGTTGGTACCAAATTGTACAAGAAGAAACCTTCAGTCTGACTCATGTAGGTGTTGAGTATGGTGTTGATTCCAATTTTAGCTGTCTGAAAGTTGTAGAGACAAACAAGGAGCTTCAGCATAATCTTCCTGTCTCCTATTTCTTCCAAGAGAATGCTGTTCTTCATCCAGGGAAATCCCCCTTGGATCTGTCGCATTCCCCATTCAGAGAGCTGCCGGACACTGGTAGCAGCGCAATTCACTGTAAGATCTGCTGCATTGAAAGGATCATGTTGGCAACTCCGCATGAGGTATGGCTTTCTAGACAGTTTGAAAGCTGAATCAACAATAAGCTTTGCTAGGTATTTATCATACATGAGCTCCATCTTTTCATAGAGCCCATAGTCAGCTTGAGTACTATCATGCCAACAAACTGGAGCATTCAAGATGCAGCCCCGGATCCTGCCGTCCGGAGCAAAGATGAAAACACTGTTGACGTATGTCCCACAAGTCCAACCATTGTAGTATTGGTTTTGCTTCATCCAGTTACCAGACTGTTGGATATGCAGTTTGAGGCCATCCCAGTTACCAGACTGTTGGATATGCCGTTTGAGGCCATTGCAGGCACCCCACACTCTGTGAGGTGCTAACACAGGATACTTTGCAGCAATAGCATTGACGTATTGTTGAATCTCTTCTTCATTTGGCAAGCAAACTTTTGCGGCAGGATGGTGTTGTAATGCAGAAAGAAGGAGCTTCCGTCCAAATTTCAGCCATCTGTACATAAGAGAAGTGGAAGCTGTTAATCCAAACGCTAGAGCAACTGCTCTTGCTGCTGATCCTCTGGTTCAGAACCAGAATAAGACAAGAGCAAGACATCAAATTGCATTGAATTGGTTTGTTGTTGACCGAATCTTCTTCTGTCGAATAACTCCGGTGTTCTTATCAACAGTGTAAGAATTATAGAGCGGCTCGAATAGATCTAAGAGCTCCCTGAATACTACATGATTGATGCCATAGCAGTTTAGAAGGGCTTGATCGTTGCCAGATTGGTGCAGATAAATAAAAGGAGATTGGCTGTATCTCTTAATTGCAATCCTAGGAGTTCTAAAATCCCTTCTTCTCTTATCTTCTTTGCCAAGCAGTGGATTGTTGTAATCAGGGGTTAAGTAGTTATCATAGTAGTCCTCCAATTAGTGATAGTAACTCCAGGGCCATGGTGATTGTCGATTATAAAAGAAAAAGTGTTTCGCGAAAGAAAGAGTGTTCTTTGCAAGAAGAGTGTTTGCAAAAGAGTGTGCTTTCTCCTTGCTGGAGAGCAATGTGAGTGTTTTTAGCGAGGATAGCGCTTAAATTAGTATGAAGTACGGAGTACTTCTTCGTATCAGCAAAGCCAATCGATACGGTACATAGAAAATTCTAAAAATTTCAACTGCCCGCCATCCTTGAATACTTAACAGGCTTGTTGCTTGCCAAAATAGGCCGGTAGGTGGCGCGGGTAGGAGTGATTAAACAGACAGTTACTGTTTCTTCTTTAGGGATTCCAAATTCCAAATTTGGCAGTTAATAAAAGTATTCGTCCGTTGGGTGTGATAAAAAAGTATTCATTCTATGTACTTTTTATTAACTTTTGATTCTATTCACTTTCTGAAATCTGGTGGGAATCACTCATTCATTCCTACGGTACCCTAAATTTAAGTACCGTACGGTACTCGTACAGCATTACAACGATAGGCAGGAATGGCATTGAACGGCATTGGGTCATTCCCGAAAACACAGAATATCTGTGTCACATGGCATCGATGTGTGTATTCGGGAATGAAAATTGTTGACACAGATATCTGTGCGCTAAAAACTCTTCCCATATTCATGCTCATTTTTGGAATAAGGAATTCGGCGATACCTATGATACAACTGACAAAAAATTGGTATCTGCCTCCTCTTTCTCCGACTAAAAAGGTACGCGTTAAGTGGTAAAAACGATTTCACTTAACACCAAAGATAAACAGGTTAAAAGGTATGTACGGAGACATAATTAAAGACCAGATCAATAAGTAAATACTGTGACCCCTTACGTGTATTCAAAAAGAACACACATAGCAGCCCGTGAAGAAATTACTTATTGCAATCATTAAAATCCATACTGGCTCGTATTGGGCTTCATTTATTCCATACAACATGATCCAGCAAAAGGCCCATTGATACTATTACTTAACCTTGTAAAAGGACCAATGCCATACAGATATATAATGATGAAAGAACACATAACGGGCGTTTTTGTTCTTTTATGTGACTCGTCCATTGGATTACTAACAAGGGAATGAAAAAGGTGCAGTCATGGATTCCAAATGGAGACACAGAATTGTGTTTAAATCAGTGTTTATGAGGGGGTCTCGTAAACACTTAAAAACGGTAATGTGAGTAAAAAAGCCAAAAACTGAGTAACAAAACACACACAATCATGCACGACCTAAATTACACAGATATTCTGTGTTTTCGGGAATCGCCCATTGAACGGCACAATGATGCGATTGGGCGAGGGCCAAGGGGGGCGCCATGTTGGACGTACGACAGCCAGACTCGACCATCATCGCTCCTATCGACCCATCCCCAAAGCCAACAATTTATTTCAATTGGGTGCATGCAGGCATGAGCATACCGTATAATATTAGTGCAATAAAAAAATGATGATGATTCGTGTCTGATCCAAAGAAAAAAGGTTTCTGACGATCTGTGCTACTCGTAGTCGTACCAGGGCCAAGCATTGTCAGTGCCCCGATTGAATGGAGTTTTTGTGGTGTTCGGGCATCAATCACGCTGTCGAAGCAACAGGCTTCGCAGTCTGTCTTGCATGCTGGTTATCCGACCTTGCTCTTCTTAGGTACAAGTACCGGTACGGTAATAGCAACATATCCAAAATCATAACAACACGATAGAGAATCCAAATCCGAAAGGCAAACGGAATTATCATGGCTCCTCACGTTCTCTCTGCAGTTGAAGGTATGTAAATGTAGATGTAGATGTAGATGTAGACAGCTATTGCACCAAAGAAGGACAAGAGATGCAGCGCACTTGTACCGGTTCGGGGGATGCGATTGTGATGCAGTTGTTCTCTGTCGTGGTGACCGTGGTTGTGTCATGTGCATCTATCTAATCCGATTCGATTCGATTCGATTCGATTCGATTCGACTCGACTCATTCATTCATTCATTCGCCGAACGCTCGAATCCCAATGTTGCAACGATTACGACACCCCACCCCCACAAATAATATCAATGTCCATACTGTACTTCACAACTACGGCACTAAACGATATAACAACAACAACAACAGGAAGCGTCGTCGACGTGGTTCCCATCAAGCGCGCGCTGGTGAGCGTCTCCGACAAGA
This sequence comes from Pseudo-nitzschia multiseries, assembly GCA_037355745.1. Lineage (NCBI taxonomy): Eukaryota > Bacillariophyta > Bacillariophyceae > Bacillariales > Bacillariaceae > Pseudo-nitzschia > Pseudo-nitzschia multiseries. The sequence goes on from CM074787.1 coordinate 2,822,566, forward strand.
CCGGAATCGTCGAGTTCTGCACCGCCCTCCAGAAAAATTACGGAACGGAATTGTTGAGCACCGGGGGAACCGCGAAGGCATTGAGAGAATCCGGTCTGGACGTCAAGGATGTTTCCGAGTTCACCGGTGGCGCCGAATGCCTGGACGGACGCGTCAAGACGCTCCATCCCAAAATCCACGGAGGTCTCCTAGCGGTCCGAGGAAATGCCCAGCACGACGCCGACATGAAGGCCCAGGGCATGTCCAACATCGACATGACCATTCTCAATCTATACCCCTTCGAGGCCACCATGAAGCGGGAGAACGTCACGTTCGAGCAGTGCGTGGAAAACATCGACATTGGCGGGCCCTCGATGATGCGATCGACGGCCAAAAACCACGTCGCGACCACCATTGTCACCAACCCCAACCAATACGACGCGCTCATCCAGGAACTCGCGGAAAACAACGGGGGAACCACCCTCAAGACGCGCAAGAACTGTGCCGCCAAGGCCTTTGCCCTCTCCGCGAAATACGACGGAATGATTGCTTCCTACTTTGCCGAACAGATCCAGAAGGACGAAGCCGAAACCGAGACCTTCACCAAGGACGTGGTCGTCCCCCCGGGTGTACGTTCCCGAATTCAAGCTCAAGTACGGATGCAATCCCCACCAAAAGCCGGCCGCGATTCTTTCCCGCATGGGAGAAAAGCTCCCCTTCGAGGTCCTCAACGGAACACCCGGATACATCAACCTCTTGGATGCCGCCAATGCCTGGCAATTGGTCAAGGAATTGAAGGAAGCCACCGGATTGGCGTCGGCCGCCTCTTTCAAGCACGTCAGTCCGGCCGGAGCCGCCGTCGCGGTCCCCCTCACGGACGTCGAGTGCAAGGCCTACGAGGTCACGGAAGAGACCCGGGCGTCGTTGACGGACGTCTCTCTGGCCTATTTGCGCGCCCGAAATGCCGACCCCATGTGCAGTTTCGGAGATTTCAGCGCCGTCTCGGACGTCGTCGATGAGCAAACGGCACGCTATTTGAAGAAGGAGGTCAGCGACGGTATTGTTGCCCCCGGATACACGCCCGAGGCACTGGCCATTCTCAAATCGAAGAAGGGCGGAAAATTCATTGTCTTGGAGGCCACCAAGGACTACGAGGCCGGAACCAACGAGTACCGAGAGGTGTACGGAATGACCTTTTGCCAAAAGCGCAACGACACGGTCTTGACCAGCGAGCACATGAGCACCGTCGTCACCGACGCGGCCAAGTGCGCTCCCGTCAACGATGCCGCCGTGCGCGACCTCATCGTCGCCTCTATTTGCGTCAAGTACACCCAGAGCAACTCGGTCGGATTTTCCAAGGACGGCATGATGGTCGGAGTCGGTGCCGGTCAGCAATCCCGGGTAGACTGCGTGAAGCTTGCCGGCCGCAAGGTACAGACGTGGTACCTTCGACAACACCCGAAGGTCCTGGCCCTTCCCTTCAAGGAGGGCACCAAGCGACAGGACCGCGTCAACGCCCGTGTTCGATACATCGAGGGAGACTTTACAGACGAGGAAAAGATCCGATGGAACGCCATGTTCACGGAGGTCCCCGAGGCCCTGACGGACGCCGAAAAACAGGACTTCCTTTCCAACTCGAGCGGGATTGCCATTTCCAGCGACGCCTTTTTCCCCTTTAGGGATTCCATCGATCACGCCTCCAAGCTCGGGGTATCGTACGTGGCGCAGCCCGGTGGAAGCGTGCAAGACGGACAGGTCACGGAAGCTTGCAACGAATACGGCATTGCCATGTGCCACACGGGTGTCCGACTCTTCCACCACTAGATAGGAACAGAACCATAATTTCATTATTATTATTACTACTTTTTTTGGTACGAAGTACAGTAATTAACAAGCTCAAGCAAACTGTCGCAATTGATTGTTCCGCGAACATACATAGACTGGATTTCATTACGCTGTATTTGTTGGCCTTCCATTTACGCACGCACTACATTCGCATACTATTGTTCGGACTTTTATTACTGGATTTCGGTAAACAACCTAAGATTAATTTCTTTTCTGGACACCTTTTCAATGGTTGGCGCGAGTGCGTTGGGTTTGGTGCCTTTGTCCCTGCAGTAAATAGGATACTAGCAAAATGTGCACGAAGATTATGCAGTGCCACCAGTAAGTTCGGTAGGAGTGCGTGTGACTAGGGGTTGGGGATACCACTGTCTCCGATGATTTGGGTAGGTGAGAAACTGCCAGTACTACCGTAGGACTCTAGGACTGCTGATAAAACAAAACTAGAGAAGTCATCGACATACCGGTGCATAATAAAACAAAATAGGACTAGTGCTAGTAGTAGTACGAGTACTAGTAGTACGTTCTGTCATCTCTGACATTAGCAGTACGAACTTCAGTATCTGCCTCTTCAGGGGTAAGATTGGGACTTGAATTACCATACTTTGACTCGCCCAAGCATAAAGTTAGGAAGTGTGTGTTTCGACCGGGATACGTTCAGGTACCGTAGGGCTGGGAGTTGGGAGTTCATTAAAGGTCTTAAGATTAGTAGGATTTAGACCGAAAAGAGTGTCCTGCAGTTTACTCGTACGGGTACTAGTACTCGTACTCGTACCGGTACGTACGTAAGAAACTGCTATCCAGGGGTGATGCTGCTATCATCGTTATTAGAAGTGGTATTGGCGAAAATCGACGACGGACATCTCATACCACATGACGCACTCCTATGTACGAAGTACGTACGAGTACGGAGTACTTCGTAATAATCAAAATTATGACTCGTATCGGTATCCAATGTACTCGTATCCAAGTACGAGTACCGTACCGGTACGTGCCATAGTACTATCCATTCAAACATGCTGCCTCCCGACAATGCCCCCCCTCCCAAGGTCTCAGTCGTGTTCGGAATGAATCCGAATCATTTTTTTGGTCGCCTCGGCATGTTTTACAGTGCCGGGTATGAACCGGATACTATGAGCAGTATGATGCGTTGTGTTCCGTTGAAAGGAAGACTTTCTTGTACAATAACTACCGCAAAATTACGTAACGTAGCTCTTCATGCTGAGATTTGGTAGGAACAAACCGTTTCCGACAGTTTTCGCGTCTACTCGCCAATCAGATTCGGATCGCTAATTAACCTCTAGCACGCGTGGCGGGCCATTGATCGCTCTGTTGCACATCGAGTCGTTTGTCCGCCAGAACCCATGCCGACCGATGCGTTCTGAAAGAGAATTTTAGTACTAGGTTATGTACCGTTGCACATGATACAGACTAAATTACCAAAGCAACAGGAGCATCTCTCTCTCTCTCTCTCTCTCTCTCACCCCCAGAAGACGGTGTGCACTGGTATTCGTACAGTACAAGTAGGTCCTTACTGAAGTGAATTCTCTAGAGAACGACGATTACAGCAAAGCAGCAAAGCTGATCGAACTACCATCGAGATTCGTCTTCCATCCATCCATCAATCCATCCATCCATCAATCCATCCATCAATCCATCCATCCATCAATCCATCCATCAATCCATCCATCCATCAATCCATCCATCCATCGATCCATCCATCGATTCATCAATCCCTCTGTCTTTTCCACCGAAGCGAAGCATTCCAGACTCTATTGTTACCATCGTTATCGCCATCTTATCATCATCTGCGTGTCTGTGTTTGTGCATTCGTCGGCATCAAGCTAGGGGGAATAGTTCAATCCACGGAAGGAGCGAACGATAATAGCCAAAGCTCTCGAAACGCGACACAGTAATACCAGCGTATTCCAAGGAACGCGACGCAGATCCAACAAATTGGGAACATGCAGCAGCAGCAGCAGCAGCAGCAGCAGCAACCCTACTACGGCAGGCCGGTAACACAATCGCTCCCGATGGGCGACGACTCGGATCCTTCCGCTCGCCTCCACCACAACCTTGGCGGCCACAAGCCAAGGGGCCGAACCACGTTTGCGTCCTCGTCCGCCAACACGCTGGACAAGGACGTGGACGAAGAATATCTGCACCGAGGTGGAAAAATCCCGCCTCCTCCTCCCTCTACGCCACCTCCGAAGGGCCGTCGCGGCAGCTTCGGCAAGCAGCTTTCCCCGTCTCCCCGGGACGTTGCTCCGCTTTCGAGCCCCCGGCGCCAGCTCAAACAAAAGCAACTACAGCAGCAGCAGCAGCAACAGCAGCAGCAGCAGCAACAGCAGCAGCAACAACAACAACAACAACAGTTACAGTATTCGCAACAGCAATCGCAAGCGCAACCACAACCACAACATCATTTGAGTCCCAGAGAACAGAGCGCGTGCGAAGAAGATCCCCGGATGCCTTCGGTTCTCAACCTGAAATTATCCAAAAAAACGAAAACGAAATCGAAACAACCGTCGAGCTCGGGCAGCAAATCCTCCGCGTCATCGACACCCACCAGACAACAGCGGCCTCCAAAAACACCCAGCCCGCGCGGCCCCTCCCGGAGCAGCAGGAGCGCCGAATACGGCAGCCGACTGGAATCCTTTCACCAGGTCATGCTGGACAACATCGAACAGGAAACCCTCTTGATCAAGAGGCAGGGGAGTTTTCAAATCCACCACAAGAACATGGATCGTTCCCGAGCGGCGAACAACCAACTAAACCAACAACAACAACAACAACAACAACAATCAAAGGATGATGGCTTTGGAGTGCCGGAACCGGATGCCGACGGTGCCACACCCGTTCGGAAACATTCACCGTCACGGCGCAACTCCCACCGGGGAGGCAACGGCAACAGCAACAGCGGTGTGGGAGGCAACGGCAACAACAACAACAACAACAACAACAACAGCAGCAACGGCAACGGCAACGGCAACGGCAACGATGTGGAGAGCCTCTGGAAGGAAACCATGCACGATATTTCTACCGCGGCCGCTGTCACCATGAAAACCCTCCAGTCGGCCATACAGCAGACCAAGCTGGCCTCGTCCCACCACAACATCCACATCCCGCAACCGATGGGCTGTGTGAGCATCCATGCGGACGATTTTAATAACGAGAGCAAAACGCACCGAAGGAGGATCAGCGAGGACGACCTGATGTCTCCCACCGCTAAGGCCGACAGTGGCGAAAGCAGGGCCGAGACCATGCGGTCCCCGTCCGGAACCGAGCTGATGAAGCGCATGCACGATGCTTTCAAGAAGGTAGTGGTGGACGCCACCCACCAAGACGACAACGTACAGCGTCGCAACGATCTGGGAGGTCGGCGGGGGGACGACGACGGGAACAACCACAATCGCAACGCACAGCAACAACAACAAGGCAACAACAACAACAACAACAACAACTGGGGCGTCGGAAACATTCTCGCCAACGGATTTGGTTGGGACGGAGAGGAGGAGGACGACGATGACGACGATCAGCGCTCCCGGGCCACCTACGACACCTGGGACGACGAGAATTCCGTCCTGCGACGGCTTGGATCCTGGGGTACCATCAACTCGCAGTTCACGGCCGGAACCGCTGGCACCATGGGGACGCTCGGTACCCTCGACACCGATGGCGGCCCACCGGTACGTTCGAACACCCCCCGCAACGGGGACGAGCTGGTAGTTCCCGCATTGAAGGACGACGACGGACAGGTCATCGATCCAATCCTGGTCGAGAGAGCCCAGCGCCTCAAAAAACAACAGCAGCAGCAGGATAGTGCCAGGCAGACTCCCAAGAAGCGCCGGCCCCGCCGCAAAAAGGTGGTCCAGTTCGATTATCCACCCATCAAGTCCCTCCGGCAGTACACGCGGCCGGATCCGGAGGACCTGCCCAAGCTCTTTTTCACCGAGGACGAGCTGGATCAGATCGAAGACGATCGCTACTCGACAATGAGCACGGACGACATTGAAATCGTGGCGGTTGCCTCCAAGGACACGCTCGGGGGCGAGGAGGAAGTGGCCTATACCAATAAGAAGCAAAAGGGCGGCAAGCAGAGCTACGAGCCGGGATGCAAGCCCGTGAAGGGACGGAGCGGGACACCTCTCCGCCGGAGGTCCCGCGGCGGCGGCGGCGGCGGTGGTGGTAGCGACGAGGAGCCGAGGCACGACAACAGCAGCCAGGATCCCAATGCTCAAGTCCCATCACCGCGCCGACTCGTCAAGGGAGTACAGATCTACCTGAGAGAGCGCTCCACCGGAGCCTGATCGAAGAAAATCGAAACGAAGCGACACGACGAAACCCAGGACTCGGTTCGATTACGTTGCGGGACGGTGACGTGAGGGAGGAAGCTAGAGGGGACTGCGTGTTGACGCGGGAGGGAATCCCGCTTTTCTCCGTGGTTTCTTGTGGGAAGAAAACAACAGTAACAACGGAACTGGTGCGTATGTCGGTTTTTAAGAATCGTGAAGACTGCCGGTCGCTGAGCGATACAGGAAACGATTGCATCGTTGTTACTGCGGGGAAGGAGCTGCGTGGATCGGATGCACTGCAATCCAACCCAATCCAATCCGGGCCATCTTATCTGGCTTGTGGAAATGCTGTCGGAAGCAATTAGGACAATCCGCGAGTCGGAGGAAACGCAGTAGTGGCCATGGTGCGAAACATCGAATGCGACTGATTGTTGGCTGGCATTTGCCTCCGACGGAAAGTCATTGCAGAGTCGAGATATTTAATGTCCCGCTCTGTTTCGTAGTTTCCAGCATGAAGGACGCGAGACGACTGTCGTTTGCACGATGCATACTGGTACGGAACGAACCGCAACAACATCCATTCCATACATTTCATTCATATATCCTAATAAAATTGTGCCCGTCTACAAGTTTGGTTCCGAGTCGAAATCTTGTCACGGATTTCTTCCCTCGCAGAAAGTCTTCTTACCATGGCTTGTGTGGTGCAACAGTAACATCTGGCAGGAATTGGTCTTGCTCCATACATAGGTTGCGGAACGAAAATCTTTAATCGTATAAGGTACCCGTTTTATTCATAGTTTACTACTTCTATCTAATATGGCGACTCTTTTCGCAAGGTTTCACCATATTGGGGGAAGTTGGCGCGCGTTGTCGAAAGAATGCCTGGCGGTAGGTAGGAAAGAGTGTAGACTGCATACAAACAAATGCCAATAGGACAGCCGGTTTCCGACCAATGCACATTAGTGAGTGTTTGCGAAAACCCTGGCTGGATAGGTATGAAATGACACGTAGCAGAACATCCCACTATGGAGTATCTGCCCTTCTGTGGTTACCGATCCGTTCTTTTTGGAAGTTTGTTGTAGTCCGAACCGTACCGTACCATATTCTATCGGGTGCGATCCATGCGGCTCAATTCTGTATTTTGCATTCCGTGCATTCCATTGACCAGGTCTTATCTGCTAGTCACGAACTCAAACAGTGTGGTACCGTATTCAAACCCTCACGATTGAATTACCCACGATTCAAGAAAATCTGAAAAGCAATGCCACACCAGCCGGGCTTCAATATTGAAGTCTGGGTGAAGAACATATCTAATTTCTCTATGTGCAAATGTACGTTGAATTCCAATTCAACAGCTTTTTACTGTTACAAGCTTTCCAACGCCTCCTCGGAGTAGTTGGCAGAGCTAGCTCACAATCTTAGTTTTTAACCAAATATATAGCCTTATTTTAGTACCTTTATCTAGAGGCATATGACACTGTTTAAACAGTAAAAAAACTGCTTCGACCTACAACTACTACTACTTCAACTACTTGAGTAAACACTACCACAACTGCTAACAAGCAATCAACTGATCCTACCGATTGTCCAGTAAGAAGAGGAAGACAATGTCTAGCTACTATTCCATCATCCCTTTCAAATTTGGTGACTTTGATCAAGATTCTATCGACAAGGTGGAATTCAAGAACACACATGAGTTCAATGGAATGCCCAAAACAACCAAGCTCAAGATGCCTTTGATTACTGCAGGATCAACCAAATTACAAATTCTTTTCACCATCAACGAATTTATGCAATCCAAGAAGACACTCAACTTAACTACAGGACCAAGACTATATGACAGTTTGTAGACCTCACCAGACATTACACCGACAAGAGTTGGTGGAACCGCTACATATCAAACAATGTTCCTCAAAGAACTGTCGATAACTCCCAAACCACTGTGGAAGCATTTGTTAACTACAAATTCCACAACAACCTCGATGCATACCAAAACCATCGAAGATTCCTTACCAATATCAAGAAAACAACCGATATGGCAGTACACCAATTTGTCGCCCAAGTCAACTTCCACAACCATCCATGTTATTCTTCCACTGCTTCCAGGACACCCACCAGAGGACACAGAAATCAAGGAGAGAGAGAGAGTTCAAGAATCTAATCTTTGAATCCATGCCCGGCAATTGGAAGTACACCTACCAACAACATCATTCTCCTCACAGAGATTCTCTTTCTGAAATGATGATGAGATTTGAGAGATATCAGTATGCACAAAACCAGAAAAAGAAATCAGATAATCCATCTCAAGACAGCAATAACAACAATAATAATAGCAACAACAACCGTAACAACAATAACCGATGCAATCAAAACAATCGAAACAATGGAAACAATGGAAACAACAACAACACTCGGAACACCGGAAATAATCAATCCAACAACAATGGCAATGGCAATAACCAAAATCAGCAACGCAACAACAATCAAGGCAATAAAAACAACAACAAAGGTTCAACAAGGATCTCCAATGACTCACCATTCCCAATTCACCCAGGTACCAACCTTGGGGCCAATGCTATGCCAACAAATTTGGCAAAAATTCCAATCAGTCCAACAACAATGACAACACCGGCTCGCATGTGAATGATCAGAATTCCAGCAATAACAGCAATTGATCCAGCAACTCCTCTTCCTATGGCAGCAATCCTCATGAGCCAGAGCAACACATGTGTGTCTTCATCAATGAACCAGAAGAAACTATTCCATCAACCCCTTGGCCAGATCTCTTCCATGTAGACATGGATGTCAATGACGAATATTATAATTCAGATCTTCAGAGATTTCCCACAGATGAGCCACCACAAAACCTTGATTCCGACAATAACAAGCAAGATGTTGCTCCCAGCAACACCAATGTCGACCTTGCTCCAACCACAGTAAGTGTCTGCAACTCCATCAATGGGTCCCCTGGCAAGTACTACTTGAAAATCCTCTTTGATTCCGGATCCACCGACAATCTCATCGTGGAATCAGCAATTCCTTCTGGAATCACGAAACACTTGCTCGACCAACTGATTCAAATGCAAACAACAAATGGCAAAACCACTTGCAACCACTACATAACCTTGGAGAACACCATGTTTCCAGAACTATCCTATTTGATGAAGGTTCTCAAAATGAAGTGCTTTGTGGTTACCCAGAACATCAACTATTATCTCCTCATTGGTAGACAAACCATGAGAGACCTTGGAATGAAGATGGACTTCAAAACTTCCACTATAGAATGGTATGAAAAGACCAAGCACTTCCATCCTCGCAATTACTTTGATAACAAGGCCTTGCTCCACAAGGTCATGTCCGCAGAGCCACATGCTGTTACAAAGAGTTATTCCAACCAAGCTATCCAACAATCGTATGTACGTCCAATAACTGTCCCGCAACCCTTTTTTTTGTCGCAAGGTACTTTCGCAACCCTTGCTTGTGTTTAATTTTAGCACAAGCCCCCCCTGTGACTCAGTAGCTTCGTATCATACTCATTTTTCTAACTCTCAATCCCTGGTTTGCGATTATTTTTTTCCTTGGGTCATGAATAATTATTATTAATTTTTAATATAACCTACCCGTACAATTAAATACTTGTGTTCGGGACACACACACACACACACACACACACACTAAAATTAAATACGCAAGGTTATGACTCACAACCAGTAAAATTTAAAATCAGTGCTCGCGGCACATCACCCTTAAAATTTATCTCCATTGCTTGTGACACACTACCCTTATAATTTAATAATTGGGCTTGTGACACACTACCCTTAAAATTTATCTCCATTGCTAGTGACACACAACCAGTAGAATTTAACATTAGTGCTCGTGACACACAACCCTTAAAATGTATCTCCATTGGTCGCGACACACTACCCTTATAATTGAACACTTGGGCTCGCGACAAACAACCCTTAAAATTTAACACCAGGGCTTGCGACCACCTACCACTACAGTTGAATTATTTGGGTCAACAATTTGTCTAGTAGTATTATATGCAAAATATGTATGATAGGTACGAGTACTTCTTTCCGTACATTTTAATCATTTGTGTCACACAATCTACTATTTGCAACCATGGTATGCAATGTATGTATAATATGTAACTTTTACCCTAATCACTCTCCCTGAAGATTTACCCGTGTCATAGGTGTGAACCAACCCGCGTCAAATTAGTGAATGGACTGACACAATGAACACTAACACAATTTTGCTCTCGAGCAACTTTGTCCGACGTTCCAAATTTCCGATGTTCCAGTACTAAAACCATGTACATTTCTACACAAATCTCCCCTGCCATATCTTGCTCACTTCCACACCGCCACACACCGCACCAGGATCTACACATACTAACCAAGACCTGGTCTTTTCGATTTTGTTATCAGCTAGGTCGATTGGTGCTTTCCTTGGCCCCTGTAGTCTCCTATTCACCATTGTCGGTCGTCATCAGACGGTGGTCGTTGAGCTTGCAAACCAACACTAATTTCCTACACTGAATCCAGTATTGCTTCTACCTACGTCCGAGAACTGTTTCGCGGGGTTCGAATTTACTTCTCGCGCACAAATTTTGTGCGTGATTTTAACACGGCAATATTTCTGGACACCCTGAAATTCGCGACGATCGTATAAGGGTATATGTAAACTCAGCACTATTTCTGTGCGCGTGATGCACATTACTCTACTCTCAAATAAAAATAATTTATTTCAGTCTCTAGCAGAACCGAATTATTATTCTGTACGAACAACACTTACTTCTATTCACGAATAAAAAAGAAATCTTGAGTCAGTATTAATTCCAAAATATTAATCTACCAAACAACAATTCGATTCTGCTCCCCTAGTTGTGAATTATATTTCTTGACTACAATATTCCCTTTTTAAAATGTAGATTCTATTATGCTTGATTTATTCCTATTGCGACGTATTACGAATCCTCCATTATTTCTAATATTCTCAAAATTAAGTTCAAGATTAGTAGTAGTTTTGTATTATGTATGTACTGTTATTTTCTACATTAGTTCACCCATAGATAAACTTTCATTCATCAATGCTGTTATTGCCGGATCAATATAGACGTTTCTTTTCTTTTTCTTTTTTGGTCCACTACAATTAGTGGAGCTGCTACTAGTAATATTTGCATCGCCCTGCTTATTGTTGGTGTAATTTGTCGAACTTTCGTTCCTAAATCTGTCCCTCATCATTTCTTCCAATTTCCTTCCTGTTTCTGGGTGTTTTCGCATCTCGCCAATTTTGTCGCACAAGTCACTGAACAACTCGCGACCTTCCTCCATCCATCCATTTCTGCTTCCACTGTCTGAATCGCAGAATTTTTTTTTTTGTCGCGGAATCGTGGCATCACCCTTTCGCCGCTGCTGGTTCACCCATACATGATGCTCATTGTAGATTAGTACCAATGCAAATGCTTCATCTGCTATAGTAAATATATCACTCAGCAAGTGCCTCTCCTTCCGTTGTTTGAAATTGGAATTTGTCGGATTGATTGCCGACATGATTCTTGTAACAAAATAATAAAAATCTTCATCTTCCGCGTCTTTGTATGTTCTGTATTGAGTGTTTAAAATACCTGTGTTTTCATATTCTGTGTCTTGAATAACTGCAACAGTACCAGGGAATGTGATAGGGACTCGACCTTTTCTGTAATCGTCTGTACGGAAGTATCATAAGTATCAACGGGCAGCATGTTAGTGTTGTCGGACCAAAAATAGATTCTCAAAATCCTAATTTCAACAACCAATTCTCCCACCTGTATTTACCTATCCAGTTTTTTCTCGCTAATGTTTGTGAGTTGTGCCTCAATGCAGTCAGTACTGTCCCTACTCGTTTCCTGTAAAAGGAACAGAATGCCGCAAGTGGAATATTTTGTGGCTTCATAACCGCACTTTCTCCAACAGCTTTATTTATTACAAGCGCCGTTACCTTGTCATTGATAGGGAACTTCATGTTGTGGTACCAATGTTTTTTGACGTAATCCCTTAGCTGCTTCTCCACTCTTTCACTCATATCACTCAAAGCCTTAAGCATATCGTTGTCTATTATAAGTCCATATTCGTCTGTAATTGTACTTACTGCTCGTTCTCTTGTGTCGCCGGCATTGTAACTCCCCTCTCCCTGCATGGTTGCCTCCGTTTGTTTAGGTACCATTACTACCTTTCCCACCCCTATATGTGGTTCCCTCTCTTGTTTCCGTAAGTGTTTTGCCACTTCCTCTGCCAATTTGTCATATTGGATATTTTTCATGACATGTTCGGCAACATCCTCTAAATTGTAGCATTCTCCGTTAGATGTTTTCTCTACCACATTGGTTTTTGTTCCTTCTTTCTGTTGGTTCGTTACTGTAGTGGTGGTTGTGTTGGTAATGGTCAGCGCTGGTTCGTTACTCTGGTTGATGGTGTTTTGTTCTTCCGTGTTTGTAGTAGTAGAAATTGTGTTGTCGGAACCATTTTTTTTACTGTTGCCCTTTGATGCGTTCATAGTTGTGGTATTACTGTTACACACTTTGTTAGTAATTGCGGTGTTTGTTTTCACTCTTTTTTTCTTACCGTTGTTGTCCCCTGTATTTTGATGATCACCGGGCCGGATGGTTTTGTTGTTTCGAAGGGTCTTCCCCTCGGATTTTTTGCTTCGTCGTGTCTTTCCGATAGCATTCATATTTTTTTATTTTATTTTCTGAATACGGTGTCGATCAAGAATCATGTGTTTCTTTTTGTGTGGTTTTGTGTGTGTACTAATAATTTGTCGGGTTGTGTACGGTGTTTTGTGTTGTGTGTGTTGTGTGTGTCGTGTGTGTGTGTGTGTGTACGGTGTTTCGTGTAGTATGTGTACGATGTTTTGTGTGTAGAATTTTTCCGTGGGTTCTGTACTATGTTGTTTGCCCGAACATCTTCTGTGTGTTCTTGTCTGGTTTTGGGCGCGCTGTTATATTTGTAGCAGTAGATCACGTACCTGTGCCAGCCACCCCTCCCGCGCCATAATTTTTTCAGAAGGGAAACATTTGATTACACTAAGGTTATGTATTTCAATCCTCTAGTCACATGTAGAATCTCGTAGACTGCTGCACCTAACATACCGTACTGTCTTGTGTGCCATTTGTATCTACAAACCACATCATTGTCTGTACTGTGTGTGTCAAAGTTGTTCCCAATATGCATTTAAAAGTTGTTCCCAACATGCATTTCGTAAGTCATGTGATATGCATTCATGGCCTGGTACAAAAACTTTGGTAGTCATTACCAAATGAGACTGTTTGTGCCCTGGAATTGCACCAAAAATACCCTCATCATGTTTGCCATTTGTAGAGTCAAACCACAACATTTTGGGCATTCTGAGTGGCAAAGTTGTTCCCAATATGCATTTGATGAGTCATGATAAATGTATTCATAGTTTTGACCGGATACTTTTGGAGTCAGTGAATGTATTCATGGCTTGGACCCGATACTTTTTGAGTCATTACCCAATAAGTTAGTTTGTGCCCTGGAATTGCACCAAAAATACCCTCATGTTTGTCAGTTGGAGAGTGAAACCTTAAGATTTTGGGCATTCTATGTGTCATAGTTGTTTCCAATATGCATTGGATGAGTCATGATGAATGCATTCATGGCTTGGACCCGATACTATTTGAGTCATTACCCAATCAGTTAGTTTTTGCCCTAGAATTGCACCAAAAATACCCCCATGTTTGCCATTTGTAGAGTCAAACCTTAAGATTTTGGGCATTCTATGTGACAAAGTTGTTTCCAATATGCATTGGATGAGTCATGATGAATGCATTCATGGGTTGGACCCGATACTATTTGAGTCATTACCCAATAAGTTAGTTTGTGCCCTGGAATTGCACCAAAAATACCCCCATGTTTGCCATTTGTAGAGTCAAACCTTAAGATTTTGGTCATTCTATGTGCCACAGTTGTTCCCAATATGCATTTGATGAGTCATGATGAATGTATTCATGGCTTGGACCAGATACTTTTTGAGTCATTACCGAATAAGTTAGTTTGTGCCCTGGAATTGCACCAAAAATACACCCATGTTTGCCATTTGGAGAGTCAAACCACAACATTTACAGCATTCTGTGTGACAAAGTTGTTCCCAATATGTATTTGATGAGTCATGAGGAATGTATTCATTGCTTGGACCGGATACTTTTTGAGTCATTACCCAATAAGTTAGTTTGTGCCCTGGAATTGCACCAAAAATACCCTCATGTTTGTCAGTTGGAGAGTCAAACCTTAAGATTTTGGGCATTCTATGTGACAAAGTTGTTCGCACTATGCATTTGATGAGTCATGATGAATAAATTCATGGCTTGGACCAGATACTTTTTGAGTCATTACCCAATAAGTTAGTTTGTGCCCTGGAATTGCACCAAAAATACCCACATGTTTGCCATTTGGAGACTCAAACCTTAAGATTTTGGGCATTGTATGTGACAAAGTTGTTTCCAATATGCATTGGATGAGTCATGATGAATATATTCATGGCTTGGACCAGATACTTTTTGAGTCATTACCCAATAAGTTAGTTTGTGCCCTGGAATTGCACCAAAAATACCCCCGTGTTTGCCATTTGTAGAGTCACACCACAACATTTTGGGCATTCTATGTAACAAAGTTGTTTCCAATATGCATTGGATGAGTCATGATGAATGTATTCATGGCTTGGACCCGATACTTTTTGAGTCATTACCCAAGTAGTTAGTTTGTGCCCTGGAATTGCACCAAAAATACCCCCATGATTGCCATTTGTAGAGTCGAACCACAACATTTTGGGCATTTTGTGTGACAAAGTTATTCCCAATATGCATTTGATGAGTCATGATGAATGTATTCATTGCTTGGACCGGATACTTTTGGAGTCATTACCCAATAAGTTAGTTTGTGCCCTGGAATTGCACCAAAAATACCCCCATGATTGCCATTTGTAGAGTCGAACCACAACATTTTGGGCATTTTGTGTGACAAAGTTATTCCCAATATGCATTTGATGAGTCATGATGAATGTATTCATTGCTTGGACCGGATACTTTTGGAGTCATTACCCAATAAGTTAGTTTGTGCCCTGGAATTGCACCAAAAATACCCACATGATTTGCCATTTGGAGAGTCAAACCACAACATTTTGGGCATTCTGTGTGACAAAGTTGTTCTCAATATGCATTTGATGAGTCATGATGAATGTATTCATGGCTTGGACCAGATAATTTTTGAGTCATTACCGAATAAGTTAGTTTGTGCCCTGGAATTGCACACAAAATACCCCCGTGTTTGCCATTTGTAGAGTCAAACCACAACATTTTGGGCATTCTATGTGACAAAGTTGTTTCCAATATGCATTGGATGAGTCATGATGAATGTATTCATGGCTTGGACCAGATACTTTTTGAGTCATTACCCAATAAGAAGTTAGTTTGTGCCCTGGAATTGCACCAAAAATACCCACATGTTTGCCATTTGTATATTCAAACCACAACATTTTGGGCATTTTGTGTGACAAAGTTGTTTCCAATATGCATTGGATGAGTCATGATGAATATATTCATGGCTTGGACCAGATACTTTTTGAGTCATTACCGAATAAGTTAGTTTGTGCCCTGGAATTGCACCAAAAATACCCCCGTGTTTGCCTTTTGTAGAGTCAAACCACAACATTTTGGGCATTCTATGTAACAAAGTTGTTTCCAATATGCATTGGATGAGTCATGATGAATGTATTCGTGGCTTGGACCCGATACTTTTTGAGTCATTACCCAATAAGTTAGTTTTTGCCCTGGAATTGCACCAAAAATACCCTCATGTTTGTCAGTTGGAGAGTCAAACCTTAAGATTTTGGGCATTCTATGTGACAAAGTTGTTCGCACTATGCATTTGATGAGTCATGATGAATGTATTCATGGCTTGGACCAGATAATTTTTGAGTCATTACCCAATAAGTTAGTTTGTGCCCTGGAATTGCACCAAAAATACCCCCATGATTGCCATTTGGAGAGTCAAACCACAACATTTTGGGCATTCTGTGTGACAAAGTTGTTCTCAATATGCATTTGATGAGTCATGATGAATGTATTCATGGCTTGGACCAGATAATTTTTGAGTCATTACCGAATAAGTTTGTTTGTGCCCTGGAATTGCACACAAAATACCCCCGTGTTTGCCATTTGTAGAGTCAAACCACAACATTTTGGGCATTCTATGTGACAAAGTTGTTTCGAATATGCATTTGATGAGTCATGATGAATGTATTCATGGCTTGGACCCGATACTTTTTGAGTCATTACCCAATAAGAAGTTAGTTTGTGCCCTGGAATTGCACCAAAAATACCCCCATGTTTGCCATTTGTATATTCAAACCACAACATTTTGGGCATTTTGTGTGACAAAGTTATTCCCAATATGCATTTGATGAGTCATGATGAATGTATTCATTGCTTGGACCGGATACTTTTGGAGTCATTACTATCCAATAAGTTAGTTTGTGCCCTGGAATTGCACCAAAAATACCCCCATGCTTGCCCTTTGGAGAGTCAAACCACAACATTTTGGGCATTCTGTGTGACAAAGTTGTTCCCAATATGGTTAGGGTTACATCCTGTTCGCAAATTCAGTAATTATTTGTTCGTATATGTGGACTTCTCGCAAGTTATTTACCCCCCTATACCATGTACGTACATTCAGTACTAGCAAGCAGATTCAGTACTAATAAGAAAATTCTTCGTACTTCGAACGTCGTACGTACGAGATTCTTTTTCGAACGTCGTACGAGATACGAGATTCTTTTTCGAACGTCGTACGTACGACGTTCGATTTTTTTTTCGTACGTACGAATTATCTAGTACCAAAAACGTGTAGAATTCTACAGGAGATTGTTTTTTTTAGTCGTACGTACCTACAACGTGTAGAATTCTACAGGAGTTGAAGTATCCTTTTTTTTTTTTCTACCTCGCAAAAAAAAATCTCTCTCACACAAACACACAGTAATTTTATTTTCTACCTCGCGACAAAAAAAATCACTTTTTCTACCTCGCGACAAAAAAAATCACTTTTTCTACCTCGCAACAAAAAAAGGAATCTACCTCGCAACAAAAAAATCACTTCATAATCTGCCTTCTTACATCCGACTTATTTGAGTAGAGTGTTGGTTCTTGCAATCAACACTCCGTCCGAGAACGTGGGATCCGACCCTCTTTGAGCACAACGATCCGTTCTCATTTATTTTAGTCCGAAATAACAGCCTTGTACTGCATGACAATAGAAAGCATTGGACGAGAGGGAAATTGATGGATAGATATTGTTTGGACTGCAGCCTTACATATACGTCTTGAAATCAATGAACCTGCATCCCTTGCCTCTATATCAACTGGAACAAGATACTGTTTTTCGTGACATGGAGTAAGAAGTATTCTACGGCAGCAACTACAATTTCATCGGGTCGATTGTCGGAACGACGGAACGTCGGAACAAGCAAAGGTAAGAACGAGAGAAAGAGAATGATTATACTGCCTCCGGCATTGCTGATACTCAATGTATTTCCTCCCTTCTGTTTTTCTTCTTATTTTCATAGGACCAGATTGGAACAACAAATCGAAACCAACTGATCGGAATCAACGGATTGGAATCAACGGATCTGAATCAACAACGATCGTCGGAAGGTCGAGGGGGGGGGAAACAACGGATCCGTCGGCAAATCTTTAGTCTTCTTCCCTGTAGGTGCGGGGAATTTTCCTGGATGGTGATAATTATGAATCGGTCGGCATGTACATTATCATATTATTCTGTTGTTATTATTTACTCTATGTAGTACATCAATAGATACTCACCCATTTTGTTCAATTATCATGTATTTGAATAGGAACGGCAATCGATCCAACACCAATCGATCGGCAAAACGAATTCATCTGCAAAACGAATCGATCCAATCGATCCAACACCAATCGATCTGCAACACCAGTCGATCCAACACCAATCGATCCAACACCAATCGATCCAACACGGATTGATCTGCAAAACGAATCGATCCAACACCAATCGATCCAACACCAATCGATCTGCAAAACGAATCGATCAAACACCAATCGATCCAATCAATCCAACACCAATCGATCTGCAAAACGAATCAATCTGCAAAACGAATCGATCCAATCGATCCAACACCAATCGATCTGCAACACCAATCGATCAAACACCAATCGATCCAACACGAATCGATCTGCAAAACGAATCGATCCAACACCAATCGGAGAATCTTCGGCATAGAAACGATCCTCCTCCTCCTCCTCCACCGGCGCTCGGCAACAAATCAGCGAAACGCTCCTCCTCCTCCTCCACCGGCGCACGGCAACGAATCAGCGAAACGCTCCTCCTCCTCCTCCACCGGCGCTCGGCAACAAATCAGCGAAAGGCTCCTCCTCCTCCTCCACCGGCAAGCGGCAACGAATCAGCGAAACGCTCCTCCTCCTCCTCCACCGGCAAGCTGCAACACCAATCGATCCAACACCAATCGATCCAACACCAATCGATCCAATCGATCCAACACCAATCGATCTGCAACACGAATCGATCTGCAACAGGTATCGCTCGAACACCAAGCGCTCCTCCTCCACCGGCAAGCGGCAACGAATCATTGGCATCAAATCGCTCCTCCTCCACCGGTGCTCGGCAACGAATCATCGAAACGCTATTCCTCCACCGGCAAGCGACAACGAATCACCAAAACGATCATCCTCCACCAGCAAGCAGCAACGAATCACCGAAACGCTACTCCACCGGCGCTCGGCAACGAATCATCGAAACGCTCCTCCTCCACCGGCAAGCGACAACGAATCACCGAAACGCTGATCCTCCACCAGCAAGCAGCAACGCTCCTCCTCCTCCGAAACGCTCCTCCTCCACCGGCACCGGCGCTCCAATTGATCTGCAAAACCAATTGATCTGCAACACCAATCGATCCGCAATACCAATCGATCTGCAACACCAATCGTCGGCAACACCAATCGATCCAACATCAATCCATCGGCATCGTCGGCAACAGCAACGGCAATTGGTCTTCCACTCGTCCACCAGCAGATCGATTCGTCGTCATCTTACAACGACAATTCATCTCCTACAACAACAATGGGATTCAAAAGATCACCAGAGAACATTGCAGCAAGAGCCAAAAAACAAAGAGCAAAGAGACAACAGGAATACAGAAGTCAATGGAAAACGTCTTCAAATTTTCTTAAGGTTGCTGCACCGGTGTCAACAAGCCACAAAACTTATACAAATTTGTCTCGGATAAAACCGAGGAAGAAGGAAAAGAATAGGCGTTCAACATGCAAAGATGGCGTCTATACAATAGCCCTGAAAAAATATTGCCGAGCAACTGTGGTGGAAGGTAAATACATGGAGACAGATTGGGGTGGCAAGATAGGAGGAAAGAAGAAGTATCAACCGGAACAGGCTTTGTCAATTGAAAACTACAATACATTGGATAGTACGAAGGATGAGCATATTCTAGCGTTTGATCATTCTAAACAATCATTGCGAATTTTTGCCAAAGTTTCACGCCATTTTGCGGAACGACACCTCGCTTCGAAGAATAATATCGAATTGTTGAGACAGTTTGCTCCTGCCATTGTTGGAGCAAAACCAACCGTTGGAAGAGGGGTTAAGCGCGGCAGTATCAATGATGATTATGCTATCATTGGAATTCGACCAGAAAGATTGGATTCAAATATTGGTGAGTATGTTTTCAAAAGTCATGTCGATCCCAGCATCAAACTAGAGCTAGAAGAGACAACAGTTGAAATTGTGAAGCATATGCATCATAGTTTAATTGACGTCGAACCATTTGTTGCGGAGGAAATGGATGTGTTGTCTCAGATTCTGTCTCGTACAAAGCTAAATGCAATTGGGCAGCAGGCCTTAGCATTTTCGATCGGTCGCAACTACCATTCTAGATGCCATGTGGACGATGACATGTACTACACTCGTTTGACAGTAATTGCTCCGGCGGAAGTGTCTGCTGACGAGGTGATTTATTATTTTGTCTTCCCCACGTATGGAGTGAAAGTTCCATTGAGGTCAGGAGATACTCTATTGTTCAATCCATTAGTATTACATAGCTGTTCGAATCCCAAATTCGAAGGGTGTTATATTATGAGCGCCTATGTATCTCGCAAAACTGTGCTTAGAGCTAACCCTCTATAGTAATATTAAAAAATAGTTTAAAGTTAGCCGGTACATTCACCCTTGGTACTCAATCGGAACTGCTGTCCGAGCTTTCGCTCTCTGAACTGGATAGAGAATCACTGGATTCGTTATCATTCAATGCCATCTCAAACGGTTCCAACTGGATGTCGTCCTGTAGTGTGCATGCGTTGTACAAAGATTCGTAAGACGGTGGTGTAGCAGCATTTTTGCTTTCAAAATAATTTAGCCATGAGATCCGATTCGATATCACTAGCCAATCGCAATTGGTTATGGACCCATCAAGGCCTTGCTCTGGAACAACTGCCAGCTCGGAATGGATAGTGTCGACATGAAATAGGTACAGTGAATTCATCAGGCGACCACGTTGGACAAATTCAGAAGCTGTTTTCTTAGGCACATCTTGAAACCGACGAGCCACAGCATACATTCCGTTTGTATCAATTGGATAGCCACCAATACTACTGTATGGCTGCTTCAAACTCTGTACAGTTAAGAAGCATACCAGATGGCACGGTATGAGCTTGGGATTGTTATTTAAATCAAAGTCCAATTTCATCAAACACCAATCCATCCAGACGGAGTTCAGCAGAGAACTATCCGATCTATATGAAGGATGCGAGCGAAATATAAAATTAGACCCACAAGCAACATCGAAACGATTGTGCTCTGTAACTCCACAAATGTGTGAAGGATTCTCCAATAAAGGTAGCACAGAATCACAAACAAAGTCGAGTATGTCAGAAGGAAAAAATGGTTTGCTTTTGTTCGTAGAACGAAGCCACTTCATTGTTGATTCCCCATTTTCGGTTCTCATTATATGAAAATGAGAACCGCCACCATCAGGTCGTTCAATTGGAGGAGGATCAGGTGGATGCAAGTTGAAGTGATATGTTGCCTGGCTTAGCATCATTTTCTCGGACTTTCGCTTCGCCGTTTGACCGATTAGTGATGCAGCATTACCTTGCGTGTTCTTGGAAGGAGCTTTAATCTCAGTTTTATGGTGAGACTCATTCGGAGCACTATCCCAGCCTGCGGGGCTCCCCCATAAAGAGATATAATCTGGTAGGTGAAAGTACAGGTGATTCTTGATTAGTTTTGTTCCCATCCCTTTCCTGTGACATGTTGAGTTTATACAATTAATAAAGTGAACAATTGTTTTTGGGAGATTCTTTAAGGAACCATATTTCATTCGACCGTGTTTAAGAAATTCTTCCATTGATAGAATTAGCTGAATTACCTCTATCTGTTTCTTTACAAAACGATGGTCACCAATAATGTCAGATCCATGTTTGGAAACCATAGCGATCAGAAGAGAAATAAGCATTCCAGAGAAATCATGCCCTTCTTTCTTTGTAGTTGATAATAGCTGAGTCCCAAATTTGGTGCGAGGAAAATCTCTATCAGACTGGCGTGATAACAAACCACCGTACCGTTGTGCTAAATGGCCAATACTGTTAGCAACAGCCACACCGTGCTTCAAATTGGGGGCATAAACACATGGAACACTTCCACGGAGCAACAATTCAATTGACTCGATGGCCCGTTTGGCAGTACCAAGCTGGTGCATGTGCAAACATTCACCGGGAGTTGCAAAATGAATGTTGTTCTGATTAGTACCAAAGCATAAATCATGAAATACATTCCTTATGTTGTGATGAGAGTTGTTTTTGAAGTTCTTATTGATATCGTTTAGATCTGTGCCGGGAAAACAATGGAAATCAACAGGTGACCACTTCTTTGTTGCAGGTTGAACAGAAGGAATGTTTATGTTTGGAGAATAACAGTTGCAGTGACGGCACATCCGCATGACACCCTTATTGAAGGAGCCGTATTTTCCACACAATTTATCGTGAAGTTCTGTGTCGCCAATAACATAGGCAATGGCAAATTTCATTTTTACCCTCCACTGTTGATTTGCGTACGGAAGATAATTCCATTCGATACCACCGTCTTCGTTACACGCGGCTTTGAAGGAACGAAACGCTACTTCCAAACCATTGTGAAGATTCTGAATTTTTTCCTTTGAAGTGGCAGGACGAGAGTGTCTGGTTGACTCCCATTCGGGGTCGGGATGGAAGTAAATAGTTGTCCATGCTTCAGGTCGAGAACGAGTCTCCACATTAAAAATACCAAGTGTCATGTTCAATGGTGTTAACGTAAGTCGTCCGTGCGCATCCAAAGATATGCCGTCCATGTAAAATATAATAGGAACAAGAATTTCTTGCGAATTGGGATTGCAAATTTCTTTCCAAGAAGATTTCCACCACGAGCCGTGATGCAATTCTGAGATTACAGAATTAGGATTCAACTCAGGATTATTGTCGGGAGACAGAGGGGTGGAATAGTCGGGAAAGGAGAGGTTTTCTTCTATCATTAGCTGCTGGTCAGAAAGAAGAGAATAAATGGCATCCTTAAAAGAACGGACATACACCTGAGTGGGCTTATTATCAGGTAACCAATTCAGTATATGAGGATGAAATTTCATATCGGAGAGACCAAGATTGGATTGGAGATTGTCAAAAATTGCTTGCCGAGATCTAATTTTGGCATCGCAAAAATCAAAACCCGGTCTCATTTGACTTTTCTTTGCCCACTGGAAAATGGATTTGAATGTGTTCAGTGGCAATTTATGTCTGGCCATTAAATTCATGAGTTCCAATTCAGCAAGAAGATGAGGGGGCGGCGGTAGTTTTGTGTGGCTTTGAAATGCATCCTCTCTTTCGTTCAAATTAATGCTTTCATGAAAAGATGGTGGTGGAGGGGCGGGCTGAGCAGTAACGACATTAACAGCAGAACCATTAGTGTTATCTTCTTCGTTGTCTCCACAATCAATGTTGTTGGTAGAATTGTTGTCGTTATTTTCATTTACGTCATCGTCATTGTCATCCTCGTCATCGGAATTGTCGATATCATTATTCAGCGGGAATGCATCTTCATCTTGAACAGCAGAAACAGCCATGTAAGATTCAATGGCGTTCCGATCCATTGGCGGTAAAAAGACATCATGTACAATCTGTTGGTTTAGAACAGAATGAAGACCCGTCGCTGACTGACTTGTGACAGTGTGTTGCTGGGAGAGATGGGAAGGGGGAACAGATGGACCGTTTTGTGTCATAGTCATCCCAAAATCAGACGGAGAATGTTGAACAGACGGCAAGGTAGGCTGCACTTTGATAGAGGTGGAGAGGTTATAGATCTTTCGTTTAATTAGACCCTGACTATGGTAGAAATCCCGGCACTCATCAAGACAATAAAGATGTCTTCTTAGGCCAACGGAGACGTATTTCAAAGTACCCTGCTTGTTTGCCGTGGATTTATATCCTAAAAACTTGGAGTTTTTGCCATTCAGCGCGCAACAACGGCAGTAGAATAGAAGAGGGGTTTTCATAACAGGAGGCATTATGTTGCGGAGTTGTTTGAAGGAAAATATCAGTAGATGGGGTCGAAACGAAGGAGATCACAAAGATGAATCGTTGAAAGGAAAAAATTACATGTGTTACTTTGTGTGTGATGTGTTTTCTTGTACGGTAGATTTCCTTACTACCGTACTTCGATTGCAAAAATGGTCCGTAAAGTAATTACTACTTAGTGATGATTGCAACATTCCTCGTACAATATGTTTAGTAGTGAACAGTACGTACAGTCAACTCCTTAAGAGGGTTAATACACAGCGCCGGACGGGTCAATCCCATCAGTTATTCCAAACATTTGTTGGCAGGCGCGTCAGTTCTTCCATAAGGTGCACGGAAATGTGAATCGAAATGGAAATCGTGGACAATAGCGTTGTTGATTATCGAAATGGAAATCGTGGAGAATTGTTTTGTTGATTGCGATCAAGTTGATTCCGACTTTCATGTACCCGTAAAACCAACTAGTACGCTATTTTTGCATGAGTTATTACTAGTAGATACTAGTACGAAATCGTGGACAATTGCGTTGTTGATTATCGAAATGGAAATCATGGACAATTGTTTTGTTGATTACGATCGAGTTGATTCCGACTTTCATGTACCGGTAAAACCAACTAGTATGCTATTTTGCATGAGTTATTACTAGTAGATACTAGTAATACATTATTTTCGCTAGTACTTCATCATTATAATTGATTATTTCATTATCTTTCCGACGAGGAAAACAAATACCAACGTGTTAGGTGTTACTACGACCTAATCTTCAAATAGATAATCTACTCTACTGATACTACTAATACTAATCATCCAATCGACAGTCGAACCAACCATGGAGGGAATTTACAAACTACAAAAGGTGGTTCAGGAACACCCAGCCAATCTCGAACAAGAACTCCGGAAAATGCTTGTTTATCACAAGAAAGAGACTGCTCGAATCCAAGAAATGATTCGTAAGATTTGTGCAGGAAAAAGAAATGATCCAAACGTTAAAATTGAAAGCGTCGATCCTACTAGCAATGATCAAGTCGATCCGAATGTAACCAGCAGCATCTATCCACAAAGCGGGTTATTTGAGAGGAGCGAACAACATTGGAGTGGCGATTCCGACGGTGTAGCTTCTGAAAATACAGCGGATCTTCCTGGCGTTAAACACGAACAAAACCCTTGAGTGCAATAGCCCGCCTGGGGTGAATTCGACTTGGAGTTGACATGGAGTTGGAGCTGGGATTTGAGTTGGAGTTGGAGGATTTGGGTCGGAGCCCATTATACCGGTATGGTGGAAACATGTTGAGAAAATGAAATAAGTCATTCGTGCACAAGTTGTACACAAAATAGTGCTTGTCACGAAACGAATATGATATCCTTAACCCTAAAATAGTTATTTTATTTGAGGAGTGACGAGATATTTGTCTCAAAAGTAAAGGTGTGCGACACGCGAGGTATTTTAGTAGACACGCGACCTAAAAAGGTAGGAAATTTAAAAAATAGGGTCGAGAATTGTAAAAATAGCGCGCGATAGCCCGCGGGGGGTCGAGAAACAGTTCTCGGACGTACACTGGATTCTGTAGACGAGTACTAACCCCACAAAGCTCCTTCTTTGATCTGTTTCACGACGCGCTACCACTTCGATCTGTTTCCGAGCTTCTCCCTCAAGTCTCATGTGAGATAAGAGAGGTCTCACAGGTGAACTTCAAGTTCCTTTCTGTTCTTTTCCTGACCTTTAAGCGAGAATTCACTTATGGCCCCTGGTCTTTAAGTGTTTCTGCTTAAGGCCCTCCTTCCCACACATACCTTCAGGTGTGCCCTACAGCTGGCATCTGTTTTCACACCTACAGCCCCTTCCTAAGTGGTTTCAATTAGAGGCCGATTCTACATAGGACCCTTCCAGTGTACTACCCGGTTCTTCAAGTCTCTTGTGAGATAAGAGAGGTCTCACAGGTGAACTTCAAGTTCCCTTCTGTTCCTTCCCTGACCTCTAAGCAAAAATTCACTTATGGCCCTTGGTCCCTACGTGTTTTCGCTTAAGGCCCTCTTTCCCACATATAGTACCTTTCAGGTGTGCCCTACCAGCTGCATCTGTTTTCACACCTTCAGTCTCTTGGTTCTTAAGTGGTTTCGATTAGAGGCCAATTCTACATAGGACCCTTCCAGTGTTCCACATGGTTCTTCAAGTCCCTTCCCTGTAAGATACAAGAGGTCTCGCCGGTTGAACTTCAAGTTCCTCTATGTTCCTTCCCTGACCCTTAAGTGTAAATTCACTTATAGCCCCTGATCTATTAATGTTTTCGTTTCCAGTCCTACTTTCTACATATACCATCAGGTGAGCCCTACAGATGGCATCTGTTTTCACACCTACAGCCCCTTGGCTCCTATGTGGTATTGATTAGAGGCCGATTCTACATAGGACCCTTCCAGTGTCTCACCCAGTTCTTCCAGTCTCTTGCGAGATAAGAGAGGTCTCGCGGGCCCAACTTCAAGTTCCACTATGTTCCTTCCCTGACCTTTGAGTATGAATCCTTGAATGGCCCCTGGTACTTAAGTGTTTTTACTTGTGGCCCTACCTCCTTCATGCATCATCAGGTGTGCCCAACAGCTGGCATCTGTTTTCACACCTACAGCTCCTTGGTTCCTATGTGGTTTCGATTAGAGGCCGATTCTACATAGGAACCTCCTTCCAGTGTACCACCTGGTGCTTCAAGTCTCTTGCGAGATAAGAGAGGTCTCGCGGGTTGCACTTCAAGTTCCATTCTGTTCCTTTCCTGCCCTTCAAGTGCGAATTCACTTATGGCCCCTGGCCCCTCAGTGTTTCCACTAGAGGCCCTACCTCCTCCATATACCTTTCAGGTGTGCCCTACAGCTGGCATCTTTTTTCACACCTACAGCCCCTTGGCTCCTACGTGGTTTCAATTAGAGGCCAATTCTACATAGGAACCTCCTTCCAGTGTTCCACCCAGTTCTTCAAGTGTTCCCTGTGAGATAAGAGAGGTCTCACAGGTCGGACTTCAAGTTCCAGCATACACACCCTATGCCCCCTAAGTGATATTCTTTTATGGTTTCCATCCTACATAGGACCCCTCCAGTGTACAGCCTGCCTTGTTCTTCTTCCTCCAAGACCATGGCCCCTGTGCCCCCCACTAAATGAATATCACTTAGGGGCTTCCATTTCCTTACCATAGGACCTCTTGCTTCTTCCACCAAGCAGTGCGGCGCTATGCCCTTCCTATGTGTATTCCTTCCTACTGTCCCTGTCGGCGGCAAATTCGATCGAATAACTCCTTGACTGGTTCTCCATCCTACATAAGACCCCTCTAGTGTACAGCCCGCCTTGTTCTTCTTCCTCCAAGACCATGGCCCCTGTGTCCCCTAAGTGTTGTTCTTTTATGATTCCCATCCTAGTACATACTAGGACCCCTCCCATGTACAGCCTGCCTTGTTCTTCTTCCTCCAAGACCACGGCCCCTGTGCCCGCCACTAACTGAATTCCACTTAGGGGCTTCCATTTCCTTACCGTAGGATCTCTTGCTTCTTCTGTCAAGCAAGCAGTGCAGCGCTCTGCCCTTCCTATGTGTATCCCTTCCTTCGACCACCCTTCCTACTGTTGTCGGCGGCAAATTTGATTGGATTAAACCACTTCCTCCTGTTGTCGGTGGCAAATTCGATCAAACAACTGGACAATTTGATCGGCACATTCGATCAAAAAACTCCTACTGTTCTTGTCGGCGGCAAATTCGATCGGATCGAAACACTTCCTCCTGTTGTCGACTAGACAATTTGATCGGCACATTTGATCGAAAAACTCCTACTGTTGTTGGCGGCAAATTTGATCGAATAACTCGTCGTGTCGATCAAAAAAACTTCTCGCAAACGGCGGCAAATTCGATCGACAAAGACAAACTTCATCGAACGCACCTCCACTACTCCAACATCCCCACCTTGTTCTTCTTCTTCCAAGACCACGGCCCTTGTCTTCTTCCATCCCACATACTGTAGGACCAGCCCGCCTGAGTGGAGCCATGTGGCGCTGCTCCTCCTATGTGTATCCCCTTCCTACTATATGTTTGTTGGCAGCTGCCTCTTGTTAGGCTTCTGCTTGGGGCACCATTCATCAGTTTGTTCTTTGTACCTTCCCTTCCAGCCCACCCTGTTCTTCTTCCTTCAAGACCATGGCCCCTGTCTTCTTCCATCCCACATACCGTAGGACCAGCCCGCCTGAGTGGTATAGTTGTCATCCTCATTTTCCTCTTCAGCAAGACTACTGGCAACAGTGCCACCATCTTTCAATACAGTACCGGTAGGGTTTTTTTCTGACTTGAATCTTTCCAGCATCATTTTCTCCAAATTTTTACGCATTTTGGGATCTTCTCTTAACGTTTGTACCATCTTGCACAATCTAGCAAACACTTGCCGTCCTTTTTTGTCCCATCCATCTGCACTTCCACTCTTCGAATCACAATATTTTTTTCTTGTGTATTTTTTCTTTTTTTGTGTCGCGTATGTTTCATCAAGTTTCATTTGCTTCTGTTTTTTGTAATTGCTGTACTCGTTGTCAATTATCATTAGGGTGAAAGCCTCATCCGTAACAGAACAGATGTCACTAATAAGCTCCTTTGCCTTCCTCAGCTTAAAGTTTGTCTTCACCGGATTAACAACAGATAGGATTCTTGTCACATAATAAAACTGTTCATTATCCGTATTTCCATATCGCCGGTACTCGTTGGCCGTAATTTTCACTGAGTCTGGATTCAGAGCTACAGTACCAGGGAATGATGCTGGCACTGTTGCCTTTTCACTATCAGCTGCGGTGATGACAACAAATGACAGTATGATATCATAGTATGGTGGGGTTAGTAGTACATCGGACGTAGGCACATACGGAAGAATGTCAACATCACAAGAATTTCCGTCCAATTCAACCATTATGCCAACACTTACCAAACCAATTTTTCCTTGCCAATGTTTGACTATTATGCCTCAATTTTGCCAGGACTCTAGGTACTGCATTATCAAAATAGTCACAGAATTCCTTAACGGGCATATCTTTTGTAACGGAGATGCGACCCTCATGGATTCCTTGCAGCATGATTTTTTCGGACAGTTCTTTTAAAAAAGGAAATTTCATGGCACCATACCATATCTCCTTCACATAGGCTCTCACCTGTCCTTCAATTGTATCTTTATGTGTTTTCATCAGTTTTGTAGTATCCATTGACATATGTATACTTCCATAACTCAATGTACTCACTTTATCAATGTTATCACCACTCCGCACTGTTTTCAATGGAACTGTGTTGGTTGTTTTTGCAGCATCCTCTTTAGAATTCTCTCCCTTCTTACTATCACTCACCATTGTCAGCATCTTCTCTAGTAGATCTGGTTTCTTACTCAAATTTTCTGTTAGCATTTTCACCATGAGGGTCACGTTGGTCTTTTTCTGTTGTGTGCCGTCTGTAGTATTTTTTTCTCTTGTCCCGTGGATATTTACACTACTATCTGTATTCTTGTTGGATCTCCCAACATTGTCTTCACTGACCGAACTTGAATCACTGTCACTGTCACTGTCGCTGCCGCTGCCGCTGTCCATGATGCTGATGTTTTCAGCTTTTCTTTTTTGTGGTGTCTTTCTTTCTGCAGCAGTGGTGCTTTCTTGTGTTGTTGCAGCCGTTGTGGTCTTCTTGGTGAACATGGTGGTATTGTTTCTATTTTTGGTATTATCTCTAGTGTCTCTGTCCCTGGCTGTGTTTGCCATAGCTTCTATTTTCTTTTCTTGCAAGCGTGTTACTTTTGGCCTGGGGAGCTTTGACCATTTTTGTTTCGGCATCTTGAATTGAGATTTTTCCAATCATCGGTGTTTTTAGCAAATTTGTGAATTTTTATCATACCTTGTTTTTGCAGTGATTGTATGAATTCAGCAATTTGCATTACATTTCTCTTTGTGAAAGCGGGCTTGTGAGTTCGGGCCAACCAAAAAGAACTGTCCGCCTAGCCGCGCCAATTTTTTCACTACATTCACTACTTATTTCAATACTACTAGATTGTACGATAACAATGTACTGATGTACGTAGAAAATTCTACCAAATGATGTGACACCCACACCCTATTTTTCCCCAAGTCAAGGACAAGAATTAACTCATTAGGTGGTGACACACAATCTATCAAAGATTAGTACTCATTTCTGTTTCTTTCATCTTTCATCTTATCCATAACAGGAACAATGCTCATGGATAAATCACAAAAAAGGTATTGTTATTTTCCAATTTGTAATTGCAAATTTGTGTGTATTTCTCCTCCAAATACACAACACAAATTCACTCCTAAGATGGTGACACAGAAACTATCATGGACAACTCTCTTCTATTTCTTTCATCATAAGTCTTATGCATAACAGGGTCCATGTTCATGGACAAATCACACCAAATGTCTTTATTTTATATTTGTTATTACAAATTAGTGTGTATTTTTCCTCCAAATCAACATCACAAATGCACCCAATAGGTGGTGACACTGTTGTAACTCTAAAAATCGACCGGATAGGTATAACGAATTGTTTAAATTTAAAGAGATGTGAGCTCAGAGAGAGGCTCTTATTTTACTGTGTATTTCGTACTGTATTGGGGCTCTCTGTATTTTACATGGTAGAGATCTTCCCCGGTTGGTCGTTACCATTCTCGTACCGATACTGCTGTTGCTGTTGCTGTATTAGTGTTGTGTATTGGTCTTACTGTATCGGTCGTTCGATGGTATTGGTCATTTTGTCATATACGAGGTTAAGTGTTTTATCCGATGGGGCGTATGCTTGTTCGTGGTATTTGAGATAGATGAGGCCCATTCGGAATCGGTATTGATTTTCTTGATTGCAATAAGTAATTTCCTCACAGGATATCAAGTACATTCTTACGAGTATACTTAAGCGTTCCAAGTGTTCACTTATTGGTCAGGTCTTTGGATATGTCTTGTTTCTAACCGATTATCCTCTTTTCTTTGTAGGCTTAGGTGATATTGTTTTTACCACTTAAGGATTTCCAAGTAGTGGAGATTTGTTCGATTCTAATGCTTGATCATCGGAGTATTCGTATCTCTGTGTTAATCTTACGTACCTCGGCCGTCGTTTCGTTTGTCGGCTTTTTCAATAGAATTTGATGCCGACAAAGTCCGTATTTTTTGCCGACAACACACCCCTTGATCCAACATGATAACATACCGATTTGGATGATATGTTGGATTCCTGTCGGAGTAGATCAAAGTCTGTTATCAGATCGGAGTTTTATCGATTGATTGATTGGGCGTTTGGATCAAATCGGTCCAAACGGATCTGGTCCGGGTAGCTCCTCCGCGTCTTAACGTGCATGATTTAACCTGGGTAGTGTCCCATGATGTATCTTGCATGGCGGGCGTGCGAGATCCATCCCAATGGTTTGGTTAGATCATCAGCCGGGTCGATAACTCCAGGAATGTGAATCATCTTGATTTCACCATTTTCTTTCCATGCTTGAATGGCAAAGTGTTGTCACTCTAAAAATCGACCGAAAGGTATAGGATAATTGAAATTTAAAGAGATGTGAGCTCAGAGAGAGGCTCTTATTTTTACTGTGTATTTTTACTGTATCGGGGCTCTCTGCTGTATTTTGCATGGTAGAGATCTTCCCCGGTCTTTTCACTATGGGTTTCATCGTACCGATACCACTGTTGCTGTTGCTGTATTAGTGTCGTGTATTGGTCTTACTGTACCGGTCATTCGATGGTATTGGTCTTTACGAGGTTAAGTGTTCCTTATCCGATGGGGCGTATGCTGGTTCGTAGAGTAGGTAGATAAATGAGGCCCATTCGGAATCGGTATTGATTTTCTTGATTGCAATAAGTAACTTCCTCACGAGATATCAAGTTTATTCTTTTGAATGTACTTATGGATTCCAAGTGTTTACTTATTGGTCAGGTCTTTGGATATGTCTTGTTTCTAACCGATTAACCCCTTTTGTTTGTAGTCCTAAGTGATATCATTTTTACCACTTAGGGATTTTCAAGTAGTGGAGGTGCGTTTGATACTACTAATACTTGATCATCGGAGTATTTGTATCTCGTTCCGCACCTCGGTCGTCGTTTCGTTCGTTTTGTCGGCTTTTTCGATCAAATTTGATGCCGACAACAGTCCGTATTTTTTGCCGACAACACACCCCTTGATCCAATACTCTACTTGTGTGGTATTGGATTACTGTCGGACTATATTGTTTTGAATCGGTCCGGAGATCAATCGATCATTCTTATTTAACCTGGGTAGTGTTCCATGACGTGTCTTGCGTGTCGAGCGTGCAAGATCCATCCTAATGGTTTGGTCAGATCATCAGCCGGGTTGATAACTCCAGGAATATGGATCATCTTGATTTCACCGTTTTCTTTCCATGCTTGGATGGCAAAGAACCTGATTTCAATATGTCTGGTTCTTTCAGTTGGGTTCTGGGCATTGATGATTTCAATTGCTGATGCATTGTCTTCATAGATAGGAGTCGGACCAACTTGGACAAATCCTAATTCCTTGAGTATGGACCTGAGATATCTGGCTGTTTTGGCCGCTGTGACTGCAGCGATGAATTCTGCTTCTGTAGAACTCTGAGCAGTAAGTGACTGAGCTTTGGATCTGTAAACAATTGCTCCACCAGCATAAGTGAAAACATATCCTGTAGTGGACCTGCGATGTTTTGGATCATTGCCATATGCAGCATCAACAAAACACATCAATTTGGCTTGTTTGATATCTTCAGGGAATTTCGGGAGAGATGCATCTTGGACTACATCGTTGTATGGTTCTCCTGATGGTAGAGATGGCTCAGCATTTGGTCTGTAGAATCTAATACCCCAAGATCTGGTTGTTCTGAGGTATCGAGCTATGTTCTTCATACTGGAATAGTGGAATGCAGTGGGATTGGAACTGTATTTTGACATCAGGGTCACTGCATAGCCAATGTCTGGGCGACAGCTCACATATGCGAACATCATTTCCCCTAAGAGCGTCCTGTAGGAGAAGCCAGATGTGGATTGTAATTCAGCATGTTCCTTGGTGCCTTCTAATGGTCCATCCGTATGTGATTGAAGTTGACTCAGCACTTCAGTTGATAATGGCGCTGATGGCTTGGAGTGGGGTTTCATCTTAGAATCAGTTTCCCAACCATGGGATGTCATAATTCGGTCGATGTAATTTGCACAGGACAGTTCAATGTAATCAGCTGTTTGTTTGACGTCAATTCCATTGAAGTCTTCAAGCAATCCCATTTTTGTGAAGGGGATTACATCTTCTTTAGGTAGCTTCAGTTTCGCCCCAATGATGTCATAGATCTTGTCAGATATGGATTCTGATGTGCAAGCCAGTGCAAAATTGTCAACTTGTCTCAGCATGTAGACTGTTTCACCTTCAAAAACTGTCGTGTAGATCGTTCTGTCATGTGTGGTGGTCTTGAAGTTGAGATCAGGGCCTTTCAAGATCTTGTTGATGTGGCTTTCCCATAATCTACCTGATTCCGGATGGCCTTGAAGTGCTTGAAGGACAGGAAGCACCAATCTTCTGTCTATGTCTCTGCCATGCTTGTGTTTATACCATTCTGCATATGCATCATCAATAGTCATGTATGTAGGAATGTTGAGCCCTGGAGAATGGGCATAGGCGTCAGCCGCATCGCCAGCATAGACTTTGAGATTGAGGCTAGCTGCAATGGCAAAGAACAATCTTTGGATAGGGTGTTCAACACATGATGAGTATGACATTGCAATGGCATGCAGGGTTGGAGCTGCATATTTGCTTCCATTGCAACATTGCCTGGCTCTTCTGACACCATTCCTTTTGACATTGTATTGCCAATGGGGTCTGAGAATAATGGCATTTGGGTCCTTAGGATATGGAATTGGTGATCCAAACATTTCTAAGTCTTCAAACTGGTCAAGTTGTTTGCGCTCTCCAGCTTCCCATTCCGTCCATGTGGATAGTGACTTGAGATTCCTGCGAGTGAAGTGCCCTAGTGCTTGTTCTTCAGGTGTAGTTGCTTTCGAATTGATGGCCTTGATTAAGAGTTCAATTTCTTCAGTTGGTAGTGAATCTGCATCTAGATGTAATGCATGATTGCCTGCCTTATGAAGCTTGGTGATGGCTCAAAGTGATGCAATATCAATAGTGGGAATGACAACATCCATATCATCCTCAGTTGGGGCCAAGTGTCTTTGGATGGAGGCATGGAGGGCTTCAGTGCTGTCAACTTGGTTAATTCCGGATTGGATGATATTCTTGTATTCGGTGCCAATTCGCTTGATGGTCTTGATGGATGAAATCCGGTCCAAAAAAGGTGGATCTTCTTCATCAGTGGGTTCCTTCCAAGAAGTGTTTGGGGCAAATAGTCCATATTCATTTGAGTGTTTCCTGACTTCTTTCATAGACAATTTGGCTTCAAGTGCAAAGGTAATGGGTGTATCTATGGAATCCCTCACCCCTCGAGCGTGTGATTCATGCAAGGTGGTGGTAACATCAGCAGCAGTAAACATACGGTTGTGATCGATGGATACAATATAAGCGGCTCTTAGCTTGGAGAGAGATTTCTTATGGGAGGAGAAAAGCTTGGAGGCAGGGCTTTGTGGAATGATGTCTGTGACATATGCTCTGCCAAGGAGTGAATCAGTTGCATATTGGAGACCAAATGCTGGATCAGCACAAGAACTGGAAACAGTGAGCCTGAGATTGGTGAGATCTGCAAATGGGGAGATGGAGAAGTAAAAATCACTGGATGACACCTCATTTGGTTCCGTGGGAAGGGGAATGTTGTCATCAGTCCGGAGTAAGTGCTTGACATTTGTAGGAAGGTCTGTAAGAGGTAAATCATTCATGCCTTCATCAAACCTGACATGGGTGGCTATCTTGACTCGGTGCGTTTCAGTATCATACCAAAGAATGTTCCTGGTAGTATACGGTACAAAGCCCAGGAATATGCCCTTGCAAGCATTGGGTTTGAGCTTGATTGATCTCTTGCCTGGAGGTCGGACCCAAACTCGGCAGCCAAATGTTCAGAAGTCAGCAAGATTTTCCCTATGTCCAGTAGCTAATTCCAATGGTGAATGGTGCTGGGTGCCTTCAGGGAATGCATTTGACAACCAAAGGGCATGATAGAAGGCAAAAGGCCAGAACTTGATGGGCAAGTTTGCACCAGAGAGCATGGTCCGCATTGAGTTAGCGAGAGTTTGATGTGCTCTTTCAACTGTACCATTTTGGTGTGACGCATCAGCCCCAGTTGGGAAAATGGAGTATCATCTACACAAACCTTGTGACACTCCAAAAGTGCACTGAAGCTGCTAGAGAACAGCCTGACACCAGTGACACACCCTGGTTTGATGGAAAATTGTTCTTCACCAAGATTGCTGACAAGCATATCCCTATTCAAGCTATCAAAGCTCAGACTTCCAAGCTCCTCTGGCATCAAAGACTTGGACATCCATGTGATGACTTTTTACACCAAGCCCATAAGCACATCCTTGGTGTATCAAGTTCAAGCGCCAAACAAGTATTCTCGATCAATGCCCCAAATGCATCCAATGCAAGCAAACCAAGACACCTGCTGGCTACCACTCTACAAGGAAGGCTACTCAGCCTTTTCAAGGTTTGTCTATTGACTTTGCTTTCTCAGGGACAAAATCATCTGACACCAAACGACGGCGCAACTATAAAGGCATCCATGGCAAAACAGCATGGATCCTTATCACAGATCACTACACAGGTATGAACTACGGTGATACCCGGATTTCCAAAGCAGCACCACTTCATTGGCTTGAGCATTTCTTCTCCCAACACAACCCAACTTGTGCCAACAAGTATGTAACAGTTGACCAAGGTGGAGAGCTCTATCACAATCCGGATATCCGGAATCTCTTCTCGTCTGCTTTTGGATACTCAATTTTCCCCACTGGAGTTGATGCTTCACATCAAAATGGCACAGTTGAACAAGCTCACCGGACCCTTGCTAACTCAATGAAGATCATGCTCAGTGGTGCCAACCTACCAATCAAATTCTGGCCTTTTGCCTTCTACCATGCACTGCGCCTGTCCAATGCCTTCCCTGAAGGCAACCAACCCCATTCACCCTTGGAATTGGCAACTGGCCGCAAGGAAAATCTCGCTGATTTCAGAACATTTGGATGCAGAGTTTGGGTGAGACCTCCAGGCAAGAGACCAGTCAAGCTCAAACCTAATGCGCGAAAAGGAATATTTTTGGGTTTTTTCCCCTACACTACCAGAAACATTCTTTGGTATGATACATAAACCCATCGTGTCAAAATTGCCACCCATGTCAGGTTTGATGAAGGCATGAACAACTTACCACTTGCTGACCTACCCACCAACGTCAAGCACCTCCTCAGGACTGATGACAACCTTCCTCTCCCGCCGGAACCCACTGAAGTGTCATCCAGTGATTTCCAATTTTCCATCTCGCCATTTGCAAACCTAACCAACCTCAGGCTAACTGTCCTACCATCCTGCACTGACAAAGCTTTTGGTCTCAGGTATGCAAATGACTCGCTCCTTGGCAGAGCCTATGTCACTGACATCCTCTCTAAAAGCCCTTCCTCATGGCTTTTCTCCTCCCATAAGAAGTCTCTCTCTAAACTTCAGGGTGCATACATTATCTCTGTCAATCAGAATTGTGTGTTCACTGCAGCTGATGTTACCACCGCGCTGCATGAATCCTACAATCGGGGGGTGAGAGGCTTGACAGATATACCAATCACCTTTGCACTTGAAGAAAATTATCTATGAAGGAAGTCAGGAAACATTTGAATGAATATGGACTATTTGCCCCCAATACTTCCTGGAAGGAACCCACTGAAGAAGAAGATCCACCATTCTTAGAACGGATTTCATCCATCAACACTTTCAAGCGCATTGGCACCAAATACAAGCAAATCATCCAATCAAGAATCAACCAGGTTGATAGCACTGAAGCACTCCATGCCTCCATCCAAAAACACTTGGCACCAACTGAAAATGACATGGATGCTGTCATTCCCACAATTGATATTGCATCGCTCAGAGCCATCACCAAGCTTCATAAGGCAGACAATCATACATTACCACTAGATGCAGATTCGCTACCAACTGAACAAATTGAACTCTTAATCAAGGCCATCAATTCAAAGGAAACCACGCCTGAAGAACAAGCACTAGGTCATTTCACTCAAAGGAACCTCAAGTCATTATCCACATGGACTGAATGGGAAGCTGGAGAGCAAAAACAACTTGATCAGTTTGAAGACTTAGAAATGTTTGGATCACCAATTCCATATCCCAAGGACCCAGATGCCATTATCCTCAGACCTCATTGGCAATACAGTGTCAAGAGGAATGGTGTCTGCCGAGCAAGACAGTGTTGCAATGGAAGCAAATATGCTGCGCCAACTCTGCACGCCATTGCCTTGTCATATTCATCATGTGTTGAACATCCCATCCAAAGATTATTCTTTGCCATTGCAGCCAGCCTCAACCTCAAAGTGTATGGTGCAGATGCCCAAGATGCGTTCAGACACAGTCCTGGACCTGAAATCCCAACCTTCATTACTATAGATGACGCGCATGCAGACTGGTACAGGCACAAACATGGCAAACATATAGACAGAAGGATGGTGCTCCCAGTTCTACTAGCACTCCAGGGCCATCCAGAATCTGGTCGCCTATGGGAAACCCACATCAACAAGATCCTGAAGGGCCCCGAACTCAACTTCAAAACCACTACACATGACAGAACCATCTACACGGCAGTCTTTGAAGGTGAAAAAGTCTACATGCTGAGACAAGTTAATGATTTTGCATTAGCTTGCACATCGGAATCCATATCTGATAAGATATATGACATCATCGGTGAGAAGTTAAAATTACCCAAGGAAGACAAAATTCCATTCACCAAATTGGGACTGCTAGAAGATTTCAATGGAATTGACGTCAAACAGACAGCTGACTATATTGAACTGTCTTGTGCCAATTACATCGACCAAATTATGAAATCCCATGGTCGGGAAACAGATGCTAAGATAAAGCCACACTCAAAACCATCAGTACCATTATCAACTGAAGTACTGAGCCAACTGCAATCACATACGGATGGACCCACTAGAAGGCACCAAAGAACATGCTGAATTAAAATCCACATCTGGTTTCTCCTACAGGACACTCTTGGGTGAAATGATGTTTGCATATGTCAGCTGCCGACCAGATATTGGGTATGCAGTGACACTGATGTCAAAATACAGTTCCAACCCTACTGCTTTCCACTATTCCAGTCTCAAGAACATAGCTCGATATCTCAGAACAACCAGATCCTGGGGTATTAGGTTCTACAGACCGAACGCTGAGCCATCTCCCCCTCAAGGGATGCCATATAATGACACAGTCCAAGATGCGTCACTTCCCCAATACCCCAAAGACATCAAGCAAAACAAATTGATGTGTTTTGTTGATGCGGCTTATGGAAATGATCCAAAACATTGCAGGTCCACGACAGGATACGTTTTCACTTATGCTGGTGGAGCAATTGTTTATCGATCCAAAGCACAATTGCTCACTGCTCAGAGCTCTACAGAAACCGAGTTCATTGCTGCTGTTACAGCAGCCAAAACAGCCAGATATCTCAGGTCTATACTCAAGGAATTAGGATTTGTTCAAGGTGGCCCAACTCCGATCTATGAAGACAATGCATCAGCAATTGAAATCATCAATGCCCAGAACCCAACTGAAAGAACCAGACATGTTGAAATCAGAATCTTTGCCATCCAAGCATGGAAAGAAAATGGAGTAATCAAGATGATTCATATTCCTGGAGTTATCAACCCTGCTGATGATCTGACCAAACCATTGGGATGGATCTTGCACGCCCGACACGCAAAATACATAATGGGACACTACCCAGGTTAAATCATTTGCATCAAGACGCGGATTCGATGAGTGATAAGAGGGTACTCCGATACATCATGGGGCACTACCCAGGTTAAATCATTCAAAAGTACGCACTTCGACGATTGCCTCAATTGATTTGATCTCATATTACAATTGCGTCAATTCGATCCAGGTTAAATAATCAACTTTGAACAATCCCCGATCAAGAAAACTGATTTGATGCCCGAATTCAATACGCAATCGTATCCTGACAGTAATCCAACATATCACCTAAACCGACATGTTATCATGTTGGCTCAAGGGGTGTGTTGTTGGTGAAAAATACGGATTTTGTCGGCATCAAATTCGAACGGAAAAAGCTGACAAAATGAAACAACGACCGAGGTGCAGAAGACAGGATTATTCCGACGATCGTGCCTCAGAATCAAACGCACCTCCACTACATGAAATACCCCTAAGTGGTAAAAACGATATCACTTAGGACTACAAACAAAAGAGGTTAATCGGTTAGAAACAAGACATCTCCAAAGACCTGATCAATAAGTAAACACTTGGAACCCTTAAGTATATTCAAATGGATACACTTGATTTCCTGTGAGGAAATTACTTATTGGAATCATGAAAATCAATACCGATTCCTGATGGGCCTCATCTAGCATATATACCACAAACAAGCATACATCCCACCAGATAAGAAACACTTAACCTTGTAAAGAACCAATACCATCGAATGACCGATACGAAAAGGCCGGCACATGACACAAACACAGCAACAGCAGCGACAGTATCGGTACGATGAAAAGATAGTAACAAATAACCGGGGAAGATCTCTATTACGTAAAAATACAGCAGAGAGCCCCAATACAGTACAAAATACATAGCAAAAATAAGAGCGTCTCTCTGAGCTCACTTCTCTTTAAATTTAAAATATTCGTTATACCTATCTGGTCGATTTTTAGAGTAACAACATGATTCATAAAAATCTGAAATGCTGATGGCAGACCAAATGACACACCAGTCAGCTCTTCAATATTGAAGTCCGGATTATATACATATCTTAATTCCTCTATGTGCAAAGGACGTTGGATTTCAAGTTCAACACCTTTCCAAATGTTTAGTAAATAAAGACAAGCTTTTTGACGCTTGCTCACAATCTTAGTTTGAGTTCATTTTCAAACCCATACATACATACATTGCGTAGTATTACTACCTTCATTTAGAGGCATACGACAAACAGGGGATAGAAAAATAAGGGTAACGAAAGGAGGAAAAACGAAGAAAGATTACTCCTGAATTTACGTAACTACGTTTTTTACAATTTTGCCTCACGTAACTTTGTCTGACGTTCCAATGTTCCAGTACTAAAACTGCGTAGATTTCTACAAACATTTCCCCTGCCATATCTTGCTCACTTCTGCACCGCCACAAACGGAACCAGGACCCACAGGTACTAACCAAGACCTGGCCTTTTCAATTTTGCTATCAACTCAGTCTCTTGTTGCCTTCCTTGGTCCCTTTGGTTTCCTATTCACCATTGATGGTCATTGTTGGTTGGTCGTTGAGCTTGAAAAACAACACTAATTTCCTTCTACACTGAATCCAGTATTACTTCTACCTACACTGAATCCAGTAGACCAGTACTAAACCCACAAAGCTGAAACACTTCTTGTCTGCTCTGTTCACAAATCCCTAACATTTCGATCTGTTTCCAAGCTTCTCCCCCAAGGCTCTTAAGTATCTTTACTTAATGCTCTACCCTGTTACACTCAACGTTCTTCATTCCTCAAGGTTCTTTTGAACTGTTTCCAAGCTCCTTAAGCATACAGCAGTTGAAGTTTTGCAAATCGCT
The DNA here is from genome assembly GCA_037355745.1 of Pseudo-nitzschia multiseries. Lineage (NCBI taxonomy): Eukaryota > Bacillariophyta > Bacillariophyceae > Bacillariales > Bacillariaceae > Pseudo-nitzschia > Pseudo-nitzschia multiseries. Next base: position 2,863,102 of record CM074787.1, read on the forward strand.
AACGCTATCATACTTTAGGTCTGAGAGAGCCAACGGTTGGTATCAAGCTACAGCTACAAACTTTGATCTGTTTGCAAGATTCTCCCCCAATGTTCTTAAGTATCTTTACTTAACGCTCTACCCTGTTACACTCAACGTTCTTCATTCTTCAAGGTTCTTTCAAACTGTTTCCAAGCCCCCTAAGTGATTTTCACTTGACGTTCTGATTTCCTTAAGTCTTTTTTAGCTGAAGTTGACGAACACACACATAACCCTCCCTTCTAGAAGGTTCCTAAGTCCTGACCCATAAGTATTTGCAAGTTGAGGTTGCAATATACTTTATATAACCCTTCGGTTCGTCCAGTCGCTTTCCCTGCAAGCTTAGAGGCCTCGCGGGCTGAACTTCAAGTTCCCTTCTGTTCCTCCCCTGACCTATCCCTTAATTGGATAAGGTGCGTATATGCACCTTATTTACCAATTTTTGGAGGGTTTTTTGGTAATCTTAAAATCAATTTCTAGATCAAACCAATAGCATATTCGTTATCTACGTAAAATTTTGGTCTAGGATGAACTATCCCATAGGTCCTACAAGCTGAAACTTGGTCAGCAGCGAGCATCGAAAGTTCTTGAAAGGGAAAAATTAAACACGCTGCACCTTATAACACCCAACATCAACCATGGTGAAATCATACACCCAGCCTTCCACAGAGCCTCCGGCTGCAATCCAAGCACACCAACCTCTTCCCCTACCACCTTCTGATAATCCATAAGTAGTCTGGACCAATTCCGGCAATATTCAAGGAAATAAGGACACATCTTGTAATTTGGGATCATTCCCTGAGGATGATTCCCTTCCAGATCTCACTAAAATTGGAGAGGTGACCACTGTGAGTGCTCCGACAGCAGGGGAACGGTTCAGGTCTCTCCCTACTAGTATTAGGGAGGTTCAGCAAAAAGAACAGATCAATTCCTCCAAGGGGAAAGGAAAAAACAAGGATCATGGTAAGGGACAAGTTTCCTAAAAAAAAGAGAAAAATCGTGCTGCCGATGGGGCACACTCTACACCCCACCAGTCTTTTCCCACTCACGTCCATTTAAAGGCCACAGGAAGCCCTAAGCTTTGCAAGCTTGTTGGATTCACTAGGAGAAGTGAGTCTACCATTGAAAATCGTTTTGAATCGGGCTATGATATGGACGATGAAATTGGTCCAATTTATGATGCTGTGCAGGGTGAGGAGGAAGAGCATGAGGAGGTATTGATTATCCCTGAGTCGACAGTAGCCACTAGTACTACGACCGCCGCTACAGGAGATACAGACCCATCCCTCCTGCCAGTTATCAAACCTAAGGAGAGCGCTCCAGCTCCAGTTGAACAAAAGCATGTCCCCATCCATGATAGTGCCATTGATAGGATGCCAAGGAAAGATTTGCATGCAGAGCTCAAATCTAGAGGATGTCCTATCTATGGAACGAAAACAGTGCTACAAGAGCGGCTACGGGCTGCTCTACTGAAGCGGCTTCCTGTGGGACCTTTGACTGCAGCAGGGGAGGGAGGATTGAAGCAGGCGCCCGGTAAGGGGGAAAAGAAGAAGAGTACTACAAGGAAAGCAGCCAACTCGACCCTCCCCGCCGGCGCCTGCTGGAGGGAGCTTCTTCCACTAACCACAGCAGTGTCAGAGCCAGAAAGTCCTTCATTTGGTGCAAAAGCAAGAGTTTCAACTGTCCCTGAAGAGTTTGCAGACTTCATCCCTATCAAGCATGATTTTGCAGAACAATTTGTTTGGAGGGCTCTGAAAATTGAGGAGAAACAGTCGGTATTTGGTAGTTTAACTTGTTCGTTATTACATGAAATTGTTACTTTAAATTGTGAGCAGAAAATTGCTCTTTTACTAAAATCACCATATTGGTGCATCGGCCCGCTAATACTCCAATGCACACACTAAATCACTAATAATCACATCAACCCGCTAATACTCCGATGTGCTGCACGTGTCCTTGTACCAATGGGCTGTAGGGATCTACCTTGTGCCCCGTAGAATTGGTACATAAGGACCTATTTTTAGTAAGAAGGAGAACCGGAATCGGTAAGTGGTAAATTCTCATTCCCACTTCCATTCATGTTGGTCCATTCCTGTAGAAGCAAGATTCATCATACGATCGATTCTTATCTCATTCGTGTCTCATTCATTCAGTCGCGCGCGTCATTCGTGTCTCATTCCACTCATTCGTTCGGTAGCGCGCGCTTGTTTGATCGACTTCAAACACACTCCCCTGCTTCAAAGGATAAATGGACTCGTTAATCGATGATGCTGCTCCAGAACTTCCTGTAGGCTTCATGCGCTTCCTCTGCCTTGGAGTCTACGGTCGAGAAGCTCATGTCCTTGTTGCTTTTGACTTTTGTGGAGTACTCATCTTTTCCATAGAACTTGGAACCGTGCTTTTCAAATAGGGCGCCAGTAAGATTCTTGGTAAAGATGTCACTTGTCATTTCGTCGCCAGTCTTCCACATCACCTTGATGATGCCCATTTCCTTCAGCTCTCATATGAAATACTGTTTCACTTCAATATGTCTGGTGCGGCCTGCTATGGACCAATTGTTGCAAAAATCAACTGCACCCTTGTTGTCCACATATATCACCATGGGTAGCTTGATTTGCAATCCGAGGCACATCATGACTCTCCAAATGTACAGCATGTCTTGTACACATAGTACAGCTGCATACAGTTTGGCTTCCATCACTGACAGAGCAATGATTGGCATCATTCTTGATCTTGCAGTCACATTGGCACCATTCAGCCAAGTGGACCAGCCATTGACACTGTGCCGAGACTCATCTTTGGCATACTCTGAGTCACTGAATCCGATCAACTCGAAAATGAAATTCTTGGTACCATCCCACACTGCATTTGGGGCTAATGTGAGACCTTGATTGGGTGTTCCAGCACAATGCTTCATCACTCGCTTTAGTGCCTTCATGTGGGACTTCCTTGCTTCAGTCATGAACCTAGAGAGCTCCCGGACAGCATTCTGTGTTTCGATTCGTGACCATCTCATCATATGCAATAGGATGGCTGTTCCGGACCTGTACTCAGTTTGGGCTTCCTTGGTGAGAACACTATCAGATGGTCCTTCACCTTCTTTCTTCAACACTGATCCTGGCTCTGCTGGAGTGGTGGGATTTCCTCTGCATTCATCAAGCTCGAACTCATCGACAAATCTTTTGATCTTGACTGGTTGGGTCATTCTCAGAGTTCTGTTCCTCTTGTCCCGCTCAATGTGGCATCCAACATATTCGTCCATCTCTCCAACATCCTTGCATTCAAATAGGGACTTGAGTTGCTCTTTGTGCTTCAGGACTTCTGCTTCTTCACCTATGATGCAAAAGTCATCGACCCACAGCAACATCAAAAGTAACTTGTTGTTGATCCACCTGAAAAATAGACATGGGTCAGCCTTGCATCTCTCCATCTGCATGGTATGCATTGCTTGTCGGGCTTCTCTCCAGAATTGTATTGCCGCTTGAATTGTGCCATAAAGTGTTTTCTGCAATTGGAGGAGTACGTATGATGGGTAGAACTTCTGATATCCCTCTGGAATCTTGGTGAATATTTTCTCTCCATTCTGAAATTTGCCGTTCAGAAAAGCTCCTTCCACATCCACAATGTAAGCCATGAAATTGGCCATGACCATCAATATCATTACAATTCGAATTGAGATATCACTGACAACCGGTGAAGACTTGTCTTGGCCATCAAAGTGCTCGCCATCTAGCTGCTTGAATCCTCGGACGGCATTCCTGCATCTTACTGTGCCATCAGGTTTCATCTTGTTGGCCCAAGTGGTATCCATGATTTTGGTGCCCGGTGGGATATTGGCTTCATCAATCTCTTCAAAAACTCCATACTTGACCATCTTCTCATGTTCAGCGTCAACACCCTCTGTAAACTTGTCTCGCATCAGGCTGGCCATAGATTCCTTGCAGTTCATGGTCTTTAACTCATTGGTGTTGTCAAAAGCACTCCCAGCTGCGCCAACCAGACTGAGTTCACTCATAGCGCCTTCCTGAGATGGAATAGATACTGACAGAAGATTGAATTCTTTCAGCTCGGTCATTGCTTTGTGGAACTGGATTTCAGCATCAGTGAATTGTGCGGCATAGCTGGCCATATCTCCATAGCGTATCTCCGGATTGAGATGAGAGTTCCTTACTACTCGGCCATATCGGGTAGTGAATACAACGTGCGGATCTTCTGCTTCGGTATCTTCATTGCTATCGTAGTCCTCGTCACTTTCATATTCGATCTTGGTTTCTTCAATATCATCGTCGTAGTATTCATGTTCAGAGGGAGCATCGGTATCGGGGATTTCAGATTCAGGTTGCAAGGGAATTGCTTGTACTGTGGCTTCCCCACTTTCATCCTGAAACTGCACGCGAGGATGCCGAGGTCTGGTGGTCGTGCGCAAGATTGAGACAGGGTGTGTAGGGGTGTCATTGATTGGGAGATCCATGTGGCCACCTTCAAGGAAATCAGCATGAAAATTGATAGCTTCACCCACTGGTGCATTGGGGGGAAAATACATTCTCTTCAGCCAGTAGATATCACGGGTAGCTGTAAACGTGTTCTTCAATGGATCATACATCACATAGCAATCTCCTGGGCGGTCAGTGCAATACCCAGCAAAGAAAGCTGGATTCCCGCGATAATTGAGTTTGGGACTTGTGGGGCGCTTGACTCGTACTACTCCAGCCTCTCCAAAGGTTCGCAGATGGGCACTAAACGCAGGGACCTTGCCATAGAAATGTTGGATCTTGGGCATAGTAGTGCCATTCACCGTGACAGCCTCCAACCAGTCCAACTGAACACCGCATCTCATTGCTAATGGGAAGAATCTAAACCGGTATTCCTGAGGCACATTTGCTTGAGAGCAAAGAGCCATGGCGCGACAAACTGACCGATAGATTGCTGTTTCAACCACACTGTTCTGCTGAGGTGTATCCACAGAGGTATACTCGAATTTGCAAGAAAATTTCCAATCCGCTGAGGCCAGCCAAGTGTCAAGTGCTGTGTTTTCCCCGGCTTTATCACATCGAAGGTACTTCAAATCTTGGCCTTTGGATCTCCATTGGTTGAGCAATGCGCAAGTGGGTTCGACCATTCCATCTTTGGTGGCAAAGAAATTGACAAACCGGCATGAGGAATATTCATCAACAATCATGCGAAAATGGGGCTTGGTAATGAATGGGGCCGTCAACTTGTTACTTTTGGCAGCTTTGGGTGCTTTAACGGAGGACATATCCACAAAGAGTCTTTCTCCAGGCTTGGTGGCTGCAACCTGTTCACTTTCTGTAGGAATCACTTTTCGTTTGGCTTTAGCTTTGGCGCAATCTTCACAAGGGAGCAGCAGACCCCGAGTAATGGTCCAGCCAAGTATTTCAGCTGTGCGGCGTGTCTTGATCTCGTCCATGTGGCCCAGGAGTTGGTGGGCTTTGTTGATGTTCATCTTGGTTCCTTCATCGGTAGTAGTGGTAGCAGTCGCTGCGTTGATGTCAATGTTGTTGGTAGGATTGGCAATGCGATCAAAATAGCCAACCCACACACAGCTTGTGTAGGTGGGGATTTGAATATCAAAATTCACTTGGATCTTCCCTTTCCTGAGCGACCATCTGGTTTTGTCCCTTCCGGTGGCTATCCAACCATTCTGTAAAGCCAAGTTGGCTGAGAACAGATTGAATGCAAAATTTGGATTGAAATTCACACCCTGCAACAACGTCTGAAACTCCTTGTTTCCATCCTTATCAATCTTCTGACATGGAATATCCCCAACCTTACATCCTTTCAGCTCGTCTCCGCTTTGGGTGGTAATGGTGGCACCACTAGCTCTCAAATTGGTGGCACATCTCATACTGTTGGAACTGTGACTTGTGGCGCCCGTATCAAAAACAAAGACATTGTCATCATACAGCAGATCAAATCCTTTGGGCACACCATCTCTCGTAGCTCACTTTTGGGCGTTGAGAAGTTGGAGTGACGTGGTAGAGGTTTGCATTGCTGAGAGACAGAAATCATAGTCAATTGTTGCTCCCTGGACATCCTTCAACTTGGATTTCCAACCATTCGGCCGTCTGGCAGCATTTTTTTCATCCTCAAAACAGACAGCAGTTCCATGATTACCACCACAGATTCCACATTTGCGCCGTCGGCCCCTTTGGCCATTGGACCTGTTGTTGTTACGGTTGCCGTTGTTGCCATTGTTGCCATTGCCGTTGTTGTTGCTGTTTCCATTGCCGTTGTTGTCGACACGCGGGTGGCCTGCTTGGCATTTAGCACAGTTGAACGCTTTGTGACCTTGCTCTCTGCACCAATAACAAACTGCATTAGTGGACCACTTGTCTCTTGTATCCGGATTGGCAAAATCAGTCATCTCAGCACCAAACAGACTCATTTCCTTGGTTTTTCCACCCCTGCTTTGTATACTTCGCGCCAACTCGTATAGACTTGCAGCTTGGAGGTTGATCGCCTCCCAAAATTCCAATTCAGAGGTGCCTTCATCTTGCAGTGCATCCATGAGGGGGGTAAGTTGCATCAGTAGGTAGGCAGGCAGTGCGGCTTTGAAGGCCACGACGAGTTGTGTCAAAGTGGGCCTGACTGACTTGTATTGGTATTTCCTTTGCAAATCATAGATGTCCTCAACCAAATCCTGTGGAGGGGCTCCAATGGTCAGCTTTAAACTTCTCAGATCAATATCCAATTGCTCTTGGTCATGAGATTTGTTGACTTTCCTGTATTCCTTCATGAGTTCTTCAATCACCCGATGTACCCTACCTTGGGGCCACTGTGATTGGAGCTCTTCATTCGTTTCCGCTGATGCACCGCGATCAATCTTGGACTTCTCCATGATGGCTAGGCCTGTCCTGTTGTCGGCAGAAGCCTTGTACAGATCGTTCAGAGTTTTGTTGTGGTACTTGTAAGCCCTTTTCTGTGCAGTACTCATGTCCTCTCGAGGTGTGAGCTGTCCTTCTGGAGGTAGATCTTTGTGCGGCTTGGTGGTCAACATATCCCGGTACTTGCGGCTATCAGCGTATGCCTCAAACTGAGTGTACCAATCTTCAAACTTGCCCGCATCGCCCTTGGCCAACTTGGGCACTTGGCTATCCACATACTCTACCATCTTGTACTTGTATTTCTTCTTCGTGGAGCCCTCAGTGCTTGCACTGCTTGTGCTTGCGCTTCCTCGGCTTTCGCTGCTACTCGATGCTGTACTGCTCTCTGAACTTGACAGTACGCTGCTCTCTTCTTCCGACATCGACTCTGCAGAAAAGGCGATTTCTATCTCTTGATTCCGGGTTGGTGGATCCTCCTCCATTTGTTACCAGACAAAAGAAAAGTAAATTGTCGTATTCCGATCCAAAGTAAATTGTTAAATGTAATTGGCCCTATCGATCCGTCGATACCAATCCTGCTGTTATTGAATGTCGCTGGCTCCGATTGTTAGCCGGCCTGCAGTCCGATCTTGGTGGACAAAAATAAAATTTGCTGACTCCGATTGTTAGCCAGCCTGCAGTCCAATCTTGGTGGACAAAAATAAAAGTCGCTGACTCCGATTGTTCGTCAGCCTGCAGTCCGATCTTGGTGGACAAAAATAAAAGTCGCTGACTCCGATTGTTAGTCAGCCTGCAGTCCGATCTTGGTGGACAAAAGTAAATAAGTCGCTGACTCCAATTGTTAGCCAGCCTGCAGTCTGTTCTTGGTGGACAAAGTAGATAAATCGCTGACTCTGATTGTTAGCCAGCCTGCAGTCCGTTCTTGGACACAGAGTATTTCGCCGTCGACTGTACAAATATCTCTCTCTTTGACCAAGTTCCAACCTCGGGAGCGCTCCGTAATTCTTCGAAGAATGTTTGGAGGGCTCTGAAAATTGAGGAGAAACAGTCGGTATTTGGTAGTTTAACTTGTTCTTTATTGCATGAAATTGTTACTTTAAGTTGTGAGCAGAAAATTGCTCTTTTACTAAAATCACCATATTGGTGCATCGGCCCGCTAATACTCCAATGCACACACTAAATCACTAATAATCACATCAACCCGCTAATACTCCGATGTGCTGCACGTGTCCTTGTACCAATGGGCTGTAGGGATCTACCTTGTGCCCCGTAGAATTGGTACATAAGGACCTATTTTTAGTAAGAAGGAGAACCGGAATCGGTAAGTGGTAAATTCTCATTCCCACTTCCATTCATGTTGGTCCATTCCTGTAGAAGCAAGATTCATCATACGATCGATTCTTATCTCATTCGTGTCTCATTCATTCAGTCGCGCGCGTCATTCGTGTCTCATTCCACTCATTCATTTGGTAGCGCGCGCTCATTCGATCGACTTCAAACACAATTCGATGTCCCTGTGTTCCCAGGGAAAACTACATCCTACACGTTCGATCGGAAGGGCAACCTAAAGAGAGACCAACAAGGTAACCCATTGACAGAGCAGCGAGTTTGAGAGAAGGGGGCTGTTGATCCAGAGTTTGCAAGGAAGCACAAGCTATCTTCTAGTACCAAGCCGTATGAGTTCATTGAGCTGTTCTTTCCTTTGAAGAAGCAAGGGGGGGGAAATTCCTTCAGCTTTCAAGATATGCCGACATGAACAAACCTCAAGGCTGGTGTAGCTGAAGCACGAGCTGGTGGTAGTCAGTACAAGGACTACAAGAACTTCACTGCAAGTGAACTGCGGCAACACTTTGGCTTGTATATCTTCCATGGACTACCCCCCTCCCCTAGGATCGAAATGAAGTTCCGGTCACAAAATGTTGTTCCTGTTAATTGCAATGACTTCATTTATCATAGCTTTGGCGCCAATGCAGAGCGGCGCCACAGGCACTTCAAAGCCTTTCTTGCTTGCCAGGATCCAAGGATCCTTATTAAATTCCTTTTGTGTCCAAAAGTACCAAAGCTACACGACGCCAGTTATTCTATTTGTACGAATCAATGAGTCCCGTATCAACCAAAGTAATCGATTCCCATGGCATATCGATTCCCACGGCGCATCGATTCCCATCGCACATTAGCGGTGAGAAATCTCTGTTTTCTAATATTGCCCTTGTTCTTCGGTGAGCAAACTTTGATTTCAGAAAGTATCACACGAGCTACAGGAGCAATTCCTGATTCCATTGATATACATATCATAGGATCTTCCTAAGGGAACAAGAGAAGAAAACCGTTGTTTGAAGCTTCTCACACAATTTATATATTTATATATATACATATATACATACATACAGATATATACGGCCAACGACCCATGCATGTACGGAAATAATCAGCGAGTAATCTCATCACTACGCAACAGCAGTTACAACGTATTTCACCTCAATAAAAGAGATATCTTGCGTTTTGGCAAGATTTCACTTTATCTCATACTTTTAACATTCAACTGATTTATATCCCAAAATTCACACTAGTTGCTACCAACTACCTGTAATCTACATTACTAAGGTCTGTCTCGCTGTATCTGAACAAGTTCACATTAAGAAGAGATCTGGCGTTTCCATAGTCTCGCCTGTAGTCCGATTATCCGTTGTCGAAAGTATCCAACCACAATTGTCACGCGTAGAGTACAATCGTTCATCTACTAACACACTAACACAGCGGTGCTGTTCTTCAGAAGCCTTTGAATCAGACTCTCAGCAGACCAGATTCAGAGGAAAAATAATAGATTAACAGTTGCAAGCTCTAAGGTGGCTTGCATACGAAGAACAGGAAAGAAAGTGAACACAATACCTCCGCTGGCATGTGCCAATCGCAAATCGTCTACGAAGCCGTTCCCTTTCACCATTTGATTCCTCCAACGAATCGGACTCATCTCGATCGAACATGCCTGCCAATCCTGCCGGTGGTGGGAACAATGCTGGAGATGGCGGCACCGCAAACGCAATCAGTCTTCCTAGTTTTGATGACCATATGAAGTTGATACTTGTATCCATATTCCGCGTCACAAAGGAAGAAGATAGCTATCTGTGTGAAACTCTCCAAGAAGGAGGATTACACGAGTGGTCAACTTTCCTTGATGCACTCCTCAAATATGGTTTTGCCCGCGAACTTACCTACATTGATACTAGTAGCGGACTACCAACCCAACTTCACCGATCCATCCAACGGACCATTGAAGCACTCGCGGACTTCACAAAGGAATCACGCAAGAGCGAAAAGGATTGGAGGGATGTAGAATCATATTCATACGAAACCTTGCGTGCCTTCCGTCTGACACGTGCACTGCATCTTCAGAACAAATCCATCTTGAATCCTCCAGCTCCTCCTCAAGGAAAAAATAAGAACACGTCCCCTCAACAAGTGAAGTACGAATCTTGGTGCCAAAAATCACGGGATGAAAAGTCCTTTACACCCCTCACGAATGACTCAAGATTTGAACATTGGCTCGTCAGCTTCAAGGCAAAACTCGAGGCATACCACATTGACACCGAAACATTCCTCCATGAAACCTGGCCCCCTGCTACACTGCAGGGCTACACACGTGACCTTTTTGTCAAACAATGTGCTTTCTTCTGGGTTCTTATGTTGGAAGTCTTCAAAAGCAACCTATCTGCGTCATGCGTTCACAGCCATTCCCTCACACGCAATGGACGGCAAGCATATTTTGATTTTGTGAACTTACGTAGTGAATCAAAGGCCAAGGTGTATGACAACTCGACTCAATTGCAAGCGCTACTTAAGTTGAACCTCGACAATTGGAAGGAATCCAAGGTGAAGTTTATCACGCACTGGCTCGAAGAGTTGAACCACCTCAATAAGCTTCGTCCTCCCAACAAACCCCTTGAGTACCATACCGCAAAATCAGCATTATGTCAAGCCTGCTATTCCAGCTTTCAACTAAGCGAACAGTTTGCCAAGGTCAAAGACCCCGGTGGCCCGAATCATACTGTCACGGATATAGTAGCTGAAGCCGCTGCTATCCATAAACTCAAGATCATGCTCCTACTCGAGGCGACTCGCCTAGACTCTCAGTCCGCAATGTCTGCTCCAAAGTCCACAGTGCGTGCACATGTTCACAACTTCTCCTCAGGTCAAGGGCACAACTCTAGCGACTATGCTCTCCCTTGTAACGTACTACGATCATACGTACCAAACTATGTACGTACCGATCTACGTACTACAATCTATCGTACAAGCCGTACTATCCAAGATACCATCGGAGGATAGGTACGATTGAACTAATGAGACTTGGGACCACTCTAAGAATCATTAAGTAGCGAAGCATCATCTGTATACAATGGTATACTGATACCAGGCAGGCGCACGATTTGTATCACGACACTCTATATGAATATCCATGGGCGATTGAAGCCAGCATGGCCCGACCAAAGCCAGCATGGCCCGATCGCTCATTATTTTATCTGTTAAGTTTCCATCCATTTTTTGTAAAGTATAAATCCATTCATAATTATCACTCCTAATCAAATTCTACCCCTAGTGTGTTACACAGTAATTACTCTTACAGCTACTGTAGAATAAACGGTAACGGTTTTTTCACTAACAAATAACCTAACAAACCACAACGAATTTTTTTTTCGATCGCAACTTTTATCGAAACGGATTTGAACGTAACGAATTTTTCGCTCGCAACTTTTATCAATTCGAACGACAACGGTTTTTCGAAACGCAACAATCGAAAGCGGTCTTGAACATTGTTAATCATTGATAAAACAAAAATTCCTGTCTCTCTGTCAAAAACAAAGGAAACAAACAATCCGAATATCAAACCAGGCAAGTACCTCAACCATGTCGACCGGATTGCATCGAGAACCACTAATCACCTATGATTCCAGCTTTGATCGGACTAAGAACAAACTTGCCACTTTGAAAGTCTATGATGCCGACGGCAATTCACAGGAATGGAAGGTACCAATCTTTTCAGAAGAAGGGGGCCTGGAAGAATTGTTGTATTGTGAGGAAGCCTTTCTCATCGCGGCAAACACCCTACCATTATCTGAAGACCAATACTATGAATCGTTCACCAAGATTCTATGCCCTGAAGCACAACGCAAATGGCAGGAAACAACCCGCGACGACAATCACGATGAATTATCCAGACAACATTGAAGGCTATGAAGAAGCAATCAAGGACTACATTCAAGAACACTACTGCAATGCGGGGGATGCAAGAGAAATCATGCAAACCTACAGAATATATGTCCAGTCAGGAACGACAGTCCAAGCTGCGGAATGGAGGAGGCAAAAAACAAGGGAGACGTCCTGGAAACAATGCCAACCAATCCAAACGCAAAACCAACAACAAAAACCAAGGGCAAAAATCTTCTAATCCCTGTCGCATTCCCGGTCACAACCATGACTGGTCCGAGTGTCCCAAGAACAGGTACTCCAAACAGAAGAAGAAACAACGCGCAGACAACAAGAAACACAACAATGACTCCGCCGGCAAAACCACTACAGCCAGCAATGAATCATTCCAAGCACACATGCAACGCGCAAAGGAAGCTTTCCTCCTACAACATGGAGGCAAAGCAGAACACAGCGTGCAGAGTGGTGAGCAAATCTGGCTTCCTTGAGGCCAACCAAGAGCAGTCACCCTGCCTCCAGCTCCACAGGACCTGGATGCCAATTTGGCACAGCCAATTGGGCTCGCAGGAGGAACTCTCTCCACAGAAGGGGAGAAGAAGCCTACAGAACGTATATCTGATGTT